>CM062815.1:416461720-417089961 GCA_031772625.1 Pinus tabuliformis
GCCAATGGGTTTCCTTCCAGCCGGCAACTCCACTATCTCAACCCCATTTTGGCAAAGATGCCATTTCATCGACCATGGACCTCTTTCCAGAAGTTTTCCATCCTCATGAATCCACTCTTTCCTTCAAAGTTCTGGGATCATTAACAGTACAGACAAAGCAAAATTGAACTGAAAGCAGATGACTATACCTTCTGGCTGCCTTCTTTCTCGAACTGATCTTCTCACAGCCGCAGTTTGTGGCTCTTCATCTTCTAATTCCTCCTCTGCTGCAGAGTCTGATTCTTCCTCCTTTGCTGAAACTCTATCTTCTCAGGTTCCTTTGGTTGGACTTCATGTTGAATAACATATTTTACCTCTCTGAACAACACATCTCGGTTGTACACAACCTTCCGTGTGACTGGGTTCCAAAGCTTATAACCCTTTAAAACCATCCTTATACCCAATAAAGATGCACTTTTCAGATTTACTATCCAACTTGGTTCGTTTCTCCTTGGAACATGTACATATGCATCACATCCAAATACCCTTAGATGTGAAAGAGAGGGTTCTTACCAGTCCATACTTCTTGTGGAGTCTTATCCTCCAACGCTGATGAAGGTGATCTGTTGATCAGGTAACATGCAGTATCCACCGCCTCTGCCCAGAATTCCTGTCCTAACCCGGCACCACTGAGCATGCTTCTTGCCCTTTCCATCAACGTCTTGTTCATTCTTTCTACAACTCCATTTTGCTGAGGTGTATATGGAGTATCTTCTGCCGTGCTATACCACACTTCTTACAAAATTCTTCAAATTCCTTACTGCAAAATTCTCCACCATTATCTGTCCTCAGCACCTTTATCTTCTTCTCTGTCTGATTTTCCACCAGAGCCTTAAATTCTTTAAACCTGTCAAAGACTTCAGATTTCTTCTTAAGAAAATATCCATGTATTCCTTGAGAAGTCATCTGTGAATGATACATAGTACACAGACTTACCCAGTGATGGAACCTTCACAGGTCCAAACACATCACTATGCACAAGCTCTAATATCTGTTTCGTCCTCTTACCACCAGAGGGGAAACTCACCCGATTTTGCTTCCCATATACACAATTTTCACAGAAATCAAAATCCAGAGAGCTATTATTCATACCTTCTACCATACCTTTACCATGAAGTATTCGAAGGCCCTTCTCTCCAATATGTCCAAGCCTTTGATGCCACAACATGGTCTTCTCTCCAGAGACTACTAGATTCTCTACTCCATTTTCAGGAACCATAGAACTATTGCACCCATCAACAACAGTGCTACCTTGCAGCTTGTACAGAGTTCCAATCCGAACTCCCTGCATTAATATCAGTGCTCCTCGAACCTTCTTGCAGGTATCTTTCTCGAACACTGTCTTTACACCTGCATCATCCAACTTGCTTAAAGAAATCAGATTTCTGGCCAATGCAGGAATATGTAGAACACCCGGAAGTGTTCTAACCCTTCCACCTTGCAACTTCAACTTTACTTTTCCCCGACCAATGATTCTATCCTTCCTATCATCTCCTAAGAAGACATCACCACCATCGTATTTCTCATACTCGCAGAACCACTCTCTATGGGAGTGAAGTGAAAGGATGCACCTGAGTCAATCAACCATGCCTCATGATCTACATGTGTACTTGAAGAAGCCAAGTACACATCCCCACCTTCATCTGAGGTGGTTTTCGCCTCTGCAGAAGGAGCATCATCAGATCCCTTTCCTTTATCAGGAGCTTTAGATTTACAATCCCTTCTGAAGTGCCCTTCCTTTCCGCATTTCCAGCACACCACCTTTGTAGGTTTTCCTGGAGATTTAGATCTCCCTCTAGAATTAGATCTCCCACTCGATGACTTATTTTTGTTTCTGTTCTGGGACCGTCCTCGTACAACAAGGCATCACCATTCTGGTTGTCCATATTTTTCCATCTCATCTCCTCCATCAGCAAGGCTGAGACTATTTCATCAAACTGCAAAGCAGTTGCATTACTACCTATTGCAATAACCAGACTATCCCACAAATCTAGTAGAGAACACAACAAACTGATGCACTTATCTTCATCTGAAATTTTAATATCAACAGATAATAACTGACTTACCACATATTAAACGCATTCAGATGCTCTGTTACTGAGTCTCCATCTTTCATCCTCAGGTTATACATCTTTTTCCGCAGGAACAGTTTATTCACCAGAGACTTAGATTGGTACAAAGTCCCTAACTTGACCCACAAATCCTTTGCCATAGCTTCCCCTGATACATTCAGCAATACTGAATCCGAGACACACAATCGTATTGTGCTCTTTGCCTTCTGATCCAACTTCTTCCATTCTTCATCGGTCACTCCCGATGGTTTAGTACCCGGATCTACCGCGATCCACTGATCTTTATCCACCAACAGATCCTCCATCTTGAGTTTCCACAACTCAAAATTCTGACCATTGAACTTCTCAATCTCTATCTTTCCACTGCTCGCCATCTTCTTTCACCACCATAATCGATCTCGTAGATCTCCCACTGAACAGGGTCTACTACAGGCCCGAGCGAAACCCCTCAGCAACAAAGGCGTCCCCTTGAAGCCAAAAAAACTCTTATACCAAATGTAGGTTTTAACCCTGTACAGAAATTACCTGCATATGAATTCTTAAACAAAGAAAATAAACAATGCGAGAGCATAACCCATAAAACACATATGCACAGAGATTTTTCCCTGGATCCCAAAACCAGGACTACCAGCTTGATTTTTCATTATGTTCCTTTCAATGTTACAATACATATTTATACATGCCGAAGCATCCAATACCATGGACCGAAAACCATCGCGTCCAATACCATGGACCGAAAACCATCGCGTCCAAAAAACATGTGCGAAAATCATGCACAAAACCATAGGTGGGTCCGCCCAACCTAACATATGGTCCAAAAGCAAAATTTTCCGGGGCGCTGCCCCGAACCCCATAAAGTGGTGTTACGGGTGCCCTTCAAACCCCCTATTAACTACGTGGAAAGAATATAACACAACCCAACAATTTCTCTCCACCTTCTTCAAATGTCATGGATGACTTGTTGGATGCAAAGTCCAACACTTGTCTACAAAATGACCCTACTTATGGCAATGAGTGAAAAATAATTGCATCTTCTTTTCAACATGGTTTCCATTATCCAATGGACTTTTGGCTTTATGTCTGTTTTGTTTTGAAATTTTCCTGTGTATGGATATCCTCTTCCAACACCTCAAAACAGTATGGTTATTCAAACCAAAAAAGGAACATGTAAATTTTCTCCAAATCTTATGTGAAGATTTACCATGTCTATCATAATCAAAATAAACTTGATTAAAGGTAGATTTATACCTTGTACATTCACCTTTGTCGCCTTCTTGAAGAGGTGAATTTGATGAGGTAGTGGATCTCTTTGAAATACCAACAATGGTTTCAATGACCTTAGAGCTTTCAACTTCCTCTTGTTTGTCATTTCCACTAGTTTAATGCTTATCAGCATCTTCCTGCAAAGTGGGTATAAAACTTTTGCATTCCTCATGAACACAAACTTCACAAGCTTGAGGTAATGAACATGTAATGAAAGTCCTTCTTGGAACACCTTCATGTGCCTCCTTGACTTTGGAGCATTCTCCATCATGTTGTCCATAACCAAGACCCAAATGCCTAGGCCTTTCCTCAACAACAATGGGATCAACTATGCCTTGTGCATGTTTGCCTAACCCTTTACCTTCATAACCCATCTTCATCAATAATTTGGGCCCTATTCCTATAATGTGTCTTTCAAAAGCACCAATTTTGAGAGGAAATTGAAGATAAACTTGAATTGCATACCTCATTTTCATGCACATACTTGGCTAGGGTTTCCTTGGCATCATGGAGTTGAATCTCCATCTCATGCATATTTTCAAGAAGTTCTTGCTTCTCCTCCTTCATGGCCATCAAATCCTCTTGAATTATAGTGTTCTCCTTCCTATCGTCATTCATCTCTTGCACCATATCTCTCATGATGATAAGCTCTTGCAACATCTCTAAATGAAAGAGTCTTTCTAAGGAAGATGGATTAGAAACATCACTTGTTGAAGTTGCCATCACACTTGTAATGCATTAAAAAGCTTCACAAAGCTTCAAAAAGTTTCTCAACAAAGAAGCATCTCCCTTCTTCAGCTTACACACATAAACTCGCACACAGTTAAATCTTCCTTGCACAAATACAAAACCAATAGCTAATTTTCTAGCTAACCTTAGCAAACCATGTCAGGGTTAAAATGAGCTAATAGTGCTCTGATACCGACTTGATCTGAATGTTGGGAAAACTTATTAATGCTATGCAATCTCCCTCATCAGTATTAAAAAAATGTGTTTAGGATCATCTCAAATTAACCAAAATGTGAGGAATTATGTGTCAAGTGTTGAGGGTCTTTTATGAGAAATTTATGAGGTTAATTCGTTGTTTAAAACACATATACATCAAGTAAAATTGTAGAGAAATAAAACACAACAAACTCATACCACAAAGTCGATAAAGGAGTTCACCCCTCTTGGGCTACATCTCCTTGGACTTGCTTCAATGGCTAGGCCCTCTTTGGATTAATGGTCAATTATCTTATTACATGCACCTGTAGTGCTCCAATGGCTTTTCAACCTGCTCCATTGGATTCAGAAGACCCAGAAACCCCAAAAATAACTATCCAAGCTCTGCAATTGGACTTCAACTGATCTAGGCTTGACCTCCTCTCCTGGTGGCCCTAGGCTTCCTTAAACTTCAACGTAGAAAAATCACATGCAGAAGTGTCTTTCTGCCTTTGCAACTTGTTCCATTGTGTTCATAGCATCCAAATAATCTAGGAATGACTCTTTTTGAGCCAAAATTGGTCGAAAATTGAAGAAGTTATGGTCTCTTCAATTTTCCCTAGGAAAACTCCACCAAATCTAGAGAAACTTCAGTTAACCCCGCCAAAACTGGCATAATGCTGGATTTGTCAGACCTGCCAAAATTTCACCAAGTTAAACCAAAATTAATTAATGGTTAATCATGGGTTAATTAACACTAAACTCCACTTAGCACGTTAATGGCACAGTTAGCACTAAGCACTGGCCCCTGGTTTGTAGTGTTGGTCACATGTGGAGGGGGCTGGCCCTCTCCTCCCCCAATCTGCCGCCTTTCACTCTTTAAATATAAATTGCGCCGGCAAATTGTTAAGTGACATGGTTGTGGCATAACGGTAGTGCATGGTGCTTGTGTGGGCGAGGTCGCGGGTTAAACTTTTCTTACCTCCAAATAACATTTTAAATAACCTTTGAGAGGGCAAGTGGTGGCCTTCGGGCTTGCCACGTGTCAGTCTCTCATTGGTCCACCTCAATGTCATTGATCAATAAAATGCCGAAAATTGTCAAAATCCCATTGATCCATATGTCAAAATATTTCGAGAATATTCCAAGGAATATTCCTTTTGCTGAATGGGCTATACGGATGCCTAGTCAACATCCCAGTCACCTTGTACCCAAAATTTGCCTATTTGAGAAAACAAACAGACGTCTTTATCTTTTTCATACAAGATCCGTTTTGAGTGAAATGAGTTGCGTTGGGATTGTAGCACTGAGACAGATGTGGTCATTTAGGTTTTGAGCGATTCCAAGAACTTTTATTTTTGAGCAAAGTTTTGCCCCTAATCTAGTTTCTGATCACCCACCTTCCCCTCATCAAATAGCTCCACCACTACAGAGTGATGTGGGAGAACATGCACACATGTATGTTCAACTGTAATATCCTCCCAGAATCACTTCTCTCAATTTTCACGTAGATTTGGTTGGGAGGCCCATGGGTTGTCACATGCATCTGTTACCACAGCCTCCATCTTCATGTTCTGCTAATCCTCTGGATTTCAGTGTCTTGTGTTCTTCCATTTTGGACTCTACACCTGTTGTGAACAAGGATCAAGCCATCAATGGAGTTGGTGTTGCAAAACCAACATGTGTTTTCATTCCTGATGAGTATAACTGGGAACTCGAACATTAACCCATGATGAAGGATGATCTCCTTCTGCCTACGCCTCCTCTGCTTTTTCGTGACATCTTTGGTGATTCTACTATCCCTGATTTTCCCTGTGCATCTCCATCTATGGATGTACTCATTGTTGATCATTCGCATAACACACCCAAGGTCTTTCCATCATTTGGCAATGGAGAGGACCAATTATTCATTGAAAATCCACTTGATTTTTCATCTGCTTTTTCCATAAATGCAGAGGGTGAACATTGTTTCTTCTCATCTACCCCTCTATTTGATTTATCTGATCATGAGGATGTCGATGAAATCATTGACTTTTATGATCATAGTTGTCGTGGTCTATTTACTCCCGTATTCGATCACGATGATGATTTTATTCTTGTTGATATTTCAAAGCCACATGTTTATGATGATCTATCTATTGACGAAGTCGAAACCCCGCAGACTATTGAGGCACTTCATCCCAATCTGATGGTTATGTCATGCCCTTGTTGTCCTGAGATTGGCCTCAATTCTAATTAAGAAATTGTTGAAAGACCCAAGGCTCCTCATCACTCATATATATGCATTGAAGAGCAGTCCCACACACAGATTTCACTTCCTCCACACGAACTACATGATCCAGTTGCTCATGCACTAGAGGAATCTTACATAGTAAGCACATGTGCACGATGCAATTTGTCTATGTTTCTTTCATTTTCTTGCATGTCATAGTCAAGAGAATGCATATATTAACATCTGCATGCAGTGTATCACAACACCATGGTAACTCCATGGATTGCATGTCATTTGCTTACACTCATTTATGCTTTGTGGACGCATTTAAACTCGGACTATGTTTTTATTCATTGTTATATCTTTCATGTTTGCTGGTTCACCTGAATATGTTGTTCACGAATCTTGCCTTCACCAACATGGGTCGACCAATGCATCGGTGGATGCATTGGAAGTATCACTTCACGTGATCAAGCCCATGCACCGTTAGTTTAGGAGTAGGAGTAGTGTTTGCTTCTTATCTTGTTTTCTTGCATGCATGTTTGCTTCTTGCTTTGTGTGTTTGTTTTATTGCTTCCTTGTTTTTTTATTCACTTTTCTTTCGCATTTTGCTTCTGCTCGTCGCTCTTTTAGTTGTTTGTTTACTTGTTTACGTTTGTAGTTAGTTTTGCATGAAGTTGTGTGCGACTCTTGAAACAAGCGAAGGTAAAGTGCAAGAGGTATTTTGCAGTTATCACTACTTGGTTATCTATCATCATGTCTCAATATTTAGAACTTGTTGTCTTTAGTCCATGATACACCAATGAAAAATATGTTCTGTTCGAAGTGAACCTTGATGAAAACACAATGCTTGCGTGCTAACTAGTGTCACCTACTCTAGTTGGTTGTTTTTGGTTAACCCTTGTCAAATCAGTCAAGTAGAGTAAGGTGAGGGTGAAAACCTTAACAATCATCTCAGAGGTATACACAAAATACTTCTCTGAAGGAACAACCTCTTTTGCTCTCAATAAGTCGGGATCCCTCTTCCACCTCTAAAATAAATAAGTTCTTATGCACAGTTATGGAAAAATGGAAAAATAAATAAATAAATGAAAATGAAAATGTAAAAAAAATTGAAAAAATGAAAAATGAATCAAGGGAAAGAAGAGAAATGCTTCTTGTGTAGAGAGGTGATGCAAGTAACTCCACCGGGGTATTGACCAGGTTCACTAGCAGTGGAGCGATGCTTGTGTTCCTGCGTGATTTTCCAGGGTATTATCCAAGCCCGCTGGCAGCAAAGCAACACCAGATATGAAACTGAAACTCTAACTACCATATTGCTTGTGCAACAATATACCCTTCATCCCAATCAAAACAATTGTGTTGACTTGGCTTGGAATGTGTGTCGACTGACCAAGAGCATGGCAGATGTTGTATCTTTCAATCAAGCTGGTGTGGAACCAAGATGATCAGAGAATTGAACAATATTTTCGGAGGAGTTAGACTTTCTTTTCACGTAACAAGGTCCATTCAGAGAGCTGAAGTTCTACCAGTGTGTCGCCAAGTGTTGTAGCGGCTATAACCACCCTCCAAAATTTTTCCTTAGCTTCTTTTTGGAGCCTCCCTACCAACCATCCTTAGCAGCATGTCTTGAACTATCCAGGTACATAATCTTCAGTTGAGTTTCAGTGGCCTACCAGCATGTGCATGTCAACTTGTTTGTCTCCCCCCACAGGGTGGAATTTCAGACTTAGGAAAATATCTGGCTAAGATTTTCCCTCTAAAAATTGCGCAATTCTAGAGGGGAACCAACCTTCCCCCTAGAATTTATGCAATCCTGCTAGGATACATACTGAGCTCCATAATTGTGTAATCCAACTAGGAAGCCCCCTCTTAGGAAACTGCACAATCCAGCCCGACACTAGGTTTCAGCCCAGAAATTGCGCAATTCTGGGAGGCAGTGACCCACTAACCCGAGAAATTGCACAATGCCTGAGGGACAGCCAGCCTTGCTCAACCCAAAAACTACGCAAATCCCTTTCCCAGGCTTTCAGACTACTGCATGTGCCTTTAGGTTTATCGGTTCCCTCTGGGACTGAGAATCCTGGTTTGCATGCATGGGTTGTTTTCCTTAAAATAGCAAAAAGCAACATGAAAAAAGCATCCCTAGATTTTAGGGATCTATTTTTAGCAACTGGAGGTTACATGCAAAGATATTTTTAGAAACTCCCCTCCAAGTGTCACTTTTTCCTAGGTTTGTGGCATGCACATCATAAGCCTCATCCTTATCAAACTTATTTATCTGACACTACAAAGTTCATTCCTCACATCGATCTTGGAGCTCTAACATCCCATATCGCATCTAGGAGTCTTCGATACATTCAAATCAACTTTTTCTGAGTAAGTTTACTTTTTATGTCATTTTCTTCTTTTCTGTCGATTTTTTTATTTTTCTTGTGTGAAAGTTGTTTTCTTGGTTTTGTTGAACACTTTCTATCGTTTTAATGTATGTTAGCTTGTAGAAGCACCGTTTCAGTTTTTGTTTGCATCTCACTATTGTTGCATGCATGACACTATTTTTCACTTACGGTCGTTGTTGCGGCGACTCGCTTCACACACTTGCATGCGTTCCAATTTTTTGAATATTGCATTCACTGTTTGCATGCATGATCATTCACTCTTGCTTACACTTAGTATCACCATGCATTCAAACCTCTTCATGTTTTCAGTGACTCGTCGGCAGGTCTGGGCTGCCTTGGCTTAGACCTTACCTTGCCCAGACAACAATGCACATTTTCTGAAGTGAAGGATCTGCCTTCCCTCTAGAAACTGCGCAAATCTGGCCAGCATTGACCTTCAGGCTTGCATTGCGCAATTTTGGGAGGTAGTGCCCTACTGGCCCTAGAAATTACGCAATGCAATTTGCTGGGTTTGCATGCCTTTGCTGACTGAAACTGCACATTGTGTAATTTCAGTCCTCAGCAAGCCAGGTTGGACTATGCATTGTGCACTGCCAATAGTCAGTCAGCCTCTTGACGGGCTGCACTATGCCTTGCGCAGTTTTGGTAGTCAGTCTCCCAACCTCCCAGAAAAAATTGTGCAATCTCCCCAGTCAGTCACCCATGTCTGTTGCATGTCAGACCTCAAATTTGTTTCAGTTTTCAATTGACAGATTGCTTTCCATGAGTGTTGTTATGTCTCCAGGTATAGCAAGTGTTCGTATGTCTCTCAGAAGTACAAGTACAATGGCCTCCAAGAGAGAAGGGTCAAAGGACACCGTTGGAAGTGCAACTGGTGATGCAGTTGAACAAGTTTCTATGAACTTACCCATTTACGAAGACACCAAGCCATTCATAGACAAAGACATCAATATGAAATGGAAGGACATCAATGACACATTCTCAGGCACATTTGAGGAAGATCTGGAAGACTGCAGGGTCTATGTCAACATTCACAAGTTTGGCTTGTATCGGATTGCATGCAGGTATCTCGCATTTCCATGCACGGACATGATCCACTAGATTGTCTCGCACACTGATCATGAGATGATGACATTGAGTAGTGCCAGTGGGACAGAGCTTTCTACTTTTAGGGTGAAGGACTTTTAGCAAATGTATCACTTGTCACAACCGATGATTACAAAGGAGAAACCCTTCATAAAACCTAGTAGCAGCGCACACTCCAGAGATATCTTGAAGAGTTGGGTGAAAGAGCCAGCCAAGTTCAGGACAACACCCAACCTATTTTATAAGATGAAGATACTAGGAAAGGCATATCAGTACTTGGTCATCTTTGCATGCCACCTATACAACCAAGAGAGCACGGAGACCTTCATGTAGAGCTAGGTGATTGCGTTGGACCAAATTGCCAGCGAAGGAAGGCCAAGCAACTGGTCCGACATGTTGGCTCTCAAGTTGAAGGAATAGGTGATAGAAGCTCAACATCCACCGAAGTGTTAGCAAGCCGAGATATACATGTCCGTATATATACTGGATGCAATTTTTTCCCAAAAGCAGTTCCCAGGTTTGAGTTGGGCATGGACACCTTCGGAAACCTATGTGCACACTTATTGCAGATTGTTCTCTGAATGCAGCTTCCGCGGAGTTATCACACAGTTGTCAGACCACTTTGTCACCCCGGTGTACAAAATGATATTTGAGCAGGATCCACCTTGCATGTCGTAGGCATCAATGGAGGAATTGATCGACATAGCAGATTGGTATGCATCACCCCTTGGCACCTTCATATGGATGTACAACGCGGAGAAGCCTCCGCATGTTTTACCTAAGTTTTCCATGGACAAGCTCGTCATGCAAGAGGCGTCATATCACATCTCAACTGGGTTGTCAACTAGACTACACAGGAAGAAGAAGGCACCTTGGCCCTCTCTTCCTTTGCAGATCGGGCTGTGAGAGATACAAAATATCAAGCATGCTGAGGCCGAAATAGAGGAGTTTAAGAGTTTCACCTTCGGCACCAGATGTTTCAATTTGTATGACCCGCATTGCTTAGTAAAGGACCATTGTGCGAGAGTGCAATTTCCTTAGATCCACGGGGCATGTCATTAGCCTGAGGAAGACCCATGGAGATATTGTCACAACTTCTCTAGGCTCAATGAACCAGTCGGCATAGCTGTGGAATGGTTAGCAAAGCAAAGGGAAGCAGCATCTCAGAGAGCACCATCATCAGCAGCAGCAGAGGGTAGCAGACCTATGCATGACAAAGGCAAGAGAAAGGTTGCTGATAGTTCAGAGGCAGAAAAAATCCACAAGTTCAAAGCAGATCCACTCGTTATGAAAGCAGCTTTGGAGATTGAGGGTAAGAGGCAATAGAACGACAGGAGGAATGCGCAAAGGAAAAGAGAGAAATGGAGGATGGAGCAAACAAAAAAGGAGTTGCAAGAGTTGAAGCAGCAACTCTAGGAAGAATAGGAGCTGCACAAAAGAGAGAAGGAAGCGTAGCAAGGACATACACAATAGGAGGTGAAGCATGCACAGACTGATGAAACTGCACCCATACATTTTATAGACTCATCCAAACAGTTGACACAGAGCAGACAGGGTGAGCAGTCGCAGGAGCAGGACTTAGCTCAAGAGATTGAACAGATGCTAGAACAGATGGATATGGATATGGTGCAGCCAGAGTCAGATCAGGATATTGACCTCATGCCTCAGAACCAAGAGGTCACCCCACTAGCTTCACTAGATCCAGAAGCAGAGCAAGTCCCAAGCGATCAAGGAGACACAAAGATCCTTGAAGACAATCTGGAGGCGGAGATGCACAACATATCTTTCGACGAGTCACAACACAGAGTTGTGCAGTCATGCAGAGTGCCCACTCTGGATGTTCACATATCTCTTGCACAGTTTGAAGAACGAGTGATCGTATCTGATGTGCGCAAGCATCCAACAACATTGGCTGATGCTACTAGAGCATATGCTGAAGCCACCAGCTCGAGTGTTCGATTCTTGATAGCAGAGAATGAGTGCATGGCTAAGGAGTTACAAGAGGCCAAGTAGGGAGGAGAGAAGGCTACATCATCTGCCAAAGTAGAGTTGAAGAGAGCAATATTGGATGAAGTATTGTCCCTCGAGACAGTCATGCAGATGTTTTATGCCAGATTCGATACCATGCATAAGTCAGTTTTCCATCTCAACGGTTGGCAGCAGCGCTGTGCTAGGAGAGCACGCATCTTGTCAAATATGCACACTGTTGTCGACCACATGAAAACATGAACAATGAGGTACAAAGGAGCCCCAT
Organism: Pinus tabuliformis; assembly: GCA_031772625.1. NCBI lineage: Eukaryota > Viridiplantae > Streptophyta > Pinopsida > Pinales > Pinaceae > Pinus > Pinus tabuliformis. The sequence goes on from CM062815.1 coordinate 416,473,970, forward strand.
TGCATTTTCCAAATATGATGAAGCCAAAGGCGCTAGAGTTTAATGCACGCATCTAGAGTCAGATCCGGAACTATGAGGAACTCCCGCAAATCATCACCAGTTTGCATGCTTCACATGCATGGGTGTTCAGAAGCATGGATCTCATTATGTACACACACACGATCCCATCTATTGACACACTCATTGAGGCGAAGTCAAAGAACCAAGTCCGAATGGAGCTGGATATGCACTTTGATGAGTTGATGCGTGTAGCCACTAGTGCAAACTTGGAGATCATCACAGACACTATGCATCAGCATGTTGCTGGTCTGAATGCACTCAAGACTATGATGTGAATGTTATCAGACGAGTTGGACAGAGGTTCCAAATCAATGCACCCGAATGCAACGAAGGCGAGAGTTCACTTTCAGTAGGATGTCACGATTGAGCACACACACACCATCATGGACTACCAAGCTTGGCATCAGTTCACCATTGTCGATCAACATGAGGATGTCGAAGAGTTTGTCTTCCAATAGCTGTCCAACTCTTAGTAATATCTTGCATGGCTTTCTCAAGCCTATTTTGTCTCACATGGGTACATGTGAAGATTGTAATGTAAATCTTCTAAAAGTGAAAGACCAAGTGTCGATAGTAGAATGTAACAGTCATGTAGTAGTTGAAGAGTCATGAGGGTAGGTGAAGAGTCACAAAGGGGGAATGTCAAGGGTCACCCTGCCCTTTTCTATTTATAGAACCTCATAACTCATTGTACAGACTTTTGGGAGCCGAGATTCCTATAGGTGTATTGTAATGAGCCTTAGCTTCTCCATAGTGCAGAGCTAGTATATCTCTTTGGAGGATTAAGTGGTAGTGACTGTAACGTTCCATTGTCGGGACTAGTAGTTGGACATGGTTGTATGTATGATTGGAACTTTCACTTTCTTAATATAACAAAGCCAACATGTTTCATGCATATGTTTTTATTGTATTTCAGTTGTCTTGGTTACTCTAATGATATATGTATTTGTTTTCTTACGCATGTATGTATGGACTTTTCTATATATGTATGTATGAATATTATTGAGATGTGTTGTTGGTTTAACCATCACTTTGGATCGTTGGTTCACTTTCCTTCCAGCTTGTGATGTATCTTTGCTCGTGTGTTCCCTTCCAAGCGAGTGTTTCCACAGGTTTCCAAGGGGCACACTTATTCCACTTTCCATGTGTTAGAACCCTTCATGCACCTTCCTTGGCTTGCTACACTAGTCACACCCTTGCTACCAACAAGGACATCCTGCTTGCCTCTGCGTGCAACCGTGGTCAAGGCGATACCGTATGAACCACTGCTGGGACTTTACAACAAACGAGAAGAGGTCTAGTTGGGACTTCTTATCGGGGTGATCGCTTGACATGTTGGTGGGTCCAACACTGTCAACAGAGTCATACATAGATATTATCATAAAACACACATATAACCAGCATAATAAGAACAAAAATACTCATGAAAGTATAGCCTTATAGACCACATATAATTGGACCATCAAAATGGTCTTAGAAACACAAGGAGAAATAACCTTTCATTAATGATGAAAAAACCAAACCCGGTATGGGACTTCCACGTTCCACCCGACCATAGAATGGTTGAGCCAAATCTCTCTTCATCCATTCATCCCCGTGCCATATTCCAAGCGTGAATGTGAGACTGAAGCCAAAAGAACCAACAAGAGCATACTGGGGCTAAACCACTGAGTCACCCTCATCAAGAGAAACTAGGCTTTACCGTAATCCATCCTGGATCACTAGGCCAACATAATGAACACATCATAATAGGCTTTATCGTGATCTCCACCTGATCACTATGCCAAACAAGCATGGATGCCATCAGATTTCTCCACCTACATCGTGAGGAATTTTTCCTGTCTCCTAGTCTCTCAGGTTTTAACGCAATCCAAACCCAGATCACTAGGCCCTAAATCGAGACGCACTCCCTAAGCTTTACCGCATATCCCAAACCCGGGATTACTAGGCCCAATGGAGAGAAAACCACCTCTTGGCTTTACCGTGTATCCTGCCATTCACCGGCAAAAATTCCTAGGCTCACCGAGGCAACACAATCAAAGCTTTACCGCAACCCATAGTTTGGCTCAGGGGTCATTAGGCCAGTGGCTTTACCATGATCCACAATCTGGTTCAAGGATCAGTAGGCCATGTGCTCTATCATTCAAGGATCCACCCCACTCATCTTCGAATGCATTCGACAATCTAGCTCAACCAAAACATGAGAATCCCTTCACATCATGAATATCCGGAAACGACAAAGGCTAGGTTGAAAACACTGTTACACCTGGAAAACCCCGTGCCACAACAACAAAAGAACCATATGCAATACCATGCATGCAAAATCTAGCAAGGAAAATATACATGCAAATCGATACCTGCAATGAATCCTACGGTACCTGCTTAATTCTGCCTTTCCCTTCTTGATCTTTGCTTCATCTTTCCTTCTTTTCCTTTCTTGATCCAATGCCAAAGTGCTCCAAAAAACTCCAAGTATCCAAGAGTGAGAGAGAGAGAGAGAGAGATAGAGAATAATGGGAGAGCTTCAAACCTCAACTAACAAAAGGTTACCAACTGATCCTTAGAAGCCTTTTTATGAATGAGGCCTCTATTTTCTTCATTTTCCATTATTTTCCTTCAATTTCCTCCTCACATGCAACATGTGACCTTTCACCTCCTTTTTCTCCTAATTTCCATTTTTTTCATAAATAAATGTGCAAAAATGCCATTTTGCCTTTCCAAAGCTTTAGCAATTGCCTTTTCCAATTTCTTTAGCCATTAATAACCAAATGAACACCCCCTAGGATGTCTTGCCCAACATTCAACTTGGAATTAGTGTTTGATCAACCGCGGTTATCAGTTTTTCCTTTATTAACTTTTATTACATGGAATTTTCACGAGGGCTGTTACAAATTCCCACTTTGTAGACCACACCTCGAGGCTGAAAACAAGGATTAGAGGCTTAGGAAGACCTACCCTCCTCACTACAAAAACATACCAAAAATGTTCTGGCTCGCTACAAGTACCGAAAATGACCAAACATCAAAAAATAATTAAAAACTCGGGTCCAACCCCACCTTCCATACCTTCACCAATAGTGAAATTCCACAATCCCCTCAGTGGAGGGATAGAAGAACCAAAGATAAAATCCCTCTCCCCAGACAACAAAGCCTCATAGTATAAGTAAAATAAAATAAGAAACAAACCCCTGCACATACTCTTCCGAGAATGCTACTCGATACCCAAGACAAACAAAAGCAATAAAAATATTAATATTGGGGAAGATAAGAAAAATTACCTATTGGAATCCATGAATGCATGCCAAGATAAAGCAGCTTAGTTTTGTCGAACCCAAGTTGCACCCAAAATGGCTCAACCAACCGTCCACAATAACAACTTGATTAGTCACTATGAAGCTTGAGCCTATCAATGTATCAGCAATTTTGAAACCAGCCTCACACACACCTCTCAAACTAACGCAGAAAAACAAAGAACTACAACAATTGAAAACCCCCACCAACATGCTATCATTAACATGTCAATTTGTAATAAGATCTCCCCATCTCCAACTTCGAAGTCTAAGTTGATAAATACAACCATAACCCCTTTCCCAACTCTAGAGAGGAATGAAAAATAAATAGAATACATGTTCCCTCCCTTCGTCGCAAACCAAACATAATGAAACTCAAGAACACAACACTCCATGAAACAATAGAATTTATTTCACACACCTCAAGCTAAGGGAAAGCAAACCACGACACCCCTATTAATAACCTATAATGTTAGTAGGGTGACGGGCACCCCAAACCTACTTGCTCCTTTGCCCACCACCCTATTGAAAAATAAAATATATATTTTAATTAAATTATCATTATTTCAAAATTAAATGTTACTCATTAAGTTATATAAAAAATTGGCATAAAAAAATTCTTGAAAAGTAAGTTTTGACGCATAAGAGATCTCTTCGAGACTCGTAGTCAAGATATTGTGTAATTTAGATTTTAACTAAGCTACATGACTTTAGGCTTGTAATCACTATAACGAATATATAAGTTTTGATGCATAAGAGGTCTCTTCGAGACTCATACTCAAAATATTGAGTAATTTAAATTCTAACAAAATATTGAGTAATTTAAATTCTAACTAAGCTACATGAGTTTAGGCTTGTAATCACTGTAAAGATACTAATATAAAAAGAAAAATCAAATTCCTGTTATTAACTCCAAAACTTATTTATACAAAGAAATATGAGGTGGCCATTGATTTGATCGCCTAATCTATACCCCATTTTTTTAACATTAAAACCATACCTTTTTTCATTTGTCACATATATTTATGTAAAAACCTTTACCAAAACTAAAAAGCCAAAAGACTATTTTTTGGATTTGATATTTAACCTTTTCCAAATATATTTATTGGAAAACTTTGACAAAACCCAAAAAGCTGAAAGACTCACTATAGTATTTCTTGGGTTTGATTTGTTGAATATTGAAAATAAAATTCTGTTAGTTGAAGGTCCTCAATCTGTCTGATAACCTTGGTGTGAAACTTCACAGTACCCACAGAGAGACCGTCCATTTTGTCGCATAGCACGGCAACAGATAGCTGAGCAAGATACCCTCCGCTCAACGCTTATCCGCTCTCCGTATCTGTTCAGAGAGAAGCTCCGAATTGCACATTTAGCATAAACTTCTGTGCTGAGAGACGATGGCTATGGAGAATTGGGCGTTTAAGCGAGTGCAGACGTTGGCAGACAGTGGAATCCAAACGGTTCCACCCCAGTACGTGAGACCAGTGGAGAAAACCCATGAGGACCCTAACAGGTTCCAGGTTCCCATTATCGATTTACAGCTAGGATTCACCCCCCAGCAACATGATCATTTCTGCAAGAATCAATATGACAGCATCGCTGCACAAATTTCAAGGGCTTCAGAGAATTGGGGTTTCTTCCAGATCATTAATCATGGCATCCCTGACTCTATTATTGCTCGAGTGCAAGCAGCGGGCAAGGCGTTCTTTCAACTTGCCACTGAGGAGAAGGAAGCATACGCTAACGAAGCACAGAATCCCATCGGCTATGGCAGCAAAATTGGATATTCCCCAGATTCAGAGGCTCAGTTGGATTGGGGAGACTATTACTATAACGCTATTTGGCCTCCTGATTTGAGGGATATGAGCAAATGGCCCACAAAACTCACTGATTTTACGTATATCCTCGTTTTCTTTCAAAATTTTGATCTATGTATACTGTATTTCTATGGGGATTCAGGGGAGCCCAAGATGTCTGATGAAGACTTTTGTGGTTGCAGGGAAACTATGGATGAATACAGCAGAGAGCTGTCGAAATTATTCGAACTGCTAATGGAGGCATTGTCGCGTGATCTGGGCCTAGACAGTGAAAATTCTCTGAACGAGAGCGTAGGAGGGGAAAGGAAGGAGCTGCATATAAGAATGAACTACTATCCACCATGTCCTCAGCCGGATCTAGTGGTGGGACTGGCTCCCCATTCTGATCCCAACGTCCTCACAATTCTTCTTAATGACCAAACCCCAGGTCTGCAAATTCGCAAAAATGGAGCTTGGATTGACGTCCAGTGCGTTCCAAGTGCTCTGGTTGTGAATATTGCTGATCAGATGGAGGTAAGTTCACATCTAAACCTCCGTTTTTAAATTATTATTATTATTATTATTATTAATCATTCTAAATCAATAATTTGTTAGAATGATTTTGGCATATCTCTTAATTTGAGAAAAGATAATACCCATTGATCCGATCACTTCATCCTCCCAAAAAAACACTTGAAAACACTCAAATTCCAATATTACTACATAGTTTATATGGTAACTTAATAGCACTAGGCTAATAGCCTAACTATATTCAAATGTATCCAAGATTGTTGTTCCTGTTAGAGGTTAATAACTGGTATGTTGATAAACAGATATTAAGTAATGGGAAATACAAGAGCATTGAACACAGGGGCATGGTGCACAAGGACCGCTCAAGAATGTCATGGGCCGTGTTTTGCAGCCCACCCCGGGCCGTGTTTTGCAGCCCACCCCGTGATGTGGTGGTCTCACCCAGGACAGAATTGATAGACAAGCAGCATCCTCCATTGTACCAGGGAGCTTCTTACAGAGAATATCTCATGAAATTTTTCAAAAAGGGTTTGGATGGAAAGGGTCACATTCAGGACGCCAAACAACAACATTCAGTGGTATCCAAATCATGATCATGATGATGATATTAATCATCGCAGATGCAGATATTAATCATCACATATATGTGTTTCGTTAGATCTCGTTTATGTGTTTCGTCCATAAATTAAGTTAGATGTCAGGCACTGGAATGCAGAGGGATGTCATCAACACATAATAGTTATTTAAGGATATAATTATATATATGTGATTGAATAATTGTTGCTTCAGAAATTGTAGATTTCAAAATAATTATAAATGAAAGTTAAATAATTTATTTTATTTTTATTTTTAAAATTTCAAAAAAAATATAATTACAATAAAAATCTATTAAAAAAATTCTTTCACAGATTGCATCTAATCATTTTAAAATAAAGTCAGAGATTGCATCCAATAATTTTAAACTAATTTTTTTTCACATATTACATCTAAAATGAAGACCTTGACCTTGATTTGACCAAAAATTCTTTCACAGATTACCTCCAAAAATTCTAAAATAAAGTCCTTGTAAATCCTTCTGAAATAAATAAATGGCCTCTCGTTTCTTCACAAGCCTAAAATCCTAAAATGAAGTCCGAGTAAATCCTCTTGAAATAATTAAATTGCCTCCCTGCTTTTCACAAGCTTCCTATAAGTGCTTTTGAAGCCATAACAATTTGTGTCCATTTGTGTTTTTTAGTGCCAACCAATAGAAATTACACTCTGTTAATTTATTAATAAAACTTGACTTTAAGAATATTAAAAATTAATTCCACTAACAAACTCTCACTTCATTAATAAAATATTTTTTATTTAAAAAACTCAACTAATTAAACTAATCCTTAAAGTTAAAACATTCCATCACATACAAACCATCAAACTAACACTTGAAACTAAAACACTCAATCAAGCCATCCACCATACATATCCGATTAATAGGAATCGTTTCGTTCTTTATTATTACTTTTTTTGATTGGATATATATATAAATGCAACTATAATTTCTCCAGGTTAAAAAGTAAATAATCAGTATATATTTATAAGAAGAGCTTCGGCGTAACTTACATAATGAAAGATTTTTGTCGACGCGTTTCGAGCCAGCAAGTGTGGCTCATCGTCAGGACAAGTTAAAGAAACAAATTCAACAGATCCAGCTTTGCGTATTTAACACGCAAAGCTGGATCTATTTCTTCAACTTGTCGTGACGATGAGCCACACTGCTGGCTCGAAACGCGTTGACAAAAGTCTTTCATTATGTAAATTACCCCGAAGCTCTTCTTATAACTATTATAGATCACAGAAGTCTCAATTCGACAATAAGTACATATTTTATTTTCCAATAAAAAATTTTTATCCAATTACAAAATGCTGTTAGTGTAATTATAATGCTGAAAGTTCCTTAAGGTTTGAGCATCCTTAAAACAGCTTTTACACTGGCACAATTGGCTTTCATCTTTCACCTTTGATAAATAGTGAACATTAAATATACACCTAAATCTTTTCTGGGTTTTATTGGAAACAATTGAATAAAATTTGGAGGGGGCCGGGGGTGTAATAGATGAAAAGGAAGAGCGTTTACGATAGTAGGATTTTGTTGTTTTATCTCTCACAGTTCATTGGAAGAAATTATCATTTTTCAAAAACTGTGATATCCCATCAAACTTTTCGGATGATAAAACTTTTCCTTCCCATGTGTTTAAGTGATTGTTTTATTTATTTTTATTTAGATTATTTTCGTTTAATTTTGAGTAAAAAAAATTAATTCAATATGCATGGCCATTATTTTTTTATTTTATATATTAATAATTTTATTATAATTTTTTAATTTTGTAAGAATATATAGAAAAAAATATTAAGTTTTTTGTTTTGTTTGTTTGTTTTTTTTTTAAAGTTTGGTATTGGTGAGATTATATCATAGTTATGTTTAAAAATAATACTAAAATAGGATGAAAAATTGAATTGGCCACTTAGCATCTAGGAATGCCTTTAAAAGGCATCTTATAATAGTCTATCTAGGAATGCCTTAACAAGGCACCCCATCATAGTCTATCCAAGACCACATGGAAAAAATAACATTAATTATATTAGCACAATCATATAAATTAAATAATTGGTAAAAGTCAATGGACATCAATCAATCATAAACATCAACATTTTTAATTAAGAAGAAGGTTATAATTACTCGGAGAACGAGAAGTCACTCGCTCTGATACCAATTTGCGTAGAGGCTTCCTCTGATGGAGAATGAAGCTTGTAGACGAATATGATTATGGATTGAGCTACACAAATCTTCAGACAGATCTAATGCAAACACGCTCTTTCAACGACCTCTTGCCTATACAAGAAAATTGCACTCCAAGATCCTAAGCGAACCTCAAATGAACCTTAGACGAACTTCACTTAATCACATAAATTTATGTGCATAAATATAACACAGAATGGAACTTATTCTTTTTATCAATCTCAAATAAATTGAATGTTACAACAGATGGGTATTACAAACAAATCCGAAGATCAACAAGACACAAAACTATCTGAGGACAAACCAGAGATCGACTGCAAAGGCATTTACCAGTTATTCTAGCTCATTATAAGCTAGGAGTCAACGGTTTCTTGGCATGTTGCAGACTCTGTCTATGAACCCGAGTAGTCTCAACCAAAGGACTCTTTACCTATGAAAGTTTGGCCACATTAGGTTCTCACCAGGCTCACAGGTCCTCATGCACAGGCTTATCAAACTTTTGACTCCTAGACTCTTACACACCGATCTCTCTCTATAATTCTCGATCTCTCTAAATCCACCGATTCCTCGAATGAGACTCTTCCCCTTTATTTATAGGAGTTGTGGGGAGACAATCAACATCTCTGGGTACTGTCATAATCTAATCAAGTGATTTACCATAGACACACTGAGATGTGGTTCAGTACTCAATAGAAGTCGGAGAAGTGCCTCGAGTCTCAGGGAATCATATGGTAAATCTTACAAAGTGATTTACACAGTGGAGATATTTTCGGAACCCCATGATACCAATCACACTCATTTTCAGGTGACTAGACTTTTACTTTACACAGTGGAGGCTTTTATCGAATAAAGCCCACGAGAAATGAATATGAGTACAATGATTATGTTCCTAGTACATTAGTACCAGGGAACCTTTGTCTGGTGTATTTGCCACTGGTGTCCCAGGCTTTTGTGAAGATGTGCCTTATGATCATAGGTTTCTCGAGCACTATCTGATGCTTTATTTTTGTGAGGACTAACCACTGATGATATCTAGCCATGTAATCCGACAGAATTTGATCATAGAATATCTACTTAAATATGCAATAGTCTTACAAGGTTGATGCCAACACTCCATACATTCATCACATGTGATTCTAAAGTCTAATTGAAAGTAGATGGGGTCCATAGCAGTCTTGTTGATTCCAAACCAGGTCCACCATTCTTTTAGCCAATCTGGTTTATGAAGTAGTGTGATAAATATTGCTCCGAATTTTAAAAGTGTATAATATGTGCAGTCTGGTTTATCTTTACAGAGTACATCCCACCATAATTTCTTATATCCTGAAAAATTATATATTGTGTCAGGAAAGATGAGGTTCAGATTGTGTTGTGTCCACATTAGTCTTTGATGAAATTCTGGATTCCTCGTTCTGTTGATCACGAAATATTTATGGAAGGTGTTGAATCTGAGTTGTTCATCTGTCCATAGGACTTCAAGGTCCTTAAAATTTAGAGTGAGGGCACTTTTTGGTTGGTTGGCTAGATGCATTGAGTGACCATAAGCCATGTCGTGAATCCATTTGCTAGATTTAGGATAGACTTTTCGCTCTAGAACTAAGTGTTGTAAATCTCTATGTGGCTGAAGATTTGCATCTAAGACTTGTGCGTTTCTTAGTTTCCAGGTTGGTTTTCGGGATTGACAGTAATCGTCCCACTTCATGGAATCATATATTTCTCTGATTGATTCATGGTGTGCAGTGGGGTCCCATTTATTGACAATTATCATTAGATGGTTTTTTTTCTTGGAGGTTTTCTCGACTGAGAAAATCTGGGAGATTGTTTCTACTGCCCTTGATATGTTCTATCTCAAAATCAAAGTTTGAGAATAAGGTTTTCCACCTAGAAAATTTTGATTCTCTTGGTTTCTTAATATCTTTGTTTAATATATTTTTCATTGTTGAAGCATTTATTCTCAATAAGAACTTTTTGTTTACCATATGTATATCAAATTTATCTATACGATTCCATGCAGCTTTTATTTCTTTTTCAATGGTAGAATAATTTTTCTCAACAGAATTCCAAACTCCGGAAGAAAACTGAATAATTTTTCTCTTGATCATTCTTGAGTTTCTTGAGGACTCCTCCCCATCCTATGTCACTCACATCAGTTTCAACAATTTTATAGAGACTTTCATCATATATGTACATAATGGGAAGCATTTTTACCTTTTCTTTAATCTTTTTAACAACAGTTGTATGTGCTGCAGTCCATGGTTATGGATTCTTTTGAAGTATCTAGTTTAGTAATTTTCTATCATGTGCACAATCTTTGTAGAAGTTGGAAACATAGTTGAGACAACCCAAGAATCGTTGAAGTTGGGTTCTATCTTTAATCTTGTCCGGTAATTTGTCTACAAATGCTATTACATGATGTTGAAGAGAAATTTGGCCATTTTCTATGGTATGTCCAAGGAATTTGACCTTGGTCTGGAAAATTTCCATCTTTTTCTTGCTCAAAACTAACCCACAGTTTTTGACTATCTGCTTGAATTTGTTTACATGCTTGAAGTGTTCATCTAACGATTTGGAAAATACTAAAACATCATCAATATATAAAATTAGCCAATCGAAACATGGCCTGAATACTTGATCCATAACTTTTTTGAATTTGGAAGGAGCATGCTTGAGGCCGAATGTCATAACATTCCAATCATAATCTCCAAAGGGGACACTGAATGTTGTCTTGAAGCAATCTTCTTCTTTGATAGATACTTGCTAAAATCCTGATTTCATATCAAATTTTGAAAATATTTTTGCCCCTGAAATTTTTGATATAATATTTCCCTTATGGGGAATCAGATAATTATCATCATCCAAGACATTATTTAACGACCTATAATTTATTACCAATCTAGGTGCTCCTCTAATTTGTTTAGAAAGTTTATTTACATAAAAGCCATAACCATTCTAGGGACTATTTGATTATATTATTAATTTTCTCTTTAAAAGATCTTGTATCCCTTTCTATATTATTCATTCAAGGGGATGGCTATACTTTTATAGGGTTTTCCTTTATAATCTACATTGTAGGGCAATTCTACAAAGTAGTGTTTTCTATGCCAGAAGAAATTTGATTCTTCTGCACAACATTGTTTCTCTAACTATCCCTTTAATCTTTCTATTTTTATGATGATTGCATCTTGTTTCAATCCTTATTCAATCTTCAGGTAGGACTTTAGATCCTTGAGCTATTCTAGACGTTTTTTTATTTGTCCTAATTCCTGCATAGCTTGGACCATGGTTGAGATTCTTTGTGTGAATACAAAAGGAAATGTGATAGCTTGAAAATATCCTTGTTGATCTGGAATAAAAATATAATATCCAGATCTTCCATCATCTTTTCTTACTGATCCATGGGTTCAACGACTTCAAGGAATGGGTTTCCTAATACAGTCTATTGGAATACCCCCTGTTATCACTCCAGGAAGCTCTCCTAGGTTGTAGCTCGGAGATGCCTGGTAACATATAATCTTCGATATTGTTCTATGAGCTATTGGAATGGATGATGGTTTGGATCAAGTCAGATGACTGTTTCAACTATGTTTTCACTCAAGACATGCATGAACACCCTCAGCTTTACAAGGCTTTAGACCACTAATGCTCAATAGTTTATAGATTCAATGGATAGATGGAGAATACTGACTATACCAAAAGATGCATACATAAACACATATGAATGGCTAGCTACAGATAGTAAATGAAACTTGCAAATCTAATTTACCAATGAAGAGATAAGATGACAGTTATCTGGCATTAGACACAGAAGAAACATGAATAACCTATTCAAGTGCAAGCTTAGAACATAGGAGAAAATGGGAATTGAACATGTAACAACAACATAAGCTTATATTGTTGGAATGAAGATGAGAAGCTTAGAGGAGCAGAGTCTCTATAATCTCCAAAAGTTGAACCTCTGTTACTCTGAACTTTCAAATATTTATAGGCCTTTTACAATGCTCTCGAGCCTTCTGAGGCTCAAGAGGTCTTAATCTATCCCCTACATCTTTTTAACTGTTTGATGCTATGACTAGACACGCATGAGCTCGAAGCTTTCTTTTTCTAACAGCATAGTAACCAAATTCTGGTAAATGTCTTGCGTTGTCAGGTGGCTCAATCATGCCAGCAATGCTCCATGATCCTTTGTTGGTGTGGCTGTATTGCACTGTTGCCTTTCCCCTTCCAGCCTTCTGTCTCCCAGTCTATGTCTCCCGGCCTCTGTTCTGTGATGGAATGGGTCTTCGGGCCTTTAAAATCCTTTCAAATGATAACAATGACTGTTTCTGTTTTACACAGAAAAACATTGCAACACTTTGAAATCCCGCCAAGCTCTGTTTATTTCAGACTTCAAAAGTCCTTTAACACTGTCTATTCCTCTATCGGGTCTGTCCTTATCACTATCGCAAGTTGCAAATGGCCTGTTCCCCATCTTCCCTTTGTATTTTGAAATACGTTAAAAACACTAAAAAACTTGAAAAAATGGTTTTGGCAGATCTAAAATATTATATATTTTCATTCCCGAACCCCTTCGGGTCTGGGTTTTATCACATTGGCGTTTTCCCTTTGTATTTCGTTAAATAACAAAAATATTCAAAATACATAGGAAAATGCCTTTCAGCGGATCTCAAATCTTATGCAATAATATTTATATAACCGTCGGGTCTAGTTAATCGCATCGCACATCGCTCATGCCCTTGGTCGTTGTAGGCACTCCTTGTATCTTCTGATAGCGATCCTGTGATGCAACGTGGGCCGTTGATCTGCACGCTTGATCGACGGTCCACGTTGCATCGCCGATTGCCATCGCAAGTTCCATACCGTCCGCCCTCAATCTACCGATTGCCTCCGCCGATTGCGACCCACCGATCAGATCTGGACCGTTGATTGGCCAAATCTGACAGCTGCTGTGCATTGTAGGTTTTAACCCCGTACAAAAATTACCTGCATACGAATTCTAAATCACAGAAAAATAAACAATGCAAGAGCATAACACATAAAACACATATACACAGAGATTTTCCCCTGGATCCCAAAAATGGGACTACCAACTTGATTTTTCATTATATTCCTTTCAATGTTACAATACATATTTATACATGCCGAAGCATCCAATACCATGGACTGAAAACCATCGCATCCAAAACCATGGACCGAAAACCATAGGTAGGTTCGCCCAACCTAATATAGGGTCCAAAAAAAAATTTCCTGGGGCGCTGCCCCAGACCCCGTAGAGGGGGGCTACCCGCCCCCCTCAAACCCCCCGGACAGGGGGGGCTACCACCTGTTTGGTCAATTTAGTGTTGTCTAAATTGCTATCATTAATTGTCAACCCGGGGCTCGTAAGCTGATGAAGTGATATGTACAGTATGTACTTAAGTAACCTTTCCTAGTTCTTTTTGTCGTTTTTAGATGATGTTTGTGGTTGATTTAACTTCCTAAGATGGAGTGATGGATTTATAAATAGGTGAGTGTGTGTTTGTGTATGGTGATTACTAAATGCTTCTAGAACTTTTTAAAGAGAAAGCTTGAAAAGTGACTTGCAATGGAATTGAAACTTCGAATGAAAGCAAAGCATTAAACAAAATGACTAATGGCACTAGTCCACTATCTATGCTGCTGATAAGAACAAGAATAGCATCTATGTTAACTCAATGGAAAGTGAAAAACACTACTTTAACTGCAAAACTTAAATGACAAATCATAACACTTCATTCTTTCTTAACACTTTAGCTGTAATTGTTCATGTGAAAAACAGTTAAGAAGAAATCAGTAATATGAGTCAAAAAGCTAATCAAACCAAGCTTCCACTCAATGATATTCTGGTCCAATAAAAGTTAGATAATTATGATGAGAAGACCATCAAAAAGTTAGTAAGCAACTTGTCAAAACTTGATGAAGTAAACTAACAAATGAAACTACGTAAGCAAGGTAAAAATCAGCAGCTAAGACAAGACAACTTCAAATACCATCAGTGATAAAAGAAATAAAAACACACTATCCCGGGCTCTAACACACCTGCATAAACAAACTGATCAGTTCTGAAAAGTGCTGGAAATGTAAAGGCATGAAATCAAACTGTACATTATTATACATGTTCAAAGAAATGAAAAATTGCAGAAATCAAACTATACATTATTGTACATGTGAAAATGAAAACAAAGAAAGGCAGGAAAATAAAATTAAATGCTACTGTACATAGGTTGTGATAGATGGGGGCCCTCCATCCACTCAACCAGCTAAAGATCAGCTACGCAGAAATGAGCAGAAACAGTCTTCTTCTATTAATTCAACATGTCAAAATACAGTGAAAAAGTGTTGTAACAGCAGTCTTTAAAATAGAGTTTTACAACCAAAATGATTACGGCAATTACAATAACAAAAAACTAATCTTTAAGCGTTGGAGAACGCTTTATTTATAGGCACAGGGACAAACTGTCCTCTGCGTAAACTAAGCAACTACAGGCCTAACTAATTAACTACGCAGCAACACGCAGGCAGCTCCGTGCACATTTGGAGGAAACGGTCATCATGGGGAGTAAATCTATGGTTAGATCTTGTCCCTTGCTGTCTTCGTGGCGTGGAGGAAGTGCCAGTTGTGATTCTGTGTCTCAATTGCTCACGCAGAGCCGTGCCACCGTCTGGAACTTAACTGTTTGACCGTGGGTACTCCTGCGTTGACCGGGGGCATACGTGACTGATTTGGCCCAACCAATAGCATACGATCCATGTAGACATCCATACCAACATGCCCATGTGGCTCGTTCCTGGAGAAGACACGTGGAGTATAGCAAACAACAAAAAGGCTGCGGAATCTCTGAACAGCTGCGGAATTGCTGAGTAGCTACGGAATTGCAGAACAGCTGCGGAAATGCTGAACATGTACGAAAATTCTAAACAAACAATCAATCATTAGCACAGTCAATCAAATCATGTTAAAAGACATATAATGAAATGAATTGAACAAGTTGATGGAGGAAATGATGTCAGAAGAGAGAAGTGAATAGGGAAAAGCTATTGGGAGGACAGGTAAATGAGTGCAAGGTTGAGGCTCAACATACCCCCACTGCGAGGGTGTTGCATGTCCTCATGCAACCAAAATTTTATCATAATCTTTCAGTTCACATGTTCGGATGCCTCTGCCAAGACATCCAACCTTCTCCTTTTCCTTCCTGTTGCCACATTTGTTCTTGGTTTCTTAACCAAGCATCTGAATTTCAAGTTGACCAAGGCTCTGCTCAATTTCCTGCATTTCCTCTTCAATTTCCTGTTCTTTCTTTGCCAAAGACCCAGATGAAGCATTGTGTTATCGTGGATCATCTTGTCCACGTTTCTCTGTTCTTTCAGTGCTTCATTTTCCTGTTTGATGTGACGGTTTAGGACCTCTAGCTCAAATACTTCTTGCTTCAAAGATTGAACCTGTTGTTCAAGGGGCAAGACAATACTAGGGCCAGCAACAGATTGCTCTAATGTTTCCAAATAATCATATGCCTCCTGCTGGACAGGGTCAATGTCAGGTATTTGTCTTGGCCTAAATTCAAATCCTTGAAAACTGCTTTCTCTCTCTTGCTGGACAGGACTTTCCTCTCTTGGAGGACTTAGCTCAATAGCTAGCCGAATTGGAGTCTTCTCAGGTGTGCCCAAATCAATGAAATGGGACTGTTTTTCTTTAGTCACACTCTTCTTCTGTATAAGTCTACTGCTTCTCCTTATTTGTAGGCTCGTACTTTTTGGTTCTTGTTGTTTTTGCTTTTGTTTCTTTTTGGAGCTGGCAGTTTCATGAAGCTGAGCAAGCCTATGAGCTAATGTTTGGGTATCTTCTTCACTTGAAGGTTCAGGTGAAGGGTATGACTCTTGCAAAATAGTTTTTCCTTTATCCTCCTTTTGTCTTTTTGTTCTGCTTCCCTTTTTCTTTTCCTTTTGAATAGTTTCTTGGGCAATTTCTTGAAGAGTTTTTGTAACAATTTCTTGGGCAGTTTCTTCAACTTCTACAGCAGTGTCTTGGGCAGCAGTCTCTTCTTGGGTGACTATTTCTTTCCCTTTTCTTCTAATTCTTTTTGGCACCCTAGGAGAGATAATAGAGGCTTCTGCTGCCTCTTGAAAATGGTTTCTAACAAGGAATTTCTCCCATGTATCCTTTCTGATTTTTAACTGCTCCTCAATCAAGATTTTAATGAGTCCATGGTGATATAGGTGGGGCTCAATGTTTCCCACATTTTTCTGAACAGTGGCACTCATTTTTTTCAGACTAGCAAGCAAGAAATAAGGAAGATTGATGGTATGTTCACCCATAAAATGCATCATTATCTTTGTATGATAAACATACATTATACCAAATCTGCCTTCACATGTTAAAAATTTCTGAACTAGCAAAAGTAAGGCAGTCCATTCCTTTTTAATGACACTTACAGGTATTCCTTTGGTGAAGATAGTGGTATCCATACCTGGATTTTTCAACATGTTCTTCCACTCCTGGCCTTCAACAGTTCGATTTTTGAACCAATGTTCCCCAGTACGAGGCAAAGCAGTTGCTTGAGCCAAGCTGCTCTCTGTGACAGTGAATTGTAGGTCTCCAATCTCCACAGTGTTTGTTTTTCCATCAAACGACAGAGCAAAGGCCTTGGTGACTTCCTTGTGATATCCTTTGAACTTCTGAATAAATTTTAACCACTTGGCCTTCTGTAGGGCATTCTTCGTTTGTGGGTAACCGTCTAAAAACTTAGAACCTTCCGGCTCTGCTCTTAATAACTTGCCCATTTCGGTTACCAGCTCTCTTGCTGCTCTGACAGCGTTGTTCGAATACTGGAGAGAGAGCTTATACGGGAAAAACAGTGCTCAGCAGTGGGTATTACGGCTACAACAGAATGGTCAGCAGTGGTTTTACGGCTACAGCAGAATGGCCGTGATGCAATTACGAAACTGGTGGTCAGGGTTTTGAGTGGAGAGGTGAGGAATAGAACAGAGTATGTTCACGGTGAAACAACGTGGTGAATGAAACCGGGAGTGAAAACGGTGAGGGCGTAGATAACAATGCGAAGATGAGGTTATGCATGCGAGAAGCGGAGTTATGGGTAGAGGATACAACGGCCGAATCCCTGAACGTCGGGTGGCTGCGTACACTTGGCTGCGGAATGATCAATTGGAGAGCCGTGGTACAACAGTACACGCAACTCTGGTACGAAGAATTGATGAGAGAGAGCAGGCCGTATTAAGTTCAAATCACAACGATTAGGGAACCGTTAGGAAGGCGGTGAGGTGGATTACGCAGCGTAATGGATGAGGATTATGAGGAGTGGATGGGGATCTTGTCAATCATTACATTACATGCCTCCTACCATAATCCGAAAACCATACATAAATGATATAACTGTTAGTTAGAAATTTAGAACATACCTTCGTATAATTGCATTTTGATCCCTAACCTTTGATTGATTGTTGCCTTTGTATATGCCATGTGTCCTTGCTCCTTTAATGATGCTGGTGTTTTTGACTGCAGATTTTTCTTTTTGAAACAGAGTTTATTTTCGTTGCAGGAACAGAGTGTATTAGCTGCGGAATCTTGATATCAGCTGCGGAATTAGCTCCTAGCTGTGGAAATTGCAGCAACACTTTTCTGCCTGCACAAAGAGGATTAAAACAACTTGAATGAATGGAATAGTCCTGAGAGGGACTTTATTGGTGAAAATGAGATGGAATGAATGGACTGAAAGAAAATGAAGTGGAATGAAAATGATGAGATGGATGAGATGGACGGAAAAAGAGAAGATATAAAGCGTCAGGTGACCCTGATTTTCACTTCATATTTTCTGCATAAGACTGCCAATCCAAGATTGGTTTTCAGGCTTATACAAGAGATTTTTTTTCTCTTTTTTTTTTCTTTTTTTTTTTTTTCTTTTTCTTTTTTTTTTTTTTTTTTAACTGAAAGAAACAAAGATCAGGCTGATGGAGGAGAAGAATTCTTCTCCACTAGCCTCATTGCAGAATCTTCTTGGAACAACTTAACCAATTCCTCTCTTGAGAGTGGCTTATGGTAGACTTTCAATCTATGGCCATTCACAATGAGAGGAGTCTGAAGCTCATCAATGGTCTTCACTCGAACTACTCCATTTTTAAAGACTTCATCAATCTCATATGGCCCAAGCCAATGAGTTTGAAATTTTCCTTTGAAGTCCTTAAACTTGGAATCAAACAATAGTGCCCAATCTCCCTTCTGAAACTTTTTTTCTTTGATGTGTTGATCATGCCATTTAGTTCTTTGGTGCTGAACTAGATCGGTCCTTAGAATTGCATCTTGTCTTATTTCATCTAGCTCATTTAGCTGGTCCATTCTGTGTTTTTGAACTTCTGATAGGCTCATTCCCAATTGAACTGCCATCTTGAAGGTCTTGATTTGGAACTCAATGGGGAGCAGGACTTCTTTCCCATAAACAAGTTCATAGGGAGAATGTCCTGTTGTGTTCCTCCATGTAGTTCTATAGGCCCATAAGGCTTCAGGAAGCCTTTCCACCCAATCTCTTCTATGAAGATGAACAGTCTTGGTGATAATGCCTTCAAGGACTTTATTTGTAGATTCCACTTGACCATTTGATTGCGGATGGTATGGAGTAGATGTTCTATGCTTGATCTTGTATTCCTCCATCAGCTTCTCCATCAATTTAGATGTAAATTGGCTTCCTTGATCTGTCACAATTTCTCTTGGGACACCAAAACGAGTAAAAATATCCTCAAAAAGAAATTGAACAACTGAATTTTCAGTGGCAGAAGGCAATGCCTTGGCTTCTACCCACTTAGTAACATAATCAGTGCAAACCAATATATACTTCTTTTGCCTAGATGGTGGATTAATAGGTCCAACGAAATCTAGAGCCCATTTCTCAAAGGGTTCGATGCATACCTGTGGCTGTAGTGGCATTTCATTTGAAGGAGTTGGTCTCCCAACTCTTTGGCAGCTGTCACACCTTCTAACATACTGCTTTGCATCTTTAAAGAGAGAAGGCCAATAATATCCTAAAGAAAGGATTTTATAGGCTATCCTCTTGTCAGCAAAGTGTCCGCCGCATGGTTCATCATGACATGCCTTAAGGATGTCAGGCATTTCATCTTCCCGAACACATCTTCTGATCATACAATATGGCCCTATTTTGAACAATTCATTAGAAATCCAAGAATAATGTGAACTCTCCTAAATGATTTTCCTTTTCTCATTAGGAAATAAGTGTGGAGGTAGCTTCCCTGTAACTAGATAATTAGCAATATCTGCATACCAAGGAGTCTTGGTAGTTACTGCAAACAAGTATTCATCTGGAAACTTATCCTCTACAGGAGAATCTTCGTTAGTGTTTTGGATTCTAGACAAGAAATCAGCTACTGTGTTTTGTTTTCCTGGTCTATCTAACACAGTAATGTTGAATTCTTGTAAAAGTAAAAGCCATCTTGTAACTCTGCCATTAGTAATAGGTTTGTTCATGAGATATCTAATTGCAGAGTGATCAGTATGGACAAAAGTTTCATAGCCGGTTATGTAGTGTCTAAACTTGTTGATTGCATGAACAACGGCTAAGAATTCTTTTTCAGTCACAATGTAATTTAACTCGGTGGGAGTCAAATTTTTACTGGTGTAATAAATGGAATAAGGGACCAAATCTTTTTGTCCCAAAACAGCTCCTAGAGCTGTATCTGAAGCATCAGTAGAAATGTGAAAAGGGAGTTTCCAATTTGGCCCTCTCAAAATGGGTGCTTCAGATATCCTAATCTTTAAAGTTTCGAAGGCAGACTGACATTCAGGATCCCATTTGAACTCACAGTCTTTGGTAAGTAATTTGAAAAGAGGAGATGCTATCTTAGTGAAGTTTTCAATAAATCTTCTGTAATATCCAGTAAACCCAAGAAAACTTCTAACATCTCTCTGGCAATTTGGAACAGGTAACTTGGAGATGACTTCTACTTTGGATCTATCAACTTTAATTCCATCTCCTGAAATATGATGTCCTAAAACAATTCCTTCAGTAAACATCATAAAACACTTTTCATGACTTAATGAAAGATTTGTTTCTTTACATCTAATTAGAACTTTTTCCAAATTTTCTAATGCTTCTTCAAATGTATTACCATATACTGTGAAATCATCCATGTAGACCTCTACACAATCATGAATTAGATCTGAAAAAATTCCTAGTACAACCCTTTGAAATGTAGCGGGTGCATTGCATAATCCAAAAGGAAGTACTCAGTAAGCAAAATTTCCCCAAGGACAAGTAAATGTGGTTTTGTCTTGATCTTCAGGTGCTACCTGAATTTGATTGTAACCACTAAAACCATCCAAAAATGAGAAAAACTTTTTACCTGCTAAAGTATCTAATACTTGATCAATAAAGGGCAAAGGAAAGTGATCCTTCAAGGTTGCTTTGTTTAATTCTCTGTAATCAATGCAAACCCTCCATTTACCGTTCTTTTTAGGTACTATGACCAAGGGAGAAACCCATTGGCTATCTGAAATAGGGTAAATGAAGTTTACATTGAGTAACTTCTGGAGCTCTTCTTTCACTATCTCCCTAAGATTTGGATTCATCCTTCTTTGAGGTTGTCTGATTGGTCTACTGTTTTCCTCAATGTAGATGTGATGAATGCAAGTCTTAGGGTCTATTCCTTTCATGTCGGTATACTCCCATGCAAAAGCAGTAGAATGTCTTTGCAAGACTTTGGTTAGCTCTTCCTGTTGGAATTTTTCCAAGTTTTTGTTAATGTTTAATGTTTTTCCTGGAAAGATTTCAATGGCAGAACTACCAAATTCTTCCATAGAGAAAAGAGACATTTGTCTAGATGATAGACACTCTATGTCAGAATCCAGCTGAAATTGTGTAGAGTCATATTCTGAAGATGGTTCGAAATTTTCTAATGTATTCAGAATTTGACTATCTTCACTAATCTCAGAAATGGTAAAGACAGGTTGTATAGTATCGTCATCATCAACCCACTCATTATCTCCTATTTCTGTAATTGCTTTCGCTGGAGGATACAAATTGAACTTCTTTGTTGAATTGCCATCAGAAATATACATGTCCCCAGACCTACAACTTATGAAAGCATCAGCTGTGGCCAGCCAAGGTCTTCCTAAAATAAGAGGATGTCCTCCTAGATTGTTCTTGGGAGTCAAAATCATAAAATCAACTATATATTCCCAAGAGTCTAGGGAGACTGGAATGTCTTCCAATACACCATCAGGTTTAATGATCGATCTATCTACAAGCTGCAGTAAAGTAGGTGTAAAGAGAAGGTTAGGAAGTTTTAACTGGTCCATGGTCTGTTAACTCATAATGTTGATAGCAGCCCCTAAATCAATCAAAGTATTTGGTATTTCTACCCCATTGATATGTGTTTTGACAATTGGACTACCGGGGTCTACATATTTCTGCATGGTAATCTTTCCCATCATAATGTCTGCAATTTTTCCTACCAGGTGGATCTTTCTGGTATCTCTTGGTTTCCTTCCTGGTCTCTTAAGGCTCAACTCCTTTATTGTTTTTTCTAGAATGGGAATCTCTTTAATGGCTTGTAACAAGGGAATATTGATATAGACATTCTTCAATTCATCTAGAAAATTATAGTCAGGCAACCAAATTTGCTTTTCCACTCCTTTGTCGATTTGTAACCTTTCAGGAAAAGGAGGTGTGGCCACAGATGTAGGTTTCTCAACTATGGGAGTTGTGGGGGTTGATTCTTTTTCTTTTTCTTTTTCTGTTTGAATGTTTGGGTGTTGAAGGGATGCTTCAGAACCCTTATTAGCTCTAAGAGATTCTTCCTCAGAAATGCTTGGTTGTTGAACATTTATAGAAGGTTGATCTAAGATTTTACCTGATCTGAGTTGTACTTCATTGAGAGGAACAATCATATAGGTAGGGAATGGTTGACCTTCCACCATGTAAGCATTTTGAGGGTTCCTATTATTGGGGTTTGGCAATGGCTGAGAAGGAAGTTGATTTGACTTTTGTTGGGACTGGAGCAAGAGTTGAGAGTTTTGATTTTGTGGAGAAGGTTGTTGTTGTTGAGGGAATGGTAATGATAGTTGTTGACTTTGATTTGGAAGTTGTGGAGCTTGCTGATTCTGAAAAGATGGAGGATATTGATAGAATTGAGCAAATCTCCCATAAGGATTTTGCATGCTTTGCATCCATGCTTGAAAAGGATTTTGAGGTTGAGGCCAAGGTTGTTGCCAAGGATTCCAATTTGGTTGGGGTTGAAAATTCATAGAGTTGTTAAACCCTTGATTTTGTTGCCCCTGCCACGGTCTCCTTGCAACAAAACAGAGAGATTCAAGTGTATTTGGATCTTCTTGAAAGAATGCTTTGAGTCCAGGGATTGAAGGACAAACCTTGGTCTCATGGTTTTCTGAGCAAATTACACATGTTTCCACAACTTGTGCTTCCAAGGGACATTCCCTTAAAGCATGTTTCTTCCTACATTTCGGACAAAAGATAGTCAAGGCCTCGGCTTCTGCTTTCTGTTTATTGTGGATCTTAAGGGTGTCTAATTGTTCACTAAGACTCCCTAAGATATCAGTTTTGAATTCATCAAGCATATTGCCGATTTCAGCCCTACTTACTGATCTGGTTGCAGATTTATTTGCTCTGAGGAGTGAAGGATCCCTAGGCCCTTTTTGAGTTTTTGATTTGCCCCTTGAGAGATGGACACATAATTCTGCTATATCAGAAAGTGGAAGCTGAGATATATCTCCCTTCCCCATCATATTCAAAATATCTATCCATTCATCTCTAATGGCTTTTAGTAATAGGGCTTTCAAGGTCTCTTCATCCAAGTTACTCATTTTTGCTCTTTTCAAATTATACTGAAATCTTTCAATCAATTCCTCCAAATTCTCATCCTCTCTTTGTACCATTTTAAATACCTCATCCTTGTGGTTGGTAGGCATACAATAGTCTAGGTACCTATCCAAAAATGTTTGTTTCATATCATTCCAAGACCTAATGGATTGAGTGACTAACCCCATGAACCATTTCAAAGCTTGTCCTTTCAATGTGGAAGGGAACAATTTGCGTTTTTGAGTGTCATCCAAATAGTCATAAGTTCTACATATGACTTCAAACTCAAATAAGAATGTTTCAGGGTCCTCATTCCTTGATCCATGAAAGTTTGGGAGGACAGATGGTGAGATGTTCTTCATGGTGGCTCAGGAATCCTCATCAACTATAGGGAATCCGAATGAGTTATCCCCATCCCTATTTCATCCAATATTACCTCTACCTCCTCCATTGTTTCCTCCTCCTCCTCTACCTCTACCTCTACCAAATCCAGGTGCTTCTTCCTCTGCCATGGTAGTTTCCCCAGAGACTTCAGAGTCTTCTGGTTCTTCTACTAAGGGTGTACGAGAAGGATTCCCTCCTTCTTCTTCAGGTGTTTCTACTTCTTCAATTATAATTTGCCTCTCTGGAGAAAGAAGGAAAGGATCTCTTTCAGACTCGATGGAAGGTATGGGAGATTCAACTCCTGCTTCTTGAATTCCGGGAACCCTAGGGCTAGGAGTATCAGTTGGAGATAAGGGAGGTGTCTCTTGTCTATCCCTTGGAGTAGATGGACTTGTAAAAATCGAACTCTTGGCTCTAGCTAAAAACCTTCCCCTAGAATCTCTAGCTCTATGCATGTCATTTTTTATTTTTTCCTTCAAGTCAGGTTAATAATTCTTTTTCTGATCTTCCAGGTCACTCTAGGTGCAAGAAGAGAGCATACTTAAGAAACTATTAAACCAATAACTTTCTCTTTTCTGATCCTCCAGATCACTCTAGGTGCAAGAGGAGAGCATACTTTGAGAGGTTATCAATTTCTCTTTCTTGAAATTTTCTTAATTTTTTTTTTAGAATTGGCTACCTAATTTCACTTCCCCGGCAATGGCGCCAAAATGTTTGGTCAATTTAGTGTTGTCTAAATTGCTATCATTAATTGTCAACCCGGGGCTCGTAAGTTGATGAAGTGATATGTACAGTATGTACTTAAGTAACCTTTCCTAGTTCTTTTTGTCGTTTTTAGATGATGTTTGTGGTTGATTTAACTTCCTAAGATGGAGTGATGGATTTATAAACAGGTGAGTGTGTGTGTGTGTATGGTGATTACTAAATGCTTCTAGAACTTTTTAAAGAGAAAGCTTGAAAAGTGACTTGCAATGGAATTGAAACTTCGAATGAAAGCAAAGCATTAAACAAAATGACTGATGGCACTAGTCCACTATCTATGCTGATGATAAGAACAAGAATAGCATCTATGTTAACTCAATGGAAAGTGAAAAACACTACTTTAAATGCAAAACTTAAATGACAAATCATAACACTTCATTCTTTCTTAACACTTTAGCTGTAATTGTTCATGTGAAAAACAATTAAGAAGAAATCAGTAATATGAGTCAAAAAGCTAATCAAACCAAGCTGCCACTCAATGATATTCTGGTCCAATAAAAGTTAGATAATTATGATGAGAAGACCATCAAAAAGTTAGTAAGCAACTTGTCAAAACTTGATGAAGTAAACTAACAAATGAAACTACGTAAGCAAGGTAAAAATCAGCAGCTAAGACAAGACAACTTCAAATACCATCAGTGATAAAAGAAATAAAAACACACTATCCCGGGCTCTAACACACCTGCATAAACAAACTGATCAGTTCTGAAAAGTGCTGGAAATGTAAAGGCATGAAATCAAACTGTACATTATTATACATGTTCAAAGAAATGAAAAATTGCAAAAATCAAACTATACATTATTGTACATGTGAAAATGAAAACAAAGAAAGGCAGGAAAATAAAATTAAATGCTACTGTACATAGGTTGTGATAGATGGGGGCCCTCCATCCACTCAACCAGTTAAAGATCAGCTACGCAGAAATGAGCAGAAACAGTCTTCTTCTATTAATTCAACATGTCAAAATACAGTGAAAAAGTGCTGTAACAGCAGTCTTTAAAACAGAGTTTTACAACCAAAATGATTACGGCAATTACAATAACAAAAAGCTAATTTTAAGCGTTGGAGAACGCTTTATTTATAGGCACAGGGACAAACTGTCCTCTGCGTAAACTAAGCAACTACAGGCCTAACTAATTAACTACGCAACAACACGCAGGCAGCTCCGTGCACATTTGGAGGAAACGGTCATCATGGGGAGTAAATCTATGGTTAGATCCTGTCCCTTGCTGTCTTCGTGGTGTGGAGGAAGTGCCAGCTGTGATTTCGTGTCTCAGTTGCTCACGCAGAGCCGTGCCACTGTCTGGAACTTAACTGTTTGACCATGGGTACTCCTGCGTTGACCGGTGGCATACGTGACTGATTTGGCCCAACCAATAGCATACGATCCATGTAGACATCCATACCAACATGCCCATGTGGCTCGTTCCTGGAGAAGACACGTGGAGTATAGCAAACAACAAAAAGGTTGCGGAATCTCTGAACAGCTGCGGAATTGCTGAGAAGCTGCGGAATTGCAGAACAGCTGCGGAATTGCTGAACATGTACCAAAATTCTAAACAAACAATCAATCATTAGCACAGTCAATCAAATCATGTTAAAAGACATATAATGCAATGAATTGAACAATTTGATGGAGGAAATGATGTCAGAAGAGAGAAGTGAATAGGAAAAAGCTGTTGGGAGGACAGGTAAATGAGTGCAAGGTTGAGGCTCAACACCACCCCCCCTGTGACCCCCCTACTGCGCAATCAGCGCAACGAAGGGGGGGCTCCACCCCCCCTCTAACCCCCCAGTTCACTACGTAAGTGAGTCATGGAAAGAATATAACACAACCCAACATGAATTTCATTGTTTATGCCTCCGATACTTAGTTTTTTCACTGTTTCCTTGGGTTTTTGCCTCCCGATAGTGCTTTTATGCCATTCTAAGGGTTCTTCTCCTGCAATGGTTTTGATCTTTGGCATGATTTTACTGGCTTTTGAAGACTTAGAGAGCATATTTGGACCCATTTGGATCAGGACCCGATGCAATTATAGATGCGAGAGTAATATTTTGAAGTCTGGCTTATGGCCAAAGTGAAGCAAGAGGAGATGTGGCCGTCAGAGCTGAAACAGGGGACATTTCCACTAAAAATACCAGCACTGCACCTCAAGGGCTAACACCCCCTACTGCAAATTTGATGTTTATTCAATAATTTTCTGGGCATAGAGTGGCTTTAGGGACTTCATATTGGAAGTTGTATTCTTGTTTTCGAAATCCTATGACTTCTCTTTTTTCCTTAACAAAATATTTTGCAAGAATTGAGTTTTTATTTAATATATTTAGGTCGGCTCCTATATCTAACAGAGTCTTTAGAATAAAGAATTCCCCTTGTATTTTGAATTTGAGCATGAAATGGTATGGTTGGTGTTGGATCGCCATGATTTTCATGTTGCTTAATCCTGAGAAATCATTTGTCTTAACCTCATAAATTTGTAGAAACCTGACTTTTAAGTTCACTAATTTCTTTCTTCAATTTTTTTAGTTCTTGGCTGACTTCATTTATTGTGAATATTCCCTACTTATCCTGCTAATGGTTTCTCAGGAATGATTTAGTGTTTTTATCATATGAAGCATCGAAAAGAGGGTCTTCGGGATGGTACCTTTTCCTGAAAGAATTGAAGTAGACCCTTGATTTTTTATCATAGTCTGCAAAAATGTATCCATTAACTTTTCTTTCATTTCTCCTTCAGGGAGAATCTTAATGTCTGCCAAGACTTTAGCTTCTTCATCCTCTGAACTATGTGCCATACATATTTTTAATTTCCTGCTAGAAAAGAAGATTCTTCTTCAGTGCTATATTATAATTCTGACTCTGAGCCTTTGCAATGACATTCTTCTGAATCTGTACAGTCACAATGGTCAACAAGAAAAACAACTTCATGATCATCTTAAGATTTTGTGTCGGAAATAATGAAAATGGAAGTTTTTGTAGAATCACAACAATTCTGTCCCATAACATGTATTTCTTCTTTTATACGAATATTTGGACAATGTTTAGTTTTATGTAGTTTGGAACCACATTTATATCATTGGATTTGGACTAATGGATTTCTTTCTTCTCTTTTTCCTTATCCTATTGGTATTTTCTAGCATTTTCTTGGGACTTTTTCCCTTTGTGTAGTTTGGATTCTTCCCCTTGTGGACAATTATTTGAAGTATGTCCTTGTTTGCCACATAACGAACAGGTGAGCCTATTCCAGGCTTCTTGTTTGTGAGCCCTAAGATGCAGATCTTGAGGACCATAATAGTGGGAATTTTGGATTCTTTTTGTAGTAGCCTTTTGTTTTTATTATTCTTTGGGATTTTGCAAATAGTTCATTTTTCTTTTTGATATTTTCTTGATGGACTTCTTCACCCTTTTCTTTTGTACAATAGGGTCATCTAAAGATATACCATATTTGTTGTAGATAGATCTACTGCCAGGTAGCTTGGACAATTTTTGTATAGATTTATTCACCTTCATATTTGTGCATAGTCCTATTAAGGCCTTTGTTATGATACTATATATTCCCTCCAAAGTATTAGGCTCATAGGGGTTTTTGAATACTTCTTGAATTTTCAAGT
Organism: Pinus tabuliformis; assembly: GCA_031772625.1. Taxonomy (NCBI): domain Eukaryota; kingdom Viridiplantae; phylum Streptophyta; class Pinopsida; order Pinales; family Pinaceae; genus Pinus; species Pinus tabuliformis. Next base: position 416,502,033 of record CM062815.1, read on the forward strand.
AATCTACAAATTTAGAAGGGAGGGCTACAAGATAGCCATGTTTCCATAAGAGATTCTTGCTATCTTTTACTTCATAGATTCTTTGAACCCAATCCCTATGGAAGTCTTCATACTCTGATATTTTTTTATATTTAAGATTCATTAGTATTAGAGAGTGTTTATTTGATGCTTTTTATTATGCACCACACCAATGTTCAAGGATAAGTGATATCAGAGCTCCAATCATATTATTTTTGGGATTCCCATCTTCATTATGTACAACCTCCCCTGCTTCATTTTTAACTATTTCTTCCGCCATTTTATCTACCCATGTTGGAGAGGATTCTATTTCCCACCATCTTCTGAGTGTACCTTTGAAACACTAAATTTAGTTTATATTCAGTGAACATTTGATCAATCATCTATCTTATCTGACCTAAACTTAAATTGTCAATGTTCCATTCTTTATGTGCATCATTGAAAAATATTTGAGATTCTGGCAGCTTACCCGTATCACTCAAATCAGGAGCAGGATACCTTGAGTATTGGCTGGGAAATGGATCATAGACTGACAATAGATGAGATTCAAATGTGGTTTCTATTTTTGCTTTAGGAAACAAACTGGGAAATTTATCTATGGGTTTCTGGATAGAATGTATAGGGACAAGATGGTTGAACAATAATGAAGAAGGAATGTATTTATCTTTAGACGTGGAGGGAAATCTTTCAAATTGTGAGGAAAGGTATTCAATCTCTGTATGGGTCAACACAAAACCTTTATGAATTTCATTTTCCTTTCCTAAAATTGTCCTTCTATTTTTGCAGACAATGTTATTTCTTCACTATGACCTTCTCGAACAAATCCTTCTATTGTAGAAACAAAAAACTAGAAATCATTCAGACTTTTATTTATACTATTTACAAAGACTTGCAGAGACTCTACTTGTTATTTTTGTGCATTGGATGTTGATGCATGCATATCTAAACATTTCAAAGCAGTATTGGTCCAATTCACTTGTTCACTGACTATTTGTATTCTTCCCTCTATTCCTATGGATGAGTCATCTTTGAGGACTAAAGGTATTTCTTTAACCAACTTTCATGTTTCTTCAAGGACGATTCCTTTATATGGAGGAAAAGTAGAGCTGGATTCTATCTTAATACCATCACAAGTTGTCCAATGGAGGTTGGAAGAAGATGATGTTGTTGATAACATCTACACGTCCATGTTTTCTTCTTGCTTCGTCCATTCATAAAAGGAAATCCATATATTCCTTCCATCTCAATGAAATATTTATTTTTTCCGCTAGGGACGTATTCAGATTGAATTACTTGACATCTGGATGAGTAAATAAATCCTAGTTTATCATTCTTTTCATCCAGTATGTATCTACTTTATACTTAGGACAACCTTCCATGAGAGAGAACTTCAACATATCAGGCTTAGATGGCCTTTTTCAGTCATTTGGGATAAGGTTCTGAAACTGGAAATATGGAATGAGATGGTCCATTTGTTCTAAATACCCTAATCCATATCTAGGCATTCCTGGCAGCCTCATCTTGCTAAACATCTATGTTAGCCTTGGATCTTCATTTTCAAGGGATGGAAGTTCATGTATCATCATGACAGTATCATGTGGAAATGAGATGTCATGGCATTTGGATTTGGACAAAAATTGTTTAACAGAGCAAATGGAGCTTCCCCTGTCTTGGATTATGATTTCTATGGGAGGTAATATGTACAAGAGAATTTATATTTACTAGTGTCTAACAGGTAGGACACTTGACTACTAAATCTAAAAATTTTAAAACTTGTGCAAGCTCAAATAACTCAATGTGGGAACAACCTGTACAGGTAGATAAATGATGTGACGAGGATGCTTCAGAAGGAATAAGATGGGAAGCTTTGTATTCATGACATTCTCTTTCAATTTTTTTGAGTTGGGATGGTGGATCTCCTTGAAAATGACAGAATGGAAGAGGCGGTATTTTCTTGAATTTTTCCACAGGTGATGTTCTGTATTTTTGGAGATTTGGGCATGTCAACTACCCAAATTTCTGGAAATTTAATTCTTCCCATTTTATGACCTGGTGCTCAATATTTTGTTTTTGAGCATCTGTAATGACTACAACACTTGATTTTGAATCTTGGCTGAGAGAATGTAACATCGTAGGATAAAAAGTATTTGTATGCTGAAAATAACCCCTTGTGTCTATTTTAATATCAAGCTCGACTGAATTTATTATAGATGACGATGTGTTATAGAACATACTTTGCATATCAAGATTTTTTGTCTTTTTTTCATTCTCTTGGATTTCTCGAAAAGAGAAATATTTGCATCCAACTTCCATTTTTAACTGAGAAGAAGTTTAGAATTACCCAGAGAACCAGAAGTTACTAGATTTGATACCAATTTGCATAGAGGCTGCCTTTGACAGAGAATGAAGCTTACAAACGAAGATGATTATGGATTGAGCTACACGAACTCTTACAAGAACCTTCAGACAAATCCAATGCAAAAACACTCTTTCAACAACCTCCTGCCTATACGAACAAACTACACTCCAGGATCCTAAGCGAACCTCAGATGAAACTCAGATGAACCTCAGATGAACTTCACTCAATCACATAAATTTATGCGCAAAAATATAACACAAAATGGAACTCTTCTTTTTATTAATCTCAAAGAAATTGGATGTTATAGAAGATGGGTATTACAAACAGATCCGAAGATCAACAAGACACAAAAATATCTTAGCCAAACTAGAGATTGACTGCAAAGGCATTTACCAGTTATGCTAGCTCGATATTGTTGAAGGAAATGTAACTAGGTTCGGTCTTCATAAATGTACTTTTGATATTTATATTTATTCAAGAAAAGAAATATTATTTTTATAATATATGTCAATGAGTTTCTTTCTCATTCAAATAGGTCTAACACTAGTTTAAGTGTTATAGGTGAGTCAAATAGTCAAAAGGAAATGTTGAAGGCCTTAAGGGCATGTTACACCATGTATAAATATGTATTAAAGATAAAGGGAAAACCTCCAAGAAAATTCAAGGCTACTCATATGCAATGGCACCATCAAGAAGGTTGCTCCTTCAATCATGCTACACCATCATGAAGTCTGCTCAACAAATCAACCTCCAAACAACCCTTAAAGCAGGCCTACAAACAAGATGGCTAGTTGGCCTTCTAGTCAGCCTAAATGGAGGGACAATCCTCTATTTAAAGAGGTTGTCCACTCCAATACAATGCATTCATTCAAATCTGAAATCTACAAAATAATGGAATAAAAATAGGAATGAAGGAAGCCGAAGAAAAGGGTCTACTAGGGCAGATAACTAAGGAGGAAGAACAACGAAGTTCGTAGGACTGTTTCTAGGGAAAACCGCAGTCACACGTGCGAGAAGAGGGTTTTCTGTGGAAATATCAGTAGCAATATAACAATACCATACTTCTCATTGTTTGGGCTTGAAACTTAGGTCTATAAGGCCTCTCATTAAAGAAAAGAAGATAATCTCACATACAAAGGAGAAAGGAACAAAGAACACCATGAAACCTCCCACATGTGCGAGAATTTAGGGCTATAGTACTACCACATCAATTCTGCCATCTTACATGAAGAAGAAGCTCGATTGGTGAAGAGAAGAAATGCATTATCCTTTGTGAGAGGGTTCACTTAGGATCAAAGTGAAACATCTCTTCTAGAGCTAGCATATCAGAACTTATCATCAAGAAGTAGGAGAACGAAGTGCCGGAAGAAGGAGGATGAAGTGTTGGGAAACAAAGTGCCGGAAGAAGAGTTGGGGTATAAGGTGTAGAAAGGACAAAATACTTGACTTGTGCTTGGAGGATATTCTTGTTAGGGGTCTAGGGTTTGAAATTTATCAATAGAAGCTTCAATAAGAGAAATTCACGAAAGGGTTTTCCTCTCAAGAAAAGAGAGTTTTTGGCCTTGGTAGAGAGCCAACATCTTGTGTTCTTGTTTTTATGTTTTGGTAGAAGTTTGATGAAGTACACACATATGCATTAATACGAAGAAGAAGAAGATTAAGCTAACAAGAAAAGTAAAAAGAATTCAAAATTTATTATCAAGTAATGAAGAATCACGGTACACCAGTTTTCCCTAGATTCTTCAACATGGTATCAGAGCTAAGGTGACTCATCAAGGAAAAGGCATCTCAAGAACACTCATCAAGGGATAAGCATCTACAAAATAGAAGCATCAAGCCTAGAAGTCTCAATCACTTCAAGAACAAGAAGGGTATACAATCCATCATTCATTAAGGAGGTCTACAAAGCTAGAAGAAGAGTCTTACATAAAGGCACCTACCAACAAGAGTAGATTGAAGCAGGACCTACATCAAGTTACAAGTATTCAAGTAGTTCTCATCAAGCAAATCCACTTGGAGAAGGCAACTTGAAGAACATAAAAATACAAGGACGGCAAGCCATAAAGTCTTCAAGGAGGAATAAAATACATCACATCTAGAAAATCTATCAAGTAAGTACATGTCTCCTTTTGAATATACATCTATGTCTTTTTGCTAGGAAAGCAATAAATTGGTAGGTACTAATAACTTTCTTGCATGGAAGAAGAGGATTGATATACTTCTCAAGGAGAATGAACTCCTAGAAAATGTCAAAGGGAATATCGCTATCACTGCTAACGAACAAAATCAAGCCTTAGCCAAGTACAATAAGGATGAGACAAGATCTCAAAGGATTCTGATAGAATCAATCAAAGACTCTCTCATTCCTTATGTCTCCAAGTTTTAGACATCAAAAGAAATTTATGATAAGATAGTAGAGCTATTCTCGGTATCCACAAGCAGAGAAGTGATATCTTTGAGGAATGAATTGTATAAGATGAAGATAACAAAGGAAAGAATAGCTCCCTACTTCATGAAAATATCTGAAATGAGAGATCAACTTCAAGATATTGGGGAAGTCATGTCTGACAGAGAGATGACAACTGTAATACTCAATGCTCTACCTAAGGAGTGGGGAAACTTCACATCAAGCATATATGCCAAGAAAGAAGCAACCACTCATAGTGAAATGTGGTCTCTATGCAGGACAAAGGAAACCAAACTTAAAGTAAAAGAAGATGTGGGATCAAAGGAGCAAGCATTTGCTACGATGGCCAAGAGAAAGGCTAAATTTGGAAAATTTGCTCCATGAAGAGAAAACAACAAAGATATGTCCAAAATCCAATGTTTTGGATGCCATGAATATGGACACTACAAGAGGAATTATCCTAAGCTTAAGCAAGACAAGAACAAAAAATAAAGAGGGAAGAAGCTCACATGACTCAAGAGGTGAAAGAAGAAGAAAAGAAGAAAAAGAAGGAAGATCCTTCGGATCTCTACTATGACTAAGTCAAACTATTTACTTCTAGTCTTCTTTCAAGTTTTTGAGTAGTATAGGAGCATGTAGGAATATTGCATGACTAGAAATATCTTCTAGAATCTAGAAGCATGTAGTACATAGAGTTCTAGATACTCAAGAAGAAGTATCACTTATAATAAAAACAAAGTGCATGGTTAGAAATATCTTCTAAAATATAGGAGCATGATGAACATATCTCAAGATATTCATGTAGAAGGTGCATACCTAGCATAGGACCTCATCCATGATAAAAGAAGATTGATCATGATTAAGAATCTTAGAAGACCTCCATCATCAAAAGAAAGGAAACATTTGCAAGGAAAGGATCTTTAAGATCCTATGATCGAATCTTCAAAAGAAGGATCATAAAGCAAAGGAGATGTCTCATTAGGAATCTCATTCATAGGATTCAAGAAAAGGCTGATATGCAGGAAATCTAAGATGAATCAAGAACGGCCACACCAAGTACAACCAAATGAAGCTAAGATGATCAAAGAAGAATCAAGATGAGGTATGTATGCATCAAGGTTTAGTTATGTTATCATTTGTATATTGGGAATAGTTCTATAACATGATCAAGTATGAAAGAATCTCTTTCATCGAGGACATGCTTGAAGACATGTACTACAATGCAATGAAGGTCAACAAAAGAATATTTTCACATAAGGAGTATAAGATTGTTGACTACAAAGCAAGAAGAAATGTTGACTAGTCCAGGAATCAAGAAATGAAGAAATTCTCTTACAAGAAGCCTCATATGGTTGACCTATCTATCCAAGAAGAAGCAAATGAACAAAGAGATCAGGCATGTGAAGAACACTATGATCACCGAGAATCACTATCTGATAAGATGCTTTGAAGATATCTCCTGAAAGAAGGCATGACAACTCTGACAAAGAAAGAAAGGAACCTTGACACCTATGAAGGCCATGGAGATATGAAAGATGAAGATAACTGATTCTACTCTACAAATATGTCGTGATGAAGAAGCCATCCAACAAAACAAAAAGCAATGTTGAAGCAATATCAGGATGAAGTCATTATGAGCTACTAGGTTGAAGCTTGTAAACAAGAAAGTACAACAAAGCATCCATGAGAAGAGTATTCTGAAGCATGGACAAGATGACAAAGGAGTAGCGAGATGACAAGAAAACCTGATGTATGACATGAAAGCCACTTTCCACAAAGGAAGCAATGACATGAAAAAACAGGAAGGAAAGTGATCGATGTATGGTGCCCTACCTAGAAGAAGTTCAAACAAAGACTTCATGACATCAAAGGAAGGAAGGAGAACAAGCAGATGAAGGACCCACGAAGAAGAAGTTGTTGATGAATGAAAGAGTCTCTAGTTAAGAGGGAGCTCTGACATGTCCATGATCAAGAGGGAGTTTTGAATGACCCTTGATTAGAAAGGAGTGACATTTGTGTTTTTCCATCTCATGGGTCATGCACTGGACCAGGACTAACAACAGTAAGTTTAGATGAATGCCATGAATGGATTTGTGGACACAAGATAGACACTACATTGTTGTCTTCACTTGGGAAGAAATAATGGAGGATTGGGTAATCATCTTCCATTCGATACTCTTTGAGGACGTGTAGGGAATCCAAGATAAGAGTAGGAAAGATGACCAATATTCTTTGAGGGCTAGGAACCCAAGATAAGAATAGTCCTAGAAAGTCATACTCAGAGAACACCTGGGTGGGTATGTACCTTGAGAGACAATGATGAAGGTGTCTATAAATCATTGGTCTCGCCAGCATTGTTGCTCATGGTCTCATAGGGAGATGGCGTTGTTAGTCAAGGCCTTGCATTATGACAACGCTGATGACTATGATGCTATAACAGATGGATTACAAATCCAGTTTCTCTTATGTGAATTCTTTAGGATTGATAAATGGACAAACACCTTGTAATGTTGTATGAATAGCTCCCTAGTTAAGAGTGAGTATTGAAGCAAATGTAACTAGGTTCGGTCTTCATAAATGTGCTTTTTATATTTGTATTTATTCAAGAAAAGAAATATTATTTTTATAATATATGTCAATGAATTTCTTGCTCATTGAAATAGGTCTAGCACTAGTTTAAGTGCTATAGGTGAGTCAAATAGTCAAAAGGAAATGTTGGAGGCCTTAAGGGCATGTTTCACCATGTATATATATGTATTAAAGGCAAAGGGAAAACCTCCAAGCAAAGTCAAGTCTACTCCTATGCAATGGAACCAGCAAGAATCTCCTTCAAGCATGCTACACCATCATGAATTCTGCTCAACAAATCAGCCTCCAAACAACCCTCAAAGTCGGCCTACAAACAAGATGACTAGTCGGCCTAAATGGAGGTACAATTCTCTATTTATAGATAACAGTCCTCTCGGCTCAATAATTTTTGCTAATGTCAACCAAAACAAAAAGCAAAAAATAGATAACCATAAATAAATAATTAAGAATGTTGGAGAGGCTCATTCTACAATCTAGTATAAGGGACATGTGTAAATAACCATATAAATAAACAATTAAAAATCCATGAGAGTGTTACACAGTATTTTGTCACGCCTCCTGCACTTCCCTATGACATACCATGAAGTTCCTGAAACATGATCATTATACAGTATACCCATCAGTGTATATAGCTCAGATCCATCGTTTAACTTTGCTTGGAAAATATCTGGAGCTTTCCCTGAAGAAATAGCTCTTGAAACTCTAAAATGAGAGTCATCGCCCTTATGAAGCTCAAAACCACGATGATCACCTGTTGCACCTTGTTAAGCCAGTGATGGCATTTCTATTTTCTCTCCCATACTCATGCTAGTCTCAAAAAGGACATTTTCCTAAAGAGTATGAGAAGCTTCGTGATCTAGAAGCTTCTAGAGTGGCGAGATGGAGGTGGTTTCACATAAATGAGGTCAAATCCTCCTAATTTGATCTCTTGGTCTCATCCCTATGAGCTACCTCCTTGAGATGTGGACCTAATCCTATCTTTGGAGGAGGCCTAACTCCCTCTCCCAACCTATAAATTCCCCCTCTGCCATTCCCAAATGGTTGATCTATGTCCATTTTCACCCCTATGTTGAGCTTGTGCTTAAAGGTTATTCATTAGACTTGGAGGAGTGTTGGAGAGTTTCTTGGCTTGGACTTGGATTACCACTCAAGGAGAGCCTTTCAACATCAAGGCTATGGTTGTAAGCTTCCCCTTTATTCTTTAAATAATAATACAATTGTTGGTTCATCTTCCCAAAATATATATGTTCATGTATGTATTGGTTTGGCATTCCTTGATCAGCTAAATAGATTATTATTGGATTTGCTATTAGTTTTGGTATGCTTTGTTGTCTCTTGGTAGGTTGTGCAGGTGTATAAGCATTGAAAGAAGTAGGAACAATGCCATGACACAAGCGATTAGAGGATCTCAACAAAGGAAATCAGATTAGCATCAGAGTAAGGTAGGCCTTCTCTCTTATTCTATTATTCAATTATTATCTAGGAAGATGTCTAGTTGATTGTCCCTTCAGTTGCTAGACCCACTCATTGGGCTAGATGGATCATCTCTGTCTAAAGAGAGGATTAACCTTGTCAACAAAATGGTGACTCCACTAGGGAGCCTATGACCCTTTACTTCCCTCCCTTCACCTTGTCTTTTGACGAGTTTGGTCAACCATTGAATTTTAGACTTCATTGCTTGCTTGCAGTCAGTGTCATTGCCTGGTAGATGCCTAGAGATTATTAACTTGAGCTGTTTTTGAAAATTTTGGATTTTTTTGTCCTTTTCCTTGACCATCGTGGATTCAAGCATGATAGTCATGATGATATCATGGTTTTTTTAGCTACAGTAGCGATGATCACTACTTTACTCCTGATAGGTGCAATGATTGAAGAAAAATAAGAAATTTAGGGTTTTCTCTTAGATTTTCAGTTCTAGTTGTCTTCCTCCTGAGATTTACCAGTGTGTTTCTCATTGACTCTCCCATTGTCTAGTTAAAATTGTCTTTTAGCTTGGTTTGAGTGTTCTTGAAGTTTGATTAGCCTTTTAGGGTTCTTGGTCAACCTCAGTACATTCGTTGGTCTTCCCATTATAGGTAAGAGATCGATTGCCTGTGTTAAGGAGTCTTTGTGTGTTCAGATGTGCTTGCAGTTTACTTTTGGTTCTTATGCCTTAAGTTGTTTTCATTAGTGGATATAGTGAAAGTTTCTTAAGCTTCATTTGATAAATGATAGATTACAAATCGATTTTCTCTTTGGGATCAAAAGAAAATGTTTTCTTTGAAGTTGTTTATGTTTCGAACTGAAAGTGAAAATGCTATTCTTTCCCTAGTTTTCAGAACATTTTGTGTTGCATTCGAATCATTGATGTGAAAGTGATTTTCATACTTCTTGGTCTGCTTGCATTCCCTTTCCCTTTGCACTATATTACATTAGTTTCTTTTTAAAAAAGAGAAAAATCCTCATTACATCTTAAGGAAATTTTGCTTTAAGATCTATTTTGGCATTGCATTTTCTTATCATATGAAAGATTAGATTTCATATTTTGCATTCAGCATTTGAATATTGTCATAGATGCATATTCGCATTTGGTTTGATGCATGATTTGAGTTATTTTCTTCCCTACATAGATAACCTTCATCGAATTGAAAGATTTCATTTCATCATCTAGTTTTCATTTTATGAAGAAGAAACATTGTTAAGGCCTTGAAATTGAGACATAATTATGAGATCAACTTTAAAATCTATCAATTAACCTTAAGGAGCATTTGAAACATTAACGATCATATCTAGTGGTCTAGGTTAGAGACGTGTTCCGACGTCTTTAAAACTTAGCAACTATCATTTGCTTTGGCATTAGACAACGCTAGCATAGACTTGTGCTCCCTGTACCGTCGCGTATATAAAGGGATACCTCTAGGTTGCAATACTTTATCCATAGGAAGCCGAGTTTGTCTCCCTGTAAACGTGATACACTGAACACAACATTTGGGGAGATTTCTTGCACGTACGCCAAGTCCTTGGTAAATTTATTGGCAAAGGTGTATATTGCAGTTCACGGTTACTTGGTACTCCTTTTACCTAGATTCACCTGAGAAGTCATTTGACCTTTTCTGACTCTTTAAATATGAAGAGATCATCGAGAAACTTGTCCTTTCACGCTCAAAAAACTATAGAAAGCGACTAGAGTCACCTTTTTTCCCTTTTCTTGACTCTTAAAAAAATGAAAAGCTAATTTATTTGTTTCTAAAAATTTAACTGCCCACGTTAAACATGTCAATCCAAAGCAGCTTCTTCTTAGACCAAATTGAGTAATTCCCTGTTAATTTCAAGATTGGTAAAACATTAATCGAATTGTTTCCTTTCCTTTTCACTGTTAAGGGGAAGCCATCATGGTTGAAACATTGAGTCCATCTCATAGTTCCCCTTCGTTGTCTGATACTGAAGGGTCCACCCAAAGAGTTCATCTGGAACTTCCTCGGTCGCTTGAGGATCAAGGTGTTAAACTTGGAATTGTTTTGTGTATCCAATCTTTGTCTTCTCATCCACCTCCATCAAATTCCTTGTCACCTCAAGAATCTAATCCATATTCCTCTGATAATCCTATTCAGACACCCGAGAGTCCGTGGACTCTAGAAAGCCTGCAAAGACTGGTTGTTTATCCACCGAACCCATTGTTCGATCCTACTGTGATAACTCCATAACGTCCGTACAGTCCGTACGGTCGGCCTGATATTCCTTTGGAGTTATCTCCTCGAACATCTCCAGTTTCTCATCACCAGTTGTTTCCATCAATGGATTCAGAAGGAAAGATCCCAGTCTCCTCTTCGGGTCATTCGGAAGTTTCCGCTACCCACACTCCTCACATAGATGATGAGCATGGATATGAGTTCCCTCCAGTAGGATTCCCTTATACGAGAAGAGTCCTGTCTCTCTCTCATCCTGAGATTAGTGAGCCCATATTGCCGCATGGCTATACCTCTCTAGCTTAGTTGGTTTCAGGCACTCCTAGTGCCTCGTCATTATATCAGAACTCCATTTGGTCTTATGGCGCTATGCCTACGTCATGTCCATTAGTTCAAAACACGACGTCTCGACCGATTGTGCAAACTACAGTCACTTCAGTTTCGGTTCAACCTACCATTCCATCTCAACCTGTTTTGTCGTTTCGATCGACTCTTACGGTTCAACCAATTGTCTCATGTTAGGTTTCGGTAAGTTCTTCTATCCCTCCAATGGGTGGACAGACTGTGCCACTGCCTGGGGGGCAAGATCGGAATATCCCATGATGTCTGGCGAAACCAGTGTGAGTGGATTATAAAATCACATGGTTGGAATGAATCAACCCTTTTACGATGTTATTCTTAACCCTGTCGGTCCATCCGGGTTAGGTAACATCCAATACCAACAACCATATATGGCTAAGGTCCCATTCCAACCGGCTTATGTCCCATATGGTTCACAAGTTATGGTAAATCCACCTTACATTCCTCAAGCTGGGCCTTATGTTCAGCCTGGCCAATCCATTGTGCCTGGTGGATATGGCCAAATCTAATTCGGAAACTATCAATACCCTCAGGGTATAACCCTAGGAACTATCTAGATACCATATACCCTTGCAACAACAAGGACAACCTTCGCAACAACAAGGGAAACCTTTACAGCAGTAAGGACAATCTTTCTAGCAGCAATGGCAGGCATTGCAGCAGTAAGGACAACTGCTACAACCGCAAGGGAAATCTTTGCAATAGTCAGAGCAACCTTTGCATCCGCAGACGCAATTTTTTCAATAGTCCTCTAAACCTTTGTCCTCGCAAGGCCAACCTTTGCAGCCATAGGGCCAACCTTTACAGCAGCAAAGCCAACCTTTGCAGTAATCAGCCTTGGCAACAACAAGTCTTATATGCGTATTAGCAAGGTCAGCCTTTGCAAGGTCAAGGTCAAACCCTGTAGCAACAGGTTTAAAATCCTTACATCCAGGGTCAACAGGTTCAACAACCTTATAACCCGTATGCCGTGTACAATGCTCATTAACGACATATGGCAGGGAAGTATCAAATCTACCCAGGACCGAATCCTCCTTATGGGCAAGGTAACCCTCAGTGGTGACAAAACCTAATTCCATATAGAAAAAATCCTCCATAGTGGGGGAAAAATCCTTACCAACAAGGATGGACTCTGTAGTTTGGGTCTCCACAAAGGCTCTATATGCCATTTAACACACAATTACCTTTCTTGGCTACATTGGAGTTGCCTGATATTTCGAGGCTCAAAAATGATCCCATTCTTCATTCATCGTATTGGCCTCCAGTTCCAACGAAGATTTCGAGCGATTGCCCCAAATTCGAGTGAAAAGTGAAGGAGGATCCACAAGCCCATGTGATGACATATCACCTCTGGTGCTCCTCCAATTCATATGTCGATCATTCTACCATCTTTGACTCTTTTGAAGAACTCTCATAGGTGCTGCCACCAAATGGTACATCGAATTGCCTCGAGGTACCTACTGTGACTTCAACTCTCTCACTATGGCTTTCCTCACTCATTTCCAATTGTCGGTTCGCTATGAAACTAACACCAATTTGCTTACATCACTTAAGCAAGACACCACGACCCACATCTCTGATCATATCCATGAATGGAGACGTCAGCGTCGCCTCATCAAGTTTGAGATTGCTGATGAGTTATTGACAAAATGGTTCACAAAATCCTTCGTCAGCAAAATTGCTAAGGACATAGCCATGGGTGGATGTGTTACAAAAGAGCAAGCTATCACCTATGCCTAGTGTTTAGACCTGGTCTATTTGTAATCTAGCACATTGTATGAGATGTTACATGATGCTCCAAGACCATCATCGGATCTGACGACATCGAAGTCTCCGGATACACCACTTGTTGACGGTGTGATTGGTTCCATCTCTTAGACTCCTGCGAAAGCTTCTTCGAAAGAGAAATCAGTCTCAAACACTGGTCCCAATAATCCCTCTAAGAATTCATCCAGTCTTGGTAAAACCTCTGAGGTTCATGCTATCTAGTCTACTACAGCAGATAAATCCTATAAAGGTAATAATTAGGGCAAAGGTAAGGCCAAAGTCGATGCCCCAAAAAATGACCCTCCTAAGTCTTCTTTTGATGACGCTTCTCGAAGAAATCCCAAGTATCCTTGCCTCATCTGTGAGGAGGATTATTACACTAAGGGTTGTCCCAGACAATCTAAAGTTAGTCGCTTACTGAAAGGGACTCCAGCTATCTCAAAAGAACCCTTTCAGTCACAACAGACTCAATTGGTAGACTAGATTCAATCTTCTACTTCCTCAGGACTGCAAGTGTTCATGACGCAAAGTTCATCACTTATCTCGATCGCTACTCGAACCAAGGACTATCAAGCTACATCTAAGTAGACCCTGGAGAAAGAAGTCGATGATAGTCCCTCTACTTCTAATCCATCCTCTTCTCATCCGCTCCATATTGAGTTCCCTAATAGTGAGTCCGTCATCCGGCCACCCCTAAGGTATTCTTCAGAAGTCATCTTTCACTCTGAATGCTAGAACTGCGCAACATTACCATATTGTTGAGGATTTAGCTTAGGCGCCTTTGGCGTTGTCTGCCTTGGAGGTTCTTCAATCATGTCCAATGTAGTGGAAGTCACTACTTTGTTCTATAGGTGCTATCGATCCTTCTGATTTGAGTTTGATTACTTTCTATCTAGAGAATCATGTACCTCGTCTTCCTCATCAGATCACATTTCTGATCCAGGTCCTTATCAAAGGAAATATGATTCATAGAACAATTATTGATGAAGGTGCCTCTACCTGCATCATGTCAGTTTCGTGTTGGAAATCCATTGGCTCTCCTCCTCTTAACAAATCTTTGAACACCTTGGAAGCCTTTGATGGCAGAGGTTCGTGACCATACGGTATTCTCACGAACTTACTGATTACATTAGAGGGAAAGACCGTTGAATTTGAAGTAGAAGTTGTAGATGTCAATCTTAGCTACAACCTTCTTCTCGGGCGAGGCTGGACTAACACCATGTTTTGTGTGGTGTCTTCTTTGTTCCGCGTACTTCATTTTCCGCATGAAGGAAAAATAGTCACATTTGATCAAATGTATTTCTTTTCTTCTGGTTCGTCCAACAATAACGTTCCTTATGTGGGCAATACTGAGATTCCTTATGAGAGCGTGGGAGAAGGTATTTTCAAAGACTCTTCTTTAATGGGTACTTTTACTCTCCCACCTCCAAATTTTCATTCAGTCAATATGATCTTGGGTTCTTCAAATCCTTGGATTATCCCTACCGAAGATCAAATTGACTCATTTGCTGATGCTATGCCTTTAATTCCATTGGATATAAATTATCAAGAAAGTGTGTTAGCTTCAATGGCTGCTTCAGAGAGTCATACTGTCTTCAGTATGAACTTGGACACTTATGTGCCATCTCCTTGGCTTGGTTCTTGGGATTCTCTGGATCCCTCGAACGAGACATTCCCCACTAAAAAAAGTATCGTGGAAGTCATGTCTCTAGATGAAGTTCCGTGGAATGGTCTACATCATTGTTCTTCCTTCCTCCCTAGTCTCGATGGGATGCCTTCCTGTCTTGAAGCATTTGTTTCTCATTATCCTACACCTCCACTTCAGACACCCATCCGAGTGCATGAAGTCTTGTTGGGGGGTAATATGGTAAACATCACTCCTATGATGCCTGTCGACATTTCCGTTAAACCGGGGATTGTTGAGAACATCCATATTGGGGTTTCTTGTTCTCCAGATGAGATCAATATTTATACTCAGATTTTTAAATAATTCCGAGACGTATTCACTTGGTCATATGAGGATATGCCTAGTATCGATCCACCCATAGTGGTGAATGAGATTCCGACTTATCCTGGTGCTAAGCCAGTTCGGCAATGGCTTCGCCGTGTGCACCCTCAAAAGGCTGTTGCGATCAAAGCAGAAGTAGAAAATATTTTGAAACCAGGATTCATTTATCCTATTCCATTGACGGATTGGGTATCCAATATCGTCCCTATTGCCAAAAAGCAGGGTACGATATGTGTTTGTGTTGATTACACCGATATCAATCACGCGTGTCCTAGGGACAATTATCCTACTCTCTTTATCAATCAAATCATCAATGAATGCACAGGGAGTGAGATTTTTTCTTTCATGGATGGATTTTCTGGCTATAACTAGATTAACATTTCAACGCCGATCAACATAAAACAACCTTTATCTGTCCTTGGGGTACTTTTTCTTACAAAAACTTCCTTTTGGTCTAAAGAATGTTGTCACTATCTTTCAATGAGAAATGTCCTATGTGTTCCATGACATTCGACACATTGTTCAACCATACCTCGACGACTTGCCTACTCATTCGGCTAAACATCGTGACCATCCAGATCACTTAAGAGCTATCTTCTTATGATGTCGGAATTATAATATCCATCTCAATCCACACAAGTATGTGTTTTGTGTCGATTTTGGCCAGCTCTTAGGTTTTGTGGTGTCTCGTGAAGGAATCAGGATTGATCCTTTAAAAGTTGAGGCCATCATCAATCTACCCCATCCTTCATCACTGTTGCAATTGCAGAGTTTGCATGGTGAAGGAAGAAATAAGGAGTTGCAAAGTAGACAATGACAAAGTCATGTAGACACAAGTGAAACAAGCATAGGTGAAAGTGATACTACTTTAGAGTTTGTCAGATTTGCAGTGACAGGGACTACTTCGGATCAGCGATGGACATGAGGAAAAAACTAATGGAGCATATAGTAGTAGATCTCCTAGTAGACACAGTTCGGATAGATCTGACACTATCAGAGATGGCAGGGTGTTGGACACTCTGGATAGGAGAGGTGATCGACACAGGTACTATTCCAGTTCTAGTTTTGATAGGCATCATGTTCATCATTGTTATCATCCTTACACGAGAGTGATAGGGGATACTTGTTGGATGAGTTTAAGAAGGAAAATCCACATACCTTTGATGGAGAGATAAATAAATCACAAGATGGAGAAGCATATTTTTGGGTATGAAGAAATTCTTTCGATTGTATGATAATTCAGAAAACATGAAAGCAAAGGTAGCCAATTTCATTCTCAAAGGTAAAGCACCTATTTGGTGGAAAGACGTGAAGAATGTCAAAGGTATACATGAGGAATATTTGACTTGGCATGTGTTTGAAAGGCTCTTCAAGAAGAAGTACTTGTCAGAAAGGTACTATGACAACAAAGCTAAGGAGTTTTATGAGTTGTAGATGGGTTCTATAACAGATGATGAGTATACTAACAGGTTTTTGGAGTTGTTGAGATATGTGCCTTACCTCAAGGAGGAGAAGGCCAAGGTTCAGAGATTCATCAATGGATTTCCAGTTGCATACAGAGACCGGATTGATTTCAATGAGCCTAGATCATTGGAGAAGGCCATCTGAAAGATGAAGCATTGTTATGACCAGTCAAAGTGAAAATTTGAGCCTAAGAATGGCTTCAAAAGAAATGAGAAAGCCAAAATAAAATGGCCACTGAAGAGAGGAAGACCTCAAGATGCAAGTGAGAAATAAAATGTAGTTCCTTACAAGATATTCAATACAAATAAGAAGGGACATGGAGAGTAGTAGGGTAGAGGCAGTTGTAGGGAACCATTGCAGTGTTTGATATGTGGAAAGGATCATCGTAAGATGGGTTGTCAACAATATCAAAGTGGTGGTAGACCCCAGATCTACAGTGCTTAGGAGAGGCATAAAATTTGTGATGTTGGTCATAGCATTCCTCGGATCTATGCATCTATGGACAGTAAGCAGGAGGATCATCGGGCATCTATCATTGAGAACGATGGTAAGCTTTGTGATCAAGTTGTTTCCATTTTGATTGATCCTAGATCTAACTATAGTTATATTAATCCTGTCCTTGTGGATAAGTGTGGTTTGAGAAAAGAACTGCATGCAGAATCTTGGTTGTTATAGTTGGCTACAAGTATGAAGAAGTGAGTTCATGATTGGGTAAGAGCTTATGCATTTGAGTTAAATGGCATGCCTACAGAAACACATTTAAATGTACTTCCATTGGATTCATATAGTATTCTTTTGGGTATGGATTGGTTATACCTTCACAGAACAAAAGTAGATTGCTTCGACAAGGCCATTGAGTGTGTGGATGATAGTGGGGAAAAGAGGACTTTTTAGGGGAAGAAGAAGCCTACATTAGTGAGGATGGTTATCGCTATGAAGGCTAAGTGTAGTTGCAGAAAAGGTTGTGTGATGTTTGTAGTAAACATTTCCAGTGGCAAGGGTAAGGAGATTGAGGATGCATATGTGTTAAGCAGATACACAATTTTGCAGCAGTTTCAGGATGTATTTCCTGAGGACATTATAGAATTTCCACCTCACAAGGAGGTAGAATTTTCTATTGAGTTGGTACCAGGGGCAACCCTAACATCAAAAGTACCTTACATGATGAGCACACCTGAGTTGGTTGAGTTAAAGGTTCAAGAAATGTTGGACAATGGATACATTAGGCTAAGTGTATCGCCTTGGGGTGCACCAATGTTGTTCATAAAGAAGAAATATGGTACTCTCATATTGTGCCTTGACTAAAGGCAGCTGAATAAGGTAATGATCAAGAACAAGTACCCGTTGTTGAGGATTTATTATTTGTTTGATCAATTGAAGGGAGAAACAATGTTCTTTAAGATCGACCTGAGATTGGGATACCATTAGGTACGCGTTAAGGAAGAGGATATCTTAAATACTGCGTTCAGGACCAGGTATGGGCATTATGAGTTTGTTATTGTTCCATTCGGTTTCACTAATTATCCACCTACATTTATGTGTTTGATGAATAGTGTGTTGCATCCTTATCTGAACAAGTTTTTTTATTGTATTCATTAATGACATACTAGTATATTCTACGAATGAGGAAGAATGTGCAGAGAATTTAGTAGCAGTGTTGAGATTGCCAAGAGATAATCAATTTTATGCTAAATTTAGCAAGTGCAACTTATTTTTGATTGAGGTACATTATTCGGGGTATGTTGTCTCCAAGGATGGAATAGTAGTGGATCCGGAGAAGATAAGGGCCATCATGCAGTGGGAAACACTTAATAATGTGGATGAGGTGAGATAATTTATGGGATTGGTAGGTTACTTTAGGAGGTTCATTAGGAACTTCTCACGCATTGCATATCCTATCACATCATTACAATGGAAAGGCAAGAATTTCGAATGGACAAAGGAATGTGAGGCTAGTTTTGAGTAGCTTAAGCAGTTGTTGACACATGCGCCAATGCTAAAAATTGTCGATCCAGACAAGGAGTTTGTAGTGTGTACAAATTCTTGCAAGAGAGGACTTGGAGGAGTTCTCATGTAAGAAGGACAGGTAGTGTGCTATGAGTCATAGAAACTAAATAAGCACACGAAGAACTATGCAACACACAATCTTGAGCTAGCAGCGATTATACATGCATTGAAGATGTGGAGGCCCTATCTTCTTGACAAGAGGTTTACATTGATGAGCGATCACAGTGGGTTGAGGTATTTGTTTGATCAGCCAAATCTAAATTCCAGGCAAGCTAGATGGTTGGATACCCTTAGTGAGTTCAAATTCGATATTATATACATCAAAGGGAAGGAGAACTGGGATGCAGATGCTCTTAGCAGGAAGGTACATGTAAATCATATAGTAGCTATGAGCTCTTATGGGACAGAGTTACAGGATAGGATCTTGCGAGCAGGAAAATGGGTCCAAAAATACATGGAGCTTATTCACAGGTTACAATAGGGTATGGGTATAGGTACAGGTTCAGGTGTAGGTATAGGTACATGTGATCAGGATGCAGACTATTGTCTCACGATATATGATTTGGTGAGGTTTAGATACAAGATTTATTTTGCCGAACTACAGTTAGATCAAGAAGCTTATCTTGAGGGAGTTTCACGCCAAGCCATACTTGGGTCATCTAGGATATCAGAAGATGTTGACGATAGTGAAAAAGTTATACTAGTAGCTGAATTTGAAGAAGGAAGTGGCATATTTTGTGGCTATATGTTTAGATTGTCAACAAGTTAAGGCGGAATGTAAGCATCCAACTGGTTTACTACATCCTATAGTGATTCCAGAATGGAAATGGGAGGTAATTTCCATCGATTTCATTACATGCCTTCCGAGGACAATAAAGTAGCATGATTCTATTATGGTTGTGGTTAACCTGTTGAGTAAGGTAGAGAATTTCATTCCATTAAATACTACATATTTAGATAGTGAGGTAGCATAGGTGTTCATTAGAGTGATAGTTAGACTGCATGGTGTTCCAAAGAATATTTTGTTGGACAGGGATGCAAAGTTCACTTCCAAGTTTTGGAAGGAGCTATTTGCAAGTTTGGGTACAGAGTTGGCCTTCAATGCAACTTATCATCCACAGACATATGGACAGACAAAGAGGGTCAACAGGATCTTGGAGGATATTTTGAGGATGTACATGATGCACCAACAAAAGAAATGGGAGGAGTACCTTCTATTCGTTGAGTTCACATACAACAATAATTATCAAGAGTCATTGAGGATGAGTCCTTCGACACATTGTATGGACTAAGTTGTAACACTGCCATCAGTTGGAGTGAACATGGTACTTATTGGATCAGACATGTTGGAATACATGGAGTAGGAAATGAAGGTTATAAAGAAGAATCTAAAGGCATCACTAATAGACAGAAGAGTTATGTGGATCAGCACAGGATAGACAAAAGAATTATGTGGATCAGCACAAGATATACATAAGATTTATGTAGATCATCACAAGGTGTTCAAGGAGTTTTAGGTTGGGGAGCATGTGTATTTGCGCATCAAGCCCAAGAAAATCTCTTTGAGGATTGGTTCATGTGTCAAGCTGGCACCACAATATTGCAGGCCTTTAGAAATCCTTAAGGATTGGAATGGTGGCACGTCGACTTGCATTGTCTCCAGCAATGAAAGCCCATGATGTTTTCCATATTCCATTTCTTAAGAAGTATATAGAGGATGTTGATCATGTTATTGATTGGTCTGTATTACAGGTGGAGAAAGAAGGATAGTTCCAGCCGGAGCCTTAGTGCATATTGCAATGGAAACATCTCATGCTCAGGAACGAAGCCATAGAGCAAGTTAAAGTGCAGTGGAAGAACTTTGGGACTTTAGAGGCTACATGGGAGATGAAAATTAGATGCGGGCCCTATATCCTTCATTGTTTGCAAGTTGAGGCAAAGCTATTTTGGTTTGATATTGGTATATGTTTGGCATATTTTTTGCTAATGTTCTGGTATATGTATGTATATGTATACGGATGTAAATACTTCCATGAGCTAGGTTATAAAGATCCGATAAGCGGTATGGGTGTCATGTTATTATGGTTGTTATATTGTCATGTTTTCATGATGTTTTTCTTTGAGCAGGTCTTTCATTGTAAATACTACAACGAGGTAAGTTATAAAGCTCCATAGCCAGTATGTTTGCTTTCCAGTGGTTTTGTTGAGGTCTTGGTGTGGTTTAACATCGAGGACAGTGTTCCCCAAGGGGGAGGGTTCTGTAATAACCCCGGTAAAAGTTCCATGTAATAAAAGTTAATAAAGGTAAAATAAGACCATGAGCAAGGGTCACTTATTCCAAAATGAATGTTTGACAAAGATATCCTAATGGGCATCACTGGATGTGTGTTTTGGCTAAGGAATTTGGAAAAGGAATTAATAGGAAAAAAAGGCATTTTTGGCACATTTATTTATGAAAATAAAGGAAATTAAGAGAAAAGTAAGGCGAAAGGTCACAAGTTGCATGTGAGGAGGAAATTAAAGGAAAATAATGGAAAATGAAGAAATTAGAGGCCTCATTCATAAAAAGTATTATGAGGATCAGTGGGAAATATTTTGCTAACCTTTTGCCAGTTCAAATTTGGAGCTCTCTCATTATTCTCTCTCTCTCACTCTTGGTCACTTAGAGTTTTCTTGGAGCAGTCTAGGTTTGGATCAAGGAAGGAAAAGAAATCAAAGGGAAAGGAAGGAAAGCAATATCAAGCAACTTCAGCAGGAATGCTTGTAGGTAACCTTTTTCATGTGTGATTTCCTAGCTGGTTTGGACATGCATGGCTTTGCATGTTGGTATATGGCTCTCTTGCTGTCAGTGGCATGGATTTTCCGGGTTATAAGAGTGGTTCTCATCCTAGCCTTACCTTTTTCCAAATGCCATGGCATGTTGGGATGTTTATCTCAGTTTTGAGCTTTGGTTTGCCACATGGATTTCAAAATCCAGGGTAGAGGTGGTCTCAAGGTTCATTCCCAAAGGGCTAGGAATCCCTTGACCAGTTTTGACAGGATACACAGTAAATATTGAGGGAGAAGTCTCAGTTTAGGGCCTAGTGATCCGAGTTTGGATTGAGGTAAAGCTTAATAGTCTGGTCTCGGTTCAGGGCCTAGTGATCTGGGATTGGATTACGGTAAAGCCTGAGACACAAGGAGACAGAAAATTCCTCAAGGATAGTGATGGATTTTGGATGGAATTCCAAGTTCATTTCGGTTGTGATCGGAGCACCAGTTTTGGTGTGATCCCGGTTTGGCGAGGGTGGAGGTGGTTTAACCTCTATATTCCCTTGGTTGTTCTTGGATTGGTTTCTCTATGAGATCCCACATTCATGCTTGGAATATGGCACGAGGGTGACTAGCTAAAAGAGAGATTTGGTTCAACCATGTCTATGGTTGGGTAGTACGTGGAAGTATCAAACCTGTTTGGATTTGCCTATGTTTATTAAAAGCTAATTTCTATTAATTTTTCACTGATTTATATGTGAATTTAATGGTTGTCATATCTCTGATATTTATATGGTTTTATTTTGGTTATAAGCTTGGTTAAATAGTTGGTTCATGTTATGGTTATTTCATGTATTTACTTATAATTGTTAAATGGATGGATGCAAGACCTAATTTATGATATAATAGTTCAATGGAGAAGGAGGTGATCCTTCTGATTATTTTTCATAAGTTATTTTAGTCATTTATGATATACCTTGTATCCTAGACCTGTAGGTTGCATTGATGCCAAGTGTTTGACAGAATGTTAGTCTCAGTTGGGGATGCTCAGGCCTAGTCCTAAAATTGATTTTTTATTTATCAACATTGTTATCATGTCTTTGATGGATTTTGAAGGTTGTAGCAAGTTCTGGGCAGAGGTCGGGATTCTTGGCTAGAAAAGTGGCCCAAATCTCGGGGTCACTAGCACAGGTCTGGTGAGAAAAGTCCACAGTTGCTGTCACATAGGCTTACCATAGTGAATTTGGGTTGTTGGACATCGTCATGCCTATAGCATGAGAGTGACCAAGGGTTAAAACACTTTAATCATCAATTGAACTCAGGGACAGGATGTTTGAGTGGCTAACATGTCTCTTGAGGGTGTTGTTCCTAATGTGGATGGGTTTGTTTAATATGTTACATTGGTTCCATTTCCTTAAGGTCACCAGGGAAGTTGAATCCCTTATAGTAACCTCTCTTGTCCATGTTTACCTCAGCTGGTTGGTTGCTTTGGCGGACTTGGGAGGAGGGGGTGTTACAGAAATGTTATTTTTCGGTCTGGTTTTAAGGGTTTTACAAAGATCCCACCTACAGGAGCCCGTGGCACAACTGAATTAACCAATTTTAGGTGGTATATATACACCCCTTGGGTAGGCCTAATTCATACAAGAGAAATGATATCGACATTATACCCATTTTTCTCTGAGATGAAGTTTTTCTTTCCCTTTCCTCCTGCACTCCCAGTCTCTAGGAAACCCTCGTTTCCTTTGCAGAGATGTTCATCATCATTATAGCATATCCTTGTGCTTATTACAGAGGTTGTCTTCATGGCTTGGGCTGGACGGATCTAGAGTAAAGCTTCGTTAGTGCCTTTGGCCTGGATCAGGTTGTACCTTTCCTGTACCTATTGTTGTTAATCAATAAAGAAGCTCATCTCTTGTTCCTAATATGTTATGGTCTCATGAATAATAGTTTATATGCTTATATATGATTATCTAACATATATTTTATGTATGCAACTTAAACTATATATTATGTATATGCTTCTATGAATTAACTTGCAAGTTTGCTTGTTCTGGAAGAAGCAGAGGGTTTGGACCCTACAGGAACATAACCAAATGTAGGACCTCTGGGTGTGTTTCCAAATGCATTTTTTTTAATTCATATGCTTGGCATGCTTTTTTTTACTGCGCTTTGTTGATTAACTTGTTCTGCTCTATTGAGGCTTTCAACCCTTTCCTTAGGGAATTTTTCTCGCCAATAGAATTGGTGACTCCAATGGGGAATACTATCAAGTATTTCCTAGAAGGGTTGTTGTTCTTTGATCTGGGTTCAGTTTGTTGTTTCTTTACTTTTCCCACATTCTTGACTCTTAAGTAATCTAGTTATTCAACCTGATCTCTTCAATCTAGGCTGCCTTTTTTACTTTTCCTTAGTTTTCCATTTATACGTGTTTTTTTTTTGTTTTAGATAGTAGCATATATACGTGGTTTCTTCCAAAGAAACAAGCATATATGTGTCTTTCTTCAGACACAAGAACATATATATGCGGTTCTATAGTTAAAAAGTCACGTACATATCTGAAAAGTTGAAATTTTTCATTTTTGGCTTTTGTTCGGGGTTTGACCAAGTTTGTGTATGATTTTCTGATATGAATGAAGACTGGAATTATCTTTTTGTCCATTGTTGGCGGTGTTCTTCATATTGTTTGTGAAAAGTATATGTCAGCCTA
Source organism: Pinus tabuliformis (assembly GCA_031772625.1). Classification (NCBI taxonomy): domain Eukaryota; kingdom Viridiplantae; phylum Streptophyta; class Pinopsida; order Pinales; family Pinaceae; genus Pinus; species Pinus tabuliformis. The sequence continues at coordinate 416,526,138 of CM062815.1, forward strand.
GGGTTTGTAGTTTTTGAAGTGTTTTGTGTTTGAAGTTGGGTTCCAAATCTTCTTTATGAAGTCTCTGGCTATTCTATGCTTTTGGAACAAGTCTAGTTGTTATTAAACTTGTTTAAAACCCATTCTTTTAATTTCTTTTGTTGCAACCTTGAAGTTGGATTATTTTTTCTTTTCCTTGCTTGTTTGTGAAAGGTGTTTGAAATTCTTGGATGAATGAGAGATTTCAGTCCTTTGAAGTCTTTCTGATTTCCAAAATCTTTTGTATCTTTCTGATCAAATTATTTAAGGTGATTAAGTCTCTTATTCTGCTCTAGTCTTTTATCCTTGTGATCATTGGTGACTAGTGGGATTTGGGTCTTTTTCATGTTGTTGGTCTTGAAATAGATACTTGTTTTCCCTTTCTGAACTTTTTGGTCTTTTAAAATATTTAAAAGGAAAAAGAAAACATTTGCTTTGTATTTCTTTTCTTTTGCTTTTTGTCTTTTGAGTTTTTTGGCGAATGTGTGAATTCTTGTTTTAAGGCTAAGAATATTTTTTCTTTGAGGAGTGTTTTTCTTTGGAGATTTTCTTCTCTTTGCTTGATGAATTGGCTTTTACTTTTGGGATCACATTTGTTTTCTTTTGAGCTTTTCTTTGAATCTTGCATTTTCATTCTAGTGTGCATTAGGGTAGATGCATTTTAGACATCATTTAGTCTTTTTTGTTAGGTGTTGAATGTGTGAGTTCTTAAAAGAAAAAGAAAATGAGTTTGATTTCTTAGCTTTCTCGTAGAACCCGTGTAGAAATCAATTTCATTGAAGAAAAAGAAGTGTTGCATTTGCATGTAGCCTAGGTTTTCTATTTATTTCTTTTGCATTATAACATCATTAGTTGCACTTCTGCTTCCCTTGTCTTAAATAAAAACCAACTAAAATAAGCGCTTAAAATTAAAATGAACTAGACTTTTAATTTTTGTCATAGCAACATCAACTAGTCTAGGGAATTTATGGCGTTGGAATATGTGTGTGGATATTAAACTCTCCAAGGCCACTTAAAATGAAAGTATATAAGTTTATTAAAGAGTTGAAATCTAGTATCATTAAGTTGTCCGGGAAAGCTCCTCTAACACAGGAGTTAAGCACGAGGATGTGTGAAGATAAGGAAAGAGAGACACCCCCTCTCCTACTTATTGGATCGTGTGCCCATGACTTTTCCACCTATATTTTGACCATGAGTTGGTGACCTTAGTTTCCTTTCCTAGGGACCACATAGGTGACTACGAGGGGGAATGCCCATGGTAGTTGAGGTAGATGTCGCATCACTTTCAAAATATTTTGGAGGGTGCCCTTCCGAAGCTTGGGTACTCATTAAGGGCATTTTGAGGTCTAAAATGGGTCTCCAAAGAAAAATGTACAGCCAAAATAAACTTTATAAGAACTAATAGGATTTGAGATGATGATGTCAACCATGGGGGATGATTCACCATTTTCAGGGTAAAAAATTAAAAATATTAAAAAATAATAAAATAATAAAACTACTTTTTCAACTTGTATTTTGAACTTATCTCCCTAAGGTTTTACTCAAATTTCGAGTGAGAGTACTCATTGGATTCAAAATTTAATTCCTGATACAAGGAGTACCCATGTTTCATACTTTTGATGGACCCTTGTACACGAAAAACCAGAAATATATGAAAAAATGTGATTGCAATCACTTTTTTAATGTATTTCTCATTTTTCATGTAGCAGGGTCCATCGAAAGTATGCAACATGGGTACTCCTTGGATGAGGAATCAAATTATGCATCCAACAAGCGTTCCCGCTTGAAATTCGAGTAAACCCATAGGGAGAGAAGTTGAATATACGAGCTGAAAAAGTAGTTTTTTCTTTTTTCCCTCTAAAATTTGATGATGTAATCTAATCTTATTTTATTATTTCCACTATTATTTTATTTTCGTTAGGAGGCCCATTTTAGACCTCAAAATTCCCCTAATGTGCACCGACAAAGGCTATTGTCTGGAGGTTAGCGTATCTTCTTTTTATATCTTCGTTGGTATCCATGGGCCCTCATCAACCCAAACTACCTTTGGGTGATCCTTATCTTCGCTTTCTTGTATTTTGGTGTCAGGTCCTAATCACCCGAAGTGGAAATACCTGGAAGTTGTTTGCTTGGTTGTATCTTTAGGATATTTTTAGTGAGTGATCTGTGCTCCTAGCTTTCCATAGGTGATTTGAGTCTTTAATTTTTCTTTATATATAAAAGTGGTTGACTGACCAGTTCATCGGTCTAGAAGGCTTCATGGGATTTCACCTGTGAGTGTCAAGACTTCACTTAGAAGGCATAGGAGTAGTTCTTCTCGTTCTTTTGAACTAATGTTAGCTAATGAAATGGAGACATATCCTTCTCTTAGGGCTCTTATTTCACAAGGTGAACCTAATCTAGTCCATAATCTGGACAGAAACACTCAGTGCTTGCTAGAGTACTCTTCCAATCAGAAGACGAAGTAGAAATTGAAGACGGTTTGGAGCCTCTTGCGAAGCCTATGGAACCTCTTTCGTCTCATCTTCCTTACATTGTATCATACGTGGGTACTTCGACTCATAGGATGGCTAGCCCTGTTCACTCTCCTTCTTTCTTCTCAATGGCCAATCTTAGTGGTGTTGTTGATACGACTGATGTACATACTCCTTCTTTAGTTGTAGTAGGAGGTACTATTCCTATATCTATTGTTACACCTAGTAAAATAACTGTTGGCTCTACCTCCATGCCGATTTCGAGTGGGGGCACACAACCATCTGTTCCTTTCACTGGAGCTTATCCTTTCAGAATGCCATCTAGTGGGATTCCCTCAGTTTCTTCAACTTTACCCTCTGTTGCTTCCACATCTATGAATTCGATGGCTACTAGTTCGGTACCTTTACAAGGTTTCTAATTTGGAAGTGGACATTTTCCTCCTTCCAATCCATCATTGAATTTAGGATCAATTCATTTCTCTGGTCACACTAAAAGCATTAATCCTTTTCATGGGAACTAGGGCTTGGCATATCCTTCTATTAGTAGTTTTGGGTCTGGGAATATTTCCCATTTATTTGGTCAGTAGGGGAGTATGCCCTTCCCTACTGCTGGTACTTCAAAGGTATTTCCTCATTTGGCTTGTGCTTGGAATCCTTAGAAGGGGCTCTCCCCTTCATATAATGTTCCGTCGAGGGGAAGTTTTCCTATGACTAGTAATCCTGTAGTAGGGGGTGGAAACCCTCTGTATACCCCTGGACTACAAGGTTTTTATTATGGTTCAAGTACTTCTACGAGTAACCCTTGGCAACTTAGTGCCTCTTAAAATCTAGAATACTCTTTCTCGAATGTTGGAAATTCCACTCTAGGATCTTGGAATTCTCCTATTCCTCCACGCTTACCATTCCTAGCAACACTTAATTTACCAGATCTTTCAAAATTGACTAATGATATGATCCATTATAATCCAAATTGGCTTCCTGTCCCACTAAACTTCCATATGATATTCCAAAATTTGAAGGGAAGTCTGGTGAGGATCCAACAGATCATATAACCACTTTCCACTTATGGTGCTCATCAATCTTCCAAATTGATGATTTAGTTAGGTTGAGACTATTCCAATGCACCTTAACTAGAAATGTGGCTAAATGGTATATCAAGTTAAAAGGAGGGGAATTTTCTATGTTTGGTGACTTAGTTACAATGTTTCTGAACCATTTTCAGTTTCATGTCTGTTATGATGTTTGAATAGGACAAGTCTACTCATATTTCTGACCACATTCAAGAGTGGCATAGAAGGAAGAGATTAATCAAGGCTTATATCCCTGATGAATTTCTTCTGGAATGGTTTTTGAAATCATTACAACCAGAGATTTCTAAGGATGTGTCACTTTTTGGGGTGTTCACTGAAGAACAAGTTATCTTTAGAGCCCAATAGTTATAGCTCATTTATTTCGATCTAGAGTACTCTACAAGATTTTTCTTGATGCTTCTAGATCAAAAATCGATCTCGCTAAGACAAAACTAAGCCCTCATGCCGATGAAGTTATAGGACCGATTGATAGTAATACAACTAGTTTCTTGAATCAATTACAACAGTGGTCATTACAATCTGCTTTTGCAACACAAAATAATCCGTCAGTGTCTATTCCTTCTCAACCTTTAGTGGTTAATGTTGTTCAGTCCTAAAATCCCAAAGGAAACCAATAATCCGATGGGAAGAATAAAGGACTTGGGAATAAAAAATATAAGGGAGGGAAGGGAAATTCTAATAAACCCAATGATGACACTGGTGAGGTAAAAAATGAATCTAAAAAGAAGGTTAAGTTCCCATGCAGTTTATGCAGTGGGGATCACCTTACCCATTTTTGCCCCAAGATTCAGGATGCTCAACTCTTGTTAGCTCATCAAGGTTCTTCTAGTTCCCAGGTTGTGCTTACTAACCCGTTTCCCCAAGGGCAATAATCAATTGTTGGTGCGAACGCTACAACTGGAACCCTTACAAGGGGAAACTAGGATGGGGAATCTACATCGAATGATATATGGTCAATTATCATGTTGATATTTCAACTAGAGATCATGATTATAGAGAGGCAAGAGATTCTAAGGCTAAAACTACATCCGATATTCCAGAACCTCTTCATATAGAGAGGCTTGCAGGTGAGTCTATACCTCGGATGCCGAAAGGCTCCTCAAAATGATCGGCTTATAATCCCAATGGTAGGGATGCTCATAACTATTCTATTGTTGAATATTTAGCTCAGAGCCCCTATGCTATGTCAGCATTAGAGGTACTCCAATCGTGTCCTATACAGAGGAGTTCTTTACTCACTATGATTGGAGCAGTTGACCTCAAGAACTCTATGGTAATTACATTTTATATGTGAAATGTTAAAATGAGACTCCCTCATCCTATGGATTTTTAGATTAAATCTATGTATCATAAGAAGACCATATTTCCAATTGTAGTTGATGAAGGGGCTTCCACATGCATCATGTCTATGTCATGTTAGAAAGATATCAGGTCCCCTGAAGTTGTTCCCTCTCCTACTCTCTTAACTGCATTCGATGGTCATTCTCATAGGCTTCATGGGATTCTCCTTGTCTTCTCTGTTTGTGTAAGGGGGAAGGTGGTTAACATGGAAGTAGAGATAGTTTATGCTAATCTTCATTATAATCTTTTGTTGGGTCATAATTGGGTTTATGCAATGGATACCATTGTCTCATATTTATTTCTCATCCTATGCTTTCCTCATGAAGGGATAATTGTTACGATTGATCAGTTAGCTTATTCTCCTAATGAACCTAATGCATCTGCTGACTCCACTATCCCCTTGGTGAAGAATACCAAGCAACCTGTTGAGAATTTAGGAGTTGGAATGTATTCTTATTTGATGGGTACTTTTAATCTTCCATCTCCTGTTGCTTATGTCAATTGCCATTTCATCCTCCAAGATCATTCCTCAGTAATGTTATTATAGAACTGATTATCTTTTGTATCCTTGGCCCTTTCCCCCTCTTACTGTCACATTAGAAGAAGGGGAAGTGGGTGGAATGGATTATCCAATATCTACAACGCAAATTGCATAATCTATTGTTAATTCTACATATTTTGATCACATCCCTCTCCCATCAAAGGATGTGGATGATGATGTTGCGTTGACCTGGACAGTTGATTCCACTTCAGCTATGGATTGCCTTAACATTGTTTAACCATTCGAAGAGGCAATTATATAAGTAATGACTATTGTAGAAAGACTGTAGGATGATTTTCATCATCATTCCTATTTTCTCCCTGACTTGCAAGAAGTTGAATCAATTCTTCTCTCTAGTGGAAGTGTTCATAATATCTTAAACCCTTTGGCTCCATCACATATTTTTGCCGAAGGTAACATGGTTAATATTTCAAAAATCATTTCAGTGAAAATTTCCAAGAATCCCAAAGTTATTGAGGATGTCTTCATCGAAGTTAAGTGTTCCCCTGAATAAATCAAGATTTACATTGATCACTTTAAAAAGTTTCAGGTTGTATTCACTTGTTATCATGAGGAAATTCTTGGGATTGATCCTAGTATAGTTCAACATGAGATGAAGACTTATGAAAACACAAATCCTGTTTGTAAAAAGCTTCAACTGGTTAATCCTAGGAAAGCCGCAACTATCAAGGTAGAAGTAGAGAAACTACTTAAGGCAGGTTTCACCTACCATGCTCCTTTGACTGAATGGGTTTCAAATCCAACCCATGTTGAAAAAAAGCAAGGGATAATACAGGTATGCATCGATTTCAGGAATTTGAATAAACCATGTCCTAAAGAAAATTTACCCACTCCATTTATAGACCAAATTGTTGATGAGTGTGTGGTAAATAAAATATTTTCCTTCATGGATAGATTTTCAGGATATATTCAAATAACAATTTGTCTTGAAGATTAGCATAAGACAACATTTATTTTCCCCTGGGGTATGTTTGCATTAGAAAAATTCCTTCTGGCCTTCAAAATGTTGGGGTTACCTGTTAGCGGTCTATTTCATACACTTTCCACAACATCAAGCATATCATTGAAGCTTATTTGGATGATTTAGCTGCTCACTCTTGCAAGAGAATGGAACATCCAAAACATCTTTGTTTAGTTTTTGAAAGATGTCATTATTATAAAATCCCGTTAAACCCTAATAAGTGCATTTTCACGATTACATATGGTTTGTTGTTAGGATTCCTCATGTCTAATGAAGGGATTAGTGTTGATCATTTCAAGGTTGAGGTAATACTTCAGTTGCCTCCCATATCGAACATTCGTCAACTTCAAAGTCTCCAAGGAAAGGCCAATTTTTTATGGATATTTATTGTAAACAACGCTGAGATCATGAAAGGATTTATGCGTTTACATAAGAAAGGAGTTCCATTCATTTGGGACAACCCCACTCAATTCTCATTTGATGCTTTGAAAAATGCATTGACCTTTTCTCTTCTTCTGAGTCCACATGATTATAACAAAGATTTCCTTTTGTACTTAGAAGTAGAAAAATAAACTATTGGTATGGTTATATGAAGATAATTCCCTTAGGGAGCATGTGATTTATTATCTAAGTCGTGGCTTAGTTGTTCTTGAACTTTGGTATTCTTATATTGAGAAATTGGCTTTAGCAGCAGTTCATGCTGTTCAACAACTTCATCATTATATTTTTCTTAGAAAAACCTTTTTATTGGCTGACGTCAATCAATTTCAATTTGTTCTCAGTAGGTGAGTGTTTGTGGGAAAATACAGTAAATGTATTGTCATTTTGAAAGAGTTTGATCTCGAGTTTATGTAAGCTAAGTTAAATAAATCATTGGTACTCACATAATTAATTTCGGAATTTCCTTGTGAAGGCATGTTACTTATGAAGAATCATTTCCAAATGAACATATTTTTTCTAATCTCTTCACAAGATCCTTAGTATTGAGACATCATTGTCTATCTCCAAACTTCGAAGTTTCCTCAATCTTTTTCTAAGGATGAAAGTCGAAAATTACGTCACTTGGCTAAGAATTACTTGATCATTGGTGATACTCTATACTGTCATGGGATTGATTCAATCCTTAGATGTTGTTTAACCTTAGAAGAAGTTGAGACAGTTTTGAATGACTCCCACAGTGGATCTTGTGGAGGTAATCTATCTGGGCTTGCTACATCCCAAAAAATCTTGTGTGCAGTTTGTTTTTGGCCTTCGATTTTTAAAGATTGTATTGGGGTGGTAAAATATTCCATCATTGTCAAGTTTTACTCAAAAAATTTGCGCTCATATAACTTCACTTTTTCCTATTATCATTGTCAATCCGTTTACTAAGTGGGGTATTAATTTTACTACTTGTAACCCGCTTTTGACTAACGACCACAAGCATTAGAGGAAATTTTAGCCTAGAAGTGCCCATGAAATTTTCACGTAATTTCCATGTTATAATATGTAAACCAATCAAAATCCTTTAAATTTAAAAAGAGGTATATGTCTTAAATAATTTTAATTTGGGTATTGTGAAATATTTTATTATTAATTTTGGTATCAATGAAATATTTTATTTTTAATTTGAGTAGTCATGAAATATTTTATTAATGTTATTTACTTAACTTACCCATATGAATTAGAATATCCAAAAGGTTATTAATGCAATGTAAATCTTGATATCAATGAAAACATATAAATTCAAAATGTGGGCCCATTTGACATTAATAACCATACCTAACAAAAAACAAAAAAAAGTTAAATATAAAATAGTTTAATAGTTTAAAAGTAGTTAAATAGTTAAAAATAAAATATAGCTATAGTTAAGTTTCATGGGGTCAATAGGTTATTACAAGAGGTTCATCACGAACTTCTCGTGGATTGCTTATCGTATCAAATCATTGCAAAGAAATGTAAGAATTTTGAATGGACAAAGGAGTGTGCAGTCAGTTTTGAGCAGCTCAAGCAGTTGTTGACACATGCACCAGTGTTAGATATTGCAGATATGAATAAAGAGTTTGTAGTATGTATACATGATTACAAGAGAGGACTTGGTGGATTCCTTATGCATGATGGAAAGGTGGTATGCTATGAGTCACGAAAACTGAATGAGAATGAGTAGAACTATCTGACATATGATCTAGAGTTGGAAGCGATCATTCACGCATTAAATATGTGGAAGCACTATCTTCTTGGCAGAAGTTTTGTACTGACGAATGATCACAGTGGGTTGAGATACTTGTTTGACCAGCCGAATCTAAATGCCAAGTTAGGCGGTTTGCCACGATCAGTGAGTTTGACTTCGAGATCAAGTGCATTAAGGGGAAAGAGGATAGGGTTGTAAATGCTCTTAATAGGTAGATACAGGTGAATCATATAGAAACTATGAGCTCCTATGTGAAAAAAATACGTGATAGGATCTTACAGGCAGGTACAGGTACAGGAACAAGTAGTGGTACATGTAGTGGTATAGGTACAAATACAAATGAATGTGCATAGGATGTGGACAATCATCTCACGACAGATGGAATGGTTACATTTAGGGATAGGATATATGTTCTAGATAAAAGTGAGCTAAGGAAGGTGATATTGAGGGAGTTTCATGTGAAACCATATTCAGGTCACACAGGCTATTAGAAGACGCTGACAAAAGTGAAAAAAATCTATTATTGGCAAAATTTGAAGAGAGGCATAGCAGAGTTTGTGGCTAAATGTTTTGATTGTCAGCATGTAAAGGCAAAGTGTAAGCATCCAAGTGGACTACTAAATCCGATTGCGATTCTAGAGTGGAAATGGGAGGTCATTTCCATGGATTTCATCATAGGTTTGCCCAAGACATCTAGACAATGTGATTCCATCATGGTTGTTGTGGATAGGTTGAAAAAGGTTGCGCACTTCATTCTAGTGAAGACAACGTATTCAACTACTGATGTGGCATAGGTGTTCATCAGAGATGTGGTTAGGTTGCATGGTCTTCTAAAGAAGATTGTGTCAGACAGGGATACAAAGTTCACTTCCAAGTTTTAGAAAGAGTTGTTTGTAGGTTTGGGAAGAAAGTTCGCCTTCAATACATCTTATCATCCACAGACAAATGGACAGACTGTGAGGGTCAATAGGATATTGGAGGACATGTTGACGATGTACGTGATGCATCAACAGTGAAAGTGGGAAGAACATCTTCCATTGGTAGAGTTCGCTTACAACAATGGGTATCAAAAATCTTTCAAGATGAGTCCGTTTGAGGCATTGTATGGGCAGAGTTGTAATACTAACAATGTAAACTTTGAAACAGGAACTATAAACTAAAAATGGGAACTCTGGCCAAAAAATCCCATAAAAACATCAAAAACAATGCTAAGAAAACGAAAAGTGTTGGTGCTAGAATAACACCTTTTTTTTGTAAGGTAAATTTTCAACATGTTTTAAAAATGGTGGTGAAAACCAATTTTTTGTGCAAAAATTGTTCAAAAAACACCCTCAAAGCGAAGTGTTGATGTTCGAATAACATTTATTTTTTTTTTTTTTATTTTTTTTTTTTTTCAATCATAAATTTTGTGCAAAAAACACCCTCAAAATGAAAAGTGTTGACGCTGGGATAACAAAAAAAATTTCAAGGGTAAAATTTCAACATTTTGAAATAATGGCGTAAAATATTTTATCATGATTCGAAAAACATTAAAATTTCAAAAAAATAATGAAAATGTAAAATAAAAATAAAAAATTAAAATAAAATTAAAACAATGAAACAACACAAAACAAAAAAAAAAAAGTAAAAATAAAATAGCAAAACAAAATTAAAATATATACTAAAAACAAAACATAAAATAAAAATAAAAACAAAAAAAATCAAACATAAAAAAAAAAAAAAAAAAAAAAAAAAAAAAAAAAAAAAAAAAAAATCATAAAAACGTAAAAAAAAAAAAAAAAAAAAAAAAAAAAAACAAAATTAACTTATAAAATATAAGAATTAAAAAACTAAAAAAAAATTACAAATTATAAACAAATAAATAATAAAAAAACATATTTGAAAAAAATGGAAAAAAAAACAAATATGTAAACCATAAAAAATTTGGAAAAAAATAAAAAACAAACTAGATTAAACGAAAATAGAGAATTTACTCAAAAAAAAATTAAAAACTAGTAAAATTAATATTAAAAACATTTAGGGAATACAATACCAAGGTTAGTGGGAGAGAGGGATGAGGAAGCGCCGAGCGAGGAAGGTCGAGCAAGGGTTTTGAAAACTTAGGGTTAACAGAGACAGAGGTGGAAGAGAAACAACGGCGGCGACAAGGGCAGGAGGGTAAAACTACAGCATGCAAACAGACCTACGAAGACATAACACGAAGAGGAGGGTTAACAACGAAAAATAGGGCTGAAAGAAACCATGGAAGAGGAGCTGGGGAGGGGAGAGATCCCCTCCTACAAAAATATGGCGGCGGGCGAATCAAGCGGGAGTGGGATGCAGAGAAACCCAAAGGAAAATAGCAAAGACACGCCAGTATTGGGGAATTGGTGGAAAACAAAGCTTGGGTGCAGATGTCTGCCCAGAGCTCAGAAGAAACCAAGGTAAGTAATACCCAACAAGGAACTTGAAGACTACAGATGTTATATGAGAGACCATGTGTTACACAGTAATTTGTCACCGTTTGTCACCGTCCCTGTTACCCCTCTCCCATACACTGGAGGACTCATTCCGGGACCTGTGAGAAGTGACATGACCTGAAACCACTTGCATTATATTCCTCTAAGTATGAGCTTCATATGCCCTAAAGACATCTCCTGCAGAATACCCATAAAAAGACCTATTTTTGCATTGGCGCGGTTCCACAGTGTACTGCTCGCGCCAATGGGGGAAATCCTCTAAAGAGGGCGTGCCATTGGCGCTCTGTCTCAAAGTCGCACTCGCGCCAACCGAATTGGGTAAAGTTTTTAACAAACAAGCTTCCGAAGGTTCTCCTTAACCCATTCACCAACTGAATCCTTGTTGAGTTAGGATGGTTTGGCTTCGAATCTCCATAGAAGGGAAGTGGTTTGCCACCTTTCATGGAAACTTCTTAGTGATAAAGCCAATCCCATGAATATTGTGGTTGATCCTATCTCCTTCCCCTCTATCTATAAAAGCTTGTCTCTATGCCTTGAGCAAGCTAGTTCCAGCATAGTGCTAGTGATAGAGAATTCCAGGAGTTCAAGAGTTTGAAGCTGCAAGAGCCTTCTTTGCACCCATAAGGCCAAATCTAAGTGAGGAGATTCTTGTCACCCAAGAGAGAGAGGCTTGTTTCCCATCCCAACAAGCTTTGCAAGACTTGTGTAGCTGATCACCCAACCAAAGGAGGATTTGACGTCAGAACTATGGTTGTATTCTTCTTTGTTATTTATCAATAATAGATGACTATCATTATGGTTCCACTCTCATTGTCCTTTGTAATAATTGATGTTGAGTTATATCTTTTATGACTGATATATAATTGCATCTATTGGATTTTATGCTTGTATTTGTGTTGTTATTTGCATGTGCAGGTGTCCAATCACAGAGATTGTGGGGATCGTGACCGGCCGAAGCAAAGGAACGAGAGCGACGTCTCTTCTACGAATATTAGCGTTGGAATCCAAGTAGGTTCTCATCATCCACCTTTAATTTGCAATTAGGAACTTGCGTGATAGCATTGTTTGATTGTTGCTAGACCCGGCCTGGGCTAGTAGGGATCGCCTCTGTCCGCAGAGGGGATTTACCTCCACAACACCATGCTTTGATATGCAAGTTTGTAGGTTTTTGGCTGTCAGAAATGGACCTAGCAAGGTGGATACAACAAAGATGGAAGCCGAAAGGGCATATAGATCTAAAGTTAGGGGCAAAGGGTTTCTTTACGGTGATATTTGCGAATCTGGAGGATAAGGAAAGAACCTTTGAAGGAGGGCCATATTTCATGAATTATGCAGGCCTGTTTATGAGACATTGGGAGGACAGATATAACCCGGACCATGAAAAGATGCTATCATTACCCATCTGGGTTAGACTATTTGGTCTACCAATGGAGTTCTAGGACCCTGATATCCTGGAAGGCATAGGTAATATAGTAGGGACTTTTGTCAAAGTAGCAGAGTCAACCAAAAGAGGGAGGTATACATCCTATGCAAGGATATGCGTCTATATGAATATAGCAGATCCACTGCCGGAGTGCATAGAGCTAGAGTACCATGACGAAATATGGCAGCAACCAATGGACTATGAGCATATACCCTTCAGATGTAGAAGGTGCCACGAGATGGACACCTCTTCAAACAATGCCCATTGAATAAAGAAGAGGAAACAACAAGGAAACAGAAGAAGAGCAAAGGAGGACAGAGAGGACAGATGAAGGGGAAACGGGCTTCCAGGAAGTTCATAGGAAAAAAAGGCCAGGAAAGGAAATAACAAGGATACAACAACCTGCAAAACCAGTAACAGTAGAAAGCCAAAATAAATTTCAAGCCTTACAGGCGGAAGAAGAGGAGAACGGAGAAGATGACAACGAGGAGGAGCCAATGGAAATTATAAAAGAAACAAAGGAACCAGACTTAAACCAGAATAGTAAGGCAGAAGGAGGAACTGAGGAGAGTATGGAAATGACAACAGAACAAACCCAGATGGGGACAGATACACAGAAGGACAGCGGGAATGAGGAGGAAAGAATCATGAGAAGATTGTTACAGGACTGGAAAAACCTTGATGAAAGATTTATCCCGGAAGCCCAAAAACAATTGTATAAAGAAACATTCCAAAAATACAAGGAGAAGAAAGGAATCACTTTAGAAAATCAGATAAATCAAACAGGAGCACAAGGAACCCAAAGCATGGGAATGGACAGCACTGGCAAAGGAGGCAGGAAACGAGGCAGACGGACATTGAATGAAACCATACAAGCAGTTGGAGAAATATTGGTCAACTCAGGCAAGGTTATACCTCTCTTATAGGTATTTCAACAACCACTCACAAGTTGGAACATTAGGGGACTCAACAACAAAGGAAAGCAGAGGTATATAAAGGAGAGGATAAAGAGAGATAATCCTAGCAAATGATAATCCAAGAGATGAAAATTAGCTCCCAACAATTAGAAGGGATAATAAAAAAACAAAAAATACAATATGAGGTAATGGGCCAGGATGTGAATGGCACAGCAGGGGGTCTTGCAATCCTCTGGAATCCTGAGGAGGTATTGTTTGAAAACTGGATAAGCTCTCCCAGAATCCTCACAGGCCTATTTAGAATGACAGGATTAGCGGAATGGATTCTCATCTCAGGAGTCTACGGGCTGCATATACCAAGGGATCGGAAAAATTTCCTTAAGGACCTGCAATCAACTAGAAGGATCTTCCCTGGAATACCGTGGATAGTAGGGGGTGACTTTAATATGATCAGAACGACAGAAGAAAAAAAAGGCAGCATAAGAAGACCGGATCAAAGCATGGAGGAGTTTAATGAGATGATTACAGAACAAAGACTGGTAGATATCCCAACAATCAACGACATCCACACATGGAATAACCGAAGGGGAGGAAGAAATCAAATAGCTTCTAGATTAGATCGATTCCTTATATCAGAACAAATAATGAACCAGGATGTATTTGTTGAAGCCAAAATAATGCCGGCGATGGGTTCAGATCATTGGCCGATCAGGTTGGAAATAGATATTAAGAAAAACTCCTGCAAAAGACCCTTTAGGTTTGAGGCCTTTTGGCTCAGGAATCCTCAATTCTTATCAATGGTAGAGGAATGGTGGACTCAAAGCACACAAAAAGGAAAAGGAAAGATGCATACTTTTCAGTTAAAACTCAAAGAAATCAAAGGAAAAATCAAAAAATGGAATAAGGACGAGTTTGGGAATATAATGGTGGAAAAACAAAAGCTAGAGAAAGAAATGGAAGAGATTCAACAAAAAATTATTACAGAGGGCAGAAATGAGGAAAGAAGTAAAAGAGAAGGAATAATAAGCCAACTTGAAGAGCAGAGGAAACAGGGGGAGGTTCTATGGAAACAAAAATCCAGGATAAACTGGTTACGTGAGGGAGAAAGAAATACTAAGTTTTTCCACCAAGCCATGATTCAGCATAGGCAAAGGAACAAGATCTTTTCCATTAAAAATGAAGGAGAAAGGATAATAGATCAGGAAGGAATTGAGCAAGTATTGGTAGGATACCATAGAGACATACTAACAAAACCACAAGTAGACAGAGAATCAGCCACAGACCTTATCTGTAAAGAGATCCCTAGAATAATAACAGAAGAACAGAATAAGGCATTGATGAGGGCAGCCACTTTAGAGGAAGTGGAGGAAATTGTGAAGGGTATGAGTAAAAACAAAGCGCCAGGACCAGACGGATACACTGCGGAGTTTTATTAAGCAGGATGACATTTTCTTGGACAAGAGATTCTGGAGGCAATAGAGGAATCACGCATAAAACAAAAGGTATGGCCGGGTCTTAATTCTACTTTCCTTACTTTGATCCCTAAAAATGCTAATTCGGAAACTGCCCAGGGTTTTCGACCAATTGCCCTTTGCAATGTAATATACAAAATAATTTCCACTCTGATAGAAAAAAGATTAAAACCCATTCTCCCTAGCATAATCTCACCAGAGCAAACCGGATTTGTAGAGGGAAGGAAAATTATGGATGGACTAGTAGTTACCCAGGAAACGATTCATTCTCTAAAACAGAAAAAACAGAAATGAATGATGATAAAGCTAGATTTGTCAAAAGCTTACGATCGTTTAAACTGGAAATACCTCAAGGCAATCCTTGCGGCCTATGGATTTAGCAATAGATGGATAGACTGGGTTTATAGTATGATATCAAAGCCTATTTTTCAGTCATGTTAAACGGGGTGCCATCGTCAACATTCAATGCTACTAGGGGAATAAGATAGGGGGATCCTATATCCCCTTTCTTATTTATAATGGTTGCAGAGGGTTTGGGAAGATATTTTAAAAAAGAGCTGAGGGAAAGGAAAATTAAAGGTTTAAGGCTATGGGGAAACAATCTGCCCACCACCCATCAGCAGTTTGTAGACAACATCATGCTCTTCGGTGAAGTCTCAATAAAGGAGGTAAGGGGTATTAAAAGAATCCTGGATTTGTTTATGGAGGCATCTGGTATGGAAATAAATAAAGAGAAATCATGTACCTTCATCTTCAACACTCCGGACACAATCAAGGCTCATCTAACCAGAACGCTAGGGTTCAGACATGGGGAACTTCCAACAAAGTACCTGGGGAATCAACTAGATACAAACCCCACAAGAATGGCAAACTGGCAGCAAATCATAGAAAAACTCAAGAATAGACTTGCAAGTTGGTCTTTTAGATCGCTGAACATAGCAGGCAGACTGGTATTACTGAAATCAGTCCTCCAAGCGATACCAATTTACCCTCTATCTATCATGGCTGCCCCCAAAGGAGTCTGCACGAAAATGAAAGAAATATTTGGCAAATTCATATGGGGAGGGCCAAAGCAGCAGAGGAAATGGGCACTGGTTTCATGGAAAAGCTTGACAAAAAGAAAAGAAGAAGGGGGTTTAGGACTGAGAGACCCAGACATTCTGAACAAAGTGCTAGGAGAAAAGTTGTGGTGGAGGTGGATGAGGGGAGGAAATGATTTATGGAAGAGAATATGGACCCAAAAATATAATATGCCAGCAACAACAACAGACATCCTCAGAGTTGAAGAAACCCCAAAAGGCTCCACAATTTGGGAATTAGCAAGCCAGAGCAGAAACATCATAAACAATTATTCTTTTTGGGAAATAAGAGGAGGAGGTACTGCTAGATTTTGGGAGGAGGATTGGCAAAAAAGAAACAAATTGGTCAGTATACAAGCCTTTCAAAATAAATAGCAAAAAGCGATAAGGGAGGGGCGAGAACATGTAAGAGACTACTGGAAAGAAGGGGAGCCAAATGGGATATGGAGAATATGGAGAAAGCTAGAAGAATAAAATGAAAACATCGATCAAGAGCAGCAAGGAATATATATAAAAGAACTAGAATCAAGGAAAATCAAAGCCATACCAGGACCGGATATTCTCAGATGGGGAAAATCTACGAAAGGGGCCTTTACAGTCAAGGAAGCATATTATTTAACAACTCATCAGGAGAGGGAGGGAGACACCGCACAATGGAAAAGAATCTGGAATAGTAAGTGGTGGCCGAAGATAGCTATATTTGTGTGGCTAGTCGGAAGAGAAAGAATCCTAACGTGGGATAAGATCCAGAAGAGAGGCTTCTTAGGACCCTCGAGATGCAGCCTCTGCAAAATGGGGATCGAAACCCAGGAACACATTCTGAACGCCTGTCCATTTGCTCAGCACCAATGGGAAGAGGTCAGAAGACTCTTCGGAAAATCAAATAGAGATCCCAGTGACATAAAAAAGACCATCTTTCAATGGGGTAAGGGGAAATTTTCATGTAGGGTTGTAAGGAGAACTTGGAATCTAGTGTTAGGATTTGTGATATGATTCCTGTGGAAGGAACGAAATCGAAGGATTTTCCTAGATCAGACCAATAATCTAGAAAGGATATGGAAAGGAATTCAAAAATCAATTAGAGAAACCGTTCTGGCTGAGACCTGGGAGGAGGAAGATTGGAAAGCGAACCCGGAAGAAGGAAGAATCTTAACAAAACTAAATATGGAATTCGGCATGGTGTATCCTAGAAAAAAACACAACAACGAGCTCAGACTCAGAGTCCAGAACAGTTCAGATATCCTGAGAAAAATTTCCTTAAAGTGAATTTTGACGGGGCTTCCAAAGGGAACCCAGGGCCGACAGGCTTTGGAGGCATCTTTAGAGACAGTGAAAAACACATAAGATGGGTGTATGCGGAATGGGGAGGCGAAATGACCAACAATGAAGCAGAATTGTGGGCTGTTTATCAAGGTCTAAGGATAGCAGTAAGGAATGGTTACAAGAATTTGGAAATAGAAGGCGACTCACAGATAGTAGTGGAAATGTTACGAAAACTCAACAACAGGAAAGACTGGGAGCAAGTAGCTAGAAGCTGGAGGATGGTTGGGATCATCCAAAACGTGGCTTAAATACTAAAGAGAATAGAATACAAAATCATTAACCACATCAGGAGGAAAGGAAACAAGGCTGCAGACTACCTTGCAAACTGGGGGAGTAAAGAACAGGGGGAAAAGATCGACAACAGCTGGCCAACAATAAGGAATAAACTGGGATGGGATGATCTCACTTCCATAATCACTCAAGACCATGATGAAACCACAAATCAATAAAAAAGACACCCAGAGACCCTCGATCGGGGTGATAATGACGGCAATCAGGGCAATTATTACACATCAGGTAAGCGAGGATGACGAGGCAAAAGGAATTCAGGTAATGATGAAGGCAGACAGAGGGATCACCAGAAAGGGTATCATCTCGAGGAGGGACGGCGATGTAGTAATGAAGGATGAAGCTGGTGGAGGTAATGCGGTAGAGATTGGACGTGGGTACGATGGCACAGAAGAAGGACGAAGGGAGGTGGGCGGTGATGAAATTGGCAGGTGGCAGGAGAAGCGGGAGAAGAGAGATGAGGAGAATTGGTGGAGGAGAAATCATATAGGAGGAAGGCGAGACAAAGGAAGGAGGGCGATAAATGAAACTGCAGAGGATTTGTGAAGAGACAGGGTGGCGAAAACACTAGGTAGGTTAACCGAAAGACAGAGGAGGCTGAGAAAACAAGCAGGCAATGCCGGAAGGAAGATTCAAATGGCAACGAGGAGGAGAATGAGAAGAGATGGGGATGAAGAGAACAGAGGATGGAGAAGCCCGAAAAAGAAAGGGAAAGGAATCGAGGTTGGAGAAACGGCAGAGAAGTATCAAACAGTTCAGGACGATACTGATAATGAAGTGGAAATGTTTGATTCAGACCAGGATAGAGCTGAGCAACCGAGAAAGAGGGTATGGAAGGACGTGGAGTCAACAAAGGACAAAACACAGGAGGACAGGGAGTATGGAGACAAGAGAAGCAAAGGGCGAGAGGAGGGAGGTGACTTTAGAAGCACCTCGGGCATGAAAAATTGGGGAGGCAGGGGAAATTACAGGAACAGAGGAAGAGCAGGACGGGGACGAGGCCGACGCAGCAAAGGAAGAGGATGGGCGGAAGGTAAATGGGAAGAGCATGAATCAGTACCAGCAAGAAAATACAAGAAAACACTGAAAAAGAAGATACAGTTTGCAGAGCAAGCCTACTGTGAGAACACCAATAAGGACATCAGAAGGATAATTCAGCAACTGGAGGAAGAAGTGACCCAGGGTCAATCAAGATCAGAAATGGAAGATTGGGAATACCTCTTACCGGATCCAGGGAATACGAGAGGCCGCATGAATCTGTATAAGCAGGCCTTGCATGTATACTGGGTGATGAAAAGGCTGTTGGCTAAGGCTATGGAATAGGTGGCCATGGAGATGGCAGAACTGTCCCAGGGAATTCCAAATTTGAAGAAAGAAATGCATAACATTCAGGTCACTCTGATAATGCAGGATAAAAAACTGGAAGAGATACAACAACAGATAAAGAAGATCAATCTGGGCATAAAGGAAGAAGAGGATCAGCAGGAAGTCATGGCGGATTAATACTTGAAGATATGTATATGCTCTATGTAGTTTTGCTGAAAGCCGTTTGGATAGTTTCGTTTATATTTTTAGTTAGAATGCAAACAAGAAGCTGTAGTAATCTTTTTGAATGTTTAGTCTATATAGCCTGGACAAGAAGAATTACTATTTTTTGTTTTTGGATGGCTGTCAAAAACTTAAGGTGGCCAACAGACCCGGTTTCCCCACGGGGCGGGTTGAGGCCACCATGAAAATGTAATGGTTTCAATTCAAAGTAATGGAAAAAGAAGGGTCCCTCCTTAGCTTACAATAAAAAAAATATTAAAAACATTTAAAAAAAAACTAAAAAAACTAAACTAAACTGAAATTACTAGAAAAAAAAAAAACTAAAAAAATATGAAAATTTTAATAATATATGTCTTTTTACATTAAAAACAAAAAAAATGATTAAAAAACATTTTAAACGTATAAAAAACTGTGTTTTTGATTAAAAAAATAAATAAATGTTTTTTTTATAAAATTTTCATTGTTAATTTAAAAACAAACAAATAAAAACATAAAAAACTCTTCTTCTTTTTTTTAAACGAACTTTTGTGTTTTTTAGTAAAAAAAATAAAAATTATTAAAAAAATTTCAATTTATTTAATTTTTTTTTTAATTTTTAATTTGTTTTTTAAAAAATTTTGTTTTTATATTAAAAAAAAAAAAAAAATTAATGTGCCCCCACCGGGCGGTGGGCAGGCGGCCGTGGGAGGAGGGGGTGCGTGTAGCCCTCCGCCCACGGCCGCGCCCCCACCGGGCGGTGGGCGGGCGGCTGTCCGATTCCGCCCGTCGCCTGGTGGGGGCACGACCGTGAGCAGAGGGCTGCACGCAGCCCCTCCGGCCACGGCCGCGCCCCCACCGGGCGGCTGGCCGATTCCAGTTGCCCGTCCGCTGCCCGATGGGGATGCGTTAATTTTTTATGTTTTATTTTTATTTTTTTATTTTTTATTTCTAATATTAAAACAAAATTTTTTAAAAACAAATTGAAAATTAAAAAAAAAAAAACACTTTGAATTTTTTTTAATAATTTCTTTTTTTAAATAAAAATCACAAAAATTTGTTTAAGAAAAAAATAAAATAAAATTTTTAATGTTTTTATTTGTTTTTTTAAATTAACAATGAAAAATTTATTAAAAAAACAATATTTTTTTTAAAAATCAAAAACACAGTTTTTTATAAGTTTAAAATGTTTTTAAATTATTATTATTATTTATATTATTTTTTGTTTTTAATATAAAAAGACATACATTATTAAAATTTTCATAGTTTTTTGTTTGTTTGTTTTTTTTTTGTCTGGTAATTTCATATTATTTTAATTTTTTTTTAAATGTTTTCAATATTAATTTTACTAGTTTTTAAATTTTTTTTTGGGTTAATTCTCTATTTTTGTTTAATCTAGTTTTTTTTTTTAGTTTTTTTTAATGTTTTTTTTTAGTCACTTAACTTTATATATATATATATATATATATATATATATATATATATATATATATATAGTTTTGTTTTTTTTTTGTTTTTTTTCCATATTCTTTTATGGTTTATGAGATAATTTTTTATTTTTTATTTTTTTATTTTATTTTTTTTATTTTTTTAACTTTATTTTATTTTCTTTTATTTTTTTTGTTTGTCTTTTTTTATATATATTTTTATATTTGTTTTTTTTAACTAATCAACATTTAAAAAAAGAAAAATAAAACAACTTGAAAATTCGTTAAGTAATCATAATTTTAAAAAAATGGAAATAATAAATTTTAAAGTGTGAAAAATAAGTTCTCTAAAAAAAAGGCATGTTGCATCAACACGTTGCATCTACACATTTCAAAATCAGCATAAAAATGACTAATATTTAAAAACAAATATTTATATTTGATACATAAGAAAATTTAAAATGTCAAAAATATGCTCCCAACAAAAAAAAGTGTACTCTGTTTAACCTTGAAAATCAGGTCACGTTTTTACTACCCCTACGAAACGGGTAATCGTATCGGTTATTTAAAGTGTCAAAAACTATGCTCTAAAAAAATATGTTTGTTCTACATCACCCCTTTTCAAAATCGGGTCAATTTTTGCTATCTCTACGAAACGGGTAACAGTATCAGTTCCCGTTTCAAAGTTTACATTGTTTACTCCCATCAGTTGGAGAGATCTAGTTAATAGGGTGTTGATGGGACTAGACATGTTGGCAAACATGGAGCAAGAAATGCAGATAATCAAGAAGATTTTGAAAGTAGAATAGGATAGGTAGAAGAGCTATGTAGATTAGAATAGGTTTTTTAAGGAGTTTCAAGGTGGAGAACAGATGTACTTGTGCATCAAACCAAGGAAGAGCTCCTTGTGTATTGGATCATGTGCCAAGCTGGCACCCCAGTTTTGTGTACATTTCAGGATTATTGAGAGGATTGGGCTAGTAGCCTATCGACTTGCACTGCCTCCGACAGTGAAAGTCTATGATGTTTTCCACGTGTCATTGCTTAAGAAGTATGTTAAATATGTTGATCATGTGATTGACTGGTCTATATTGCAGGTGGATCCATATGGATAATTCCAGCTAGAACCTCAGTGTATATTATAGATAAAGGTGCTCATGCTCTGAACCAAGAAATTGAGCAGGTTAAAGTGTAGTGGAAGCACTTTGGTCCCGATGAAGCTACACGGGAGATGGTGGATCAGATGCGGGCTATGTATCCTTCATTGCTTGTCAGTTGAGGAAAAGTAGTTTTGGTATGATGTTTGGTATATGTTTTGGCATATGTTTGGTTGATGTTTTGATATATGTACATATGTATATGGATGTAAATACTGCCATGAGTTATGTTATAAACCTCCAATAAGCAGTATGGGTGTCACTATAGTTGTTGGAGATGAACTTACGGAGGAAAATGATTTTCCCCAAGAAAGATTACATGGCCTTCTTGTTCACTAGGAAGGGAATCTGCGTGATTGATTTGACCCTATTCGGGTCTACCTTAATCCCACTTTTAGCAATAATGTGGCCCAATAAATTACTCTCGAATACCGCGAAGATGCTCTTCTTGGGATTTAAAGATATCCCGTAGTTGTGACATTGCTCGAAAATTTTCTTTAAGTGGCGTATGTGATCTGACCTCTATTTGTAAAATACTCTTATGTCATCAAGATAGACCACTATGCTCTATCCAATCAGCCCATGGAATGCAATGTCCATACCACATTGAAATGACCAACATTGATTAACCCAAATGACATTCGACCGAAAGCGAACGTGCCCCACTTTGTGCGGTAGGTGGTTTTAAGTTTTCCAGGCTCTGAAACTACAACCTGGTTGTATCCTGAGTAACCGTCTAGGAAAGAAAACATTTATGACCCCAATATTATTTGTAGTATTTGTTCCATTTATGGCATGGGGTAGTTTTCCATGTCCAAGGCACGATTGAGATTTTGAAAATTGACACACAAGTGGATTTCCATGAACTTCTTTCTTATTCGGACCAAATTTGGCACCCAAGTTGAGTGGTGCACTCTGTATATGATCTAAGCATCCAACAGTTTGCTTAACTCTTTCTGAATAAGAGGCTCAAGAGTTGGATGTACTTTTCTCAATTTTTGGTGGAATGGCTTGGCCCTTCTTTTATTGGTATCACATGTTGGATGATTCACGTGTCATAAGTTTTAAGCTCATTGTACATCCACGTGAACACATCTCGGTATTGTTTGAATAGGCGTATAAAGGCTTGTCATTCCTTCTGTGTACAACAAGTGCAAATATTGATGTACTTAAAATCCTTTTATGTTCCCAAGTTAATCTGCTCGTGCGACAACATGGAATTGTGGGTTTTAGCATTAATAGGTCCCCAGAAGAAATTTTGCAGGTCATACATCTTCTCTAATGATACCACACCCTTTGGGATGACATTTACTTTACTTGCACTGGATGCATCCTGCAATGCCTTCTCTTGCTCATCCTCATCGATCGCTATGTCCTTGAACACATCAATGTTAGCCATGAAGCACAGTATCTGCTGGTCATCATTAAAAACGAGTAAATTAGTGATATTATCAGGGATGGATGGATTATAAAGAATCTCAATAGAAAAACTGTCCCTTAATGGTGACAACCTAGCAACAACATTTTCCATTGCATCTGCAGCTGTGTTATGCATTCGAGGAACAAAAATGATATTAAAAACTTGGAATTGTGAAATCAAATGCCATACCTCTTATTGATAGCTTTTAAGATGAGGTGACACACAATGTAAGGTATCATGTACTTGTCGCACAATTTTTTTTGAGTCACCCACTACTTTTAGGATCGCAACGTTGTGGTCGATGGATCTTTGCAAACCCAAGATAACTTCTTTCTATTATGTAGTGTTGTTCGTGCACTCAAATGCCAAGCAACTAGAGATCAAACATTTTCTTTGTAGTGGGTCTATTAAAATGCAACCGGCTCCATAGCCCTCCTACATTTTGGAACCATCAATGTACAAAGTCCACATATCATATGTATAAGGGTTGGGAACTACATTAGTACTATTATTACTATTACTAATGGTACAAATGTCATTTTCACTAGTTGGACTAGGAAGGAGTTCCAACTGTGTATTTGGTGGGACTGGGGATGGTTGTGCATGATAGCAACCCATTTGGGTTTCCATGACGCAATTGCCAAAGATAAGTTTTGTGAAAGCCACAGGTTCATTCTATCCATTCAAGGGAGTGACAATATGTTTCATGTATCTCTCTGAATTCACCCGGATCTGATTATTTCTTCCCTTATACGGAAGCCATAAATGTGACCAGTCCATAGAAAAGTACCCTTGTAGCTTGCTAGACCAATAAGTGCTTAACAAAACTTCATATGCTTCCGAAATCTCCACAATATCTATGTTGATACATTAATGGACTTGCTCATTGGATGATAAACATATAATCACATCTCTGAGTTCCCCAACTACATGGACATGAGTTTTGTCCAGATGAATAATTTGTGCATCTTTTTTATCCCATTTTGAATTGATTTTCTTGGCAACAGATAATGGAATTAAGTTCATCGATGCATCAGAATCAACTAAGAAATTGTGTACATTGAAATTGAAGATTTCAAAAGTTAACAGAAAAAGGGAGCAAAGTGTATTTTCTCTCATTGTTAAATCATTAAGTAAATATTCGAGGGAACCAAAAGATGTACCAGATCCCTTGTCAAAAGAAGCATCATTACCTGCGGTGGATTTCCGAAGTGCGCGTAAGAGGATGTCCCACTGGATCGTGATATTTATTAGTTAAAACTTTGAAATGTTTGCATGAACCTTCTTCATGTCGTCAACTATGTTGTAATATAAAATGGGAAGGATTTCCGAAGTGGCTGGGGGAATAAATTGGTTTGTGACTTCCAGAATGTTGGTCTTACTCTTACTACTTACGGAAGCACTTTTCATTGTAGTTGTGTTACTAGTCTTTCTCTGAGTGTTCTATGATGAGCTGATGGGTGGATTGATCTTTCTTAACATATTTTATTTGATTTTTTTCTTCGTCAAATCTAGTGTAGTAGCCAGCCATTGGATTCTCAAATTGTACCGTTGGTCTGCTTCTTGGTTGGACCATCACTCGAAGGATTTTTGTCGACCATACTCTTTTTTTCTGTGAGTATGAAATTGAACATGTTTACTACATGCCCCACACTCGGTGTCTCTTCAGTTACAACAACTTCTGTCTTTTCTTCTTTAGGCTTGGTCTGCTCCTCATCCAATACTGCATCAACAACATGTGTAGCAACAATGCTCATAGCTTGATTCCATTATGTGCATGTTTTCTTGGAATGATATTGTTGATGATACGAACAATATTGATCTATGCCCATGTTTTAAATATTCAATACAACATTGGAGCTCTGTGTAGACTTAGCTGGTTGGTTGCTGCTACCGCTAAAAGTTGTAGTCCTTCTAAACAGGTTAAACTTAGGATGCAAGCTGCTCACAGTGGTCTTGCTTTACCTTTGTTTTAGCTCTACCAACTGATTCAACAGAGTCTTGATAGGTGTCAAACTCTTAATATCAATAGTTTCTTTCTCTTTGCCTTACTTAAAGAGGACTGAGACCTTTTACCCATGTCTTTGGAGTCTTTGGCTGTTTCATTATATACAATTACTCCAATCGCGTGCAAGTCCTTTTCAACCGCGATTGCCTCTTCGTAATTTTTAGTCAAATTTTGTTTTGTAGTTCTCTTTGCAAATTGTGTAATGTTGGTCGGCAAGGCAGAAGTGTAATAATCAATGGTGATGTAGTCATGAGGTTTAGTGTTTGTTGATAACTTATTCAGAATGCATTAAACCTTTGATTAAAATCTTTCACTTTTTCCTTTTTCTCCATCTTGAGACTACCCAGCTCTTTTAATAACATGGTAGGGGTCTTGTCATCAAAAAATCTCTCAAGGAAAAATTTCTTAAATCCCCTCCAATTTTGGATGGAATTCGGAGGAAGACTATGATACCACATAGTTTCTCTACCATCTAAGGTACAAAAAAATAGTCTACCTGTAATCATCATAACATACCTCAAGTGTTTATAGATGTAGGTAGAAGTTGTCTAGATGATCCTAAACCTTTATTGCTTTTTCAGGGTCATACTTTGTTAGGAGATTTTCCAAATGCCTTGGCATCTTATGTAACACACCTGGTAGTGAAAGTGGGCCCTAAGACATCCAATTCAGATCTTGGTCTACCATGTCCTCTTCGTTGTCTTCCCTATCCTCTCTAGAATTTGATTGGTCTTATTCCTCTTCTTCTTCTCTGCCCAACCCATGGAAAGTATCGTTTGAGAGCAATGCATTATCACTGTCACCATCATTGGAGGTTGGAGGTTATTTTGGTTGTTCTGTGTTTTCTTCAGAGTTTTCTAACTCTTCAATGGTGGCAAGAACCAACTCTTCGAATGTTGAAACCACTATCCTAATAGGGGTCATTTAGTTCTTCTTTGGAAAATATGGAAGAGTTTCTATTCTAGGTTTCAATCCAATAGTTCTCGTAAAATTTCAGCTGATGGGGCGGATGGACCGAAGTTGTTCATATGTAAGTTCATAAGGTTGTGCAGTCTCAGGCTGAGAAGAATTACCAACTTCAAGAATGCACGCAGGGGAGTTGCTAGTTATGTTACTGCCTTGACCAGAGGATGTAGGATTGGGGTTGGTGGGGTTATCAGCGATTAAATTTTGGCTTCCCTCCTTCTAGCACCAGAAATGTTGATGGTGTTGGTGTAACAACTCTAGTGAAAATTTCATGTAATAAAAATTAATGAAGGAAAAATAATAACCACAGATTATGGGACGCTTATTCCATGTTGAATCTTGGGAAAGACATCCTAATGTGGGTGTTCATTAGTTTATTATGGCTAAGGAAATTGGAAAAGGAAATGGCTAAGGCATTTGGAAAAGAAAAGTGGCATTAATTCGTATTTTATTTATGAAAATAATGCAAATTAGGAGAAAATGAAGATGAAAGGTAACAAGTTGCATGTGAGGAGGAAAATGAAGGAAAATAATAGAAAATGAATAAAATAGAGGCCTAATTCATAAAAAGGCTTCTGAGGATCAGTTGGTACCTTTTGTCATTTTAGTTTTGGAGCTCTTTCATTATTCTCTCTCTCTCTCACTCTTGGACACTTAGAGTTTTCATGGAGCACTTTCGCATTAGATCAAAAAAGGCAAGAGGAAGGAAGGATCAAGTAGGGAAGAGCAAGATCAAGCAACTACAAAAGGATCCTTTGCGTGTATCGATTTGCATGTGTAATTTTCTTGCTAGATTTGGCATCCATGGTATTGCATGTGGTTCTTTACTGTCATGGCATGGGTTTTTCCAGGTGTGACAGTGTTTTAAGCCTAGCCTTGCCATTTTCGAATAGATGGGGTTCTCATGTTTTGGTTGAGTTGGTTGCCAGATGGATTCAAAGCTGAGTGAGGTGGATATTTGAATAATATAACACATGGCCTAGTAACCCCTGAACTAGATTGTGGGTTGCAGTAAAGCCATATTTTGTGTTGCCTCGGTGGACTTAGGAATCATCGACTGGTGAATGGCAGGATATATGGTAAAGCCTAGAGATGGGTGCTCTCCATGAGGCCTGGTAATCCCAGGACGAGATGTATGATAAAGCCTGGAGAGTGGATTGTCAGTTAGGGCCTAGTGATCCAGTGTGGATTGCGGTAAAGCCCAAAGATGGTGTCTTAGTTATGGCCTAGTGATCCAGTGTGGATTGTAGTAAAGCCTATAGACTAGGAGATAGGAAAATTCCTCATGGTGTAGGTGGATAAATATGGTGGCATCCATGCTTGTTTTTGCCTAGTGATATGGTGGAGATCATGGTAAAGCATGCTATTACATGTCTATTATTCTGGCCTAGTGATATGGTGTGGATTGCGGTAAATCCTAGTTTATATTGATGAGGGTGAGGTGTTATAGCCTCGGGATGCCCTAGTTGGTTCTTTTGGTTTGGTTCCCATATTCATGCTTGGAATATGGCACAGGCGTGATTGGTTGAAAAGAGACCTGGCTCAGCCAATATATGATCAGGTGGAACGTGGTAGTCCCATACCAGGTTGGCTTTTTCATTCATTAATAAGAGGTTCTTTCCTTGGTATCTTATGTCTAAATGTACTGGTTGATATGTGGATTCTATGGCTGATGTATCCTTGATATATTTTTTGTTATTATGCTAGTTATAAGCATGTATCATGGCAGTGATGATGTATGGCTCTCCTCATGTTTTGATTTGTAAATGAATGAATAATGTATCTATGACCTAATAGATGATAATTAAACTAATAATATAAGGGAACAATGCTTCTTAGCAATTTTAAGATAAGTATGAGACACCTATGCTCAGACCTATTGTTTAAACTTGTATATTACATATTTATGACATGTTTGACGAAATGCCTATCATGGCTAGTAGGGGTCTAGTCTAGACCAAGTTGTCAATGCTTTTGAAAATGTATCATTGTTCTGTTGTGCAAATTCATTTATGAACTTCTCATTGAGTTTTGGGTAGTGACCTGGGCTTTGGGCATGAAAAATGGTACAAATCTCGGAGTTGCAGGCACAGGTCTGAGGATAAAAGTCTCCATATGCATGCATGCCTTGTTGTGTGAGTGTCTGGCGCCTCCCAGAGGCACCCTTGTCCATATTAAGGGAGAGTCCAAGGGTTTTATGCTTTAAAACTTTAGTTGGTCTTAGAGGTTGGTTACCTGAATGGTTGGGATAGCTCCTGGGAGTTCTATTGCTGATGTGGAAGGTCTGTGTGATGTGTTTCCATCAATTTCACTTCCTTAAGGTCACCTAGGAGGTTGAAACCAATTATAGTGGCCTCTTGTCGAATATTTAGCCCGATTGGTTGGTTACTTGGGTAGATGTGGTATGAGGGTGTTACAGAGTGGTATTAGAGTGGGTTGCACTCTCTTTGGGTCATATCTGATACCACAGACTAGATGGGCGGTGTGCATTGGTCATGTATTCATGTTGGTTTCACATGTGTTACTCATCCTTGTGGTCTATATGATTGTAGCATATGTATGGTGATAGTCATGATAGTAGTGATGTTTCCATGTGAAAGAGGATGTTTTTGTTGTGAAGTGTGTTGTCATGAGTGTATGATTTGTTACATGTGGTTTATGCTTGCGTATTATTAGTGTACATTGGTATGATTGTTGTTGTCATGCATGAGGTCATGGTGTGTAGTTGATATGGTCATGCATTAATGACTAAACTCTAGCTAGAATAATGGTTATATGGTTATATGCTTATGTGTTATATTTCTATACACTGTCATGATTATGTTATACATGTATTACGTTGATTTTTTGATCCCGCAGATGAGATATCCTCCCCGAATTATGCCTAGGTACGTTAGTTTATTATGAATTGGTTTAGCTGACATAGTATGCCTTACAGGAAAGAGATCAAGAATGACTAGAAAGATGGTAGACTACAAAGATTCTCCCTATAAATTATATGAGAAGTATGGTGTTGGGTACTCTTTTAATTTAGAAGACACATTGAGAATCTTGAAGGAAGAAATAAGGAGTTGTAAGGCGGACAATGACAAAATCATGCAAGCACAAGAGAAACAAGTAGAGGTTAATGCAATCAACCATGGTTAGGAGGACAAAACTAACGAGGCATATGGATATAGGTCTCATGGTGGTCACAGGTCGGATAGAGATGACACAGTGAGAGATGACAGGCAATTGAATACTCCGAATAGGAGAGGTGTAGCGCGGAATGAGTCGATCTTGCGGACAAGATAGACCTTCCTAGAATCTAAAGAAGACCTAACGACAAGAAAACCAACCAGACACTATCTTTTTCTAAATATGCTTCAATTAACAATAGCAAACAAAGGTTTTTAGGGCCTACCTTTGGTCCAACGCAAGCTTGTGGATGCCCTCGCTCCTTTGATCCAAATGAGCTCCTTTTCGCGAATCTGCAAACACAAACAAGGCAAACACATTAAATAGCACCTGAAAAACCAATTGCATAAAACATATTTAACATGAAAGTCAAGGAGTCCATGAAACAAATAACATAAGATACTTGTTGAGAAAAATGAGTTTGATTGTATTAATTCAAAAGAAGAAGAACCTTACAACCTTTGCCTTGACGTTGTACAAGCTCCTCCCAGGGTCCAACAAGATGTCTCCTCTACTTTGACAAGTTTCACTCACTCTCCAATGGAACCAAGAGGTATGTGATCTCTCCTCTCAAGCTCAACCAAAGAGTCTCAATTTCACCAGCATTTACCCTCAAAATGTTCAGCTTCTAACCTCTCTAGTCCTCACCCCAATGCCTGTATTTATAGTGCAATGGAGGGAAGTTACTAGGTCCTCCTTCAAAGGGATAAAGCCCTCCTTCAAAGGGATAGCTCCTTTAGTCAAGGGATTAGCTCCTTCTCTTTTGGGATGCATGAACCACCTCAGAGCAAACAATCCATGTCAAAATTCCTTCTAGAAAACTCTAGAATTAACCCAAAGTGAGTTTTTTAAGATAAAAATTGCGCCTTTTGACTTTCACAGGGGTCCGCACCTGCACCGTTAGGAACAGAGCGGGTAGGTACGCAACTTTTGTACACAGAAGGTGCGGGACCGCAGGTGACCATGAGAGAAAGTGCGGAACCAGAGTTACATTGAATTTTAATGTCTTTCTCCCACTTCTAAAGCTTGATTTGAAGAGCTGAGGTCTTAGACTTGCTTAGGAGGACAGTACAAGTGATGATAGACCCATACTGACTGCAAATAATCATGGTGACGATATTTTTGTGTAACAGATTGCCCCCTAAAGTGCGAAGTCTGTAGTAGATGAGGATTTCATTTATCATATAGGAAGAGTGAAGTACTTTATCATTTCGAGGATTATCTTGTGGAGAGCCCGGTCGGAACCTGTAAAAACATTCAATGCAAGATATATATATGAGATCATATCATCGCTGAGGTAGGCATTCCCATACTCAGATCAAAACTAACTAGAAACCTATCTACTGCTCTGATACAGGAATGATCTTGTAAAACATCATAAGTATAGACTCGTGTGAACACAGTATGGACGCAGCCATCTGTTTATGAATAGTCCACAACATAATGAATACAAAATTCCTCGCAGCCTGGATGGTGGAAACTAGATCCAGGGTCTTCATTTCTATATCCCGAAATAGTACGATTCTATCCATGCGAATAAATGTGTTGATGTCGAACATGGTAGAAACCACTTGATTACCAGTCAATGATGTAAACTGTTAACAAGTGTGAGAGAAACCACCAGTGATGTCAATGGCTCTCAAAGTACCCAGTACAATCCACGAGATGTGAGTAAATGTGTTGATGTCGAACATGTCACGGAATCCTTCGATCGAAAGTCAATGATGTAAACTGTCGTCAAAGGCGAGAAACCTGCCATTGAGGCATGCAGATTTCAAGGTACTGACGATTCCTAGATCATCTTTCTAGATAATGTGCTGATGTCGATAGAAAGCGATCCGTCGTAGGCAAGCCCACAACACGAAATCATAGATCAAGCTGAAGAAATTTAGTTGCAAGGACTGACTCAGGGATGGTCAAGATGGATGACAGATATTTTGCAGATGAATGGCTTATTGGCAGTGACCTCTTGAACACATAACGACACAACAGATGGCTTGGTAACAATTGACCCAAAGTTAATACCCAGAAACCGGCTGAAGACTTTCAATGTGGTTTGATCAACTGTTAGGCAAAGGATTTCCCAACCCAGGTGAATAAAAGTGTCGTGTTCAAGAGTGGTTACAAAGTATGACAAACAGACTCATTTTCCTCTCTTTTCCCCCACCATTTCTGGCAAGTACCTCTTTATTTTTAACAAGCTTGAGGAGGATAACATTTGCTTGATTATAAGCTCATCCTTCGGATGAGTCCAACTTAGTTTAGATTCGAACCCTAAGAAGGAGTGGTTCGTTCCTGTTTGTAATTGAACAGGTCCTTTACTGTGAAATTTTAACGAGTCCAGTATAGGAGAAACTCGGTGTTTTTCAATTTTAGAGAGTCTGAAAAAACTTAAGAAGACTCCAGGGTTGACCTTTTTCGTAAATTTGTGTCTCCCAAGCCCGAAAAAGTATAAAATAATACTTGAGAGAACCGCTTGATCTTTTACGACCAAGGAGTACTTTTCGTTATTAGTGTCACTGATCCGAAAAAGTAAAAAAACGATCAACGACACGTCGTTTTATAACCAATATCGAATTTGAAACGACAAAAATCTGGCAATCTTTTCATGTTTTTTACGGTCGGAAAAGAGCTGTAAGTGGAACGTCTTTTAATTCCATTTTAACGAGTGTAAAAGAAACGCTCGGCAATCTTTTCATGTTTTAGGAGTCAGAAAAGGGCTTAAAGATGACTCTACTTGTTTTTTCGTTGAAAATGATAGATTTCGCCTGAATAATCCTGTATTCTGCACAAAGACACAAACATTACTCATACCTGTTTGAAATGGATAAAAATGTCGTAAAATACCTTTTCAAAGTGAAACATAAACAAATTTGCAATTCATTTACTCAAAAAACTTATAAAAAGGGCCTTTGTCAATTCATTTTTACCGTTCGAGTTTGGGTGAGAAAATAGTGCTTTTGCTTAGAAAACTTCCCGTGAAGATTGTGGAAAATCCAACCGTCGGAATCGAGCGCCGTCTTCTCCAGGTAATCCACATCATCTTACTCTTCATTTTCAACCGTTTAGTTTTTTGATTTAGTCCCTCATTTCATTTTTTGGGAGGGTTTTTAGGCGCAAAACCCGCGCGCGGGGGTCCGCAGGTTTACCATTGCGGACCCGCGGACCCCGACTTTTTCTCCATTGGGAAAAAGCTCGGGGTCCGCACCTTCCGTGTAGACAAAGTGCGGACCCACGCACTGTGTCTAACGTGGAGGGTGCGTACCCCGCCGCAAGGGTTTTGAACCCAAAATTTCTCAAAAATGGACCAATCAAAAAGTTTTCTAGCAATCTAATTAATCTTTATTCTTGATGCAGAGAATATATCATGCTAGATTGGCGCGAACGGGAGCATGAGGACGTGGATACCGCCGCATGGAATCATCAGCCTTCACTTGATGCTTTGAGGGCATGCGGACTGTACAAGTTCTGGACCATTCCTGGCATGAGGGCTCAGGTAGATTTCTTACAGTGGCTGGTTGACCGATGGAGCGTACAGGACCAGTGTTTCTTCATTGGCGGGCACCGGCTCGAAATCGAGCCGGAGGACATTTATTTCTTGACTGGTTTGCCTAAGAGAGGCGAGGACTTGACTCTATACGGGACTAGGCCAGGTGGCCAGTCTGTCGATAGCCTCCGGCTAGAGTACTGCAACAGCCAGGCTAAAGACAAAGGGATAGACATAAAAACCATATCCCGTCCTGAGCTCATGGTGATTGCGTTTACTGTCACCAGACTTTGCGGAGCTGCCGCATTACATGTTGCCACCGGATCCCAGATGCGTATGGCAGTTGATTGCTTTCAAGGCACCATCTTCAACTGGTGCAATGTTGTGCTGGCCAATGTGAAAGGCCAACTGACCAGGGCCAAGAGCGGACGACTAAAGACCTTTGGTTATGGGGCTTTGGTCGTGAGTTTTGGCCTGGAGAGGGTTCCTATGCTGATCCCACAGCATCTTACTATTGGAGCTGGGCTTCCTCGAGAGCCCAAACTGATGCGATGGGTCGCAGTCATGGCCCGTCACCCGGACGAGAGGACAGAGGTTGCTCGGTTCAAACCTGAGTATTTCCAATGGTTGGAAAACCAGGTTTTTTCCATTCAGGACTTCCCTTACGCTGGGATAGATTTCCGTGGTGACCCAGACATGGCTCTTCCACCAGGAGAGCAGTGGGACGAGTCAGGTAAAATCCTTTTCAACTTTTCTATTTAATTTTTTTTTTTTTTTTTTTTGCATCGTCTCAAAACTGATAGTAAAAATTTCAAATGCAGATGTGGGTCCACAGCGACCAGCCGCTCTCCGGCCTTTCGAGAGGAGGCAACCAGTTGCACCCGCACCAGCCCCACAGGACGAATCAGCAGAGGTTTTGGCCGAGTTGGAGGGCCATCTTGAGCGCTTGACAGGGGATATTCCTGAGACCACTATAGACGACATTCCTCGTCGACTTCAGCGCTATGTGATTGGAGTCCCAGGACCTTTTAGGAGGTTCCTTTGCAAGGTGGCCCGGGCAGTGGTTTCTTATAGAGATCATCACCAGTGATAGGATGATCGCCTATTGTGGGCACATGTGACATTTTTGTTTTTTGTACTTATCATTTTTGCCGATCATAAGGTGTTTTTCAACCTATGATCGAGGACGATGTATTTTTTGACACACTCCTATATATATATATATATATATCACTCTTACCGGCTTATCTTGTAAATCATGTTATGGAATGGTTTTAAATTTACATGTATGATTATTGCAAATGTCTATTTAACATTCGAGAAGCAATTGCATCTGCTAATGTATTTAAAGACCTTGGAATATGTTGATATTCAATGTAATCAAACTCACGTTCCAAGAGACGCACTCTCAAAAATAATCTTAATAACACTGGATTTCTAATGGCATACACTCTATTAAGCTGTAATACAACGAGTTCAGAATCTAACCTCACTATCAAACTCCGAATCCCAAATGAAATAGATTCAGACAATAACTCAATCACTGCACTGTACTCTGCAATGTTGTTTGTTGTTTGACCGAGGCTTACCCCATGCATAGAAACTAACTCGTCAGAGGGTGAATAGATAACCCAAGCTGCGGAAGAGATGTTCCGTGTATTACGACAAGCACCATCAGCAAATCCAATGTATGTTTGGAGAGGCATCGACATCTGCAATATCAAGAGTAAAACCAAGATAAGCAGGAATAATGACGAAAAAACACTCTCTAAGCTAAGCACACTTTTTCAACTAAAACACACTTGCTAGAAAGAAAAACTAACCTAACTAAAAATCTCCATACCCATTCTTTTAAGCATAATACCTCTTCAAGTAAAGACCATTTCTGGGTTTACCTAAAGAGTCCCCGTCAAAGTCTACCAATTCATAGGCCCCTTTTGCTAGCTTTCGCTTGACAATATAGGGCCCATGCCACATAGGAACGAATTTTCCAGCACCTAATTTATCATTAGCTTGATCATACAATAACACTAGGTCTCCTTCCGAAAAATTTCGAGGGGTCACATTCCGATCATACTGAGCTTTCATACGTTTTGCGTGAGTCTCGATTGCCAATGCAGCATCGCGTCGATTCTCATCTAATTGAGCTAAGTATAACAAACGCTTTTCCTCTTCGGAAGTAGCTGGAAGTAACTCGATGGCCATTTGCAGTGACGGGATTTCGCACTCAATGGGTAACACGGCTTCCAAACCATAAACTAGTTGGAAAGGAGTGAACCCTGTTGATGTTTTTACTGAAGTTCGGTACGCCCAAAGCGCTGAAAATAGCATGTTGTGCCAATTCAACCGATGAATCCCAATGATTCGTCGGATCATGATAACTAAAACTTTGTTGATGGACTCAACCAGACCATTCGCTTGTGGATAATAAGGAGTTGAACTATCGTGACGTAAACCAAGCTGGCCTGTAAGTTCGGTCATCATAACGTTTCGAAAATGACGTCCATGATCAGTGATTATCGCTTGTGGGACACCAAACCTAGCAATTATATGATTGAACATGAAAATTGCAGCTGTCTTGCCGTCTGCCTCGAATGTAGGCATCGCCTCGGCCCACTTAGTAAAATAATCTACCGCAAGGATGATATACGCATGCCCCCCGGCCGAGTGAGGGTTACAAGTAATAAAATCGATACCCCATTTGGAAAAAGGACCAACGGCAATTATAGGGTGGAGAGGAGCGGGTGGAGCGCGCATCTTACGATCAAAAATCTGGCAGTTGTGGCATTTTCGGACCGCCGTAATACAATCTTTAAATAAAGACGGCCAGAAGTAGCCAGCGCGCAATATCTTTTGGGCTGTGGCATACCCAGACATATGACCGCCACATGCTCCAGAGTGACAGTCATTTAGAACCCTTTCAGCCTCTTCGTGAGTTAAGCAACGTCGAAAAATAGAATCCGCCCCACGGCGATAAAGAGTATCTCCAATAATTTTGAATTGTTGGGACTGGAAGCGAATTTTCCGACGTTCCGACTTTGAAATTTCTGACCGAAAGGATTGGGTCTGGAGATAGATGATGATATCCCCATACCACGGATCTAAAGTGCTGATTAGAAACAAAGATTCGTCCGCAATGGGCTCCTCTGCCACAGTTTCCGTGTCAGCACGCGGGAAGTCACACATTAACTCTGCAAAAACTAAAGATTTCTTAGACTTAGATTTCTCAAACTCCAAGTCGAACTCCTGCAGGATAACGATCCATTTAGAGTACTTGCCCCCTAGCAATTGTTTGGTCAAAATGTAGATCATAGGGTTGCAATCCGAAATGACTGTAGTTTTACGTAGTAAAATGTAGTGACGAAAACGTTGGACAGCTTGAACGACTGCCAATGCCAATTTCTCCACATGTGAGTATTTTAGCTCAGTTGGATTTAACGTTCGACTAAGGTAATATATCACATGTTCCGTTCCGAATTCATCTTCCTGAACTAAGACCATTCCAATGGTGGAATGGGAGGCGGCGAGATACAAAAAGTAATCCTGGTTGTAGTTGGGAGGATGCAATAACGGTGCATGGGTCAACGCGTGTTTGAGTGCATCAAAAGATTTCTGAGCTATCTCATCCCAAGAAAATTGAGTATTTTGTTTCAACAACCGTGTAAAACCCTTTGTAACCTCGGCGTAGTTAGGAATGAATCGTCGTAAAAAGTTTGCTTTCCCCTGCAAACTTTGGAGTTGGCGAAGACTCGAAGGAGGAGGCAAATTGATAATAGCTTCGACCTTCGAGGGATCAACGCGAATGCCGGCTTTCGAAACTACAAATCCCAGCAATCGACCCGTTTCTATACAGAAGACACATTTGTGTGGGTTCAACCGAATACGATAATGCCTACACCTCATAAAGATTGCTCGTAAGTGGACGAGGTGATCAGCTCGATGTAGTGAATGAGCAGGCAAGTCATCGAGATAGGGTTGCACAATGTGCTTGATGTCATGAAACGCATAAGACATCGCCCTCTGAAAAGTTGCTCCGGCATTCTTAAGCCCAAAAGGTAATTTGCAATAAGCAAATGTCCCCCATGGACAAATGAAAGCCGTTTTTGGTTGATCGGCAGGTAGAATGTTGATTTGATTGTATCCGGAAAAACCGTCCATAAAGGAAAATATTTCGCTGCCGGCACAATCATCAATGATTTGATCGATATAAGGAGTTGGGTAGTTGTCCTTTGGACAAGCTCGATTAATGTCCCTATAGTCGATGCATATTCTTATTGTTCCCTGTTTTTGTTAACCGGAACAATATTCGATACCCAATCCGTTAACGGGATCGGATAAATGAAACCTGCTTTCAACAGTTTTTCAACTTCTGCTTTAATTGCAGCAGCTTTTCGTGGGTGAATCTGACGCAAACGTTGCCGGACGGGTTTAGCATCCGGGTAAGTCTTGATCTCATGAACAACAATCGCGGGATCAATTCCTGGCATTTCCTCATAGGACCAGGCAAACACGTCGCGGAATTCTTGAAATAGGGCCTTATATAATTGGATTTCGTCATCTGTACACGAGGCACCTATATGAATGTTCTCAACAATTCCGGGCTTAACCGAAATGTCAATGGGAATAGTTCGAGAGATGTTCCCCAAATTTAACTCTGAATCGGGATGTTTCATTGGATTCTGAGGTTCCTTGACATATTCAGTCGTAAAGATTGATGAGAAATCATTTTCAAAACGATCATCCTCAGGTAAAAACGAAGATCTGTGATGGAGATCTTCCCATGGTAAATCATCTACACATAGGATTTCACGAATTTGCTCATCAGAGTGAACAAGTTCAGAAAACGTAGTTAAATCCGAGGTTGATGTGAAAAGTGATTCCTCACGGACCACATTCATTAAGTCATTTTTGGTTGAACACGGGTCGGCAAAAGACTGCACGGCTTCATAGGCAATTTCATATGGACTCAAAGGCATGGAATTACCAAATGAGTCTATTTCAGATTCAGAAGGAACGATCCAAGGATCGTCATAAAAAATAGTGTCTGATGTAATCATATGAATGGTTGCAAATGAAGATGATGCGTTGATTGGAGGAAAAGGAAAAGTTCCCAGTAAACCGGCATCTTTAACTAATCCTACTCCAACATCCTTGTATGGGATAGTCGTTTTACCGACATGCTGAATACTCTCCGAAGAGGCTGGGTCGGATGAAAAGTAAGCCAGCTGGTCTATTGTTACGATCTTTCCATTATGTGGAAACTTTATGACTCTAAAGACCGATGAAACGACCGCTGTCATAGCGTAAGACCAACTTCGACCCAAGAGAAGGTTGTAGTCTAGAGGGGCATCAACCACCTCCACATCTAGACTAACGGTTTTTCCTTCAACCCCTATAGGCAAATCCTGTAGAATGCCAAAAGGATGAAACCCACGGCCATCAAAGGCCTTAAGAATTGTCGGGGATTGATTTAGTGAAGGAGAACCAAGCGATCTCCAACACTGTATCGACATAATACACGTTGAGGCTCCCTCATCAATTACAGTCCGATGAATAGGCCTGTTTTTTACTATCACTGGGATCTGGAAAGCCATTTGATGAGGCAAACGCGGTGTACTATTTTCTAGATCAAAGATTATTAGGTTCGGGTCCTGAACATCAACAACTCCTATAGCCGACAAAAGTAATTTACGCTGTGCTGGGCATGATTGCAGCACTTCCAAAGCCGACATTGCTGAGGGTGAAACAGCTAAATCCTCAACAATGTTATAATTCTGAGCCGCTCTCGCATGTGGATTGAAAGCTGACTTTCGAAGTATACCCTTGGCGGGCGGTTTGATTACTAAGTCTGGATTAGGTTTCTCGATCTGTAGTGGATCGGAACCGGGAGCTGAGGTTGATGGATTAGAATGAGAAGATTCTGCTTCTTTGCCATCAACAAGACTTTTACTACCATAATCTTGCGATCGAGTCGCAATCCTTACATGGGACATCATCAATATGGGTTCTTCATTGGCACTCGAGGAAGAACCTATCATCTTGCTATCTTGATTTGGAAATGGATCCTTCAAAACAACAGGAGTTTGGGAACCTTTGACGATCTTCGCAACCTCTGCTCGATGAGGGCAGTCTCTTGTAAAATGTTCTTCGTCACAAATGAGACATGGATAACGAGGTTTGCGCTTTTCATCATTGGATTCCGCCTTTTCAGATTTCTCTTTTGAACTTTTGTCCATTTTATTCTTCTTCTTTCCTTTCTTCTTCCCACCGGATTTTGATTTAGTCGTAGATGATTCTACAACGTGAATATCGGCAGAAACCTCTGCAGAAGAATCTCCTGTCGGGGAATCAGGCAAGGTTATGATAGGAGAAGAATTCTTGGAAGACTTCTTCTTACTTTTAGTGTTAACCGTACCAATCATACCGTCAGCGGCATGAGATCCCGAAGGAGCTGCAGTGATTTGATTTGACTTGGGAAGATCGGGGATCTTTTCGTGTAACGTACCTGACTGAGTATAGACCAAGTCAAGGTACTGTGCTTGAGCAATCACTTGCTCCTCAGTAACAACTCCGGCTTTAGCAACATCTTCAGTGATCCTTGGCAACAAAGATTTTACAAACCACTCAGCCAAGATTTGATCCGGAATAAATACCTTCACTAAACGTCGTCGACGTCTCCACTCATGAATATGATCTGAAATGTACGTGGATGTCGATTGTTTTAGCGAAGTTAACAATTCCGTGCCATTGTCATATCGGACTGGCAACTGGAAATGAGTTAAAAACGAGGTAGCTAACTGACTAAAATTATAAAAAGTGCCTCGCGGTAACTCAATGTACCACTTGGCCGCGAGACCAATTAGAGTGCGCTGGAAAAGTCTAAGACAGATCGAATCATCTGTGATGGAGTTAGACGCACACCAGAGGTGGTAAGTCATCACATGGTTCGACGGGTCCTCTCCAGATTTACCTTCGAACTTGGGAATGTCACTGGGCAACTTATTCGGCATTGGCGGCCAAAACGGAAGATAATTAATCGGATCGTTCGTTAGGCGCAACAAGTCTGGTAAGTCCAAAGTTGCGATAAACGGTAGGTGCCGATTAGGATCCCTAAAACTCTAGGTCATGAGACCAGCCCCAGGAGGAGGATATCCAGGATAACTAGGAATAGGAATCGCGTTCGGGATATTGTATCCTCCTGGAAAACCAGGATTAACCGGACCGTACTGGGGTTGTTGAGGTTGTTGATAAGTGTACCCAGGATACGGTTGATACTGATAAACTGGCTGCTGGACAGCAGGACCGAATTGGTACTGTCCCTGGTACGGTTGATAAGTGAATTGTGGTTGACTTGTGACAACCGTACTTAAACCAGGTTGTCCTACAGGCATCTGAACCGTAGTTTGAATCGTGGATCCAGACGGTGGTAAAGATGTCTGAGGAGTAGATACAGGAACAGTAGAAACCGGAGCTGTCGATACTCCAGAAGTAGGTGGGGTAGATTGAACAGATGTTGCGGCAGTTGCAGCAGTCGTTTGAGATGGAGTACGAGGCGCAGTAGGCCCAGACTGAGAAACTACCGAAGGTACAGAAGTTTGAATATTAGACTGGACTGGTTGCTGGGGTGAACTAGAAACTAAGGGTTGTCCAGTTTGAGATGACAACTGTACATTTGGCTGCAACACCTGTTGAGTTTGCGATGGATCCCACACTATGTTCATTCCGGGGTACTGACCCATAACAGGTTGAGAATATTGAGGACCATAACCGGGTTGAGGGTAGGTTTGATAATTGAAAGGTACATTTCCCGTCCCTTGAACATAAGATTGACCTTGGGGTGGTTGGAAACCTTGGTTCGAGTACTGACCTTGGGGTAGATACCCCTGAGGCACGTACTGATACTGAGGTTGACCTTGAGGTATAAATTGATACTGGGGTTGACCTTGGGGTACATATTGAGTCTGGGGTTGACCTTGAGGAACGTATTGTACCGTAGGCACGTACTGTCCTTGAGGTTGCCCCCCAGATGCAAATTGTGTACCTTGAGGTTGCCCCCCAGGCGTTAATTGAGGCTGCCCCCCAGGCGGTAACTGGCCACCTTGAGGTTGAGAATTGGGAATAGAACCTGACATCATAAGAATGTCTTCTACGCTCAACGGCTTTGCACCATTGCTTCCAGTGAATAACCCTTGTTCAATGGGTTGAGGAGATGCTCCCGAAAAAGTACCAGAAAGTGACTGATACCCAGAGGGAACGGAAGGACCGCCGTACAAAAAAGATTCAGGCGATTGAGTAAACATGGACGACTGACCTGACATATTTACGGGAGTATAAAAACCTCTAGGATGATAAGGAGCACGAGGTGGTGAAAAACTTAACACTGAGTTTTCCAAATAATTAGTCAAAGAAAGATACCAAGTAGTACTTCTAGGTGGACTGTAAAAAATTGATTCACGCTCCCTTAGATCAATAACAGGTTGATTTTCAGGGATAGGGATGCCTACTTCTTCTTCCGGAGCAAGTTCTTCAATAGCTATCAAACCAGAAGGAAGATTTTCGGTGATTACTCTTTCTACCCTAGGTGAATTAGGACCACTAGAAGTTGGAGAGACAAACCCCGATGTTGGAGTAACAGGTTCAGATATCTCAGGTTCTTCGCCTATATCACTAGTAGATGAAAAGCTACCAGCAAGTTCGGAAACCGAAATAGCTTCAGGATTATAACCTGTTTCTAGAGTTTGGTAATCAGGATGTACAACCAACGAAGACTCTCCTTCTTCAGGTGACCCAACTTTACTGCCACTAGGAGTTACGAGGACTTTCAAGCCTTCAAGATGGCTCGGGACTTCTTCAGGAGGTTGGCCCCGAAGTCTACGGGACTTCCTCAGTAAATCAGCCACGGTTACAAACTCAGGAGACTGGCCCCGAAGTCTACGGGACTGTCTTGGTAATTCAGCCACAGTTAAAAACTTTTAACTACTTCACACGCAAACAAAGTAAAATCTCAATGAAAAACACCTAAAGCCTCTAAAAAACCAAACAAATTTGAATCACACGCCTAAAGAATCTAGAGATCAAACACACACAAACAGTAACTTTCCGGACCGAAAACACTAGTTGGTGATGAAATCCAACGTCGCAGAATTCAGTACAGAAATGGCGGTTGGAACAGTTACCCCGGCAACCTGCTTAATGAATAGACTGGACCAAGTTCCTCCACTTAACCGTCTCGAGTGAAGTGAACCCCCCAGAAAATCCAAGTGAGTCTAGCCGACGTCTGCTCCAGGTACAGTGGGATCTTCCCACCACTGTCACCTTAGGAAGAATCCTAAAGAATATGGTCACTAAGGCTACCAACTGAGACAAATACACCTGGGGGAACAGTCTACGATCCGATACGCACGCAAGGGCAGAGTAGCAAGCTCAATCCCCTTGAAGGCTCCTTGACATAATCCAAGGTTTACCAACAAGTGACCCCAGGCTCCTCGACAATGGTTAATCCGAGGTTTACCGTTTTTAATACGTGAATATCTGGCGTCGTTCCCAATGAGGAAGGATTGATTCCCAC
Source organism: Pinus tabuliformis (assembly GCA_031772625.1). NCBI lineage: Eukaryota > Viridiplantae > Streptophyta > Pinopsida > Pinales > Pinaceae > Pinus > Pinus tabuliformis. Next base: position 416,568,450 of record CM062815.1, read on the forward strand.
ACTGGTTCGGACACGATCTCGTGCTTCTCCTTTAAGAGGAGCTTTCCCAGAGCATAAATGCAACAATTGGATTTCTTCCTACCACAAGATACAGCTACTTGTTTGTTTTTACTGTCTTGGAGAGTTAATTACTCTCCTACTCCAAGACACTAGCCTAAGCTAAGTTGGTGTATCAGAGCCCTAGAAATAAAATGTTACTAGGTGAATTTTACTTTAAGCGTTAATTTTAGTGGTTGTTGTTTAAGTCAAGAGGTGGCGGAGATGAAACTCGTGGTGTAAAGACTCGACTCGAAATCACTAAAAAGATGCACCTAAGATGATGTAAACAATCTTTTCTCTTCGATGAACTTCTAAACTAAGAAAGAGTTTGAGAATGCAAATACTTTGTAAACACAAATCTTTCTCAATTAAACAAATTAAAAGAAGAGCTTTTCCTTTCCAAAGCACTCAAAAACGAGACAACTAGCTATTTCACACAAATTTCCCTTTTCTTTTCAAAGCACTCAATCACTACAAAAACAAACTTTTCCAAAAGAGATTTTTTTTTATTTTGTAAATAAAACACTCAAAACTAATGAAAATGACTAACTTTGAGAGCTACAAACTATAAAAAACTACTTGAAGTCAAAGCCTACTAAAAGTCTTTTTGAGGATGTTTTACTTAGCTAAATGTGAGCTAAGGACTAATTTATGCAGAATCACAATTAGTCAAAAAACAACCAATCTTTCGTTTTCTTTTTGTAAAAATGAAAATTCCAAACTTTCAACTACAAGCTTTTCGAAATTTTGAAATGAGAAAACTCAAAGCGAATTCCTCAACAAGGGGAGATTTCATAAATGGTCAGACTCACAAGAAGACTAGTAGACACCAAGGTAATCTGAGGTCCCTAGGGCTTCTAAGCTCAGAGCCACTACACAACCAAAAACGAAAAACAAACCCAACAAGCAAAATTCCTAGGAATTCCACCTAAAACCCTAATGCTAATGAAATCAAACCAAGGAAAGTTTTTGACAGGGAACAAGCAGGTCTGGGCAATGGCTAAAACCTATAAACAAATTCTAAACTGATAAAAAAGAGGAAAATTTAAAATTTTTCAAATTTTTGACAGGGTACGCAGGCAACCTGTTTACACAGGTGCGTCTACGCTCTGTGCACAAAGGAAAAGTGCGTACAGGTATGCACTGTGCCTAACTCAAAGGGTGCGTACCTCTCCCAAAACTATGAAAAATGAAAACTAACTCAAAATTAACTAAATTCACCCAATCCCACAATCATCAAGTCAAAAACAGAAACAGGAAAAACAGTTTCTCAGGTCAAAGTATAGACAAAGAAAACAATCAAGTCCCCAGCAGAGTCGCCATTTTGTCGCGCGGAATGAGTCGATCTTGCGGACAAGATAGACCTTCCTAGAATCTAAAGAAGACCTAACGACAAGCAAACCAACCAGACACTATCTTTCTCTAAATATGCTTCAATTAACAATAGCAAACAAAGGTTTTTAGGGCCTAGATTTGGTCCAACGCAAGCTTGTGGATGCCCTCGCTCCTTTGATCCAAATGAGCTCCTTTTCGCGAATCTGCAAACACAAACAAGGCAAACACATTAAATAGCACCTGAAAAACCAATTGCATAAAACATATTTAACATGAAAGTCAAGGAGTCCATGAAACAAATAACATAAGATACTTGTTGAGAAAAATGAGTTTGATTGTATTAATTCAAAAGAAGAAGAACCTTACAACCTTTGCCTTGACGCTGTACAAGCTCCTCCCAGGGTCCAACAAGATGTCTCCTCTACTTTGACAAGTTTCACTCACTCTCCAATGGAACCAAGAGGTATGTGATCTCTCCTCTCAAGCTCAACCAAAGAGTCTCAATTTCACCAGCATTTACCCTCAAAATGTTCAGCTTCTAACCTCTCTAGTCCTCACCCCAATGCCTGTATTTATAGTGCAATGGAGGGAAGTTACTAGGTCCTCCTTCAAAGGGATAAAGCCCTCCTTCAAAGGGATAGCTCCTTTAGTCAAGGGATTAGCTCCTTCTCTTTTGGGATGCATGAACCACCTCAGAGCGAATCTGCAAACACAAACAAGGAAAACACATTAAATAGCACCTGAAAAACCAATTGCATAAAACATATTAACATGAAAGTCAAGGAGTCCATGAAACAAATAACATAAGATACTTGTTGAGAAAAATGAGTTTGATTGTATTAATTCAAAAGAAGAAGAACCTTACAACCTTTGCCTTGACGCTGTACAATCTCCTCCCAGGGTCCAACAAGATATCTCCTCTACTTTGACAAGTTTCACTCACTCTCCAATTGAACCAAGAGGTATGTGATCTCTCCTCTCAAGCTCAACCAAAGAGTCTCAATTTCACCAGCATTTACCCTCAAAATGTTCAGCTTCTAACCTCTCTAGTCCTCACCCCAATTCCTGTATTTATAGTGCAATGGAGGGAAGTTACTAGGTCCTCCTTCAAAGGGATAAAGCCCTCCTTCAAAGGGATAGCTCCTTTAGTCAAGGGATTATCTCCTTCTCTTTTCGGATGCATGAACCACCTCAAAGCGAACAATCCACATCAAAATTCCTTCTAGAAAACTCTAGAATTAACCCAAAGTGAGTTTTTTAAGATAAAAATTGCGCCTTTTGACTTTCACAGGGGTCCGCACCTACACTGTTAGGAACAGAGCGGGTAGGTATGCAGCTTTTGTACACAGAAGGTGCGAGACCGCAGGTGACCATGAGAGAAAGTGCGAAACCAGAGTTACATTGAATTTTAATGTCTTTCTCCCACTTCCAAAGCTTGATTTGAAGAGCTGAGGTCTTAGACTTGCTTAGGAGGACAGTACAAGTGATGATAGACCCATACTGACTGCAAATAATCATGGTGACGATATTTTGTGTAACAGATTGCACCCTAAAGTGCGAAGTCTGTAGTAGATGAGGATTTCATTTATCATATAGGAAGAGTGAAGTACTTTATCATTTCGAGGATTATCTTGTGGAGAGCCCGGTCGGAACCTGTAAAAACATTCAATGCAAGATATATATATGAGATCATATCATCGCTGAAGTAGGCATTCCCATACTCAAATCAAAACTAACTAGAAACCTATCTACTAATCTGATACAGGAATGATCTTGTAAAACATCATAAGTATAGACTCGTGTGAACACAGTATGGACGCAGCCATCTGTTTATGAATAGTCCACAACATAATGAATACAAAATTCCTCGCAGCCCGGATGGTGGAAACTAGATCCAGGGTCTTCATTTCTATATCCCGAAATAGTACGATTCTATCCATGCAAATAAATGTGTTGATTTCGAACATGGTAGAAACCACTTGATTACCAGTCAATGATGTAAACGGTTAACAAGTGTGAGAGAAACCACCAGTGATGTCAATGGCTCTCAAAGTACCCAGTACAATCCACGAGATGTGAGTAGATGTGTTGATGTCCAACATGTCACGGAATCCTTCGATCGAAAGTCAATGATGTAAACTGTCGTCAAAGGCGAGAAACCTGCCATTGAGGCATGCAGATTTCAAGGTACTGACGATTCCTAGATCATCTTTCTAGATAATGTGTTGATGTCGATAGAAAGCGATCCGTCGTAGGCAAGCCCACAACACGAAATCATAGATCAAGTTGAAGAAATTTAGTTGCAAGGACTGACTCAGGGATGGTCAAGATGGATGACAGATTTTTTGAAGATGAATGGCTTATTGGCAATGACCTCTTGAACACATAATGACACAACAGATGGCTTGGTGACAATTGACCCAAAGTTAATACCCAGAAACCGGCTGAAGACTTTCAATGTGGTTTGATCAACTGTTAGGCAAAGGATTTCCCAACCCAGGTGAATAAAAGTGTCGTGTTCAAGAGTGGTTACAAAGTATGACAAACAGACTCATTTTCCTCTCTTTTCCCCCACCATTTCTGGCAAGTACCTCTTTATTTTTAACAAGCTTGAGGAGGATAACATTTGCTTGATTATAAGCTCATCCTTCGGATGAGTCCAACTTAGTTTAAATTCGAACCCTAAGAAGGAGTGGTTTGTTCCTGTTTGTAATTGAACAGGTCCCCAGCGGAGTCGCCATTTTGTCGCGCGGAATGAGTCGATCTTGCGGACAAGATAGACCTTCCTAGAATCTAAAGAAGACCTAACGACAAGCAAACCAACCAGACACTATCTTTCTCTAAATATGCTTCAATTAACAATAGCAAACAAAGGTTTTTAGGGCCTACCTTTGGTCCAATGCAAGCTTGTGGATGCCCTCGCTCCTTTGATCCAAATGAGCTCCTTTTCGTGAATCTACGTACACAAACAAGGCAAACACATTAAATAGCACCTGAAAAACCAATTGCATAAAACATATTTAACATGAAAGTCAAGGAGTCCATGAAACAAATAACATAAGATACTTGTTGAGAAAAATGAGTTTGATTGTATTAATTCAAAAGAAGAAGAACCTTACAACCTTTGCCTTGACGATGTACAAGCTCCTCCCAGGGTCCAACAAGATGTCTCCTCTACTTTGACAAGTTTCACTCACTCTCCAATGGAACCAAGAGGTATGTGATCTCTCCTCTCAAGCTCAACCAAAGAGTCTCAATTTCACCAGCATTTACCCTCAAAATGTTCAACTTCTAACCTCTCTAGTCCTCACCCCAATGCATGTATTTATAGTGCAACGGAGGGAAGTTACTAGGTCCTACTTCAAAGGGATAAAGCCCTCCTTCAAAGGGATAGCTCCTTTAGTCAAGGGATTAGCTCCTTCTCTTTTGGGATGCATGAACCACCTCAGAGCGAACAATCCACGTCAAAATTCCTTCTAAAAAACTCTAGAATTAACTCAAAGTGAGTTTTTATGATAAAAATTGCGCCTTTTGACTTTCACAGGGGTCCGCACCTGCACCATTAGGAACAAAGCGGGTAGGTACGCAGCTTTTGTACACAGAAGGTGCGGGATCGTAGGTGACCATGAGAGAAAGTGCGGAACCAGAGTTACATTGAATTTTAATGTCTTTCTCCCACTTCCAAAGCTTGATTTGAAGAGCTGAGGTCTTAGAATTGCTTAGGAGGACAGTACAAGTGATGATAGACCCATACTGACTGCAAATAATCATGGTGACGATATTTTTTTGTAACAGATTTCCCCCTAAAGTGCGAAGTCTGTAGTAGATGAGGATTTCATTTATCATATAGGAAGAGTGAATTACTTTATCATTTTGAGGATTATCTTGTGGAGAGCCCAGTCGAAACCTGTAAAAACATTCAATGCAAGATATATATATGAGATCATATCATAGCTGAGGTAGGCATTCCCATACTCAGATCAAAACTAACTAGAAACCTATCTACTGCTCTGATACAGGAATGATCTTGTAAAACATCATAAGTATAGACTCGTTTGAACACAGTATGGACGCAGCCATCTGTTTATGAATAGTCCACAACATAATGAATACAAAATTCCTCACAGCCTGGATGGTGGAAACTAGATCCAGGGTCTTCATTTCTATATCCCGAAATAGTACGATTCTATCCATGCGAATAAATGTGTTGGTGTCGAACATGGTAGAAACCACTTGATTACCAGTCAATGATGTAACATGTTTACAAGTGTGAGAGAAACCACCAGTGATGTCAATGGCTCTCAAAGTACCCAGTACAATCCACGAGATGTGAGTAGATGTGTTGATGTCCAACATGTCACGGAATCCTTCGATCGAAATCCAATGATGTAAACTGTCGTCAAAGGTGAGAAACCTGCCATTGAGGCATGCAGATTTCAAGGTACTGACGATTCCTAGATCATCTTTCTAGATAATGTGTTGATGTCGATAGAAAGCGATCCGTCGTAGGCAAGCCCACAACACAAAATCATAGATCAAGTAGAAGAAATTTAGTTGCAAGGACTGACTCAGGGATGGTCAAGATGGATGACAGATATTTTGCAGATGAATGGCTTATTGGCAGTGACCTCTTGAACACATAACGACACAACAGATGGCTTGGTGACAATTGACCCAAATTTAATACCCAGAAACTGGCTGAAGACTTTCAATGTGGTTTGATCAACTGTTAGGCAAAAGATTTCCTAACCCAGGTGAATAAAAGTGTCGTGTTCAAGAGTGGTTACAAAGTATGACAAACAGACTCATTTTCCTCTCTTTTCCCCCACCATTTCTGGCAAGTACCTCTTTATTTTTAACAAGCTTGAGGAGGATAACATTTTCTTGATTATAAGCTCATCCTTCGGATGAGTCCAACTTAGTTTAAATTCGAACCCTAAGAAGGAGTGGTGGGGGACCGCAGGTGACCATGAGAGAAAGTGCGGAACCATAGTTACATTGAATTTTAATGTCTTTCTCCCACTTCCAAAGCTTGATTTGAGGAGCTGAGGTCGTATACTTGCTTAGGAGGATAGTACAAGTGATGATAGACCCATACTGACTGCAAATAATCATGGTGACGATATTTTTGTGTAACAAGAGGTGATGGACACAAGTACTACTCTAGTTTTGGTTTTGATAAGAATTATGATCATCATTGTTATCATCCTTACAGAAAGAGTGATAGGGGATAATTGCCAGATGAATTTAAGAAAGCAAAGCCGCCTAATTTTGATGGATATTTGAAGAATCTGAAAGACACATTGGCTTGGATACTTGGGATGAAGAAGTTATTTGAGTTGCATAATTACACAGATAATATGAAGTCTAGAGTAGCTATCTTTAGCCTGACAGGTAAAGCAGATATCTGGTGGGAAGATGTGAACCAGGTTAGATACATTGGGACAAACGACTTGAGTTGGCATGAGTTCAAGAGGATTTTCAGGAAGAAGTACTTGTCAAAAAGGTACCACGACGGTAAGGCCAAAGAATTTTATGAGCTAAATATGGGCTCAATGACAGATGAAGAGTACATGACTAATTTCCTAGATCTATTAAGGTATGTACCATATCTTAAATATGAGAAGGATAAAATTCAGCTATTTGTCAGTGGTTTTCCATTAGCACTTAGAGATCGGACTGAGTATGATGAGCCTCAGTCACTTGAGGAAGTTATTGGTAAATTGAAGCATTGTTATGAACAATCAAAGTGCAATGATTAATCTTAGCAAGGATAGAAAGGGAAAGGTAAATGGAAACCGAAATGAACAAAGCCTCATAATGCAGAAGAGAAATAAAATGTGGCACCACAAAAGAAGTTCAATGCAGCTAGACAAGGACATGGATCACAACAACAACATAGAGGTGATGGTATTAGATGATTGGAGTGTTGGAAATGTGGTGAGGAACACCTTAGGAGAGGTTGTCCACATAATCAAGGTGGTAGGCCTCAGATATATTGTTCACAGGAGGCACAAACTATTGGGGATCTTGGTTAGAGCATTCCTCGTATCTATGCAACACTGGTTAATAGGAAGTCAGACCATCAAGCATCTATCATTGAGATGGACGGTAAGCTTAGTGATCAAGTTGTTTCTATTTTGACTGACCCTAGATCTAATTATAGTTATGTTAGTCCTGACTTGGTGGATAAGTGTGGTTTGAATAAAGGAGTGCATATAGAATCTTGGTTAGTGCAATTGGCTATGGGTACAAAGAAAAGAGTTCATCATTGGGTAAGAGCTTGTACATTTGAGTTGAATGGCATGTCTACATAAGCTCACTTGAATGTATTTCCGTTATGCTATTGGGTATGGAATGGCTATACCTTCACAGAACAACGTGGATTGTTATGACAAAGCCGTTAAGTGATTGGATGACAATGGGGAACCAAGAGTCTTGCACAGAAAGAATAAAGCCACATTAGTTAGGATGGTGACAACTATGCAGGAAAAGTGCAGTTACAGAAAAGGGTGTGTGTCATTTGCAGGGCATATTTCTATCGATAAATGTAAGGAAGTTGAGGATGCATATGTTTGGAGCAGTTACTTAGTTCTACAATAGTTTTAGGATGTTCCCCCCCCAGAGATTTCATAGTTGCCACCTCACATGGAAGTAGAATTTTCTATTGAATTTGTTACCAGGGGTAGCACCAACATCAAAAGCACCTTATAGGATGAGCACTCCAGAGTTGGTAGAATGGAAGTTGCAATTAAAGGAAATGAATGAAAATGGATGCATTAGGCCAACTATATCACCTTGGGGCACACCGGTATTGTTTGTAAACAAGAAGGATGGTACTCTCAAATTGTGCATTAACTACAGGAAGTTGAATAAAGTGACCATGAAGAAAAGGTATCCATTTTCGAGGATTGATTACTTATTTGATCAGCTAAAGGGAGAAACAATGTTCTCGAATATTGATCTGAGATCCGGATATCATCAGGTACACATTAAAGAGGACACAATTTACAAGATAACTTTTCAGACTGGGTATGGGAATTATGAGTTTGTTGTAGTTCCATTCGATTTGACTAATGCTCCAACTACTTTTATGTGTTTGATGAATAGTGTGTTTTGTCCCTATTTGGATAAGTTTTTTATTGTGTTCATTGATGACATATTGGTATATTCTAAAAATTAGGAAGACCATTTCGAGCATTTGGCAGCAGCGTTGAGGTTGTTGAGAGAGCATCAGTTGTATGCTAATCTCAACAAGTGCAGTTTATTTAAGACTGAGATACATTACTTGGGACATGTGGTTTCCAAGGATGGCATAGCAATGGACCCATAAAAGGTAAGAGTTATCATGGAGTGGGAAGCTCCCAGGAATGTGGATGAGGTGAGATATTTCATGGGGTCAGCAGGTTATTACAAGAGGTTCATCACAAACTTCTTGTAGATTGTTTATCGTACCAGATCATTGCAAACAAAGGTAACAATTTTGAATGTATAGAGGAGTGTGCAACTAGTTTTGAGTAGCTCAAGTAGTTTTTGACACATGAACCAACGTTAAAGATTGCAGATATGAACAAAGATTTTGTAGTATGTATAGATGATTGCAAGAGACGACTTGGTGGATTCCTTATGCGGGATGGAAAGGTGGTATGCTATGAGTCACGAAAACTGAATGAGAACGAGTAGAACTATCCGACACATGATCTTGAGTTAGAAGCGATCATTCATGCATTGAATATGTGGAGGCACTATCTTCTTGGCATAAGTTTTGTACCGATGAATGATCACAGTGAGTTGAGATACTTGTTTGAACAGTCGAATCTAAACGCCAAGTAAGCTAGGTGGTTTGCCATGATTAATGAGTTTGACTTTGAGATCAAGTGCATTAAGGGAAAAGAGAACATGGTTGTAGATGCTCTTAGCAGGTGATACAGGTGAATCATATAGAAACTATGAGCTCCTATGGGAAAAAAATATGAGATAGGATATTATAGGCAAGTCAGCAGGATGATAGGTATATGGAGATTGTAAATAGGTTGTAGTAGAGTACAAGTACAGGTATAGGTACAAGTAGTGGTATAGGTACAAATACAAATGAAGCTGCATGGGATGTGGATTATCATCTCATGACAGATGGAATGGTGAGATTTAGGGATAGGATATATGTGCCAAATAGAAGTGAGCTAAGGAAGGTGATATTGAGGGAGTTTCATGTGAAACCATATTAAGGTCACACAGGCTATCAGAAGACGTTGAAAATATATTATTGGCAAAATTTGAAGACAGGCATAGCAGAGTTTGTGGCTAGATGTTTTGATTGTCAGCATGTAAAGGAAAAGTGTAAGCATCCAAGTGGACTGCCAAATCCAGTTGCAATTCTAGAGTGGAAATGGGAGGTCATTTCCATGGATTTCATCGCAGGTTTTCCCAAGACATTTAGATGACGCAATTCCATCATGGTTGTTGTGGATAGGTTGAAAAAGGTTGCGCATTTCATTCTAGTGAAGGCAACGTATTCAACTAGTGATGTGGCACAGGTGTTCATTAGAGATGTGGTTAGATTGCATGGTGTTCTAAAGAATATTGTGTTAGACAGGGATGCAAAGTTCACTTCCAAGTTTTGGAAAGAGTTGTTTGTAGGTTTGGGCACAAACTCCGCGTTTAGTACATCTTATCATCCGCATTCAGATGGACAGACTGTGAGGGTCAATAGGATATTGGAGGACATGTTGAAGATGTATGTGATGCATCAACAGTGAAAGTGGGAAGAGCATCTTCCATTGGTAGAGTTCACTTAAAAAAATGGATATCAAGAATCTTTAAAGATGAGTCTGTTTGAGGCATTGTATGGGCAGAGTTGTAATTCTCCCATCAGTTGGAGTGATCTAGTTAACATGGTGTTGATTGGACCAGACATGTTGGAAAACATGGAGTGAGAAATGTAGGTAATGAAGAAGAATTTGAAAGTAGAATAGGATTGGTAGAAGAGCTATGTAGATTAGAATAGGTTTTTTAAGGAGTTTCAGGTTGGGGAACAGATGTACTTGCGCATCAAACCAAAGAAGAGCTCCTTGCGTATTGGATCATGTACCAAGCTGGAACCCCAGTTTTGTGTACATTTCAGGATTATTGAGAGGATTGGGCTAGTAGCCTATCCACTTGCACTGCCTCTGACAGTGAAATTCCATGATGTTTTCCATGTGTCATTGCTTAAGAAGTATGTTAAATATGTTGATCATGTGATTGACTGGTCTATATTGTAGGTGGATCCATATGGAGAATTCAAGCTAAAACCTTAGTGTATATTATAGATAAAGGTGTTCATGCTCTAAACCAAGAAATTGAGCAGGTTAAAGTGTAGTGGAAGCACTTTGGTCCCGATGAAGCTACATGGGAGATGGTGGATCAGATGCGGGCTATGTATCCTTCATTGTTTGCCAGTTGAGGCAAAGTAGTTTTGGTATGATGTTTGGTATATGTTTTGGCATATGTTTGGGTGATGTTTTGATATATGTACATATGTACATGGATGTAAATACTGCAATGAGTTATGTAATAAAGCTCCAACAAGCGGTATGGGTGTCATTATAGTTGTCATGTTGTTATGTTGTCATGTTGGTTTTCTTTTCAACAGGGTGATCATTGTAAATACTACATCGAGCTATGTTATGAAGCTCCATGGTAAGTACATTTGATTTTCAGTGGTTTTGATGAGGTATAGGTGTGGTTGAACACCGAGTATGGTGTCCCCCAAGGGGGAGGGTTTTGTAACAGCCCTAGTGAAAATTCCATGTAATAAAATTTAATAAAGGAAAAATAATAACGACAGATTATGGGACACTTATTCCAAGTTGAATGTTGGGCAATACATCCTAGTGTGGGTGTTCATTGGTTTATTATGGCTAAGGAAATTAGCAAAGGAAATGGCTAAGGCATTTGGAATGGAAAAGTGGCATTAATTAGCATTTTATTTATGAAAATAATGGAAATTAGGAGAAAAGGAAGGTGAAAGATCACAGGTTGCATGTGAGGAGGAAAATAAGGAAAATAATGGAAAATGAAGAAAATAGAGGCCTAATTGATAAAAAGGCTTATGAGGATCAGTTGGTACCTTTTTTCAGTTTAGTTTTGGAGTTATTTCATTATTCTCTCTCTCTCTCTCACTCACTCTTAGACACTTTGAGCTTTCTTGGTGCACTTTAACATTGGATCAAGAAAGGCAAAGAAAGCAAGAGGAAGGAAGGAGAAAGCAAGGAAGAGTAGGATCAAGCAGCTACAAGATGATTCTTTGTAAGTATCAATTTGCATGTGTGATTTCCTTACTAGATTTGGCATACATGGTATTGCATGTGGTTCTTTGTTGTCATAATGGGTTTTTCCAGGTGTGACAGTGTTTTCAGCCCAGCCTTTCCATTCCTAGATAGCCATGGTGTGATGGGGTTCTCATGTTTTGGTTGAGCTAGATTTCCAGATGGATTCGAAGATGAGTGAGGTGGATCTCTGAATAAAAGAACACATGGCCTAGTAACCCTTGAGCTAGAATGTGGGTTGCGCTAAATCCTAAATTTGTGTTGCCTCGATGGGCCTACGAATCCTCGACCGATGAATGGCGAGATATATGGTAAAGCCTAGAAGTGGGTGCTCTCCATCAGTCCTAGTAATCCCGGGATAGGATGTACGGTAAATCCAAGAGAGTGGACTCTCGGTTAGGGCCTAGTGATCCAAGGTGGATTGTGACAAAGCCCAGAGACTGGTGTCTCTATTATGGCCTAGTGATTCGATGTGGATTGCACTAAAGCCTAGAGACTAGGAGACAGGAAAATTCCTGACGATGTATGTGGATAAATTCGGTGGCAACCATGCTTGTTTTGGCCTAGTGCTTTGGTGGAGATTAAGGTAAAGCTTGTTATTACGAGTTTATTGTTTTGGCATAGTGATCCAGTGTGGATTGTGATAAAGCCTAGTTTCTATAGATGAGGGTGATGTGGTATAGCCTCAGGATGCCCTAGTTGGTTCTTTTGGTTTGAGTCCCACATTCATGCTTGGAATATGGCACAGGGGTGGGTCGGGTTGAATGTGGTAGTCCCATACTAGGTTGGATTTTGCATTCATTAATAAGAGGTTCTTTCCTTGGTATCTTATGTGTAAATGTACTAGTTGATATGTGGATTCTATGGCTGATGTATCCTTGATATTTTTTTTGTTATTATGCTGGTTATAAACATGTATAATGACATTGATGATGTATGGCTCTCCTCATGTTTGATTTGTAAATGAATGAATAATGTATCTAAGACCTAATAGATGATAATGCAGCTAATGATATAAGGGAACAATGCTTCTTAGCAATTATCAGATAAGTATGAGACCCCTATGCTAAGATCTATTTTACGAACCTGTAGATTACATAGTTGTGACATGTTTGACAAAATGCTTGTCATGGCTAGTAGGGGTCCAGTCTAGACCTTTTCAATTTTTTTACAAATGTATCATTGTTCTGTTTTGTAAATTCTTTTATAAACCTATCATTGAGTTTTGGGCAGTGACCTGGGCTCTAGGCTTGAAAAAGTGACACAAATCCCAGAATCATAGGCACAGGTTTGAGGAGAAAAGTCCCCAGACGCATGCATGCCTTGTTGTGTGAACATCTGGAGCCTCCTAAATACACCCTTGTCCATATCAAGGGAGCATCCAAGGGTTTGATGCACTAAAAATTCAGTTGGTTTCAGAGGCTGGTTACCTTAGTGGTTGGGATGGATCTTGGGAGTTTTGTTTCTTATGTGGAAGGTTTGTGTGGTGTGTTTCCAGTGATTCAACATCCTTAAGGTCACCTAGGACGTTGAGTCCCATTATAGTGGCCTCTCGTCGCATATTTACCCCGATTGGTCAGTTACTTGGGTAGATGTGTGATGAGGTGTTACAGCCAGACCCACCAACATTCAAGGGATCTCCTCGACATGAGTCCCAACTAGACCTCGCACCGTTTGGTGTAGGAGTCCCATCCAGGATAAAGGGCCGATTGTCGAATCCTTAAATATTTTCCTTGCCTCTAACTATCAGCAAGGGAAAGGGATGTAATGGTGCCTTCGAAAAGTAGTAACTCTGTGCCTGGTGAGTGTTCATTTATAAATGTGTCAAGCTTCTTCTACTTCAGAGAGGGGAGAAAATTGAGCCTCTAAGTGAGAGGTAGAAGTACCACCCAAGAAGAGACACACATGAACCAGAAGGATCCGTTTAACATCTAGTGGAATAGTCCACAAAGGATGTGACGGTCGTTACAACAACCAAATGAAGAAATATATGTCTAATATCCCGCGGAATAGTTTGCAAGAATGGGACATCAATAACAACCATTACAACAAATTCTCAATAAGATAAGTATTAAAACAATCGAAATAGTTCAACTTTCTTAGCACATGTGAAAATAAACATGAAATACAAACATCTCAATAATAGTCTTACAAACATTCATAATCCATGCATGAGGAACGTGTTGGCCTTGAAGGCTTTTGTTATTAACTAAAAGTTACAAGACACATGTTTACAATGCGCATCACTAGCTCTAGTAGTGGAGCATTGGAGACACTTTTTTCTCCTCAAAGAACCAACTTATCTCTCTATTTCTTTATGGGAGGAGCCAAGGTGAAAACTCCTTTTCTCATACAATGAGGCAGTATATATAACCAAGGGTGACTCTTTGACTACACTCATGACTATTTGACTTCCTATGACTTTTCAACTTACATGACCCTTTACATTCCATTTGTGTCCTTTGGACTTCCACTTTACAATACCTTTTGAATACAATATACATGATCTGCAATATTGATGTGGCATATGACCACTCATGACATGGACTACTTGATGATGTGGAAATGTCAAGGCACTACTGCTGCTAAGTGTTGTATGTCTTCTTGAAGATGCTTTTTTTTTCACCTCCTTATGGCTTGGTGATGAGGAATCTTCAATGGTCTCAAGTCTTTAATAGTGGTCACAAACTAGTGTCCCTTCGGTTTCCCTTGATCAATCAACTTGTAAGTTCAGCTGCAAGAGAGTTTTTGAGCATGCTTCCCTCCTTATTCTCCTTCTTCATCATCTTTCCATGGCATTATAGGCTACCTATTCCTGCAATTCACTCATGACGAGACTCCATCAATCTGAAACCACCCTAGTCTAAGATGATGCATTCTAATCCACCAACTAAGCCCAGAACAAGTGACAGGGTTGGAATAGGGACTCAATGAATGTGCAGTTGTGCAGTTCAGGTAGACAAGGGGAAGTCTTGAGCCTTGAGACTACACAGTGCACAGTTCAGGCTGTGCTGAGGCATAATACTGTGCAGTTTCTTTAGCCAATGGGATAGGCTGAAGGGATGGGCATGCGAAGAGCTCACTCCATAGTTCTAGGAGTCAAGTAAGGCTAGGCTACTAAACAACTGCGTAGTTCAAGGCCTTAGGCAATGATCTTGAGGCTTGAGGTTGCGAAGTACACATTTAAGCTAGGATGGGGGTCATGATTGCGCAATTATAGAGGTGAAGCCTGGGGCTTGGGCAGAGAAACTGTGTAGTGAAGCAGTCTTGGGAGCCAAGAACTAAAAATTACATAGTTACAATCAACAAGGTCATAGCTAGAGGACTGAGACTACGTAATGCATAGCTCAGTGGACGCCTATGAAGCTAGGTTGATCAGTCAGGAAGTTTTTCCAAAAATGGCTAAGTGTGGGATCAGTAAGATTGGTGTGAATGGTGATCAAATTTGACTATGATCACACACTTAGAATATTTTGATGACATGACAACCTAGATTATCAAAACACATGAAAAAATCATTTCCCTCAGTGCGACAACTTTACGATAAGTTACGACAAGTGTGACACCAAAGATGTACCTTACGACAACTGTGACACCACTTGTGCGACAATGCTCAAAACTTTGGAAATGAGTGTAACAGGTACTTACAAGGTTATAAAAACTCACTTACACAAACATGACCTCTTACAACCACCAGAACAGGCTTATACACATGATGTGACAACCAACATGCTAAAAGATGATACTTTTCCCATCTTTCAAAGGGGAACACAAGACTTTAAGAAAACAAATGAAATGAGTTTCAAATTTTGCAACAATGACCAACAAGATCAAGGAAGGCTCCAAAATTGAGTATAGGCCAAAATTTTGGAGGGGGTTGTAGTCTATAACAGGACTTTAAAGAGGTGTTTCAGTAGTTGCAAAGCCTAAATCATGTGCATGATGGTGATAACACATTTGACTACCATCTCCAGGATGGGTTACTCTATAGGTTGGATAAGTTTTGTGTTCCTAAATGCGAGCGACTACACCTGATTAGAGAATCTTACACCTCCAAGGTTGCAGGATGCTTTGGTGTAGGGAAGATAGTGGCCAACTTGTAGAGCTAAGTATGTTGTCCCAACATGCAAGAAAAAGTAGGTGGATTCATAAGAGGATGTACCCACTTATTCTTCCAATAGAAATTAGGGTCCATATCATCCCTTGCATGTACCCACTTATTCTTGAGAAGGAATTCCAATGGACTTTGTGGGAGGTTTAGAAAAAACGATGAAGGGGCATGGCTACCTATTCATGGTAGCTAACAAGTTCACTATATGTATATTCAGATGCCCTATAAAAGTGCCATCAAGGGGAAAGAAGTAGTGAACTTGTGTTTTGGATAAGTCTATATGCACTTTGGGATACCAAGTAGCATTTTTTGAGAGAGGGACATGATATTTCTTGATGCATTTTGGACTACATTGTGGTGCTAGATGGACAAAAATTTGAAGAGGTCTACAACATTAAATCCACAAATAGATGTGTAGACATAATCAATATGTAGGAATTTCATGCAACTTTTGGGGGTTATAATCATAAGTATCAAAAGACTTGGGACAAAAATTACATCCTTATAACAAAGTACTAGTCCCCACTTCTATTGGTAAGTCTCCATTTAAAACTTGTTTTGGATATTTCTACCTTCACCTTTGGATATTGCATATGAGAAACAAGGAGTGAGAGAGGTTCTTATAGGGGATTCCTTGAGGGTAGAATTTGTTTTTGAGAAGAAGAGGTAGATCCATCTACAAGTAAAAGAGACATTGCAAAAGTAATAGGAAAAATAAAAGGCTAGGCATGATCAACATTGAATAAAGAGGTCATTGAAGATGGGAGACTAAGTATGGTTACAATTGAACAAGGAGAGGATATAGGGTGCTAGTAAGAAAATCAAGGCTTTGCGATATGGTCCCTTTGATATATTGGAAAAGATGGGAGATAACACCTATAAATTCAATCTACCCCCATGCATGCACATTCACTTAGTGATGGATGTAGATAGTATGAACTCTTTATGACCTTCCATGGTAGATCGGGAAGAGGAATAGGTCCTACCTTCTAAAGAGGATTTGACACTAGATGCTTAGGCATACTTGACAAACGATACAATTTGCAGAAGAGGTCTAGAACTATGATATAGGGCTACCATGACCTTTGGTAGATTGGGTTTAAAGGAGAACTTCTAGTTAAAGCTAAATGGTACAACTAACAGAAGTTGGAGGAAAAATTTCCTCACCTCATTCAATAAACGCTTTTGGGAACCATAAGATTCCAAAAATGGGGAGGTGTGATATATATTTGATCATTGTATTTTTTTCATTCATATAAATTCTTTAAGAGTGGAAAAAGCGGAGGAATGAGCTCACAGGACTACTTTTACCGACATGATTTAATTTCGAAAATTGGGGTCTAAAACCTTCCAGAAGAAGTTTTACGCATCAAATGGCATTTTTTGGGGGCAAAAGTTTTTTTTCTTAAATTTACACCTTACATTTTATTCTACAAACAAATATCTTTCCAACAGTAGAATAATCACCTTAATTGAAGTCCATATGCAAAATTTATGTCACTAGGAATTTGACCTTCTATTATGACCACGATGATTCAAGAGAATGCCACATTGGCCCCCATTACTCATTGAAAATGGGCTAGCCAAATGATAATGATGAGAATTCTCTAGAACATTACATATTGTGACTCTAGTTAAGAGTTGAAGGAGTCAAACTTAACCCCCAGTAGGCTATTGGGTTATGTTATAACTAGGACACTAGAAGAAAAAGGGATCCCATTCTATTCAAGTGCATTTTATTACAATAGCCAAAGGTGGATAGGGAGAGAGAAAATAAAGATGATTTCTACATTTTAGCATCCAACAGGCCACATGCCTCACTTCTTTGTACTTGCATCCATTTTCCATTTAGAGAAAGAGAGTAAAGAAGGCTCACCTTTGAACTAGGTTATCTCCCAAAAGAGTTTTACATGCTATATATTGTGTTATTTTATGGTTTTTTAGTTTTATTTCATTTTTCTCTATTTCCTAAATAGTGATAATTTTCCCAGATAAGTAATAAATAATAATAAAGAGATCCAAAAATATAAGGAGAAATTAACCCTCATAGTGTATATTTCAAAATTTTAAGCATAGTTTTTTCAAAGTTGTTGTGACAAACTACCTAGTGGAATATCTATGACAATTTAAGGATCAATGGGAGCCCCAAAAGTCAAAGAAGCCTAGGGTCTATCTCAAGTATTGAAGGACTTATCCCTCGCATCCAGTATGGAAAACAATAAAGCTAAATATCACTTTTTTCTTTAATACTCCAAAAGTTGTGCAGAACCACATTCCTAGAACTCTAGGTTTTCAAATTAGCAAGTTGGCCTCAAAATGTCTAGGAGATTCACTGGTGGAAGTCTCCCTCAAGAACAACCTATGGGTGGATATCATCAGTTAAATTAATACTAATATGGCTAGTTGGACATTCGAATCCCTCAACATTGCAAGAATATTGGTCCTTCTAAAATCAATCCTCCAATTTCTTTTGATCTATCTTTTTTCTACTCATGGCACCCTCTTCCATTCTTAGCTCAATATGGATCCTACAATATTCCTTTTTGTGGGTTGGGGAAAAATGGAGAAAAATGGTCCTTAGTGGCATGGGATGAATTATGTAGACCCAAGTTTAGAAAAGGACTTGGTTTAAGGGGTCCATCAACCCTGGACACTATTTTAGGATCCAAAATTTGGAGGCGATGCATGCAAGGGGCATGATTTATGGAAGCACATATGGCTTTGGAAATATGCAGAAAAAGTCCTAGTACAACTTATCATCAAAACTCCATTTATATAGGTGGGATCCCCCATATGGAACTTAGCAAAAAGTGGCATGGACTTCATTGAACAAAACTACTTCTGAGAGTTCCTAGATGGTGAATCAACCATTTCCTAGGATGAATCATGGAAGCAATGAACCAGATTCCAAGGTCAGAATGAATTAAACATTCTTTGAATCAATATGCAAACATAGGGCTTACACAAAGTCAGATATTATTGGGATACACATAACTCCTCTTCTTGGAGACAACAGGTGGAACTAGAGGATTGGCATCCCTAACCCAATGACAAGATTTGGACTCAACTCTAGAAGAAACTCCAAGAAATATGTATCCTAATTTATACTCAAGTGGATAAAATTAGATGGTTATATGGAACAAGTGGAACATTCTCCAACAGAGAAGCATGCAATCTTGAGGTAAGGTACAATGAGATCCTTAAAGATTCTATCTAGAGAAATATCTAGAAATGGAAATTGTATCCAAAAGTATCAATATTTATATGCCTCCTAGTATACGAGAAAGCACTAACTTAGGATAATATAGAAAAGTGAAATTATTTGGGACCCTCTAGTTAATATATATACGTTTCCTTGAATCCAAAAAATTAGAACACTTATTCAAAAATTACTCTTATACTAGGCATCTGTAGAAGACATTCGAGATCAGTATGAAACACTCATATTGAAAACCATTAAGTATCCTCAAAATAGTGAAAATTGGATATTTCAAGTCTTTAAGAACCCTATATGAAATAGGATTTGGACCCTACTTCCAAGACTTCTTATTTGGGGCATATGGAAAGAAAGGAACTACTGCATCATTAGAAGCAATTCCCTTACTCATGACCATCTTTGGCTCTTCATTCAAAGGAAAATTTGAGAATTATGGTTGAAGTAGGAGTATAAGACTCAAGAGAATAAGCCTCCATTATGTGAAATTAGAAACTACACCCCATCACTTCCTCTCCTTCAACTCCTCTCCCCATCTCTCCAACTATCCCCTCCTGTTGGGATCCTCCACCCCCAATTTTTCTAAAGTTTAATTTCAATGAAGCTTCAAAAGGAAACTCCATTCTAGAAGGATTTAGTAGAATATTTAGAGATCACTCTAAAAATATCCTTTACATATACTGAGAATCCATAGGTTATAATAGAAATAATGCACCTAAGCTAAAGGAACTAGAAGAAGGAATAATGATCACGCAAGATTAGGGATACACCAAGTTGATGGTGGAAGGAGACTCGAAGATATTCATAACTATGATCAAAAAAATTCTTAATGGTACTCCCATGACTAAGGTCTCTCATAGTTGAAGACTGGAAAATCTCATATATGAAGTTGACTCCATTATTAATGCCATCCATGTGATCATTTCCACCCACATTTAGAGGTTAGGAAAAAAAATAGAAGACAAGCTAGCCAATGAAGGATGCTTTGCTCAAGTCACTTAAATCTCCACCCTTTGGAACTCCTCCAATAATTCTTACTCAAACAAGAGTGTTGGATATTATCTTAGAAGGACTCAAACCCCCCAGATGGGGTGCATGAAAAGAGAGAATGTGGGGTGTGTTTTGTCTCCACCCCACTAGCTCACATGCTAGTTACACATGAAAACACACCCCATAAGGTTCCAATGCATTATATGTAGAGTGCATGGGACATAGTTATAATCCACCACCCAATGATTTGGTATGTCTTTTACTGCATTGTATACATAATGGAGTGGATGGAGGAGAATATAGGAATTTCGAGAAGGTTTAATGCATGTTATACCAATTCCTCAGATGAGTCAAGCCACCTATCACTCTTCACCCATTCGACATTCAATTGGTACCAAATGATGGGCAATCAATTTTAGATGTCTTCATTGGGAGTAAACGCCATCAGTGGGCATGGTACATAACCTGGTTTGGAAGTATTATATTCAAAATAAGTGTAGATTTTAACCCTGTACAAAAATTACTTGCAAACAAATTCTTAAAATAGAAAAATATACAATGGTGGGAGTAAAAAAAAATACACAAAGATTTTCTCCTAAAACCCAAAACCAGGAAAATTAGATTGATTTTTCATTATTTTCCTTTCAATGTTACAATAAATTATATACATTCCGCAACATTCATAAAACCCAATCCATTAACCTTGGATTAGAACATAATCATAATTCCCTTGATCGGATCTACAAAATACCATGGGAAAAAACCATCATGCCCAAAACCATGCACAAAACCATGGGTAGGTTTTCCCACCATCCTCGGGTCCTCCCAACAATTATTGGGTCTGCATAATTTTTTTTATCAGGCTACTTCCCTAGACCCTGTGTAGGGGGGCTACTTCCCCCTTGCAAACTCCCTAACAAGGGTGACTACCGACCACATATTGTGCCCAATGCAACATAACAACACCTACAACTAGTCGTGAAAAGAATATCACACATACCAAAAATTCTTCCACTTGGTTCTTTCTTTCCACACAAGGGGTCGTAGGAGTGTATAGTCATTGGTCTTGAGTTGCAATTCCCATTATTTTTCTACACCAAGAAAACTTCTCAGTGCTCATTTACTTTTTCAATGCATCTGCAACATTCTTCAAAGTGACATCCAACTTTACTAGTAACACCATTTTGTCTTCAACCATATCCCTCACAAAGTGACATTGAACGGTAGTCTGCTTTGTATTCTAATGATAAACAACATTATTGACCAAGAAAATTGCACTTTGGTTGTCATAATATATACTTATTTATCATTGTACCAACCCCATACTTGAACACAATATTTGCAACCAAACTACTTCCTTGCTTGCATGAGTGGTTGCCATGTATTCAACCTCTATAGTTGAAAGTGCCACTACAAACTGTCTCTTGCTCATCCAACTGACTACTCCTCCAAATAGTTTAAACACATACCCACTTATAGATATTCTCTGATCTAGGTCTACAACCCAATATGCATCAACAATGCCACATATGTCCAACACTTTTTCCAATCCTAGTCTTTCCTTGGTAGCACAAAGCATAATCACTAGTGCCACACAAATACCTTAAAACCCACTTTATTATTGCCCAATGCTCCTTCCCTAGTTTTGAGTTAAACCTACTCAATACTCCCATTGCATGTGCAATATATGGTCTAGTACATACCATTGGATACATTAGGCTACCAAGTTCACTCGGATATGGAACACAAGACATGTCCTCTTTCTCCTCCTATGTCTTGGGACATTTTTTAACATTTAACTTTTCACCTATAAGAATAGGAACCTTTACTGGTTTACTATCCTGCATATTAAACCTCTACAATGTTGTCTCAACATACTTCCTCTAGTTTAATCAGAGCTTCCTCTTTGCATGATATCATTTAATTTGCACCCCAAAAATATATTTTTAGCATCAAGATCCTTCATGTTGAATTTACAGGACAATTGGGTTTTCAAATCTTGGATAATTTCTTTGTTATTTCCAATCAACAACATATCAACGACATATAAGACCAAATAAATAACGCGGCCACCAATTAATTTAAAATAGACACAATGATCTAATTTTCTCCTTGTGAATCCAAGTCCCAATATACATGTATCAATTTTTTATACCACATCCTCGGTGATTTTTGTAACCCATACAAATAATTTTTAACCTGCATACTAGTTCTTTTTTACTCTTCACTGCAAAGCCTTCTGGTTGCTTCATGTAGATCTCTTCTTCCAGATCCTATGAAGAAATGTTTTCTTCACATCCATCTGTTCTACCTCAAAATCAAAAGCAACAAAAACATATAAAAGTAATATAATAGAAGCTAACTTGGCAACTGGAGAAAGCATATCACCAAAATGAATTCTCGGCACCTAGGAATAACCTTTGGCTACCAACTGAGATTTGTATTTCTCCACCTTTGCTTTTGCATTCATCTTTCTTAAATACCCATTTTCTACCAATGGGTTTCCTTCAAGCTAGCAACTCCGCCAGATCCCAAGCCTCATTTTTGTCCAAGGATGCCATTGTTAGAAAAGTATATATTACAGAGAAATGGAACACATAAAATATTGCAGAAATATAAACACAGAAAACACATAAAACAAGAAAGACACAGATATATGCGGTTCACCCAGTTCGGGCTATGTCCACGGAGAAACAACCTATCCTTCCTTTTATATTATCCAGCAAACTGAAGAGATACAACCTACAGCAGATCCGTTGTAATTACCTCTTCGCTCTCAATCTCCTCTCTCTTCTCGCTCAGAGTACATATCTACTTAGACGCAATACAATTCCCTCATCTATAGCGAGGGGTTGCCTTCTAGGGAGAAAAACCCTAAATTAAACATAACTTCTACCGTCAAATATCCGCCTAATGAATGACCCAGATTGACTATGAAATTAGAACATTTTACAAGGCAATTTACATCTATTTTTAACTTTAGGGGCGCTGCCCCCGATCCCCTACCAAGGGGTTGCTCCCAAAGGATGCAGCCCCCCCCCCCCCCCCATGGACCTCTCCTGCTGCGCAAATATTACGGGCGGCTACGAATTGGGGTCCAATGCGGTGATACCTCTAAATAAAGAAGATAATCAGGTTCCACACCCAACAATCTCCCACTTGGAGACTAATTATAGAAACTCCACCGCTGCTTCATTTGTTGGACAATGACTCCACTGTGGACCTGGTTGTTTCTCATCTTCTTCATCATGCTTGAAGACCAATTGAAACTAAGCATATTCTCAGTTTCTCCCTGGTTACAAATTTTGTTAACATATCTACAGGATTCTGGCTAGTGTGTATCTTTTCCAGCTTCAGCTGTCCATCTTCCAACGTTGACCGTATGAAATGGTACTTGAGCTGTATATGTTTAGTCTTGGAATGAAATGAAGAGTTCTTTGTAAGATGTATGGCACTCTGGCTGTCACTGTATAACCTACCCAACTCCTGCTTCTTACCCAATTCATCCAGAAACCTTTGTAACCAAATCATTTCTTTACTAGCCTCTGTAGCAGCAACATACTCTGCTTCCGTTGTTGAGAGTGCAACAACACTTTGTAGTTTTGAGACCCAACTGACAATTGTTCCACCTACAATAAACACATACCCTGTTTTTCTCCTCCCGTTATCTCTATCACCCACCATATTTGCATCAACATATCCCTGTAGAGCAATGTTTGAACCACCAAAACATAATGCTTTATTTGTGGTACCTCTCAAATACCTGAGAATCCCCTTCACCACCATCCAATGTTATTTTCTTGGATTGTTCATGTACCTGCTTACAACTCCCACTGCATGTGCAATATTAGGCCTTGTGTAGACCATTGCATACATTAAGCTTCCAATTACTGATGCATATGGAACTTTAGACATATGAGCCATTTCTTCTTGAGTCTTGGGACACTCCTCCTTACTTATGGCTAGCCAAAGGTATACTATCTAGTTTTGCATTTTGCATATTAAACCTTTTCAACACCTTTTCTATGTACTCACTTTGAGACAATGTTAATTTGCGATTCTTCCTGTCTCTAGTTATTCTCATACCAAGGATTTGTTTTGCAGCACCCAAATACTTCATTGCAAATGAGTTAGCCAATTTTCTTTTGAGCACATTTATTTCCTGCATGTTAGAACTTAAAACAAGCATGTCATCTACATACAATAACAATATAATATAGCTGCCATGATTTTGCCTTTTGAGATAAACACAATGATCAAAGTGACATCTAGTATAACCTTGTTCAGACATAAACCTGTCAAATTTTAGATACCACTGCCTTGGAGCCTGTTTTAAGCCATACAAGCTCTTGTTCAACATGCACACTAGTTTCTCCTTCCCTTTTACCTCATATCCTTATGGCTGCTGCATATATATCTCTTCCTCCAAATCCCCATGGAGAAAGGTTGTCTTTACATCTAACTGCTCAAGATGCAAACCTTCAGCTGCTGCTAGACTTAAAATAGTTCTGATTGAAGTCATTTAACAACAAGAGAAAATATCTCATCAAAGTCTATACCCTTTTTCTGTGAAAACCCTTTCACCACAAGTCTAGCTTTATACCTTTTTCTACCTCCATCTTCTTCCTTCAACTTGTAAACCCATTTATTCTGCAATGTTGTTTTACCTACAGGCAACCTGACTAAGTCCCAAGTCTGGTTATGTGCTAAGGAGTCCATCTCTTCTTTCATGGCTTGCTCCCACTTCTTCCTGGTTTCCACTTGCACTGCTTATTCATAACATTCTGGTTCACCAGAATTAGTCAACAGTACATAATATAATGAAGGATAGTATTGTTCAGGGGGTCTACTTATCCGGGTAGATCTTCTAACACCACTTTCAGGTGTTTGAGGTGCTTGTTGTTGTTGTGGTTGTTGTTCTAGCCGTTGATCATTATGATTTTCAAGCACCATCACTTTTTTTGTGATTTCATCGAGCACTATGTATTCTATGTTTTCTTTTTCTTGTTTCTTTTCTTGCAACTGATCCTTATACAAAACCTTTTCATTGAATATGACATCTCTTCTCCTAATGATTTTGTGTTTTTCATAATCATAAAAGCGATAACCAAAATCATTAACACCATATCCAATAAAAGTACATTTCTTTGATTTTGCCTCAAGCTTTGTTCTATTTTCTTTATTAATGTGGACAAAGGCTTCACAACCATTTTTTTTTAAATGAGTAGTTTACCTTTTTACCTGTCCATGCCTCCTCTGGAATACCACCATCCAAGGAACTTGAAGGCCCTCTATTTATTAGATAAACAACAGTATCTACAACATCTGCCAAAAATTGTAAAGGAAATCCTGCATGCAATCTCATGCACATTGCACGCTCCATGATTGTCCTGTTCATCCTTTATGACACACCATTTTCTTGTGGTGTTCCTGGAATTGTGTTCTCTCTGCAAATTCCATTCTCTGAATAGTACCTATCAAACTCTTTGCTGCAATATTCACCTCCATTGTCTGCTCTGAGACACTTCAACCTTTTTCCTGTCTCATTTGCTTTCCATTTCTTGAAAGTATCAAATACATCAGATTTATTTCGAATACAATAAATCCAGGTTTTTCTAGTTGCATCATCAATAAAAGTAACATAATAACGAGAGACACCAAGAGATGATACCTGAGCAGGTCCCCATACATCTGTATGCACAAACTCTATTTTTTCGCTCTTCTTTTCTTTCCCAACTTTGAGAAATCTGACTCTCTTCTGTTTTCCATAAACACAATTTTCACAAAATTCTGAATCAACATGCTTCAGACCTGGCAACAAATTTCTTGAGTGAAGGATCTGCATCCCCTTCTCACTCATGTTCCCAAGCCTATGATGCCACAATTCCGTATCTACTCCTATAGAGGTTAAAGCATTAACGGAATTAGAAATACCATTGCATAAATACAATGTACCAACCTTTTCTCCTTTTGTTATTACCAGGGCTCCTTTAGTGACCTTCCATGTTTTATCTGTGAAAGTAGTTACACAACCTCAACCTCCCAACTACCCTATTGAAATCAGATTTTTCTTCAGATTTGGAACATGCCTTACCTCCTTCAATAACCATTGATTTCCATTATGTTGTTTTATGAAAACTGTACCCATTTCAATGATTTTGCAGGGTTTATCATCACCCAATCGAATCTGTCCAAAATCTCCTTGAACATAATCATGAAAATGTTTCCTATCAGGTGTGGCATGGAATGAGGCCCCTAAATCTACCACCCAAGCATCAATAATATTTTCTAAAGAAAGAATCAAAGCATCTTGCAACACATCACCTGTCACATTCACTTCATGATTGTTTTCTTGCTACGCATCTCCTTCTTTTCCCTTCTGAGACTTGCAGTCTTTCTTCAGGTGTCCTTTCTTCTCACATTTCTAGCACACTATCCCCGATCTGGACTTGGATTTTCCTTTTCTTGACTTATTGCGATATCCTGGGCTCTTTCCTCTTTCCTTTTTTCTTCCCCTAGTCTCTGTAGTCAAAGCATTAGCTGATGTCTCACCGGAGCTTTTCCGTCGCATTTCCTTGCTAAGGATTGCACCGACAACATCATCAAACTTTAAAGTACTAGATCCAAAGACAGAGTTACTAATGGCCATAACTAAACCATTCCAACTTTCTAGCAATGAGCAGAGAAATAACAGAGCGCTAACTTCATCATCAAAAGTTACCCCTACAGAACTTAAGTGATTGGTAGCTGTATTAAATTCATTTAAATGATTAGCAACAGATCCACCTTCTGACATTTTCATATTAAATAAACGCTTCATAAGAAATACCTTATTTGAGGCCAAGGGTTTTTCATATAGCTTGGCCAATGTCAACATTAAACCCTCTATTTTCGTTTCCTTTGAAATATTAAAGGCTACCGATGCCGCTAGGCATAGCCGTATTGTTCCAAGTGCCTTTCTGTTGAGAATATTCCATTCTGTGTCTGTCATACTCGTCGACTTCTTTGCCTTTCCGCTCAATGGTTGGTACAGATCTCTCTGGTACAAATAATCTTCCATCTGCATCTTCCACAACTTGTAGTTTTGGTTGTTAAATTTTTTGACCCTAAACCTACCATCTTCTACCATTGCTCCCACTCAAACTAGGAACCCTTTTCTCCTGCGAGTTTATCAGCCAAATAGACTTTCGGCTCTGATACCAGTTGTTAGAAAATTATATATTACAGAGCAATGGAACACATTAATATTGCAAAAATATAAACACAGAAAACGCATAAAACAAGAGAGACACAGATATATGTGGTTCACCTAGTTTGGGCTACGTCCATAGAGAAACAACTAGTCTTTCCTTTTATATTATCCAACAAACTGAAGAGATACAACCGACAAAAGATCCACTGTAATTCCCTCTTTGTCTCAATCTCCTCTCTCTTCTCGCTCAAAATACAGATCTACTTAGATGCAATACAATTCCCTCATATATAGCGAGGGGTTTCCTTCTAGGGGAAAAAAACCCTAAATTAAACATAACTTCTACCGTCAGATCTCTGCCTAATGAACAACGCAAATATTACAGGCGGAATTTCCTCCCCATTACAAACTGGGGTCCAATGCGGCGATACCTCTGAATAAAGAAGATAATGAGGCTCCACACCCGACAGCCATTTCTTCAACCATGGCCTTTTTCCAAAGTTTTCCATCCTCTGAATACACTTCCTCCTTGATAGTTCTAGGATCATCGTCAGTAACAAATAAATAAAATTTGAATAGAAAGCAGATGGGTTATACCTCTCTAACCTCCTTCTCTCTCAATCTGATCTCCTAAAAAATGGAGTGTGTGACTCTTCCGCTTATGATTCTTTTTCTTCTATAGAGTATGATTCTTCCTCCTTCAGTTCAAACTCTATCTTTTATAGTTCCTTTTCCTTTGATATGAATGCATGTTTAATAACACCTTTCACCTCTCTAAACACCACAACTTGGTTGTACACAACCTTCCTTGTTCCTAGGTTTCAAATCTTGTAACCTTTTAAACCATCCCTATACCCAATAAAGATGCACCTTTCAAATTTACTATATACCTTGGTTCTTTTCTCCTTTGGAACATGCACATATGCATCACATCCAAATAAATTTAGATGTGAGAGAGAGGGTTTCTTACAAGTCCATACCTCATGTGGAATCTTATTCCAACTTTGATGGATGTGATGTATTAAATAGGTAACATGCAATATCCATTGCCTCTCCCTAGAATTCCTGCCCTAAATTAGTGCCACTGAGTATGCTTCTTTCCTTTTCCATTAACATCTTGTTCATTCTTTCTTCAACTCCATTTTTTTGAAGTGTGTATGGAGTATTATTTTTCCATTCTATACCATGCTTTTTAACAAACTCTTCAAATTCTTTCTTGCAAAACTCTCCACCATTATTTGTCCTCAACACCATAATCCTCTTCTCTATTTTATTTTCCACTAGAGCCTTAAATTATTTAAACCTATCAAAGAATTTATATTTCTTCTCATGGAAGAATATCCATGTATTCCTCAAGAAGTCATGTATAAACAAGACATAGTACACAAACTTTCCCAGTGATGGAACTAACATAGGTCCAAGCAAATCATTGTGCATAAGCTCTAATACCCCTTTCGCCCTCTTAGCACGAGAGGGGAAACTCACCCAATTATGCTTCCCATATACACAATGTTCATAGAAATCGAAATACATAGAGAAATTATACATACCTTCTACCATATCATTACCATGCAATATTCGAAGGCCCTTCTCTCCAATGTGTCTTAGTCTTTGATACCACAACATAGTATTTTCACTAGAGAGTATAAAATTTTCTTCTCCACTTTTAGGAACCACAAAATTGTTGCACTCATCAATAACAATACTTCCTAGAAACTTGTACAAAGTTCCAATTGAAATTCCTCTCATCAATACTGTTTCTCCTAAAACCATCCTACAATAATGTTTCTTGAACATTGTTTTTACAATTGCATCATCCATCTTGCTTACAAAATTTAGATTTCTAGCCAATGCAGAATATGCAGAACACCAGGAAGTGTTCTAATCCTTTTACCTTGCAACTTCAACTTGAATTTATTTATGTCTTATGATTTTGGTATTATTTTAATCACCTAGAATACATCACACCATCATATTTCTCATACTCGCAGAACCACTCCCTATGGAGAGTCATGTGAAAGGATGCACCTGAGTTAATCAAACATGCCTCATGATCTACATGTGTGCTTGAAGAAGAAGTCAAGTACACATACCCACCTTCATCTGAAGTAGTTTTTGCCTCTGCAGAAGTAGCATCATCAGATCCCTTTCCTTTCTCATGAGTTTTAGATTTACAGTGATTTTTGAAGTGCCCTTCTTTTTTGCATTTCTAGCATACCTTCACAATTTTTCCTAGAGATTTAGATATCTCTCTAGATTTAGATTCCCACTTAAGGAATTATTTCTATTTATATTTTGGGATCATCCTATTACAGATAAGGTGTCTCCATTCTGACTCTCCATATTTTTCTATCTCATCTCCTCTGACAAAAAGGATGAGACTATTTCACCAAAATTCAAGGTAGTTGTTTTTATACCTATAGCAACAACTAGGCTCTCCCATGAGTCTAATATAGGAAAAAAAAATTGATGTACTTATCTTCATCTAAAATTTTAATATCAAAAGATAATAACTGACTTACCACATTATTGAAGGTGTTTATATGCTCTATCACTGAGTCTCCATCCTTCATCCTCGGGTTATAGCATTTTTTTTGCAAGAATAATTTATTCACGAGAGACAGATTGATATAAAGCACCTAAATTGTCCCACAAAACCTTTGTTGTAGCTTCCCCTGAAACATTTAACAATATTGAATCTGAGAGACATAATTGTATTGTGGTCTTCGCCTTCTGATCTAACGTCACCCAGTCTTCTTCCCATATTCTTGTTGGTGTCTTACTTGGATATATAATAATCCACTGATATCTATAAATTAATAGATCCTACATATTGAGCTTCCACAACTCAAAATTTTCTCCATTGAATTTCTCAATCTCTATCCTTTATTGTTTGCAATCTCCTTTCATCGTAAGAATTGATTCTGTAGATCTCCCACAATAACGGGGTCTACAACAGGCCCAAGAAAAACCCCTTAGTAGCAAAGGCATCCCACTGAAGCGAAAACAACTGTGATATTAGATGTAGGTTTTAAACCTATACATAAATTACCTGCAATTGGATTCTTAAAAACAAAATATACAATGGCCAGAACATAAAAATATACACAAAGGTTTTCTCCTCGAAACCAAAACTAGGAAAACTAGATTGATTTTTCATTATTTTCCTTTCAATGTTACAATACATTACATACATGTGTTAAATGCAATTTTTTCACCATTAGGCAAATGATCGCTAATCTGGATCTCTCATTATCCGATGAATTGTTCCAAGAAATCCCCTATAATGTTGGAAGCAAAACAATCCCAAAGACAATAAGAATCCTAGATTACATTGCTCAAAACCCTATTTTAAGCACTTGCACAGTTTCCATAGCCATTACCTATGCAAGCGTAATTTTGACCATTGTGGCCTGCGCAATTCTGCGCTCTGTCTTCCACTAAAATTATGCAAATCTCTTAACGAAGGTGAAAATAAAAAGTGATTTCTAGAAGCCTTATTGGAGTAATATCTCCCAACTGAAGACCTAAATCCCCTACATACTTGGGCCTCATTCCTCTGTTCATGGAGAAAACTCCCTCTCTTTGTGGAACCCCTAATCCCTCTCTTTATGGATCTCATCCCTTGAGATGATGATCTTAAACCTCCTCCTCTTGGCCTATAAATTCAACGTAGACCAGAGGGTGAGGGGGACTTTTGGAATGTAAAATTATGTTGTTGGATTGAGGTTGGAACACAGGGGATTCACTAGGGGAGCAATACCATACCACGTGCATTCGAATTGGGGAATATATATTTAGGAAAAAATGACATAATATATTGAGCATATAATAGGGGGTAAAGGGTTCTTATATTGGCACGTGTGAAAAATGAAGCTCAAAGTTAATGAAAAAATATAAAGGGGTATAAAATTTGTTAATGAGAAAATGGATACCTATAATATCTAGTGAAAGTAGGGGTTTTTTAAATTGGGAAGGTGTATTGGGTTTGTATTGGATTAGAGGTATTTTCCAATATGTAGTCAAAATAAGGGTATTGTTTAGTATGCCATGAACACACATGATATGTCAGAGGTTCATTGAGTGAAGCCCCCATGGGTTGGAAGCTTATCATTGAAGGAAGGATTGGAGACTATTAGGAAGAGGCTTGCAACATCAAGGCTAAGGTTCTATTGCTCCTTCTTATTTAAGATTAATACAAAAGAGCTTTTATTTCGCACTGTATTGTTTAATGGAGCTGATGTATTATGTGTTTACTTCCATTTTTCCATTGATAATGATATTAGGTACTAGTTTCCTTCAACATTAGTATGGGTTTTATTGAGTCATTTTTCTATCATTTGCCTTTGATCATTTATTGTTATTATGTTTGCAGGTCTAGATTCCGAGGATTGACGAGTTGCATCAAACCATAGCGAGTATCTTGATCAGGCATTTCGTTTGAAAGCTATGGATTTCATATTCCAACATTCTTTCTTATATCTCAATAGGAATTCACTCAGGGAAATATTTACTAGTTTTCTTGTTTGTTACTAGATTCAACCATTGAATCTAGGAAGATTTCTCTTGTCTGCAAGAGTGATTTGTTTGCCATAACAAATTGGCAACCATACAATGTAATGATATTTTCTTCATTATGTCCTCATGTGACTCTGATTGCTTTTTGTATCCCTTTTTAACTGTGTTTTGAATGTTGAAAGCTTAAATTTCTAGATTTTTAGATTTTTTTTTTCCTTATGTTTTCTTGGCTTGCACACTTTTTCTTTAGCAAAAGTGCACAAATTTGGCACTTTTCCTTTAACAACAGTGTGACTATGCACTAGACCTAATTGGTTACCTATGCAAGTCTATAAAATTTTGAAAAATTAGGGTTTTTACCTTATGGGTCCAGAATTTTTTAATTGTTGTGTTTTCTTGGGTCTGTTTTACATTGTGAAAAAATCCACTCCTTTTTTATTTCATGTTTTGAGTTTCCTTCTTGAAAAATTACTCATCTTTTCTAATTGTGGGTGAAGGTTATTTTTGGTGAATTGTTGATTTATCAAAAGAAAGATTGGTCATTGCTGAGATAACTTGAGTTTGTCCTTCTTTTGTCAAAATCAGATTAAGTACTTTATTTCTTGATTGCAAAGAATTATTAGTATTGGTAAAAAGTTAGTGTTTTTCAAGATGAACACTTTTGATTTGGAATTTGTTGTTTTTGTTGAATTGAATTGAATAATGATTATTCCTTTTTATAAGACAACACAAATTGTGCTTACAGTGATTTGTAATTCATTATATCAAGTTGCAATTATGGCTCGTATATTTTGAAGGAGGAATTAATTGTTTGATTTTGGGTATACAATAAGTTGTTGAGATTAAGATTTTGCACTTTTTAACCTACATTTTAAGGAAATTAGGTTGCATTTGAAAATAAAAACCCCCTCATGGCCTGGCTAGCCAAGAATCGTGTATTCTACACTCTCTTTGATTTTCATTTTGAAAATGATTCATTGATTCTTGCATTGCTGAAAATTGAATGAAACCTCTCTCTTTACTTTAGTTAGGATTCATCGAAGTGAAAATATTATCGTGCATATTTGACTACATTCTATTTTGAGTCAGGTTATAACACCATCGGTTTCATATCCATTAACTTATGAAGTAAACATCTTAAAAACAACGCTAATAAAATAAATTAGATTTTTATATTTCTATGGCTCGTTACACCTACATTAGATCAAATTGTAGGGCTTTAGAATAGGGAACTGAGTTAACTTTCCAAAGATGAAAATAAACAATAGAATCTTGCGGTAGGGAGTAAATCCATCTATTACAGTTTGACTCTAGGAAGCTCCTCTTACACGGGAGTTACGAACAAGATCATATTAGACCCAGTGAAGTGATAGACCCCACTTCATTGGTTACAATAGCATCATTTTCACGCATTACAAATGGCACCGAAAGGTGCTTGGGAGTCACTAGAAGGATAAACCTTAGATTGACCATGTTGAGGAACCTTAAAGGGCATTGAGCTTTGTTACTTTCCCCTTGCATGTACTTCTGATCTGCGACTATCCCCCTAGGTCAAGTTAATGTATATGGTAACCTTAGAGACCAGTATGTTAGGGATTTTACCCAAGGTGATGGTGGGGGGGGAGTCCCTAGGGTACCTAGAGCAGATGTTGATTAGACTCACTTGGACCTTTTTGGAGGGTATTCTTCACTCAAGATGGCATAAATGAAGTTACTTGCACCATATCGTGGCCATTAAGCAGGTTGTCAGCATAACTGATTCCGCCTACTATATCTCTATCCACTTTTCACATTGATCTATATGACGTTTGGTTTCATCACCAACTAGTGATTTCACTGTGAAATGGTTGTTTGCATGGTTTGAATCCTTAGATTTATTAGTGTGTGTTATTTGTTTGTTTTACTTTTCGCCGACCTTAGGTATCATGGATTGTGCATTTGGATTGTTAATATTATTAAAATTATTAATAAAATTCACTAAAGTTGAATCTAATGGCAACAGTTCCGGAATTTACCAATCAAGGAACCCCTTTTAACAGGAATCCTAGTCCTTTTACATTCTTTGGAAATGTTGGTCATTTTTATATGGCTATGTTGTCACTTCCCCAATTCATGATAGGTTTATTGCTGTGGTTTTTTTCAACTTCTTTAGTCCCAAATACAAAAATTGTTCCACCTTAACCAAGTTCTCCATCTCAAAAAAACCAACCATTTGTTGACACTTTACCTTCTTCACCCACCACGTCTTCTTCGCCTGGTGAAAGTCCTGATACTGGTAACCAAGTGGCTAAGAAGAAGAAGAAAAGGAGGAAGATTAAGAAGCAAGATAAGAAAGAGTCAAACCAACCAACCATTTCCTTGAGTATGGATAATGTTGAGGAACCATTCAAAACACGTCACAAACCCAAATACCCTTGCAAGATTTGTAAGGGTGACCACCTTCTTATTAATTTTCCTAGCATTCCAAAGGTGTTAGAAGTGTGGACTAAAAATTCTTATCAACTTATGTTGATCCATCAACTAGTGATTCTAAGGTTTCAGGGAAAAAGGGTAAAGTTAGTTTTCCTTGTAGGTTATGCAAAGGGAGTCATAAAACTCACCTTTTCCCTCACATGGATGAAGCCAAAAAAGTTTTTGTAAAACCTTACTATTCCACAACAACAACTTCCAATTGGTTTTTGTAAGCTTTCTCCCAACATACGTCAGTTGATGAAGTGATTGATTTAATTCCAAGTACAGTCAATCCCACTCTTCCATTGGAGAGTGAAAGACATATCACTCAGGTTAATGAACCTTTGGTTGATCAAGTAGTTGAATAGATTACATATTTGTTCAATCCCACTCTCCCTTTAGAGAGTGGAGTTAATGCGACTCAAGTTATTTTTATTACTTCAGATTCCACCGCACAAGGGGGCATTTCACCTATTTCCATGGAAACCCCTCCAAGTACTGAAGTTATTTCCTTTTATTAGAGTAGACTGACAAAGCCTCATCTTCCTTCTTCCATCCCTTTCCATATCATTGTGAAGGCTTATGGTAAGAATGTGCCTTGCAAAAATGTAGATGAAGGTGTTACACAACATTTTGTCACTGTCCCTACACTCCTCGTTCCACGATCCTGGAGGACCTCTACAATGAACCCTATATGCATTCCCATCAACTCCCATTATGCCCCTCTTCATGATAAGAATGATTCCCTTTTGCATAATTTCCCAAGAATCTTCCTTTTACCGCAATTTACAAGATCGACGCTAATGACCAGTTTCCTCCTTGTGCCGATTTGCAGAGATTAAAACTAGCACTAGCGCCATATGATGCTACTGAGCCTTTTCTCAGTCATGCGGATCCTCTTTTGGCAAGATTTTAAAATATGGAGTTGAAGCTTCCATGTCTAGAAGCTTCGTAACGGAAGTCTGGTAAATGGTTGGGCTGGACGGAGCCGAGGAAGTCAGTTTGGGCTCCTTTACCCTATTAGGATGGAACCAATCCAAGAGATAAAGCCTTATCCCATGATAAGAGGAACCATCTCCCCTCTATCCAAGCTATATAAACCCCTCCTTTTACAAGCTTCACTAGTTTCAGTCTTAGTATTTTTGGAGCTTGAATAATCAGCAAGACATCTATAGCTTGTGGCTCTCTAGTTGATGTTTGAGGGAGAATAGTGTGTTTGGTTTGGTTTGAGACTAAAGGGAAGGGGCCTTAAAACTTCCATTGTTGGGGCTATCCATGAGATGCTAGCAGAAGTGTGGGAACCTGGATATGTCGGAGGAGACCAGCAATGTCAAGGCATTGGTTGTAATGTCTTTTTGAATTTATATGAATAAAACTATTGATTGATTTCCTACATTGAAGTGTTATCTTACATTTGATGGCTTAATGTTCCTTGACCTGTTAAGTAGGCTGAATGAAATTTGTATGCTATCATGTTTGTTGTTGTTGTTTGTTTGCTTGTTTAAGGTATTCGAAGGAAGGAAACGAAAAGTAGTTGGAGTGAGCAAACAGGATCATCACCAAGCAGAATAGCGTTCTAAGAGGTAGGCCCTCTTATTTGATTCTAGCTTAAGGAAGTTTTCCATTGATTGTTTGTTTGTGGCTAGACCCGCTCTCTCGAGCTAGAGGAATTGTTTGTGTCCGCACTGAGAATTTACCTACACCACAAATTGGCGACCATACTGGGGAGTCATTCCTTCTGTTTGATTGATTTTCATTTTATGGTTTTGTGTGAACTTTTCTAGTATCACCATTTCCCTTCAATTTTCTCTGCTTTACCTGGTTTACTTATCTGAGTTTGAAATTCACAGTGACAAGTTTGGTTTTAGCCTTTGAAATTTTTATTTTTTTCCTTGAATCCACAGTCACAGCATTTATTTTTCTGACAGTCGCGCCGATCAGTGCAAGTTTCTCTAAAACAGTCATGCCGACCCCCTTCTGGTGCTTGTTGTCCGTTAGGTAGTCATGCTAATCCCTGTAGGTGAAGATTAGGGTTTCCCCTAGATCATAATCGGTGTGTCTTTCCCTTCTGATTTTTGTATCTTAGCTTATTTTGACTGTGTTCTCCCTGGCTGGAAAGCTTCATTGGCTTGGTTTATGTGCTTGTTTGGTTTTCCTTTTCTTCACTTGGTTTCTTGAGTCCTTGGATGGTTTCTAGCCCTAGGGCATCTAGATCGTCATCCATTCACCTGTTTGTGTGCTCAACAAGTCAAGTTGTTGGTTAAGTTGCTCCTTGCATTTCATTTTTTTAGTCATTTTGCTTCTTTGATTTCCATTTAACAAGTTTGAAAAGTTTCGTTTGTTGATTAAGCGTCTCTTTTTAGGCATAGATCACATTGCTCATCTTGTTTTTGGTTGAGTCTTTGCATCATTAGTTTGGAAGGAATTCTCTTTTGTGATTTGCATTCGCTTGAGGTTGATTGTTTTGAAAAACTTTCATTGAAGTGTTTGTGAAAGATTCGTTTTATCATTTCATTGACAAATACATAATTCCAGTTTTCTGAATCAATATGTTACACTAATTAGCATCATTGAAGACTAGAGTTGCATCGTCATTTGCATTGGAAAAGAAATGAATTCTCTTTACTAGTGAAAGGACTACTTGAAGTGTGTTTGATAGGAAAGATAAGAATTGGAAAGAGCTTTTCATCATTTTGTTTTCAAAAAGTGAAGTAATGAAAAGGCCATTCTGCTTACAATTGCTTGTTTGTTGCATTGAGTGTGTTTTCTACTCTCATTAGTGTAAATATATCATCGAATTGAAAGGGTCTTGTCTCATTTAGCTGCATATAGGAGTTTTTTCAAGTCACATCGATAAGGCCTAAAAACCGAGACATAATTTCAAGATAAACTCTAAAATGTATTCAATTAACCTAAGGCACATTTGAAACCTAACAATCACATTTAGAAGGTCTAGGCTAGAGACGTGTTCCGACGTCTTTAAACCTAGCAACTGTCATTCGCTTTGGCACTAGACAGTGCTAGTACGGACTTGTGCTCCCCGTACCATCGTGTATATAAAGGGAGACCCCACTAGGTTGCAATCCTTTATCCATAGGAAGCCGAGTCTGCTGCCTTGTAAACGTGATACACCGAACACAACATTCAGGGAGATTGCCTGCCCATACTTCTCAGTTCGCCGAGAGGTATTCTGCAGTTCACGGTTACCTGGTAATCCTTTTTTCCTAGATTATCCTGAGTAGTCATTTTGATATTTTTGACTCCCTAAATATAAAATATCATTCGAGTGCTTTTCCTTTTGAGCTCATTTAAAACCGAAAGTGATAGAGTCACCTTTGCTTCTTTCTCAACTCTTAAAACATGAAAGAGCAGCAGTTTGTTTTTGTGTCTTAAAAAATTGTTGTCCATGATCATATAACATTCCTGTTAGTCTTTTTCTATACCACATCGTGAGTATACCTTTAAATACATTTTAAATCCTTGGAATCAATCTCTCTCTTCTGGTTAATTGAGACAAAATCATTGTGGCTGAACCATCAGGTTCGCCTAGTTCCTCTTCCTCTCCTCTATCTAAAATATCATCTAAGGATCCTTTTCCTGAATTGCCACAGTCACTTGAGGACCAAGGTGTTGAACTTGGAATTGTTCTAAGCATTCAACCTTTGTCATCTCGTCCTCCCCCTCCCTCAGATACTGGGTCACTTTTTGACATTGGCACAGAATCTCCAGATAATCCTATCCAGACTCCCGAGAGTCTGCCAACTTCTGAAGGTAAGATTGGACTCATTGTTTATCCTTTGAATCATTTGTTCGATCATGTTGCGATATCGCTACAGCATTCATACAATTCATATGATCAACCCAGTATTCCTTTGGAATTATCCCCTCGAATGGCTTCGGTATTCCGTCGTTGCCTGTTTTTACCCATGGAATCAGAAGGCGAAATCCGAGTCTCCTCTTCGGGTCACTCGGAGGTTTCCACTCCATGCACAATCAAGGAGAAGGAATATAATTTCCCTCCTGAAGGTTTCCCTTACACGGGAAGCATTCCAACCAGTGTTCATCCTGAGTTACCATGTAATTACATGACTTTAGATCAATTGGTTTTAGGTACACCTACTACCTCATCGCTATATCACAAACCTATCTGGTCATCTGGCACTGTGCCTACCTCAGGTCTGTTCATTCAGAACTCGACCTCCCAACCAATGGTGCATTTCACAGTTACTTCAGTTCTGATGCAACCCACCATTCTGAATCCTCTTGTTTCGCTGGTCCAAGTAACCCATCTAGTTCAACCAACGGTCTTGAGTCATGTCCCTGTCAGTTCTTCGATCCCTCCAGTAAGTGGACAGGTTGTGCCACCACCTGGGGGACAAAAGTTTTCATGTTTCTATGATGTCTCGCACAGCTAATGTGAGTGGCTCACATGGTTGGAATGAACCAACCCTCTTCGAGTGCCATTCTAAACCCTGTTGGTCTTGCTGGATCGAGTAATGTATAGTACCAACAACTGAGCCCTAGTGGTCCATCTAGGTCAAGTAACATCGAGTACTAACATCCTAATGTGGCTCAGGTTCAGTACCAACCTCCTTTTGTTCCATATGGTTCAAAAGCGATGGTTAATCTGCCTTACATCCCTCAGCTTGGACCTTATGTCCAGCGTGGTCTGTTCTTCGCACGTGGCGAATATGGCCAGATACAGTTTGGGAAATTTCAAGGTGTCACTCCGGGAATTGTTCGAGTACCCTTGCCACAACAAGGGCAACCTTCATTGCAACAAGGGCCATCCATGCAGTAGTAAGGGAAGATAATGCCACAGCAAGGAAAACTGCAACAACCGCAGGGGCAACCCTCGCAACCGTTACAGCAAACCATGTAGCTGCAAGTGCAGTATGTGCCGCAATCCTCCCAGCCTATGCCTTCAAAAGGTCAACCTCTGCAGCCACGGGGACAACCTTTACAACTGTAAGGTCAACCCTTACAGCAACAAGGTTAACCCGGGTAGCAGAAACCCTTATACTCATATCAACAGGGTCAACCTTTGCAAGGGAAAGGTCAGGGTCAAGTCCTGAAGTAGCAGGTGCAAAATCCTTATGTCCAAGGGAAACAAGTTCAACATCCTTTTGTCCAAGGGAAACAAGTGCAAAATTCTTACGTCCAAGGGTAGCAGGTTCAAAACCCTTTTGTCCAGGGGAAACAGGTTCAAAATCCTTATGCTTAGGGACATCAGGTGCAAAATCCATATGTCCAAGGCCAGCAGACTCAACAACCTTTTAACCTGTATGTTGCTTATCAGCAGCCTATGGTTGGATAGTTTCAAGGCTTTTAATGTCAGAATCCTCCCTATGGGAAAGGTAACCTACAGTGGGGGAAAAATCAAATGTTGTATGGACAAAACCCTTCACTATGAGGACAAAATCCTTACCAGCAGGGATGGGTCCCGCCAATTGGGTCCGCTTATTGACCTCAAATGCCTTTCAATACCCAATTTATGTTCTTGACTACACAGGAATTGGCAGTTGTGCCTAGGCTCATGAATGACCCGATTCTTCCTTCACCATACTGGCCTCCAGTTCCATCCAATATCCCGATTGATTGTTTGAAGTTTGAAGGAAAAGTGAAAGAGGGTCCACAAGCCTTCATCATGACATATTGCCTCTAGTGCTCGAATTCCTACGTTGATGATTCCATTCGTCTTCAGCTTTTCCAACAAACACTTCAAGGTGCTGCAGACAAATGGTATATCGAGTTACCTCATAATACCTATCATAAATTTAACACTCTTGCCATGGCCTTTCTCACACATTTCCAGTTGTCGGTTCGCTATGAAACTGGCACCCATTTGCTAACATTGCTTAAGAAAGACACTGCGACCCACATCTCTGATCACATCCATGAAAGGAGATGTAGGCTCCGCCTGATTAAGTTTGATATTGCTGATCAGTTGTTGACCGAGTGGTTTACCAAATCATTCATCAACAAAATTACTGAGGACATCACTATGGGTGGATACGTCACTGAGGAACAAGCCATCGCGCGTGCCCAGTATCTAGACCTTGTCTATTAACAATCCGACATGTTATATGATATGTTACCTGATGCGCCCAGACCATCATCTGATCTGACGACATCTAAGTCTTTGGCTACACCTCCTGTTGATGGAGTAATTGGTTCAGTGACTGAGACCCCTGCAAAATCTTCTTCTAAACAGAAGTTAGTCTCCAACATTGCTTCCAATGATTCCTCTCGTATTCACCAGGCCCTGGTAAAACCTCAGA
This sequence comes from Pinus tabuliformis, assembly GCA_031772625.1. NCBI lineage: Eukaryota > Viridiplantae > Streptophyta > Pinopsida > Pinales > Pinaceae > Pinus > Pinus tabuliformis. The sequence goes on from CM062815.1 coordinate 416,608,888, forward strand.
GGTTCACGCTGTCCAATCTACCACAGTGGACAAATCCTCTAAAGATAAGAAGAAAGGAAAAGGCAAGAGTAAATCGATGCCCCGAAATAGGGCCCTCCTAAGTCATCTGTTGGTGATACTTCCCAACGTAAGCCCAAATATCCATGCCTCATCTATGAGGAGGATCACTATACTGAGGATTGTCCCCGCTGATCTGAAGTTAGTAGTTTGCTCAAAGGGACCCCAGCTGTCCTGAAAGAGCCCTTTCCGTCCCAACAGACCCAAATGGTAGAATAGCCTCAGTCATTCGCTTCCTCAGGTTCACAAGTGTTCATGATGAATACACCAATTAACGTGGCTACTAGGTCAAAATATTATCAAACTCCTACCCTGATAGCAGGGAAAGAGAAAGAAGGTACCCCTTCTTCTTCTACCCCGTCCAATTCTGGTCCACTCCATATAGAGCGACCTAATCCTGATTCATCCATTCGACCACCTTCTCGAGGTGTTCGTCCTCGTACAATCCAAAGACTTGAGCCGCTCAACATTATAACATTGTTGAAGATTTGGCTCAAGTGCCATTAGCTATGTCTGCTCTTGAGGTCCTTCAATGCTGTCCTTCTCAACGGAAATTGTTACTGCCGACTATTGGGAGTATTGATCCAACTGACTCTAATCTCATTTTTTTTGATCTGGAAAACCACGTTCCGCATTTACCTCATCAGATTGCCTTTCTCATTCAGGTGATCATAAATGAGAAAACCATTCATAGGATCGTCATCGATGAAGGTGCTTCTACCTGCATCATGTCTGTCACTTGTTGGAAGGAAATTGGTTCTCCTACTCTGAACCAGTCCCCTAACACTTTGGAAGCTTTTGACGGACGCGATTCGTGACCATTCGGTGTCCTTCCCAACCTTGCCATTACTTTGGAGGGAAAGACAATACATGTTGAAGTAGAGATCGTTGATGCTAATCTTAACTATAATCTTCTACTCAGATGGAGCTGGACCCATGCCATGCATGTTGTAGCCTCCTCCCTTTTCCATGTGATTCATTTTCCCCATCAAGGGAAGATAGTCACAGTCGACCAACTGTCCTTATTTGCCTCTTCCTCCTCGAATGGCAATGTTCCTTATGTAAAGCACACCGGTGCTCCTTATGAGAGTGTGGGGCAGGACTCTTTAAAGATCCTACCTTGATGGGTATTTTTCCACTCCCACCTCCTCATGTTTCCTTTGTCAACATGATCTCGGTCAATTCTGATCCTTGGGTCATTCCCTTACTAGATCTTGTTGATACATGGGGCAAGGTTACGCCGTTAAGCCCTGTCGAAATTAATTATGTGGAAAGTGTTTCGGCTTTGCCTTCGGTATCATCTGATTATTCTATTTTGAGTTCATCCCTCGACGCGTATTCTCACTGCCCATGGCTTGGTTCTGGCCCGACGGTCATGTCTATGTGTCTTGAGAAATTCTCTTCTCTGTTGCCTATTGACATGCCATTTTCTCCTGATGTTGTCAAGATCTTTCAACTGAGGGCACCTTTATCTCTTCATAGATTCAGGGTTTTTTTCCCTCCCTGATTTTTTACCGATTTCCCATTATTGCAATGGGGTTTTCATCTTATGACTCATAACCCTCCCTCACCCAGGGGGCATGGGGGCACAACCTTATATGAGTTCTACTCTATTATTTGGCCGAGTCGATGCTTACTCATCATGTCAATGGTAAAACTCCAATTTTCATCTGTGTTGATTGATTACCCGAGTCCGAGCATGGACTCTCTCAAAAAGTACTATGCCTAGGTCATCTTGCATGGCTACTTTTGTACAATAGTGTGTTATTCATTTTTGTGCAGTGTGGTTTGGTGTGTTGTTTTGCAAGTAGCTTTCCTGCTTATTATGTTTTTACCTACTTTGCAGATGTTTGTGTCTCCTCACATCGGTTTCACTGATGGTGCTTGCCGTAGTACCAGAAATATATCATTCACAGCATGGGCCATTTATGACCCCCATGGCAAGTTGATTGATCTTCAAGGTATTTGTTTAGGTCGAACAAATAATAACATTTATGAGAATAGCGCAGTTATCGAATTGTTGTCAAAAACTATCGCTCTTGACATCCGGGAATTGGTTGTCAACCTTGATTCACAACTTGTTGTTCTTCACCTCAGAAGCTATCGCTCTTGACATCCCGGAATTGATTGTCAACCTTGATTCACAACTCGTTGTTCTTCACCTCAACGGGAAATATTCCGTCAGAAACCCCCACATATTGAGAATGTATCTACGTATTTGTCTATTGGAGAGAAATTTTGATTACATTACATATCATCATATTCGTAGGCATATGAATACATTGACAGATGCATTAGATAATTATGTGTTGGATAGACATTTGCGAAACATGTGAAAATAAAAAACAAAACATTTGTACCATAGTAAGCAAGGAAAATATATATATATATATATAATGTTTTTCATACATCAAAACCCCAAAAAATAATATATGTGTTCAAATACATCCATGGCTCGCAGGCCTTATACATCTGTGGCTCACAGGCCTCAAAAATGTAGAATGCTAGACCTATGAACTACTCAGCATGGTGCTCATGGTAGCACGTAACTGCTTGTACTACACGAGTCAGCAGTTGGTGGATCCGATCTGATACCCCCACTGTGTGCCTCTGATACTGGCGTGGGATGTCTCCCACCCGGGCATACTCTGGGATACCATGGGTCAATCCCTCGAGGTTCCATGCGATCTCCTCCTCATTATCACTTCCTTCCTGATAAGGAGCGATATTGAACTATCGAGCAATGCGCCTGGAAATCGGGGACATCTCGGTAGGATGCTCTGGTCCCACATCTGCATTTACAAAATCAAAATGTCATGAACACATGTATTTCAAAAATAATAAAAAATTAAAAAATTAAAATTGTTTGGTTTTACCTCCATCGTCATAATCCTTGCCCTTTGGGAGCGGTATATCTGGATCACTGCGGAAGTCGGTACTGCTATAGGGCCAATCTTCTACTACGATCAACTATCGTTGTAGCCATGAGAAAAATCCAGGCTTATATGACATATGTTGGCACTTGGTAATCCTAGGCATCAATGCACTCCAATGGACCATCTGTGGGTCTCGTGGCAATGGCAGTCCAATTTAGCAAGTTGGTAGTGAAATAGCGAGACCCACTCCAAAAAGAAGGTCACTAGAACGGAACCGTAGTAGAACTGCTTCAGGTTTCCTGCCTTGGCTTTTGATAGCTGGCGCTTCATGTTTAGCTTCATGGCTTCCACCCAGTTGAAGATAGTCGGTGCCGTATAGACGATAGCATACTAAAACTTTGACTCATTGGACTCATGCTGTGCTTGAGACCTAGCCACTTTGTTGATGGTTAACAACAACACTTTCAGTACAAGATCCTGAACACTCATGAACTCTATCTTGTCGCTCTTCGATTTTAGTGCTTCTGGGTAGTGTTCTGCGAGCAACATGTTCACACTTACCCCAATAGGCCTAGACCCATATAGATTGACGGGTTCCCCTCTTTGGGACAATATTGTGATGAAATAAATGTCAGAAGTTTCCAACTCCGGTTCTTGGTCCCGGATCATAAAAACTTCCTGATTGACATCCCAGAGACTGATCAAATATCGTAGCAATTCAGGTTGAGCCCGCAGAACTGTGTGAGGAAGAATTTGAGGAGCCCACAGTTCCTCAGGGAATTCAAGAAATTTGGGTCTGCCATTTCTTGTGTATCAATGTCCTCATGCTTGTGTTCCTTCCAATCAACCATTTTTCACGATGTTTTCCTTGCAAAAACCATACAATCAAGTTAATAATCATCCTTGGCTAGACAAATTTGGATCAAATCAGAGAAACTTGGGAAAAAACTTGAAAATTTTGTGTTCACGACCCCAACGAATTTGACAGTGTTAATAATCCTTGATCAGCACGATTTCGTGCCCAGAAATTGCGCCAATCAGTGGATTTTTTTTCTAAATCCTCCTCAAGAAATCCAAAAAACAGTTAAAAATAGGAAAAAAAAGCATGAAAATTAAGCTAAAGGTCTCGACTCTTACTTGCACCTGATGGATTGTCGAATAGCCTCCCGGATCTCCCGCAATCTACTCCTGAAAATCTAGGGCACAAATGGGTGAAAAATGCTCTACACAAGGTAAAATGGTAAAATGGCAAAAATTAATTACTTTTTCCTCCTTTTATTCATTTTTCATGAAATATTAGGTTTTAAAAAGTATTTTTAACCTATTTTTTTCTGAGAAATTGGATAATCTATTTTCCTTTTGTGTAGCAATGGGTGACTGGTTACTGATGATGGTACATGAGTCACGTTTAAGCTCTTTTCTCGATTCGTAAAAATCAATTGAAAAGATCGCCGAATATTTTTCCATTTTTAACTTGTAAAAGAGAATAAAAATGGGGGGTCCGCTTTCAAGCTCTTTTTCGACTCTTTAAACACGAAAAGATTGCCGGGCTCTTGTTGTTTTGAACTCGTTAAAGGTTTTGAAACGTTGTTTACCCAGTATACGCTTACCCCTTTTTCGGGCTGGGATAAACTATTTACGAAAAAAGGTACTCCTTGACTAAAATGGTCAAGCGGTTCTCTCAAGTATCATTTTCTACCTTTTCGGGCTTGAGAGACACAAATGTACGAAAAGGGAGCATGTGGAATTTTCTTTTCCGTGTCTTTTTCAAACTCTCTAAATATGAAAAGTATACCGAGTTACACCTTTGTCGGACTCGTTAAAACATTAAACATCGGATTCGTCACCATGACGGACATGAGCTTCTCCTTCCTAGGGCTCATTAAACTTACTAGGAAGGATTCGTCCGAAGGATGAACTTACATGCAAGCACATGCTATCCCCTTCAAGCTTGCAACAAAAAATAATTGGGGTACCTTCTAGAAATGGTGGTGAAAATGGAAAGTCTATCAGTTGTGTTGGCAGCTCACTATTGAACATGACACTTTCTACTTCGTGTCAAGTTGGGATATCCTCCTTTTCATCGTTGACCTTCCTAGGTTGGGCCGTTCATTTTTTCCTTCCATTTGATCTATGCCACATCATCATAACCACTGATCCTATGGATCCAAAAGTTGCCAAACTCCGGAGTCGTGTCACCGATATGTTCAAGAGTTAGTCCTTATACAATTACACTTACTCCTGATTCTTTATATCATCTGAAATCATTGCATCCCTTTGTCTCATGTCGATTATGTGAGATACATCATGGCCCTCCTTCAACACAGTTGCTTCGTGTCGACTTCAACTCATTATCCAGGAAGCTGGCCGAGAGACTCCCTTCTAGTACCTTAGAGATTGCACGCCCTAATGGCACGTTCTTTGCACTCGATGACAAGTTCACATCATTGGCTTTCGATCAGGTGATTTCACGGGTGTTTGACTTCAGTTCCTTTATTCACATTCCGTGAACTATATTACTAGTACCTTGACAACCATTGTCATTATTGGTTGTTTCTCTCGCGCTTTTTAACGATTCACATCATTGACCGGTAATCAAGTGAATTTCTAACATGTTCAACTTCAACACATTCATTCCCATGTTAGGATTTGTACTTTGATCGGGTTGTGTTGGAGTGCAAGACCCTGGGCTCAGATTACACAAGTCCAGGTTGCAAGGCGATGTGACATGATCATGCTGATATACATGTCTCTTTTAGATGGATGGCTATGACCATACCATGAGTTGTTATATGTGATCCTTCTCATTATTGGATGGCTGCGACCATACCTTGGTTTCGATATGATCCTCCTTATTGGATGGTTGTGCCCATGCCTTCGATCCATTTACATGATCATTCTCTGGATGGCTGCATCCATACCACGATTCATGTATCATTTGTCAGAGTTTTCAGTGATGTATATGTATCTATGCTTGATTGCAGGTTTTCCAACGATAGGCTTTGGTTCCCCGCATCTACTTGTAAAGCATTTCACCCCTCACTCTAGTTCGACCTTCACGCTTTAGGGGGCATCTGTTACACAACATTTTGTCACTATCCATGCACTCCCCTTTCAATGATCCTGGAGGAACTCTACAATGAACCCTATATGCTTTCCCATCATCAAGAAACTCCCATTATGTCCCTCTTCATGAGCAGAATGATTCCCTTTTGCATCATTTCCCAAGAATCTTCTTTTTACCCTTGTTTACAAGACCGACGCTAATGACTAGTTTCCTCCTCGCATTGATTTGCAGAGATTAAAACCAGGACTAGCGACGTACGGTGCTACTGAGCCTTTTCTCAGTTACGTTGATCCTCTTTGGCAAGTTTTTTAAATATGGAGTCGAAGCTTCCAGGTCTAGAAGCTTCGTAAAGAAAGTCTGGTAAATGGTTGGGCTAGATGGAGCTAAGGAAGTCAGCTTGGGCTCCTTTCCCCTATTAGGATGGAGCCAATCCAGGAGATAAAGCCTTCTCCCATGATAAGAGGAACCATCTCCCCTCTATCCAAGCTATATAAACCCCTCCTTTTACAAGCTTCACTAGTTTCAGTCTTAGTATTTTTGGAGCTTGAATAATCAGCAAGACATCTATAGCTTGTGGCTCTCTAGTTGATGTTTGAGGGAGAATAGTGTGTTTGGTTTGGTTTGAGACTAAAGGGAAGGGGCCTTAACACTTCCATTGTTGGGGCTATCCATGAGATGCTAGTAGAAGTGTGAGAACCTGGATATGTCGGAGGAGACCAACAACGTCAAGGCATTGGTTGTAATCTCTTTCTAAATTTATATGAATACAACTACCGATTGCTTTCCTACATTGAAGTGTTATCTTATATTTGATGGCTTAATGTTCCTTGACCTATTAAGTAGGCTGAATGAAATTTGTATGCTATCATGTTTTTTGTTGTTGTTTGTTTGCTTGTTTAAGGTATTCGAAGGAAGGAAACAAAAAGTAGCTAGAGTGAGGAAGCAGGATCATCACCAAGTGGAATAGCGTTCTAAGAGGTAGGCCCTCTTATTTGATTCTAGCTTAAGGGAGTTTTCCAAAGATTGTTTTTTTGTGGACAGACCCGCTCTCTCGGGCTAAAGGAATTGTTTGTGTTCGTACTAAGAATTTACCTGCACCACAGAAGGTGCTTCTGTTAGTATTTTATCCTCAACCGCTTGGAAAGCTTTGGGTTCCCCTCAGCTTGTGTCTGTTACAGAGAATCTGTTAGCTTTTAACATAACCATCAATGAACCTTTAGGGATCCTTACTAAGTTACCCATTATCTTGGAAGGTAAAATTGTTTGTCTTGATCTTATGGTAGTCCAAGGCCCCTTGGATTTCAATTTCCTCCTTGGGTGAGACTATGTTTATGCCATGAAAGTTGTCGTGTCCACACTCTTTCAAGTGATGCCTTTCCCTCACAATGGAAACATTATGACTATTAACCAACTTTTGTTTGTTGGTATTGATTTGGATACCAACGATATGACATCCCTAAATATTCCTTATATGGAAGTGGTATCTACCCCATCACATGTTAATTCTGTGGAAACCTATTCCATTTTTTAGTTACCGATGCAAGCAAGCTTCTCACTATTTGCTCGACTTATTTTGACTTAGATCCAATAATTTACATGGTGAGTAGTTGAATGGGGATATTTGAACCTGATTTTGTTATCCCTATTTATTCCCTTGACATGTGTTCCTTCCAGAGAATTATTCTTCCTTCTGATGAAGACCTCTTGGAAGCCATGATCGAGGTGTGTCCCTTGCCATGTGTTCCTTCCAGTTGGAAGCCATGATCAAGGTTCCATGAGGATGGTTCTTTTATTGTTTCAACCTCGTTAAAAAATGAAACAGGTCCCTATGAGGATGGTTCTTTTACTGTGTCAACCTCGTTAAAAAATGAAATAGGTCCCTATGAGGATGGTTCTTTTACTATGTCAACCTCGTTAAAAAATGAAACAAGTCCCTATGAGGATGGTTATTCTACTATGTCAACCTCATTAAATAATGAAACATGCCCATATGAGGAAGGTTCTTTTACTGTGTCAACCTCATTAAAAATGAAAGAGGTCCTTATGAGGATGTTTCTTTTACTAAGTCAACCTTGTTAAAAAATGAAATAGGTCCCTATGAGGATGGTTCTTTTACTATGTCAACCTCCTTAAAAATTGAAACAAATCCCTTTGAGGATGGTTCTTTTATTGTGTCAACCTCGTTAAAAAATGAAATAGATCCCTATGAGGATGGTTATTTTATTGTGTCAACCTCCTTAAAAGATGAAATAGGTCCCTATGAGGATGGTTCTTTTACTATGTCAAAGTCATTAAAAAATGAAATAACTCCCTATGAGCATAGTTCCTTTTCCTGTTTCATGCTCATTAATTTATGAAACATGGTTCCATGAGCATATTTATTTTCCTGTGTCAAGCTCATTAAAAAATGAAACAAATCCTCCCCTAATTGAGTCGAGTCATTGACTAGATCTCGTAAATATTAATTCAAGTCTTTCCCGTGATCTCGTAAATGAACCTTCATTTCATCCACCTAATAGTAACCAGTAGTCTACTAAGGTGAATGGAATGAAGCTTGGGGGGCATGTGACTATGTCATTATGCTAGGGGCATGAAAGCTTATTCCAAGAAAAATTTATTCTTTGTTTCAAGCTTGTGTAAAAATGAAACCACACTCAAGCATAGTTTTTCTCTATTTCCAGCTTGTATAAAAATCAAAACTATCTCGAGTCCATTTCAGTTATTATTTTCAAGACTCGTTAAACTCATGAAAATCCTGAGCTTCTTTTGCTATCTTTTCATGCTCGTAAAACATACATGAAAATGCCATTTTCTTTCCATATTTTCCTTCACGTTAATTAAATTGAAAGTCAATGATATGAGTATACTTCTATCACTTTTTCGGGCTCTATAAAAATATGAAAAAGAAAAATACTAGAGTTATCTTTAAGCTATTTTCTGATTCTTGAAAAGTGAAAAGATTGGTGAATATACTTGTTTCTTTTGAACTCGTAAAAGTAAATGAAAGGACGTCTACTTGGTATAAGTTTACCTCTTTTGTAGACCACGTAGACTATTTGTGAAAAAGGTATACTTTGACTAATCATGATCAAAAGAGTTTTCTCCTGCATTATTTTACCCTATTCCGGGCTTGAGAGACTAAATTTTTGAAAAATAACATTTTGGAGTCTACTTAAGTTTTTCTCCTAACTCCTTAAACATGAAAAACACTGAGATTTAATTTCTCTAGGCTCGGTAAAACTTTACATTGAATGAACTATATGAGTTTTTTTTTTGTGTTTCAATTTCTTTAAATATGAAAATGGCATTGAGTTACCCCTTCACTAGACTCGTAAAATGAAAATAGTGCAAGACTCGTCAATCATGATGAGAACGAACCACTCCATCCTAGGGTTCGTTAAAACAATTCGAAAGACTCATTCGAAGGATGAGATTACAGGACAAGCATAGGTTATCCTCCTCAAAATTATGTGAAAATAAAGAGGTTCTTGCTAGTAATGATAGGGGGAATGGGAAGGAAACATTTGTTTTTGTATTGTGAAAAGGCATTATATCGCTCTTGAACATGACACTTCGTCACTTTTGTGTCTAGGTTGGGTAATCCATTTGTCTCTCAGCTAATAATACCTCATTGAAAGTCTTCAGATTGAATTTTGGCCTTCTTTTTTAGTAAAATGCTTCCGTCAAAATTTCGTGTTGTCGATATGTTCAAGAGAAGTCCAGCCTCAGTTAAAATTACCTTGTAAAACATAACATTCAATCTTGTTGGTCATCCCTGAGTCAGCCCTGAATCACTCCAAATTTGTTCTTCAAAACTTGACATGAGTTTCATGTCGGAGACCCTCCTTCGACGAGTTGCTTCCTATTAACTACATCTCATTATCTAGGAATTTGACATAGAAACTTGCATGCCTTAATGGCTGGTTTCTCACTTTCAATGATAGGTTCTCATCATTTACCTTCGATCGGATGATTCTATCAGTGTTCGACTTCAATATGTATTTTCACACTTCATAGATTGTATTGGATTACCTTGAGTGGCATTGTCATTATTGGTGGTTTCTCTCGCACCTATTAATAGTTCCCATCATTGAACGATAATAGGGTGGTTTTCTACCATGTTCGACATCGAGACTTCAATAGCATGGTTAGATTCATACTATGGATCAATGGAGATGAAGACCAAGACCCTAGAACTAGTTTCATCCATCTAGGTTGCGTGGAGTTTCAAGATATATTCACGATTGTGACGGTTGTGCCCATACTGCGTCTACTATTGATGCAGATCTTTTGTATATTTCCATATTGATTCTTTGAGTAATTTTACTCTGAGTATGGGAATTCCTACCTCAGTGATGATTATATGAAGATATTATATTGTAACCCTTGATTTTTTTTTCCAGTTCTCCAACCAATTGGTCTCTAATCTAAAATTTGTCATGATAAAGTGCTTCAGTCCTCAAAGATCTTTTCTGACTTTGCACTTTAGGGGAAATATGTTACACATCATTTTGTCACCATTAGGAAAATGATCGCTAATCTGGATCTCTCGCTATCTGATGAAGTGTTCCAAGCAATCCCTGACAATGTTGGAAGAAAAAAAATCCAAAGACAACAAGAATCTTGGATTACATTTCTCAAAAACCTATTTCTAATCAATTGCGCAGTTTCCCTAGACATTACCTTCGCAAGCACAATTTTGACCATTGTGGCCTGTTCAATTTTGTGTTCCATCTTCCACTAAAAATTACATAAATCTCTTAATGAAGGTGAAAATAAAAAGTGATTTCTAGAAGCCTTGTTGGAGGAATATTTCCTAGTTGAAGGCCTCAAGCCCCTACATACTTGGGCCTCATCCCTCTATTCATGGAGAAAAATCCCTCTCTTTGTGGAACCCTAATCCCTATCTTTATGTATCTCATCCCTTGAGAAGAGGATGTCAAACATCCTCCTCCTAGCCTATAAATTCAACAGAGACCAGAGGGTGAGGGAGACTTTTGGAATGTAAACTTATGCTATTTGATTGAGGCTAGAAGCTTATCATTGAAGGAAGGATTGGAGACTATTAGGAAGAGGCTTGCAACATCAAGGCTAAGGTTGTATTTCTCTTTCTTATTTAAGATTAATAAAAATATAGTGTTTCTTTCCCACTATATTGTTCAATGGAGCTGATGTATTGTGTGTTTACTTCCATTTTTCCATTGATAATGATATTAAGTACTAGTTTCCTTGCTCACTAGTATGGGTTTTATTAAGTCATTTATCTATCATATTCCTTTGATCTTTGTTGTTATTATGTTTGCATGTATCGATTCTGAGCATTGAGGAGATGCATCAAACCATAGCGAGGATCTTCATCAGGCATTTCATTTGAAAGGTATGGATTTCATATTCTAACATTCTTGCTTACAATTCAATGGGAATGAACTCAAGGAAAGATTTACTAGTTTGTTTGTTTGTTACTAGATTCAACCATTGTACCTAGGGAGATTTCCCTTGTTCGCAAGAGAGAATTTTCTGCCATAACAACATGCTGAAGCATTCATAAAACCCAATCCATTAACCCTAGAATAGAACATAACCATATTTCCATTGATTGGACCTACAAAATACCATGGTAAAAATCCATCATACCCAAAACCATACTCAAAAACATGGGTAGGTTTTCCCACCATCCTTAGGTCTTCCCCACATCCTTGGGTATGCCTAACTACTATTGGGTTCACATAAAAAAAACTTCCTAGGGCATTGCCTCGAACCCCATGCAAGGGTTCTACTGCCCCTTTGCAAACTCCATGTAGGGGGAGACACCCAGTGCAATGTAACAACGGCTGAGTCTAATCGTGGAAATAATATAGCACATACCCAAAAATGAGAGCCACATATGCTCAATAAATGGTTAGTTACTTTTACTTTCCTTTCATAGAAGGAAGTTTCGCCTTCACATGTACATGGTATGGTTTGATGGAGCACTATATGGAAAGTGTTGAGATAATTTCGAGATAATAAGTAGGAAATAAAGTTGAGCCATGATGTTTCACTTACCATCCCCACCAATCTTGTCCACTCCAATATTTTCCAAAGGAATCCTACTGCATGCACTAATTTAAGGTAGGAGCTACCATCTTAGTTAAATTTTCAAATTTTTTTTTTATCATCCTAGGACTCACAAGAAAACCATCTCCATGGAACTATAACATAGGTTGGAAAAGGTTTGTACTTGTTCTCTCATTGATCTCTCATTTTTTCAACATGAGTAGATATTTAGAACAAATATAGGGCTCCAATCTCACATCAAATCCTTACACTCTACACTATTCACTTCTCGCTTTGCCCTCCATTGTAAACCTATTGGCTGGAAATAGGTTAAGGTGGTGGCTTATCCCTCTCAGGGACAACTCTTTCTAGTGACACACATCATACCCAATTAGAGAGAAAGGGTGCATTAGTGCATAACTTATTATCATGAGTGAGGGCACTCAAGAGATCAGGAAAGAATTAAGAGCTCAGATGTGAAATTAATGGAGGTTACCCCATAATTGATTTAGTAGGAAATTACCTAGGAAGAGGGGGAATTAACAAATGAGTGACACACCCTCACAAACAAAAACTTGTTGGTATAGGTATTAGACTGGGTTCTGGATACCAGACATACTAAACACCATTACAACCAATAAAAGTATATGGTGGACATATATTTTCCTTTAAATTTTTTCATGGGAAGAGTACTTCTTGACAAAAAAAAATAAAGGAGGACATTCTCTTGACCCTAAACCAGATGTAGAGGCACATGGGAAACTAGACCAAAAAAAAGTTTAAAGTCTTAAAAACATCCATATAAAATTTTTACTCAAGTTTAGAAACATTATTAAAAAACTAGAAAGAAGTGGTAAGCCACTAATTTTTATTATTATTTATTATATTTGTTTATAATTATTAAAATAACAAGGATCCATCTTAACGTTGAATCCAATCGATCAAATCTCTTGAGATATATAGTTCTTTCAAGCGTAAAACATGACAAAAGGTTTACACCTCGAGATATTTGATTCCTCTAAGAGTTTGGTAGACTTGGAATTAAGATGGATTTATGTTGGTTGTTAATAATATAATTTATATTTATATAAATTTCACATCTCCATATGTAAAAATATTTTAATTTTAATTTTATTAAGATCTTGATTATATATATATATATATATATAGCTTAGAATTTTTTTATTTTAGGTATTAAATTTTTATATGCTTGAAAATTATGACCATACAAGAAACCATAATGACACATTGAAACATGAAAATATCTTGCGTTTAAAATTGCCTTATTTCCTATGAGTAATTTAAAAAAAAATGAAGACAAAGTAATGGAAATGGTGAGACACAACTCACTGCTCACATAGAGAGGCTTCCCACACACTTTCTCACATTCATCAAACCAACATCTTCTTACATTTATAGGATCATACTATAGTTCAACAATTTGAACAAATTCCTAAAGAAAGGGATCTAAAAGCTAATTAAGACAATAAATCCTAACAAATCCTAAATAATGAACAACAAAGTCTAATAATTTTAGCATGGATGATCTGAAAATGGGGCACTTAGGCTTCTTGTCTAACTTACAAGAACCTCTCCCACTTCCAAAGCTTTAAATATTCCCAAGTCTTATTGATTAACCAATGCAGAATTGATAATATGCTTGAAAATATAGGTGTATGCTTATGTTTATTTTAAAATTGTTACGTGCTGTAAGTTCACTTGCTTATGCTGATATGTAAATACATAAAACAGTAAATAGTGTAGCAATAAAACAAACGCACAGAACAACAATATTAATTTGGAGTTCACCCGAAACTCTTGGGCTACGTCTCCTTGAGCTCTAGTCAACTCAACTAGGCTCTCTAGGATTATGGCAATAATTATTTTACAAGCTCCACGCTCAACTCCATTGGTTTACACAGAACTCAGTGGGCTTAGAATACCATCTTATCCCTTGCTCTTGAAGCTCTTCAGCTTTCTGGCTCTCGGCTCTGGCTCTGGCTCTGGCTCTTGCTTTCTGCACTTACAACTCTCTGGCTTTTCACTTAACCTCCAAGTGACTCCCTCAGTTGCTCTGTGCATAAGGTTTTTTCTCTCTCTGCCTCTTTTGAGGTACCTTTCCGGCTTTCTGGCTTCCCGAGCCGTTTCTCTGTGATTCATTATCCCTTTGCGGCCCTGCGGCTTCTCTACTCGTTGTCTGTTCGACTGGCCACCTGGCTCTGTGGCTCTGTGGCTTCAAATGCATCATTGTTTGTCAAAAACACCCACCTGTAGCGTGCATCAATGATCAGGAGTTGTTACGAAGGGATCGGGGCCGTTTTCCAGGCAAAAACATGAAATTTAATAAAATTCCCTTACACAAGGAATGTCCGCAAAATACAATATCGGGCGTGATTCTCGGACGTGAAATTCCCTTCATTCGCCCCTAAAATCCCTATCGGGTCCACCATTTGGCGGTATATCACATCGCATTGTGGATTAGGCAAAATCCTAATTACACGGGAAATACGTGAAAAACCCGACAAAATCCTTTCTATCAGACTTCAAAATTTATCGCATCCACCCTATAACCACATCAGGTGTGCCTATCGCTATCGCAAATTACATTGGCCTTGTTATCAGGGACCACCGATCGCCGATCATCGACTCAATCCTAGTCGTCGATTTGATCCCGTGATCAGACAGTCCAGATTGCATCGCATCGCTTCGGGGAATTTTCCTTTGTATTTCGGTTTTCATGCCAAAATACGCCAATACACAAAAACCCAACATATATGCAATCCTATGTGCAATAAGGGTAAGAGGAAGGTTTTGCGTGGTCGAGCAAAAGAGCATAGACACAAATTGAAAGTAGATCCAATCATCTTGAAAGCGATCGTAGCAGCAGATAGAAAGAAGAAGAATTAATGGAGAAGGAAGAACGAGAATAGTAGGAACAATAAGAGAGGAAGAGACAAGACAAATTAAGGCGAAAGAAAGAAGAGGAAGAAGCAGTATGGAAATGAGAAGAACAAAGTAAGTTACTTGAAGAAGAGAGCAAGCAGTTGTAGGAAAAATACCTTTCCCAAGAACTTAAAGACTTGATAGTTATCAAGGATATGGAGGTAGAGTTGGAGAAGTAGAATCGAAATGTTGATCTCATGGCTTGCATGCAAAATATTACCACTCACTCTCCCCCTCCTCCCATAGAAGGGAAAGCTCTAGGTGAGGAAGAGGAAATTGCTCCTCTTAATGAAGGTCCGATAATGGATATCTGTAGTTTGACTTTTGATGAGTTGCAAAAGAATATTGTATTGGAAAGAAAGAAGCATTTCCCAGATGACCTCACATATCCTGCTTTTATCAAAGAAAAGGTGATGATGATGGACACCGGGAAGAATCCAGAATATATTGCCATAGGAAACTTGGCCTTCGCAGGAGCTCCCAAGTTAAATACAAAATGTTTTATGGCTAAAAATAGATAAATGGAAAAGAACTTAGAGGCTGCAAGGAAATAGATCCAACATCTCCAGGAAGAGGTTCAAAAATAATCTCCTACATAGGTGTATTTAGAAGAACTCAAGGTAGCCATACTTGGTGAAGTATCAACATTGGGAGAAACCATGAGGAACCTCTATGAGGAGTTAGTCACCATGCACAAAGCAATTGTCTGCTTGCATGACATGCAATAGAAATGTAAAGAAAATGCTAAATCTATCAAGGTTGTTCATACAACCATCGTTGCTATGCATGAGTGGGGAATGCAGTATAGAGGCACACCTCCCGAGTTGGTAAAGAAGACAAGGAAATAGGTTGAGTTGGAGAAAGTGGAAGTTCAGATGCTTATCCGAAGCAACAAATAGCTCGACTCTTCTATTGCCAACATTCAACCCTCTTATGAACGGTTGTATAATAGTGTAGATTTCATGGTGAAGTCACAGAAGATCCCTTTAGTTGGGACACTCATCAAATATAAGGTAGAAACAAGATCAGATGGGAATTGGAGGAATACTTGGACTAGTTCAATCAGATCATTACCAAGGAAGATATATAGGTTAACGAACATGATATGCAAAAGTATATCAGTGACCCTACAAAGATCAACACCATGTCGTTCTTGTTAAAGAAGGAAACATAAATTGGCTCCAAGACCGTGTACCCGGATGCAATGGAGGCAAGAGTCTCCTTCCAGCCTGATCCCATCACAAAGTTTTGGGAATTCATTCCACAGTATAAAGCTTTCCATCGCTATGTGACCGAAAAAATTCAAGTTGAAGTGGCTAAGCTAGAGTTTCCCTAAACTCAAGATTGACATGATGTTTTTCTTATTATGCTTGTTTAGTTGAATCTACCCAATTTTTTCTTATACATGTATGAGCAATATTGTAATATTCTATTAATTTGTAAGTGAAATTCCAAGTGTTAATTGTGGGATGTGAAAAGTCATTTTGTGAGGAAGTTAAAAGGTCATGGTTGAAAGAAGTCAAAGAGTCATGATTGAAGTCCAAGAGTCACAAAAGGGAGATGATTAGTCATCTCATTTGTTATAAATAGACCCTCATAACTCATGTAAAGGGCTTTTGGTTGGTTTTTGGCTAGGATTGAAAACTAAGGAGTTTTGTCAAGGGCCTTGGATTCTCCTTCAACATAGAGGGGGTATATTTTTTTGAAGGAGCAGGTGTTGGCTTCATGTTCCACTATTGAGGCTAGTGGTTTGTCAGTTGTATATGTATGATTGGGACTTACACTTTAATAAAATCGCGTAGGCAACACATTTTCATGCATATGTTGTGAATATAGTAGGACTATTCTTGTTATGTTTGCAATATATGTTATTTCATTTAGACTAAAGCTTCTGATCTAATTCGTTTGCATTACTATGAATATTGTTGAATGCATGATATTATGTATTCCTATCATGGTTATCTTGTGAACTATTTTGCAAGCTAACTTATGATTCTTTTTATCCTCATGTGTTCCTTTCAAACTGCATATTATTGTAGGATTTTAAGGGACTCACTTACTTCTCTATTGTTGTGATTGAACCTTTCATGCACTGCACTTGACTCTTCACAAAGTTATAGACTTGTTTCACCAAATTCACGAGTATATCATTCTATTCATCATCACAACCATGACATACCACTAAAACCCACTATTTCAGTAACTGGGTCGTATTCCAGATGGGGCTCCTACTCCAAACAGTGTGAGGTCTAATTGGGACTTCATATCAGGTAGACCCCCTAAATGTTGGCAGGTCCAGCACTGTCAACATGTTGAAATTTAAATGTCTATCTATAAAGGGTTTTGGAATACATATTTTACCTCTTAGGATGAAGGTGCAAATATTTTCCAAAAGTAAAAGTATGTATTCCATATTTTGGGTGATATTGATCTTTAATTTTTTTCTTAAATTTATAATTTTAATTTAATTATTAAAACTTTATTTATTAAAATGGATCATTAATTTTAATTAAAATAATATTTATTAAATTAAATAATTAGTTTTAATTAAAATATATTATTTTGATTTAATTATTGTTATTATGTAGATAGGTGTGTTTAGTTTGGAATAGAATTTCCATAATTCTAATATAATTATCAATAAGTACTAGCTGGATGGTAGGGGTTTAACCTCCAACAAATATTATACAATATTCTTAATAGTAGTCATAGATAAATGGTTGAGATGTATCTCCAAAGTAGTTATAGCCTTTTTTCTCTTTTAATTAAATTGATTACTTTAAAAAAAACGGTCTCATATGAAATGAGTTATGGTTTTTTGGGAATGAGGTATTGATAAGCCATGGTATTGGCCCATGTATTGTAACAAAACCTATTTAGATGTTAAGGTGAATTTGGATGGCTAAGAGTCTTGTTACATGCTTTTTTTAAATGTATATATTTTTAATTCATATATTAATTCTTTTTATAATTAATAAAATTATAATTTAGTTAATTTTTGTGAGTTTTTAAATTTTAGTAATGTGAAATATACTGCCATAGATCCATCTTAAATTAAGATCTACCAAGGGTTGAGAGGAATCAAGTCCAAAGTTACTATGGAACTAAACTCGTGCTCTTTCTTTCCATAATGGATTTCTGCAAGCCTTTAAATATGCTTCATTAGAACAAATACCATGGGGTTGTGAGCCACCATCAGTAAATCCATCAATGACTAACTAAATGTTGGCTTAGTGGGTCCTGACCCAGGTTTAGAGTTAGTTGCTCCAAACAAATCCCTACACTACTGGCCCTTTCGGCATCAATCCGCGAAGTGCGGACTGAAGTCTCACCTGAACTAGTATGGGGGGATGCTGGAACCAAGTTTCTGCACCCATAGATCAATGTGATATCGTTTTATGCCCTAGATATGCCATTGTGCAAATCGAGAAGCCCTTATGTCTTATTTTTTACTTCCTTTAATAAACCTCTAGACCTCCGCAAAGGTTTATGACTGGCTTTCGCAGACCCTAAACAGGTGAATTAGCTACTTATGTGCATCATAGATTACTCTTAACCCAATATTTACTCAGATCTATTTAAGTGTTCGATATTTTTAACATACAACGATATAATCTTCGTGTAAGCACTTAACATCAATTTTGTTCAGATAACAATATAGATCCAATAAATTCGTGCATCAATACATCATTATTTCACAAAACCATCATTTATCACAGCATAAAGCACATTCATTTGTAACAGAAGTAAAGAGATAAAACACAAGAATTTCTGGAATAATCTTCTTTTATTGATATTCAGTTAAGCTTATAGACTCAAGACTTCCCTGTGCACTCAGCTGCAGGGGTCCACGCACTCAGTTGCAGACTCTACTCTAGGCCTCTGCACACTCAGCTGCAGAGCCTTTCTTCTACCTTTTGCGCTAACTTAGACTCCTTTTGTCATACCCATAGACAACTTTTATTCTTCTATTATTCCTTAGAATCTCTAAGACACACCTATTTATACAATCCCATGGTCTGCGAACCATGGGTAGATCTTCAAAAAGCTGACTTAACTTACATAAAAGAGGGTAAAAACCCTTTTTGACTCTTTACTTAACTATGCACTCTGCGACCATAATTTGTGGAGACTTTACATCTTTATACATAAAAAATTGGGCTTTTGCCCCAAAATTGACCCAGGGGACCCCATCCCAATAGGCCCCCAACACAAAGATCGTGACTCGCCCTCGAGGCAATCAACTGGGGCGGAGATCTTACTGCGAAGATCCCCTACCTCCACTTGTGCAAC
This sequence comes from Pinus tabuliformis, assembly GCA_031772625.1. Lineage (NCBI taxonomy): Eukaryota > Viridiplantae > Streptophyta > Pinopsida > Pinales > Pinaceae > Pinus > Pinus tabuliformis. Next base: position 416,628,160 of record CM062815.1, read on the forward strand.
CTCTACTTCAGTCGCGCTCTGTGTGGCTTCCTTCTTGACTTGTTCTACCAGCTGTTTTGTGGCTGGTCCTGCACTATCCTCCTTAATCTTCTGCTGCATACTCTGCAAGTTCGCCAAATTTTCTTGTATGTTGGTCAAGACTATGTAGGCTTCATCTAACCAAGGCCCCAACCTAGCCTTAAGGATTGCCTCTTTCTTCTGCGCTTCTTCCACTTGTGTAAGGAGATGCTTAGCCTCCTATAGCTTGGCCAGGTGTTGTGCTATAGCAATAGTGCATGTCGTCACCCTCACTTTGTCATATTTCTACTAGAGCTAGTGAACCTCTATATTTAATACCTGCAGGGTGGGATCTTCCTGCAGGGTCATCACTACTTCCATAGCCTACTCAAACAATGCGGTGCAGTCCACAACCACGACATCCACCATAGCGACTCCATCCTTAACAGTGGCTTCGCATTGTTCCCTAACCTCTAGTAGGGTTGAAGGTTGTGACTTCATCTCTAGTTCAGTGATTTTCATGTTCAGCTCAAACTAAACTTTGGCCACCTCTCCCTTGGCATCACACACACCCGTAGCAAGTTTCCTAATCTTGGCCTCCAACGGTGCTTCCTCAGGTATGAGCAGCTCTGGCACTGTCCTGCATGCCTCTGCCACCACAGCCGCTAACTAAGCACTCTGCGCCTCGATGGTTTCTTTTACTTTCAAGGCCTCTATCTTCTTAGTGAACACCTACTCATTGTTCACTCAATATTCGCTTATGAGGCCGAGGGAACGCTGCTCCCATTCTCTTAACTCTGCCATCACACCTGTTTGTAGCGTGTGAAGATACTCATTGGGGAGTGCAGCGAGGTTGAGGCCGATGTTCTTTAGAGAACTCACGATGACCTTGTCATCAACCACCTCCGCACTCAATGATCCTTTTAGTAGCGCGACTGCTCGGAGATCCAGTGATCTGACCAGCTTTGATGCCTGACTAGTCCCGGGTGCCAAGCATGTTGGTGCAACTTTTACCTGCCTTGCGCTGATTTGGATCCTGCTAGTTTCGATCTGTAGCTCACGCATATCCTTTTGGATAGTACTTAGCGCCTATTGTTTCTATTGTTCGAATTGCTGCAACAGTTCCATTGTGGTATTGTGCACCTTATCTCTGATCTCTTCATGATCACCTTCCATTAGTGTGATTGGATCCAGCGATGGATTTGTCACTTTCGACTTCTTCCAGGGCCCCTCCTTCTGCTGATCCCTAAACCTTTTTACCTAGAAGGGAGTGCTCTATCCTTCCTCATCACCACCACCCTGCTCTTAGTGCTCCTCTTCCTCTGTCTGAGGGGAAGGGGACTTACTACTCCACTCAGAGTCGTGCTCTTCATGTTCAGCCTACTGCTTCACAGCGTGCTCCTTTTCTAGTCGAGCCTTCTCCTCAACCTCTTTCCTTCGCTTCTTGGCAAACTGCTGGACCGCCTGCTTCACTGCTTCCTTATTTTTCTTTTCCATGGATTTTTTGGTGCATGTGGCCAGATCAGATGGAGAATTTCAATCTGCCAGCCAGCGCTTGATAGTTTCCTAGATGGTGTCATCCGTAGCCAAGTAAGGCAGATCAAACCATTTTTGTTGCGGATCCTTTCGCGCCCTGAAATATACATGGTGGAAGTTCTCTTTAAACTCCACGTACTCTAATAACTATTCAAACACCATAGGAGACAACTGTGGCTTCTGGTTGATGGCCATGTGAAGGCTCGCCTCCATCAAAACCCAAAAAAAATTGGTCTCTGTGACCCGTGCAGCATCCTTTGTGGCCCAAAGGAAGGCAAATTGGGCAGCCTCCAGCAGTCCTTTGTCCACGGGAGGAAACTAACTGTCCTCCAGCAGTTCCCAAGCCACTGGCACGATGGAGAGCAACCACCATGCATAGTGGAAGGTCTTTCTCTCATCCTTAGCCTCGCGATAACTCGCAAGGAACTCACTGCAGAGGTAGCACGACCAATTGAATTGCACGCCCTCCGCACACTATGCAGCTAATGAAATCATTAGTGTTGGAACCTCGTCCGTGCAACATTTTCTCATGACTTTTCCAGCTAAGATCTGTGTAGCAATTTTCACCGCAGGTCATTGATAGATGTGATGGAGTACTCGCGCGGCTTCTTCACTAGCTTGAACATTTCCTTCATTTTTTCTTCCAGTTCGCACTCATTGGTTTTTCTGCCAAACTCCTTGGCTAGATTCAAGACTAAGTGTGGTAAAAGCGTGATCTGATGAATCAACATATCTGTCATTAGGATTGGTGTGCTCAGCCACAAACATCTTTCATGCACCAGGGTAAGAAAGTACTTGATAAAAATGAGGTTGATTATGGATCGATGGTAGTGGGGCACCCACAGCAGGTTCAGCAACCCCGACATATTCACTCTACGAATCCACTCAACAAGCTCCAACGTGGTGACACCTGATTCTTTATAGTACACCCTCTTCATATAATTCTTCGTCCCAAGGTGGGGGAACCTCTCATGGTCCGCCAAATCTGAGTCTTCCATCATTAAATTGGGCACCTATGCCAGGTATTGTCCATCAAATGTGATGCTCTTGGGTAGCGGGGGCGTGTGAGTCAGGAATTTCTCTGCGTTTGGGTCTTTGGTTATCTTCACCTTTCCCTTACACAGAGGGATATAATCCAGCAACTTGGAGATAGGCTCCACACCCTCGACATCTATATCCTTTGTGTCATCTTCAACCTCCAAATCTATCACTCTCCCCTTATCCTTTTCCATTTTTTATCTTTCTTCTAGGACTGGGTAGCAGAGTGCTTCCTCGGTGACTCATGCACTGGCATTGGCCTCTTCTACTTGTCTTTCTTGGGCTTGGGGGATTCTCTCATTGGTGTAGGCTTCATCCGAGGCGACCTTGGCGCTGTAGGCATAGTAGTCAGAGCCGCCATGCTCACAACCTCTAGAGCAAATCCCTCAGAGGCAACAATTCCTCCAGTGCTTGTAGTTTCTCCTGGTCCAGACATCGTGATGAGACTAAACCACTGGGTACCCTAGGGTAATTTACCAAATACAGAGCTAGCGACCAAATCTGCGAAAACCTGAGGATTCATAAACTATGGACAGCACAACGCAAAAATTATAAGGATGCAAAGTGTTCTTTGCTAGACGGCCACATGTAATTTATAGGAAAATTTGAATTTAAATTCGACCATTCCCCCAAAATCGACCCATAAATGATGATTTGGCAGCACATCTCCAAAGATTTCAAACCTAAATTCAACCTTAAATTCTACCCCCTGCTCCTCTTAACCATCTCCTGGTTGTCAAATCATGAACAGTGACTGTAACGGTCACTTTCTGGCTATGCTACACGGTATCTCCCTCTGTAACAGAACTCCATTCGCACCACTTTTGGTCCTGTGACATCACCCATTTTCGCGCAGCCCCCATGCCGCATAGTTATACAAACCAGGCAGTGTAGTTTAGAGTACCGTGCTCCCTTGCGCTGCCTAGAGTGCTAATACTGTGCTACCGTCAAGTAGTCATTGGGCTGGATCCCCTATGTATGGCTTCAACCGGCTTCCATTTACCCTTCCTGGAAATGGTTCTCCATTCAACTTTGCAAGTTGAACTGCACCACCATCTGTAATTTCTTTGACGACATATGGCCCCAGCCAGTGCATCTAAAACTTTCTTGGAAACTTAGCGAACTTGCTATCATATAATAAAACCAAGTCATTTACCTTGAAGGTGTGCAGTTTGATGTGCCAATCATGCCAAGCTTTTTCGCGTTCCTTCTGAACCTGCTGATGGAATCCAGCCAAAAACCTATCTTCTTCGAGCTCCATTAGCTGCATGAGCCATTCTTCTAAGGCTCCGCGGTCCACCATTCCTGTGAAAGCCACTATGCATAGACTAGGCATGATATACTCCATAGGCATTACAGCTTCCACACCATAGACCAACCTAAAAGGTGTCTGACCTGTGAGATTTTTGCAAGTAGTCTTGTATGCCCATAATATTGCTGGTATGCACACATCCCAATCATTCCACTGCGCATTGCAAACCTTCATCAGTGCATCCTCCAAGATCTTATTAAAAGCCTCAACCATTCCATTGGCCTGAGGATGATATGACGTACTCATCTAATGGTAAACCTGGAACTCTTCTGTTAGTGTGTTGATCATCTCTTTGAGAAAATGTGTACAGCGATCACTCATCAATACCTTTGGGCAACCAAACCTGGTCAACACATATTCAAATAAAAATTTTGTTTTTGTTTTCCTTGTACAGTGTTTCATAGGTTGTGCCTCCAACCATCTAGTCAAATACTCTGTCCTGCTGATGATATAACGTGCACCGGTTTTCTTGCCTGGGGGTTGTTGGCATTATGATGCATGTGTTGTACTTGATGGCAACCTCTCATAGAAGAACATCTCACTTACATATAACTAGATCAATCTACAGATGTGACTAAATGCATGGGATGCAGGACAGCTCAAAGGAATAAAAAGATCAAGTTCTAAGTATGACAAGTTAGCTTTGCCATCAAGTCCAAAGGGGGAGATTGTTGGCATTATGAGACAAGTGTTGTCCTTGATGGATACTCACACAGATGTTAGATCATAGTGCAGCAGATCAGTAGCAAAGAATTGATGATCAGACTACAAAGAATGAAGAAAGAAGAGTATATACGCAGGTTCACTATATACCAAGTCACGTATACGCAGGTTCGCTATATACCAAGTAGGGTATACACGCAGTTTCATGCACGGAAAAGCACGTACATGTCAGAAAGCTTATTTTTGGGTCTGTGGTATTTAGACCTATGGTTTTGGTCCGTCTTATTGCACCCATAAGTGTTGATCCCAAGTATTGGGTCGATGGTATTGTTTTATTATGGTTTCAGTCCGTGGTATTGAGCAAGGCCTAAGACTATAAAAGGAGAAGAAGATCATTAGGCAAAGGTATTCAGAAAGTCTTGAATATCTAATGAAGTATGAGATCCAGTATGCAGGTTATGGGTTGATGATGCATTGCTTGATCTGAGCTAAGGAGGGATCTCACCGGTTGATGGAGAACAAGATCTAAGGAGAGATCGGGATCAAATGGTTTGAAATGAACTATCTTTATATGGTTGATTATGCTTATTCTAGATCTGCATACTGATGCATGTAATATAAATGTTATGAGTATGACTGATGTCTGGTACAGCTGCAAAGTTATAAGAAAATATTTTTAGATCTGTACGCGGGTTGGCCTTGGAAAAAGCGCGTATGTACGCGGGTTTGATTCATCATAGTAGCGTATACCATTTGAGCTATGATGTCTGAAGTTACAGGTGGTTCTGACTGTTGATGAGTTCTGATGACTATTTAATGGTGTCAGTATTCTGCATATCTTGGTTGGATGATTGTGTATTGATGGATGAGAACTAATATGGATCAAGATCATAATGACTCATATTTATGTGATCCGATGGACTAGATCTAGGTGCTAACACATATATTATCCTTGTATATGTAATGATCTGGTTATGTCTGAAGTCAGGAAGTGCAGAGAAGTTATGAATAAGTAATTAATGACATATACGCTGGTTCACCTTGATGAAGTTGCGTATACACGCAGATTCAGCACTTCCAAGTAGCGTATGCACTCTGATGCATGTTTTTGATGATACAGTTGGTTCTGATTGATTTTGCAGAGTTCTGTGACTGTGTTGATTGACAGGGTTTCAGTGTTTCAGTGATTCAGAGATTGATGATGCTAGTAGTGATTGTTTTGAGCTTCAATGATAGTTATGGGTCCAGTATGAAAATTTGATGAAACGTGGCCTTCAGATTATAGTGTTGTGCTTCAGGAGTATCCAGTCTGAAAATGTATGAAACGTGGTACCCGGAGGAGAGAAGATTGTAGGCAGGCGCCTACGTACTAGTATCTTAGCTAGTACAAGAGCAAAGGGGGTTGGAGCTCCCTTCCAGGAGAGTCTGGAGAACGAGAGAAGGTTGTAGCCTTCTGTAGGTTGTAGCCTACGTGCTAGTAAAGGACTGCACCAGTACATTGTAAAAGAATTTTCTTAATAAAGGAAGATAGAAACGAATTGCAGCAGGTGGTTTTCACCCACATTGGGTTTCCACCTTATATCATGGTGTTCATGTGTGTTGCTTATGTGTGTTGATATATCTGTTTTACTGCTAATGTTGACTGTTAATATGGCTAATAATGTTCTGATGCATCCATTAAAGATCACATAACTGAATCATGAGTTTAATGGTTACACGCTAGTTTCAATAGACACAGTTGCGTATATACGTGGGTATACTTAACTGAAGTAGTGTATATGAATCTGAGTATGAAAATGAAAAATTTTTATTGATTAGATAATACTGATTCACCCCCCCTCTCAGTATTATTTCCAACAGGGTTTGAATTGGTCCTACAAAATCAATTTCATGTTTCTCAAAAGGCTGCAATGACACCTACAGATTTAGAGGTAGCTCATCCCTCTGCGATGGCCTACCCATTCTCTAACATGCATCGGATGCCCTACAATATGCTTAAGAATATTTATGCATCATCGGCCACCACAACCTAGCAAGAAAAATATTCTATGTTGTTGCTTTTCCTGCATAATTCCCTGCCACAACTCCTCCATGAGCTTCAACGAGGATATGGTTTCATTCAAATTTGGACACATAACGTCGAAGTATCTCGACCAATCCCATTTTATACAAATGCCTTGCAATTATCTAAAAATATGCCGCACGCACCACCAATTCTTTCTTCTGTTGAATGGTATATCCCTCTGGACTCATTCCTATAGTCGAGAAGTGGACAATATCCACAAAGTGATTATCCACTATGCGCGTTGCAAAGAGTTGTGCATCAGGTAGCCCTTCCTCCAAATTAGTAGGCTCTTCTCCTGTTTCAATGTGCGACAGATGGTCTTGCCCTGCATTCAACCTTCTTGTGTTCACAATTACCTCAAAGTCATATTCTTGAAACAACAACAGACATATACATTTTTTTCCCCCAACATAGGCTTATTGACTAGATACTTCAATGCAGAATGGTTTTTGTACATACTAAAATGTCCGCATAGAAGGTAATGTTTGAATAATTCTTTTTAGCCTTTGACAACTTCCTTCTCGCAAATGCTATAGAATGGTACAGTTCTCCTTCGCCAACCTATGTCAGCTCTGCTCCCAACACAATACATGAGGCATCAACATGCACGTGGAATTCCTTCTTCCAATCCAGGAATACCAGGATCGGCGCGGTGACCATTGTTTCCTTCAACACATCCAGACAGTGTTGACATCCTTCATCCCAACAGAATGCAGTGTCCTTCTTCAGCAAATTTTCCATAGGCGTGGTAATTTGAGCATAACTATTGATGAACTTCCAATAGTATCCAGTATGATCCAACATTGTGCACAGTTGTTTGACACTTCTTGGCCTCTCCAAATTAACTATGACCGCAATCTTAGCAGGGTCCACCATTAATCCTTGCTTGCACACCACATGACCCAACAAAATTCTGAAAGGGATGGAGAACAAGCATTTCTTCAAGTTCAACGCAATCTAATACCTTTGGCATGTATCCAACATCAAGTGAAAACTAGCTACATGGTGCTTTACTAGCCCAAACACTATCCAATCATCAAAATATACCTCCAAGAACTTGTGAATAAATTCTTTGAACATCCCGATGACTATGCATGAGAAGATCGCCAACGCATTCTTAAGTCCAAATGGCATCACTGTATACTGAAATCACCCCCATTATGTCGCAAAGGTGGTCTTACTCCTGTCTTTGTTGGGTTGTGTTATATTCTTTCCACAACTATCCCACGTAGTTAACGGGGGTTAGAAGGGGGGCGGAGCCCCCCCTTCGTTGCGCCGATTGCGTAGCGGGAGGAGTCGCAGGGGGTTTGAGGGGTGCAGGTAACCCCATTCTATGGGGTCTAGGGAAAACCCCTGGAAAATTTTGGTTTTGGACCATATGTTAGGTTGGGTGGACCTACCTATGGTTTTGTGCATGATTTTCGCACATGGTTTTGAACGCGATGGTTTTCGGTCCATGGTTTCGAACTCGATGGGTTTTGGTCCATGGTATTGGATGCTTCATCATGTATAAATATGTATTGTAACATTGAAAAGAATATAATGAAAAATCAAGCTGGTAGTCCCGGTTTTGGGATCCATGGGAAAATCTTTGTGTATATGTGTTTTATGTGTTATGCTCTCGCATTGTTTATTTTCTGTGTCTTAAAATTCGTATGCAGGTAATTTTTGTACGGGGTTAAAACCTGCATTTGGTATCAGAGATGTTTTGGCTTCAAGGGGACGCCTTTATTGCTGAGGGGTTTCGCTCGGGCCTGTGGTAGAACTCGTTCAATGGGAGATTTGCGGGATCGATTCTGGTGGTGAAAGAAGATGACGAGCAGTGGAAAGATAGAGATCGAGAAATTTAATGGTCAGAGTTTTGAGTTGTGGAAACTCGAGATGGAGGATCTGTTGGTGGATAAAGATCAGTGGATCGCGATAGATCCGGGTACTAAACCAACGGGAGTGTCTGATGAAGAATGGAAGAAGTTGGATCGGAAGGCAAAGAGCACAATACCATTATGTGTCTGAGATTCAGTATTGCTGAATGTATCAAGGGAAGCTACGGTGAAGTCTTTGTGGGACAAGTTAGGGACTTTGTACCAATCTATGTCTCTAGTGAATAAACTGTTCCTACGGAAAAAGTTGTATAACCTGAGGATGAAAGATGGAGACTCAGTGAAAAAGCATCTGAATGCGTTTAATACTGTGGTAAGTCAGTTATCCTTTGTTGATATCAAAATTTCAGATGAAGATAAGTGCATTAGCTTGTTGTGTTCTCTACCAAATTCGTGGGATAGTCTAGTTATTTCAATAGGTAGCAATGCAACTGCCTTGCAGTTTGAAGAAATAGTCTCATCCTTGCTGACGGAGGAGATGAGATGGTAAAATATGGAGAGCTAGAATGGTGATGCCTTGTCTGTACGAGGATGGTCCCAGAACAGAAACAAAAATAAGTCATCAAGTGGGAGATCTAAATCTAGAGGGAGATCTAAATCTCCAGGAAAACCTGTAAAGGTGGTGTGCTGGAAATGTGGAAAAGAAGGGCACTACAAATGGACTGTAAATCTAAAGCTCCTGATAAAGGAAAGGGATCTAATGATGCTCCTTCTGTAGAGGTGAAAACCACCTCAGATGAAGGTGGGGATGTGTACTTGGCTGCTTCAAGTACACATGTAGATCATGAGGCATGGTTGATTGACTCAGGTGCATCCTTTCACTTCACTCCCCATAGACAGTGGTTTTGCGAGTATGAGAAATAAGATGGTGGTGATGTCTTCCTTGGGGATGATAGGAAGGCTAGAATCATTGGTCGTGGAAAAGTAAAGTTGAAGTTGCAAGGTGGAAAGGTTAGAACACTTCCAGGTGTTCTGCATATTCCTACATTGGCTAGAAATCTAATTTCTTTAAGCACGTTGGATGATGCAGGTGTAAAAACAGTGTTCAAGAAGGATACCTGCAAGATGGTTTGGGGAGCACTGGTATTGATGAGGGGAGTTCGGATTGGAACTTTGTACAAGCTACAAGGTAGTACTATTGTTGATGGGTGCAACAATTTTGTGGTTCTTGAAAGTAGAGGAGAAAATCTAGTGGTCTCTGGAGAGAAGACCATGTTGTGGCATCAAAGGCTTGGACATGTTGGAGAGAAGGGCCTTCGAATACTTCATGGTAAAGGTATGGTAGAAGGTATGAGTAATAGCTCTCTGGATTTTGATTTCTGTGAAAATTGTGTATATGGGAAGCAGAATCGGGTGAGTTTCCCCTCTTGTGGTAAGCAGGCGAAACATATATTAGAGCTTGTGCACAGTGATGTGTTTGGATATGTGAAGGTTCCATCACTAGGTAAGTCTATGTACTATGTATCATTTATAGATGACTTCTCAAGGAATACATGGATATATTTCCTTAAGAAGAAATCTGAAGTCTTTGACAGGTTTAAAGAATTTAAGGCTCTGGTTGAAAACCAGACAAAGAAGAAGATAAAGGTGCTGAGGACAGATAATGGTGGAGAGTTTTTTAGTAAGGAATTTGAATAATTCTGTAAGAAGTGTGGTATCGCATGGAAAAATACTTCTTCATATACACCTCAGAAAAATGGAGTTGTAGAAAGAATGAACAAGACGTTGATGGAAAGGGCAAGAAGCATGCTCAGTGGTGCCGGGTTAGGACAAGAATTCTGGGCAGAGGCGGTGGAGACAGCATGTTACCGTGTCAATAGATCACCTTCATCAGCATTGGAGGATAAGACTCCATAATAGGCATGAACTGGTAAGAAACCCTCTCTTTCACATCTTAGGGTATTTGGATGTGATGCATATGTACATGTTCCAAAGGAGAAATGAACCAAGTTAGATAGTAAATCTGAAAACTGAATCTTTATTGGGTATAAGGATGGTTTAAAGGGTTATAAGCTTTGCAACCTAGTAACAAGGAAGGTTGTGTACAACCGAGATGTGGTGTTCAGAGGTAAAAGATGTTATTAAACATGAAGTCCAACCAAAGGAACCTGAGAAGATAGAGTTTGAGCTTAAGGATGAAGAATCAGACTCTACAATAGAGGAGGAATCAAAAGATGAAGAGCCACAAATTCCGAGTGTGAGAAGATCAGTTCAAGAAAGAAGGCAGCTAGAAAGGTATAGTCCATCTGATTTCTATTCAACTTTTTCTTTATCTATTACTGACGATTATCCCAAAATTGTGAAGGAAGCAGTAGATTCAAAGGACGACAAACTCTGGAAAGAGGCCATGGTTGATGAAATGGCATCTTTACACAAAAATGAGGCTTCGGATCTGGTGGAGTTGTCGACTGGAAGGAAACCCATTGGAAGCAAATGGGTGTTCGAGAAGAAGACAAATGCAGAAGGAAAGGTGGAGAAATACAAAGCTCAGCTGGTAGCAAAAGGTTATTCCCATGTGCCGGGAATTGATTTTTGTGATATTTTTTCTCCTGTTGCCAAGATAATTTCTATTAGATTACTTCTATCTGTTGCTACTGCTTTTGATTTTTAGGTAGAACAGATGGATGTTAAGACAACATTTCTTCACAGGGATCTGGAAGAGGAGATCTACATGAAGCAACCTGAAGGCTTTGCGATGAAGGGTAAGAAAGAACTGGTATGCAAGTTAAAGAAGTCTCTCTATGGGTTAAAACAGTCACCAAGGATGTGGTATCAGAAATTTGATACATTTATACGGGGACTTGGCTTCACCAGAAGCAAAGTAGATCACTGTGTGTATTTTAAATTAATTGGTGACCGTGTTATTTATATAGTCTTGTATGTGGATGATATGTTTCTGGTTGGAAATGACAAAGAAATTATCCAGGATTTGAAGACCCAATTGTCCTCCAAATTCGACATGAAAGATCTTGGTGTTGCAAACTATATTTAGGGCATGGAAATTAAAATAGATCAGGCAAAGAGGAAGCTCTAGTTAAACCAGAGGAAGTATGTTGAGACAATATTTCAGAGGTTTAATATGCAGGATAGTAAACCGGTGAAGGTTCCTATTCCTGTAGGTGTAAAGTTATCTACTGAACATTGTCCCAAGACAGAAGAAGAGAAAGAGGATATGTCTCATGTTCCATATGCAAGTGCAGTTGGTAGCCTGATGTATGGAATGGTCTATACTAGACCAGACATTGCACATGCAGTGGAACTATTGAGAAGGTTTATGTCAAAACCAGGGAAGGAGCATTGCACAGCAATGAAGCGGGTTTTCAGGTATTTGTGTGGCACTAATGATTAAGGTTTGTGCTACCAAGGAAGACTAGGATTGGACAGAGTTTTGGATATCCATGGCTTTGTTGATGCGGACTAAGCTGGAGATATGGATCAAAGAAGATATACAAGTGGGTATGTGTTTAACCTATTTGGAGGTGCAGTCAGTTGGATGAGTAAGAAACAATCTGTAGTGGCACTATCAACTACAGAGGTAGAATACATGGCAACCACTCATGCAAGCAAGGAAGCAGTTTGGTTGCGGAGATTGTGTTCAAGTATGGGGTTAGTACAGTGATCCGGATTTAGACAGGAACGCAATAGATTACAGAGATAATCATGTACACAAAGATGCAGCGGAAATAATACTTCATTTCATTAATGAAAAATACTGAAATATGCTTACAAACAGAAATGGAAATAAACTAGCTAGGGCGATGGTAGCTTATCTCTGAGAAGAGATGTGATCGCTACATGCCTCTGAACTGTTCCGAACTGTATTACAATGAGGCTCGAAGGCCTATTTATTGTTGAGAAACAATGGAAAACCCTTCACATCCCGAAACCTAACCCTAGAAGATGAAACGCCAAATTGTGGGCCCCGTTTGGGTAAATTGGTACATCAATTTCCCGGGGTCGTAACTTTGGCATACGATCTTCGTTTGATGCGTACAATAGCTCGTTAGAAAGATCTATCCGAGCACTACCACTTTGGGAAGGGCAACATTGGTCTATAGACCCATGTTGCCCCCAGATTCCCAAAAAAACATCGTTTAGGGCCTCAAAACGGCTCCGGAAGTTCAGGACCCGAAAAACTGCTAAAAATAGTAAGTTGTGCTACAATTAAGGAAACTGAAAATGCTAAAAGAGACAGTTGTGGGGGTCCAAATGGGTTGGTGGGTGGCCACCAACATCCACCTGGATCATTCCTCCCCCCTTAGGAAGCAATGGTCCCCATTGCGTTGAGTTCCTCCATCTGCTGAACTTGTCCTGCAATCTCTGATGTGTCCCGTGATGGTGGGAAGCATGGTCGACGATGGTCCACATTGAACATTTGGTGCAGGCGAAGGAATGGAGGAATGTTGTGCTCCAAAGCATTGTTCCCCATAGCCTTGGTACTGCTGTAAGGACCATGTCGGTGTGGTCTGAGCTTCTGATGGGTTCTGGTAAGGCGTTCTTTCTGTCGATGCAACCAGACTTTGTTGCCCACCTGAAACTTATGTGGTACCCCTGTGGGTGAGGAGAAGTTGTTCCTGTGTTCTGTCATGACCGAACCCTTTGCAGGGGTCATGGGTGTAGCAACGATCTTCCCCTTATTTTGGGAGTGAACCAGACAAATGAATTTCCTGGTCTGTGATATGAGCTTGCTGCCTTTCTTAGCAGTGATCAAAGATGTGGCAGTAGGTGGAGCTATCTCTGGTATCCTGTATAATGAATCACCCAAAGAAATAATGACAGCGCGAGGCCTTGACTCATACACAGCATGTCGCCTCCATAAGTATGGTTGGCCTAATAATACATCGCAAACATCCAGAGGTGTAACATCACATAATACCTCGTCGGTGAAGGGCTTGATGCTGTAGGGAAGGCGGCACTGCTGGCGAACTTTCAGATCTCGTCCTTCGTGAAGCCACCCGATACTGTACGGCTGCGGGTGTGGTGTAGTCGGTAGGCCCAACCGCTTCACGACCTCTGCTGAAACCAGGTTCTTTTGGCTACCACTGTCGACAATGAATCGCAGCGGTGAACCCTTCACCCACATCTGTGAGTGGAAAAGACGCTCCCCCTCCTCTGGATCTTCGGGCTCATTTTTCTTGATCTTGGCGGTGGCAACAGTGGCAGTGGGATCCGCATCAATGATCTGCTTCCCTTTGCCATTCACCTTGTCGGGTTCTGGCTCAGGATCGGAACATGCATCTGATTCGGAAGCCTTCAACTCAGCCACCAACGACTGCTTGGTCCGACACTCACTTGTGTTATGAGTGGGACTCTTGTGGAACTCACACCACTTTCCTGTGTCCTTCCTCGGCTTCGTGGTGTTGTTCTTTTCTTGCGGCCTTGACGGGTTGTCTTGGGTCACCCCGCCTTGGCTTTGTCCTTTGGGCTTCGGATTTGCAGATCCAAAGTCTCGCTTCTTCTGTTTGAACTTTTGCTCGATTTTGACAGCGTATCGGTATGCTGTGCCGAGTGAGGGGATGTCCAAGAACACCATCTCTTCCTGGATGTATCTATGCAGGCAGCCACGATATTTGAGTACCAGATGCAGCTCAGAATCTTTGATACCCAACTGTGTGCGAAGGGTATGAAAAATGTTTGTGAACTCCGACACATCTTGGTCTTGTCCCTGCCGCAGTGTGGTCCATTTGATGTATTTGTCCTCATAGCTTCCGACAGGGTAATACTGCTCCTTGATGGCATCCCGGAAGTCATTCCAAGTGGGTGCGGCTGAAAATAGTGAGCCTGTACTTTCATCCTTCTGCTCGCAGTAGGTTTCCCACCAGTCCTTGACGTGGGGGGCTGCTTTGAGAAGAGCAAAAATAATCTTTTCCCGACTTGAAAATTCATGAACAGAAAAATACCCATCTAGCAGATTTAACCATTTATCTACGGCATCTGCGTCTATTTGACCCTCGAAGATGGGGATTTCAAAATTAACTTGTACCTTGAACGGTGTGGCGTTTCCAGAGTCGCTTTTGGAAGTCGATGCGTCGCCTCTGGGTAGCCGCTGAAGGATCTGCGCAAAGCTATCCATCATCGCGTTCCTTTGCCGCTCGAGCGCTTCTTCGAGCAAGATTTTGATAGGATCTCCTGCCCCCTCGTCTTTCTTCTCATCCGCCATGGGAGGCCGTCGGGATTTCCGAGGCTGGTCTTGCAAAGGTTCGACCAATTCAAGCCCTAACTCCTTATATCCCGACCTCGTTGGGGACATGCAAAGAAAAACAGAGAAAAAGCAGACCGCTCTGATACCACTGATCCGGATTTAGACAGGAACGCAATAGATTACAGAGATAATCATGTACACAAAGATGCAGCGGAAATAATACTTCATTTCATTAATGAAAAATACTGAAATATGCTTACAAACAGAAATGGAAATAAACTAGCTAGGGCGATGGTAGCTTATCTCTGAGAAGAGATGTGATCGCTACATGCCTCTGAACTGTTCCGAACTGTATTACAATGAGGCTCGAAGGCCTATTTATTGTTGAGAAACAATGGAAAACCCTTCACATCCCGAAACCTAACCCTAGAAGATGAAACGCCAAATTGTGGGCCCCGTTTGGGTAAATTGGTACATCAATTTCCCGGGGTCGTAACTTTGGCATACGATCTTCGTTTGATGCGTACAATAGCTCGTTAGAAAGATCTATCCGAGCACTACCACTTTGGGAAGGGCAACATTGGTCTATAGACCCATGTTGCCCCCAGATTCCCAAAAAAACATCGTTTAGGGCCTCAAAACGGCTCCGGAAGTTCAGGACCCGAAAAACTGCTAAAAATAGTAAGTTGTGCTACAATTAAGGAAACTGAAAATGCTAAAAGAGACAGTTGTGGGGGTCCAAATGGGTTGGTGGGTGGCCACCAACATCCACCTGGATCATACAGGGAGCTATAAGGATAGACTGTGAGAGCCAAAGTGAAATTTTCTTGGAAAAGTACCCTGCTTACCATTCAAAGACAAAGCACATTGATATTCAATATCACTTTGTGAGGGATATGGTAGAAGACAAAAAGGTGTTGCTTGTAAAGGTGGACACTTTGAAGAATACTGCAGATGCATTGACAAAATTTGTGAGCTCTGAGAAGTTCTCTTGGTGTAGAGAAACAATGGGCATTGTACGGTTGGATAAATGACTAATCTCTCTTGTGGGCCCCTGTGGAAAGAAAACAACAAGTGGGAGAATGTTGGGTTGTGTTATATTCTTTCCACGACTAGCCCACATAGTTAACCGGGGGGTTAGAAGGGGGGTGGAGCCCCCCCTTTGTTGTTCCGATTGCATAGCGGGGGGGAGTCACAGGGGGTTTGAGGGGTGCAGGTAACCCCACTCTATGGGGTCCGAGGCAGCGCCCTGGAAAATTTTGGTTTTGGACCCTATGTTAGGTTAGGCGGACCTACCTATGGTTTTGTGCATGATTTTCGCACATGGTTTTGGATGCGATGGTTTTCGATCCATGGTTTTGGACGCAATGGGTTTCGGCCCATGGTATTGGATTCTTTGGCATGTATAAATATGTATTGTAACATTGAAATGAATATAATGAAAAACCAAGCTAGTAGTCCCAATTTTAGGATCTAGGGGAAAATCTCTGTGTATATTTGTTTTATGTGTTATGCTCTCGCATTGTTTATTTTCTGTGTTTTAGAATTCGTATACACGTAATTTCTGTATGGGGTTAAAAACTACAATTTTCTGGCACAATCTTAATCTAACGGTACCCAGAGAACCCATCAGTGAATGAGTAGGCCTCCTGCCCTCCAACATTATCCAGTACTTCATCTGTTAATGGTTTCAGAAAAGGATCATGAACGCAGGCATCGTTAAGCTTCCTAAGATCTACACAAATTCGTATTTATCCCTTCTGTTTCTTTTCCTGGACTACCATTGGGCTCACCCAATCAAATTCCTCCACTAGTTCAATAATTCCTACCTCAAGCATCTTATCCGACTCCAAGCAGAACTTTTCTTTATACATGGGATTAAGGCGATATGGCCTCTACTTAACCGGCTTCGCATCTGGCGTCAAGGTAATCTTCATCATGACCAAGTCTCCTATGATACCTTTTAGGTCCGAAAAATTTATAAGGAACAAATCCTGATATTCATGAAGCAATTCAATGACCTTATCTATTGTGGCATCATCCCAATAATCTCCAATCTTCACAAACTTAAGCTCCACTTTTGTGCCAATGTTTACTTGCCTAGTTTTCCGTGGCGCATTGATGTCTGGATTCTCTATCTGCAGTCCCTAAAATTCACGGTGGCCTTCTTCTTCTGGGATGTTAATATTTCTAGGATCCTCATCCTCTCCTTCGGCAGTCACATTATAGCACTCCAGCACTGTTAATCTAGGTTGTCATTGATGTCAATATAGCAGTGTTTTCTTTGATATATGATGATATGATGAGATGGAGGACTCAAGTGGATTGAATATATATATATATATATATATATATATATATATATATATATACAGATAGAATAGAAGCAGTAGATCCGTGAAGCAATAGGAGCAAGAAGCCAAAGAGTAAGATGAAGAGTTTACCGAAAGCCATCAAAGAAGCAAGTCATCAGAGCAAGAGAAGCAGGTTATCGCATATGCCCAAGGGTAAGTGTTATCAAAATAACAAAGAGAAACAATGATAACAGAGGAGTAAAGAAGAAAACAACAGAGGAGCATAAACAGAGTTATCGAGGTCACAGGAAGATAAGCCACAGGAGTAATGGCTATCGGAAGAGCGGAAGCATGAAGAGAAGTCACAGGAGCAACAACTATTGGAAGAGCGAGGATAGGAAAGTACGGACTTCCTTGATCATGCTGAAGTCATGCACTCAATCCTAGTTGTCAATCTCATAGTCAACCCTTAGATCACGGTCAACTACGGGGGTTAAGGATGTTTTTAATCCATGTGCCAGTTAAAGTCCCACAAACTGTCGATTGTGATAAGGCAGTGGACCCGACAGATTTATTAACAACTGTTTATTGAAATATCACATCCACCACATCACGAGTCCTAAAGCCTTATGTTACACTGAAATCCTCCGATTGCGATATGTAATACCGAGGAAGTAATAAACCATGGGAACCCTTTCGACAGTATATAATATCGGTAGAAATCATATCAACAGTTCTATTTTATTCCACCACTCAAAACCTCTGATTGCGATATGTAATACGGACCCGATAGTTCCATTACATACGCCTTAATATGATATCGCGTCCGCCACATCGCAAGTCTCTTTAAAGCCTTGTCATGTTGAAACCCCCAATTGCGATTTGAGTTGCGGACCCGATCTATTTATGAAAACAATCCTAATGTAATATCACATCCGCCTATCGGAACGATCATATCACATGTCATAAAGGGATGTATATCCAAATCCTCTAATTGCGATAACATTGTGTACCCGCTACACCATTATAATACGTCCTAAAGAAATATCGCATCCATTGCATATCAAAAGTCTTGAAAAGATGTAACAATGGTGAAACCGTGAACCCATTGCACCACTATAACATGACTTTATACAATTTCGCATCCGCAGTATCCCTAGTTTCTAAGGGATGTCAAACTACCGATTGTGACGGGTTTATTAACAACTGCTTAAGATCATATCGCATCCACTCCATCGACCATATGGGATCGACTATGTTATGAGAAGACCTCTGGAAGTTGCGATTGCTATTAAAGGTGATGACGTGGCATGTGGGACCTCCATATGGGTAACGTATCTCAGGCATCTATCACAGAGAAGCGGTAACCGTTCACAACTCGTGAACTTGAAGGAACAGAGGAAGCCGGAAGGTCAAGCAAACGAAAGAAGAATTCGAAAGGTCGAGAAGCAAAAGGTCTGGCAGACGATGCAGGTACAAAATAAGCCGAAGATCGAGTGAGAGAGAAGTAAGCAGAAGGACAGAAGTAAGTTGTAGATCCAACAGGACAAAAGGAAGCCAAAGGTCTTGCAGGACAGAAGGAAGCTGAAGGTATAGCAAGACATAAGGAAGCCAAAGGTCCAACAGGACAGGAGGAAGCTGAAGGACGAGGCAATTATGTTGATAAAGTTAATCTTTGAAAGGCTCGGACCTGTGATGAATTAATCAAGTACATAACACAACTTGAAGAAAAATTTTGTGAAGGGGAAAAATAAAGTTTCATCTTACATCATTTGAAGGGAGCAGTAGCCAGCACCAGCATTAAAGCATTTGTGAGTCTGGTTCTGGGAAGTAATAGATCGTGATAGCAAGAAAATTGAGAAGCAGTCACGCTTGAAACAGTTACCACAATAGTAAAGAACAGAGACTTGAAAACAGAGAATTGCTTTTGTGCATACGTTGAGGTTGAGCGCATATATCTTGTTGGAAAGCTTCAACAAATCTTGGAAACATTATCAGAGATCATGAGGCCTATTTTAAATCATCATGAGGTAACATTACAGAATCTGTTAGGGCAATATGAAGAGTTTTGAAGACTCCTTCATATGAAGACAGGATGTCATTGATGTAGTAGTGAAGGTGTAGATAGATAGAATTCAGTGAAGAAGATGTTGGGAATAGAAAATAACTACCAAACATATCTAGACAATATATAGGAGAGGGTTGGAGCCCTTGGGGTTGGTGCCTCGGAATTGGAAGGATTGGTGTCCTTGGAGTTGGTGCTGCTAAATCCAAGGTTAGTGCCTTGATAAGACAGGGTTGGTGCCCTGGAGGTTGGAGCCTCATAAAATGTCCAAGTTGGTGCTTGTCAACTGGTTGGAGCCCTATATACATTGTACTTGATTTATTATAAAGATTATATTAATAAAATCATTTATCCCTGTTGGTCATTTTGTGTTCTAAATATAAATGATTTAACTGAAAAAAATAACAATTGAAAAGGAATATTGATTCAACCCCCCTCTTAGTATTTCCAACAATTGGTATCCGAGCCAATACCTTCACTCAAAATCCTAACAACTTGAAGGTTGATCATTAGAACACAAATGGTGAAGCCAAGGAAGAAAGTCTCCAATCCTCCTAAAGATGTGTCTCCCTCTACCACTGAAATAGAAGTCAATCAATTTGTGAAGGCTCCATGGTTCAATGAAAACTTTGATATATGGGAAGCAAGAATGAGGAATTTCTTAAAGACTCAAGGCATTGAATTATGGGAATCAGTAATTACTGATAACATGATGAATGGAGAATCCAAGGAGTACAATGCAAAAGCGATGAAGGCAATCTTGAATGGGCTACCAGATTCTATAAAGAACAATTTAGGAAAATGTTCATCAACGAAGGGTATATGGGACAAACTTCATGATCTTCACTCAAAAGGAGCATTGAAAATGATCTCTAGTCAAGAAAATGATGGAAAACAAGAAGAAAATCCAAAGCCCGTCAAGGAAGCTTGAGATAAGATTGATGACATCAAGGCTAAAGAAGACCTAGAAAATTAAGAGAATGAAAAAGACTTTGTAGAATATCTCCTCACTAAACTTATGGCTGCCATGGAAGAGATTATCAATTTGAAAAAGGAAAATGAGTAACTTAATAAGAAAGCACTAGCTGGTGACCAAGACCAAACAAGGAAGAAATTTGACCTTGTCAAGCTTCAAGTACAAGAAAGGGATGAAGAGCTTGCCAAGCTTAAGAAGGAATTTCATCAAATCAAAAGAAAGCATCATGAAGAAGTCATATCCATGACAAATCAATTGGATAAAGAAAAGAAACGGGAAGATACCTTGTCATGTCAACTTGAACAAAGGCACAAGAGCTTGGACAAACTTGAAGAAGAGATTGGTCAGTACAAGGTAGAGGTCTCCTCTCTCAAATCTCAACTACAAGAAGCAAGAAAGTTAGCACAAGGAGTTGAGAATACAATAGAAGCATTGGCAATCATAGAAGGACAGGTTGATGAAGCAAAAAAGGAGAGAAACACCATGATATGTCAACTAAAAGCAAAGGATGGAGAAATCTTCAATTTAAAATCTAACATCGACCTTCTCATGGCCGAAACATGTAAAGCTACAAGGATCAACGAAGAAATGGAGAGCATTCTAGCAAAGGAAAATGAAGAAATATTCAAAATGAAGTTAGATATCATCTCCCTTAAATTAGAAGCAAATGAAGCAATGCGTATTAAGGAAGAGATTGAGAAACAACTTGCTAAGAAGAATAATGATTGCGAAAAATAGGAAGAAGAGATTGTCTCCCTCGGGGAAAAGGTTGAAGGGATTGACAAAACCTTGAAGAGCTCTCAAGCCTTGGATGACATGCTCAACCATCAAAGATGTCCATTTGATAAATTAGGTCTCAGGTATACAGGTAAATCCTCAAGCAAGAATGATAATGCTTCAAACAACAAGGATATGAGGAAGTCAAAAGAAATGTTGATGCTCCCAGTTTCAGCAAAGGTAAAGATAAGAGTCAAGGCGATAATGAAGGAAGTAATATTCCAAGAATAAATGAAAATGTTGTCAAGGATGCGAGAAGCAATAATTATCATCAAAGGATCTCAAGGCAGAAAGGCTTTAGAAGTAAATCAAGGAAATCTCCATCTACCAAGTACCAAAGTTTATTTCTTGGTTATTGTTATTCTTGTACAAACTTTGGACACATGGCAAAAAATTGTAGGGCTTATAATGATCCCTGTCAATCTCCAAGAAGCAATTTTGCAAGAAGAAGTCATGAATTCTTATTCATGAACAACATATAATTCTTCAAGTGTCATAAAATTGGTAATATGGCATGTAATTGTAACTTGATTTGGGCACCTTCTCAAGCTAGAACCATGCCAGAAAAGAAAGTTACACAAGTATGGAGAAGAAAGAAAATACAATCTGAAAATCTCCTGAACCCTCCAGCCAACAACACATGTTGTTGACTTGATGAAGATATTCTTGATATTTCAAGTGTTTGATGATGGGATTCTGCAAAAAAGAGACCATGCATACAGTTAGGGGGAGCTTGTGATTCTTGATCATTACTGTAGAAGCTATTCATGAAAGGGTCCTTATGAAATCCTTATTGAGCTATATTAACAATCATCCTTTGATAAATATCATTTCTCAGGAGAACTACATTGAAGAACATGATCTTGTAACCATTCTTTGGACAATTGTTGAAGATGTTTTCCGCTTGATCACTAAGCAAAAATTGGAGCAGTGGAGAAGGCCATCCAATGCTAGAGAAATAGGGCAAATAACTATGTTGATGGTATTACAGAAGTTGGATGTCTCAACTCAGGGATATAATGTGAGAACAGCTAAATCAAGGACAGTAATAGAGGCAACCTTCAAATAAACAAACACATCTGGGAATGGAGCTTGAATCAAGAGCAGTTGGAAGAATCTAGCATAATTGAAGCATTGAAAAAAGTTGTTAACCAGTAAAAGAATTTAAAAGACAGTCGTAGATTGGATATCAAAATCTTCTAGTGGAGATAACTTGCAGAGACTTTTGTAAGAACACAAGGAAAAGATAGCTCATCAAAAGGACTATAGAAAGGAGAATGTTGTGTAGTCAAATATAGCTCAGTAACTTAAGGAGAAGCACAGAGATACAAAGGAATCCTGATTTGAAGAAAGATAGTGAGAATGACAATTTCAGTGGCATCTTCTCCTGATTCAGACTATAAAGACTCCTTAATTCTGACTGTGAAGACAACAAAATTTAGATTGCAGAAGCATAAAAACTTGGACTTGAACATTTGGTGTATGGCTATTTGGAGCCTATTTGGAAGCATTGAAATGGAGCATCTTTAAGCATTGTTGAAAGCATTATGAAGAAGTTCTGAGACATGAAGAGGGGATAATGTGCTAGTTGATGATGAGGCAGCAATCCTTCTATCTTGAGTAAAAAGAAGAGCACCATGACAGGGGGAGTAACATACCCATAAAAATATACTATTCATAAAGAACATAAGCATTTCAAGAGGGGGAGTCCTTATGCAATCCTTTGCCATTGATGTCAAAGGGGGAGAGAAGAAGAATATTGCCATCAATGACAAAGGGGGAGATTGTTAATCTAGGTTGTCATTGATGTCAATATAGCAGTGTTTTCTTTGATACATGATTGCCCATTGATGCCCATTGATCATAATGCTCATAGTGATAAAAGTTTGATATATGATGATATGATGAGATGGAGGACTCAAGTGGATTGAATATATATATATATATATAGACAGACAAAATAGAAGCAGTAGATCTGTGAAGCAATAGGAGCAAGAAGCCAAAGAGTAAGATGAAGAGTTTATCGAAAGCCATCAAAGAAACAAGTCATCGGAGCAAGAGAAGTAGGTTATTGCATATTCCAAAGGGTAAGTGTTATCGAAAGAACAAAGAGCAATAGTGATTACAGAGGAGTAAAGAAGAAAACAACGGAGGAGCATCAATAGAGTTATCGGAGGTCACAGGAAGATAAGCCATAGGAGCAACAGCTATCGGAAGAGCGAAAGAGTGAAGAGAAGTCACAGGAGCAACAGTTATCGGAAGAGTGGGGGTAGGAAAGTACGGACTTCCTTGATCATGGCTGAAGTCCTGCACTCAATCCTAGCCATCGATCTCATAGTCAACCCTTAGATCACGATCAGCTGCAGGGGTTAAGGCCATTTTTAATCCATGTGCCAGTCGAAGTCCCGCAAACCGTCGATTGCGATAAGGTTGTGGACACGACAGATTTATTAACAACTGTTTATTGAAATATCACATCCACCACATCACGAGTCTTGAAGCCTTGTTGTTACACTGAAATCCTCTGATTGCGATATGTAATACGTAGGAAGTAATAAACCATGGGAACCCTTTCGACAGTATATAATATCGGCAGAAATCATATCGGCAATTCTATTTTATGCCACCACTCAAAACCTCCAATTGCGATATGTAATACGGACCCGATAGTTCCATTACATACGCCTTAATATGATATCGCGTCTGCCACATCGCAAGTCTCTTTAAAGCCTTGTCATGTTGAAACCCCCGATTGCGATTTGAGCTATGGACCTAACCTGTTTATGAAAAAAATCCTAATGTAATATCACATCCACCTATTAGAACAATCATATCACATGTCATAAAGGGATGTATATCCAAATCCTCCAATTGTGATAACATTGTGGACCTGCTGCATCATTATAATACGTCCTAAAGAAATATTGCATCTGTCGCATATCGCAAGTCTTGAAGAGATGTAACGATGGTAAAACCTCTGATTGCAATATCATATTGCAGACTCGATGCACCACTATAACATGAATTTATACAATTTTGCATCCGCAGTATCGCTAGTTTCTAAGGGATGTCAAACTACCGATTGCGACGAGTTTATTAACAACTGCTTAAGATCATATCAAATATGCTCCATCAACCATAGGGGATCAACTATGTTATGAGAAGACCTTCGGAAGTTGCGATTGCGATTAAAGGTGATGGCGTGGCATGTGGGACCTCCATATGGGTAACGTATCTCGGGCATCTATCACAGAGAAGAGGTAATAGTTCACAACTCGTGAACTTGAAGGAACAGAGGAAGCCAAAAGGTCAAGCGAACAAAAGAAGAAGTCGAAAGGTCAAGAAGCCAAAGGTCTGGTAGACGATGAAGGTATAAAAGAAGCCAGAGATCAAGTGAGAGAGAAGTAAGCAAAAGGATAGAAGTAAGTTGTAGGTCCAGTAGGACAGAAGGAAAACGAAGGTCCAATAGGACAGAAGGAAGCCAAATGTCCAGTAGGACAGAAGGAAGACGAAGGTCCAGCAGGACAGAAGGAAGCCGAAGGTCCAGCAGGACAGGAGGAAGCCGAAGGATGAGGCAATTCTATTGATTAGGTTAATATTTGAAAGGCTCAGACCTGTGATGAATTAATCAAGTACATAATGCAACCTGAAGAACAATTATGTGAAGGGGAAAAATAAAGTTTCATCTGACATCGTTTGAAGGGAGCAGTATCCAGCACCAACATTGAAGCATTTGTGAGTCTGGTTCTGGGAAGTAAGAGATCGTGATAGCAAGAATAGTGAGAATTAGTCACGCATGAAACATTTACCACAACAGTAAAGAATAGAGATTTGAAAACACAGAATTGTTGTTGTGCATACATTGAGGCTTAGCGCAGATATCTTATTGGAAAGCTTCAACAAATCTTGGAAACATTATTGGAGATCATGATGCCTATTTGAAATCATCATGAGGTAACTTTGCAGACTCTGTTAGGGAAATATGAAGAGTTGTGAAGACTCCTTCATATGAAGATAGGCTGTCATTGATGTAGCAATGAAGGTGTAGATAGACAGAATTCAGTGAAGAAAATGTTGGGAGCAGAAAATAACTACCAAACATATCTAGACAATATATAGCAGAGGGTTGGATCCCTTGGGGTTGGTGCCTCAAAATTGGAAGGATTGGTGTCCTTGGAGTTGGTGCTCCTAAATCCAAGGTTGGTGCCTTGACAAGATAGGGTTGGTGCCCTGGAGGTTGGAGCCTCTCAAAAAGTCCAAGTTGGTGCTTGGCAACTGGTTGATATTGTACTTGATTTATTGTAAATATTATATTAATAAAAACATTTATTCCTATTGTTCATTTTGTGTTCTAAATATAAATTATTTAACTGAAAAAAATAACAATTGAAAAGGAATATTGATTTACCCCCCCCCCCAGTATTTCCAACAAGCGCATGGTGCAGCTGGATGCTCCAATTTGGTTTAATCAATCTTAAAGGATCCTGCGGTATTCTGAATATTGTTGCCTTAACCTATTGCAGCGCTTCGTCAATGCTTTCGAGCCCATCCTCAAAGCTAAAGGTCATCAAAAATCCTTCCCTTAAGATATCCCACTCCGAGGTGCCATGGCGGAGCTCCATTTCCAGGTACCAATTCATAGGAATGATGTCCAAAGTGTGACTAAATATATGCACCCACTCTAGCTGCGTCTCTGTTCCATAAACCTTAGTCCACTTTGCTAAATGATCTCATGGATAATTTCTCCCATCGTATTTCTCAGTTAGCTAAACTTTTGGGTGACCAAACCTCAATCTCATCATTATTTGGTACTCACGCCATTCTTCAAAACTATCATTATGCATACCCCACCACCGTGCAGGCATAGCACGCAACGCCAAATCTAAGGCTTGAAAGCGATGCTTCTCAAGTATTTCCCTTTCAAATTCATCCAAAAACTTATCTACATCAGTTATACCATCATAATAAGGTAGATTTATTACTTCTGATGACACACAGTGCAGCGATTTGGTCATCATATTACACAATAGTGTAGATACTTCTTGCAACTTATTCTGCCAATGCTTTAATTCTTCGCCTGAATCTGAGGTACAGGAGCTTTTACGGTCCCATGAAATTAATCCATTAGTTGTTGGATTAACCAAGTCTTGGTCTTGCACTGCTATCTTATAGATCTAGTCCAAATCATCGTCGCCTTCCTCATAGTCCCGGACCAGTTCAGTATAGCACGGTCCTTCTGCAAGGTCCAAAGGGACTACAATGTGGAGCGATTTCCTTTCAAATGACATTGTTCGTTTCTTCAAATTGACTACCCCATTCATTTCAATATCCCAATCAATTCCCAAGAGTGTTGGGTATGGATTGTTGTCATCAACAATCTCTATCACTTCAAAATCAACCAGCGTACTTGCACCTTCTATATCTACGGTTAACCTATGTAATCGCCCCATAGGGATAATCTTTTGTTGGTTTTCCATCTTCAATTGATTTGGAGACCATTGCAGCGCAGGTCTCCCCATCCTTTCCCATTTATATTTAGGAAAAACATTCACATCTGACCCCAGATCTAAAATAACCTGGTCCATCTCATAGTCTCCTACTTGCGGTGAGCCTCATCTTGCACCCTGTTCTCATATTGTGTTTGACTATCTTTTTGACTGCACGGTGTCCTTCAAGAGCAGTTTCCTTACTAGCACACTTTTTTATCAGTTCTTATAGCCCTTTCATAGCCTTTCTATCGTGCAGTAGCTTCATACAAATCTCCAAAAAGGTGGTAAGCATAGAGGGGTCAACCTCTGCAGATAGCTTATCCTGACTTCCTGAGGTAGAGGCTTCAGCGAAGCTTTTCTTCGCTTCCATGAATGTTTCCTTCACGTGCTCCAGATCAAACCCAACCTCCTTTTATGGAGCCTTGCGGACCCACTCAATTTCTTCAGGTCGTTTCCCTTTATCATCACCAGTCATCATTCCACTTCGCAGCACAATATTCACATTGGGATCCTCTTCGTGAGGCTCAACCCTCATCATCTGTAAATTTTGGGTAAGTTGTTGAGGCTGCATCTTCTTCTCATGCATTTTAGCTATCAATATAGGGCATTCTTCTATTGCATGGTCAAACTGAGTGTAGTATCGACATGACGGGTGTATCAATTTTGTACACTCCCATGCGAACTGTCATTCTGAAATTATAGCAAATAACCTGCCCTCGACCTCTCCCAGGTCCTCCTCCTCCTCAGCCTCATCCACATCCCTGATATCCTCCACACGCTCCCCCAACACCCTAATCTAGAGGCTGAGTTTCTATTTGAATTCAATACACAAGTGTTCTATCCATCATTAATTCGTAGCTACAGCAATGGTGCTCATCATGGCCCACTTATTTAAAAAAATCGCAAAATAACTATTGTAGTGTCTGCACAAATTTTTGTAGCAAGTGGAAATTGTCCATTACATTTTTTCCAGCTACCTGAAAAATAGAAAACCATAGCGTGGGCCCTGTACCTGGTCTTGCTAGATCTTCCTACCTCAGAGGCATTGGCCCTCCCCCTTTAATATAATTCACGAAGACAGAGCAGTGATCTTTATCATGCCCTTGGCTTTTACACTTGAGGCACCAAACTTCTTTGCACACCTCTGGCCGAGCCGCTTTTTCCTTTTTCAAGATCTGCAACTCTAAGCAGAGGTTCTGCAACTCTGTATGAATTTGTTGAACTCCCAAAGAAGCGTCGTAGATAGGTATCTCATGCAATCTCATCATGATTTCCAGAGCTTCCACCTGAGTTCCTATCTTTTGTTGTGACAAAGCAATCCTTTAGTGGGGTAGGAGCGCAGCTATAAACCAATTGCGGTGCTGACTATATGTTAGATTCATATTAGCCTCGCGGATCCAGAATTTTAGTCTCTAATCCAGCTCCCAAGGTGTTTCGCCGACCCTCATTGTGATTTCCTTGAACCCCTCTACAGATTGCGTTTCAAATTTAGGCCTACCAAATTCCTTATTCATAGCAGTCTGAGTGTTTGTTAATCATGCCAGAAGATTATCAGTTTAGTATTTGATGTACCATGTCAACACGCGATCTTGCAAATTGGTAACCAACTAAGCCTTCTTTATATGGTCATCTATAATCTGTTGTGCTGTCCACACAGCCTTCTCAACGAACAAAAACTAATCTGGGTCCTCACTTCCCAAGCCCCTGAAAACGGGAAACTTCATGGTATTCGACATGTTGAATGGTGGCGAAGTTTGTGGTGGCGTGGGCGAAGGTGTATGTTGTGGAGTTGAAGGTGGAGGTGGTGTGGGCAGATGAGGTATTCATGGAAAACCCTGCCTTATCAATTGTACAACGCTTCGCGGTGAGGCTTGTACCACTCCCTCATTGTCACTCGAAGGAGGTTCTATCAATGGGCTATATTCAGGACCTGCTCTTTCCTAGTTTCTAAAGATTTGTCCACTTCACGTAGATCCAAACATCAAGGCAGTGGCATAACTTGCTTTACACACAAGAGAATTTTAATCCAAGTATTCAAAAATCTCAAATACTTATTTCGCAGTCCTTTGAGGAAGTGTTGTTTTGCTTCATTTTAGTTGACTGAGGTATCGACCGTGAATTCTGTCATAAATCCTCCTATGACTCGATCAAGCCAGTGATCAACAACACATGCGATCTTATCTTCAAAAGCTTCCAACCTTTGCACTAGCTCCGGGGTCCACACTATCGGACTGTCAAGCCTCCACCTTCCTTGGTCGTTTGCCAATTTAATGATCCACTCGTATAGTTCAATCGAGAAGGTGCAGAAGAAGATCTCGTTTATTTCTGTGTACAAATATTTTTCCAACCACTATTCTTTTGTAAGGCGCGGGTTCTTATTTTCTTGCACTGCGAATTCGTGGACCTTTCTCTCCAACCACTTCTCAATTTCCTTCTTGGTAGGATTCTAGTGATGCGACATCACACATCTCTTTATGCAAATCCCAGTCCTGGCAACGGAACAATTTGTTGGCTTAGTGGGTCCTGACCCAGGTTCATAGTTAGTTGCACTAAACAAATCCCTACACTACTGGCCCTTACGACGTCAATCCATGGAGTGTAGACTGAAGTCTTACCCAAAGCAATATGGGGGGATGCTGGAACCATGTTTTCGCACCCAGAGATCAGTGTGATGTCATTTTGTGCCCTAGATCTGCCTTCGTGTAGATCGATAAGACTTTATGGCTTATTGATGGAACTCCCTTTAATCATCCTTTAGACCTCTACAAAGATCTATGACTGGCTTTCGCGGACCCTGAACAGGTGAATTAGCTACTTACGCGCATCATAGATTACTCTTAACCCAATATTTACTCATATCTACTTAAGTGTTCGATATTTTTAACATACAACAATATAATCTTCACGTAAGCACTTAACATCAATTGTGTTCAGATAACAATATAGATCTAGTAAAGTCACACATCAATACATCATTATTCCACAAAACCATCATTTATCATAACATAAAGCACATTCATTTGTAACTAAAGTAAAGAGATAAAGCACAGGAATTTCTAGAATAATCTTCTTCTATTGATATTCAGTTAAGCTTACAGACTCAAGATTTCCCTACGCACTCAGCTATAGGGGTCCGCGCACTCATTTGTGGAATCTACTCTAGGCCTTTGCACACTTATCTGCAAATCCTTTCTTCTACCTTCTATGCTAACTTAGACTCCTTCTGTCATACCCATAGTTAACTTCTATTCTTCTATTATGACTTAGACTCTCTAAGACACGCCTATTTATGCAATCCCATGGTCCGCGGGCCATGCGTAGATCTTCAAAAAGCTTACTTAACTTACATAAAAGAGGGTAAAAACCATTTTTGACTCTTTACTTAACTACGCACTCCGCGACCACAATTTGCGGAGACTTTACATCTTTATACATCAAAACTTGGGCTTTTGGGACCCCATCCCAACATAAAAATTTCTTTAGATATATATATATATATATATATATATATATATATATATATATATATATATATATATAGATATATATATATATATATATAGATAGATAGATAGATAGATAGATAAGTATGTGTATATTAACTATTATTATAATTATGATTTTTAATTTTAATATTAACCAAGTCAACATTACATTATATTGCACAACACCTTACACAATGTTTTACAACATCATTGTCATAATGGGTCGTAGAGCATGACACAATCATGAAATAAGTGTTTTAATTCTTATATACATACATACATACATACATATATATATATATATATATATATATATATATATATATATATATATATATATATATATATATTTTCTTCGATTCATGTATTGGAAGTTGTCTCGGTTGGCGGACTAGTGCTTCCCAATCTTGAAGAATTGTTGCGTGGTTTTTTTTTTCTTTTTTACATATTTCTAGCCTAAGACTATGATGTGCTCAGATAGTTTAGTTGGTGGC
Organism: Pinus tabuliformis; assembly: GCA_031772625.1. NCBI lineage: Eukaryota > Viridiplantae > Streptophyta > Pinopsida > Pinales > Pinaceae > Pinus > Pinus tabuliformis. Next base: position 416,658,373 of record CM062815.1, read on the forward strand.
CTTTGAGGTTCTCATATGTCTCAGGGTCTGCAATTGGGGGCTCAACATATCTTTGGGTTCCCGCTAGACTTTTTCAATTAGAATTATTAGTTGGTACTAGAGTCTTTTTCCACGAAATCTCATATGTGGTTGTCATTGGTGTTTGGAATTTTGGTTGTTAGAGAGCTTGAAAGAGTGAAGGTGGGAAACTCTAGTCAGTTTGGTTGGAAGGAGGGAAGGGTCTCCAGTGATATAGTGGGTCTAACACCGAGGTGGCTTCGATTCAATGTTGGGTTGGTGATAGTGTCTGGGAGTGTGCTAATAAAATGTGGTGTAAAATATACTTGATCCAGCCATTAAGTCTGGGAATAATAGGAGATAAGTGGGCGTTATGGGAGATACTTGTTATTTCTTAATTGCAGCATCCATGCAGTGCCAACATATGTGTAGCTGGTGGGGTGAGGGAGGCGGTAGAGGCCCCCATGGTTGCAATTGAGACCAATACCAAGCAAAGGAAGCAGTCCACCTTCCATGAGTCTACCTTAGCATAGGTCTATAATGAGTTGAGAAATCTTGAGAATCTAGCTACCAGAGATAGACACTCTATATTTAATTTAGACTTGGTGGATGAATTTGAATAATTGGTCTTAGATCCTGGCCACACCAGAGGATGCAAGAAATAGTACTTTCAAGCTCTTTTCCTTTACTATAAGATGAAATATTTAATGGGGAGAATATTAATGGAGTGGCAAGAGGACCAATATGGTATATTCACTAACTTTTCATATGTCAAAAGAGAGCAAGGGAATATGAGGTTTTACATGGATCAGATGGACAAATGCCATGCACACAGAGTGACATATACTTTACCTTGATACTTCAACTACTCCTGGCTCAAGTGTGAAGGACCCAACATCGATCACCTCTTCTAGATCTTAGTATTTGTTTTTCTTTAGTTTAGTATGTTTTCTACTACTTTTTTTAGTGTTTTAGGCTCATGTTAACATGTCATTTGTGAGACTAAAAATTCTAATTTTATTGAAATTTTGGACTAGATATTTTGGATACATATAAGGCATGGTTTCCCATAAGGCAGACCTTTCATATATGATGATAGAAAATATGGAATGAACGATGTAATTCTCTTTTGCTAAATGAAAGGAACCACCCATTAGTTTACAAAAAAAAAAAGTTATTTCCTCTGAGAATCGAATTACATCATTACTAAGAAAATTCTCAAAATTATCGACCTCACTCTGCCACACAGGAAAATGAAGTTGTTGGCCATAATTTTTCACACAAAAAGTCTACATAGTGAGCGAGGGACAACTACAAAAAAAACTAAATGACATAACAAATCCAATAGGAAGATAACCAGAAAAATATCATCCAAATCAAATGTTCAATGATGATATTGGAGTAGGATTTTTCACCTTGACCCAAGTGGCATTGAAGGTTGAAATTCAATTTGGATGTATTTCTCCATGTGAGATAACACGCTTTTAATCTATCTAGACAATCCCGTTGCTTCTATTGATTGCACTAAATATCATTGAGAAAGGAGATGTTGTCATTCTTATCTTCATGTTTTTCCTTGAAGACATGAACCAATAGAGTCTTTAACTGCCAATGCAAAGTAACCAAATGCTTATATTAGCTTCTTCTTCCCTTAGTATGACTACAGTTAGGGAGCCAGTGGGACACCTGATCTAAGAGTTTTGAACTAGAATAAGGAACATGCTGACGATATCAAGCATGGAAGGACCCACTCTTTGGCCTTAGCAGAGCATGTTGAGAAGACCAATCATTATATTTGCATTGAGGAGGTGAAGGTCATTGCAAAAATTCCTCACTTTCATCACCGTAAATTTAGGGAAGCCATAGAAATTGAAAGGCGGCCTAATAATCTCAATAGGGACGACGAGTGGAAAATTAGTAGCTGTTGGATTCCCACCCTTTCCTATTAGATTTCTTCCCTTCGTTTCTCCTTCTCCTCCCTTCAGTTTTTATTTTTCTTAATTCGTCCCCGAGGTTGGTTTGTTTGTTTTTTTTTTTTTTTGAATAAATAGAAACTATAATAACATAATAATAATAAACAAGTAAGATGAGTGGGTTTTCATCTCTCGAACTAGAGGCTGGAGAAAATATGCGTGAAGCTAGGGTTTGTAGAAGAAGATTAGTGTTGGGCACCATGGAGGGGCGAGAGGGGGGGAGTTCCACTCCCTCCTACAAGCAGGGAGTCTCCAATCGCTTCAAGAAGCCACTGGAAGCTAAAACTGGGAGTTTAAGAAAAGGGAAGTAAGAAAACAGAAGCTCAAAGGGGCAGGAAGATAAGCAGGAAGAATTCAGAAAAGAGAAGTGAATAGAGGGAGACAGTTAGAAATTTGATCACAGAAGTCGGACAAGGCCATATAAACCTAGGGCGACCATCACACCTCGAGTGGTGTTAAGTGATCCAGTGCTACAGGTGCATAGAGAGCACATGGTGACTTATGCAGTGATATGTAAATTCATGGGGTTTTGGCCTATGGAGAAAGATTTAAATGAATTGATAAAGAATCATTAGAAACCTAAGGGAGAAATAGATCTGCACCTTGGATCCAAGGGTTTCTTCACAGTCGTTTTTACAAACCTAGAGGATAAAGACAGGGTGTTTGAAGGAGGACCATACTTCTATGCTATTGCAGGCCTCTATATGTGGCCATGGGTGATGAATTTTGTCTCGGAATGAGAGACATTCACTTTGGTACCGGTATGGATAAGACTATATTCCCTACCTCTAGATTATTGGCAGCTAGAATCATTAAAAGCCATAGGCAATAAACTAGGGCATTTTTTAAAAATATCAGAGGCCACACTGTGAGGAAAATACACCTCCTTTGCTTGTATATGCATAGAAATGGACCTTTCTGGAGCTCTACCAGATGAGATAATTCTAGAAGTATATGATGAAGAATGGGTGCAGGCGGTGGACTACGAGCATGTTCCTTTCAGATGCCGCAAATGCCATGAACACGGGCACCTCTTCAGAGACTGCCCTTTAAACAAAATCGAGAGCAGTATTAAAGCCACCTCAGGGAAAGAAATGGAAAGTTTTACCAAAGTGGGAGGCAGAGGTAGAGGAGGGAGAAAGAACCAAAAGAAATTCAATGAGGAAAAGCAGCTTAGTCAGAATAGGTTCAAGATATTAGAAGAAGAAGATGGGCACGATAAAGAGAACCAGGAACTGGAGGATAGCCATGCAGAGAAGGAAAAGGAGGACAACATGGAGGATAGACCTGAAAACAACCAACACAAGGAGGATCTGCCAAGCACTATGGAACTTGACAGGGACCAAGAGATGACCCCAAGTGAAGTGGGAACGGAGGATCATGAACTGCAGGATATTCTTGAAAGGGAGCATCTTGATCTAGAAAAGTTCCTGGAGCAGGGACAAACCAAAGGAGTGGATTCGCTACCTCAAGAGGAGTTTAACAGAGTGCAACAACTATTCCTCTGGAGAACTCAGGCAAAAGGTGTGGGGGTCAAAAGAAATCATGATAGTTAGGACAACGGAGGGGTTAAAATGATGGAGGCAACATTGGGACAAGCTCCTAAGAACCCAGGCAAAAAAAGAGGAAGAAAAAAACAGAATGAGTTGCTGATAGAGTGTGGAAAAATCATGATCAACTCAGGTAAGATGAAAGACCTAACAAGTTACTCATTTACAAATCTTTCTTAATGAAGCTTACAACATGGAATATTAGAGGTCTAGGAAGTAAAAGGAAACAAAGAAATCTCAGCAATAGAATGAAAAACGAAAAACCAGACATGGTATTTATACAGGAAACAAAATGTTCAATAGAAAAAATAAGAGAAATACATAGCAAATGGCTTATTAAGTATGAATATCTAGAAGTTAAAGCAGACAAAGTAGCATGGGGGAATTCTCACACTTTGGAACCCTCTTAAACTTAGAATCCTAGATGTCGAAGCATCCAGGAACTATTTATCAATGGTCATCCAACCTTTGGGGGACAAGGAAGTTTATTTGATCACAAATGTATATGGTCCACAAAAGCCTGAAGATAAACTCAGGCTCCTAACCTCACTAGAGGAGCTAAGAGAAAGACATCCAGGTATCCCCTAGATTCTGGGAGGGGACTTTAATATGATCAAATCTCTATCAGAAAAAAAAGGTGGGACTAGATCACTAGGCAAAGATTCCATAGCTTTTTAGAATTTCATAAACAACATGAGGCTAGTAGATACAGAGACAAGTAATGGTATCTTCACCTGGAATAATAAGAGGGCAGGAGCGGCTCAGGTGGCCTCTAAACTTGACAGATTCATTATTTCGAAGGACCTTATCCTCACAGGCCTTAACTTATCAGCTATGATACTACCTTTTGGAGGCTCAGATCACTGGCCTATTCAACTTGAAGCGTCCTTTATAGGAACTCCGAGAAACAGACCTTTCAGGTTTGAAAACATTTGGCTTACCCATTCGGACTTCATCAGAAACATTGAAAAATGGTGGACAAAAGATATGCATGTTCAGGGCACAAAGATGTTCCTTCTACATCAGAGATTGAAACACATCAAACACAGGCTTAAAGATTGGAATAAGAATGAGTTTGGCAATATATTCGAAGCAAAATAAGTAGTTGAACGAAAGCTACAGGAAATTAACCAGGTCCTCATCACAGATGGCTTCACCGAGGAGAGTAAGGGACAAGCTGACTATCTTCAACAGAAATGGGAGGGCTTATGCAAGCAAGAGGAGATATTTTAGAAACAGAAATCAAGGGTACAATGGTTAAAAGAAGGAGAAAGGAATATGAGTTTTTTTCACAAATCCACCATGGAGCATAGGTCTCAAAACAGGATTAAAAATCAAAGATATTCAAGGAAAACAGCTCAATACCCACCAAGAAATAGAAGCTACTCTGGTCCAACATTTCCAAGGCATAGCAGAGGAGCCTCTCATAGACAGATCACAATTTATCAATGACTTCACAAAGCACATTCCCAAGCTAGTGACGAGAGAAGACAATTATAATCTTAACAGGCCAGTGAATGAAGAGGAGGTTAGCGAAGTCATTAAAGAAATGCAAAATGGGAAAGCTCCAGGTCCGGATGGTTTCAACGTGGACTTCTTCAAAGCCTGTTGGGATATAGTCAAACAAGATATCCTCGATGTGGTGGAGGACTCAAGGAAAAACAAAATTGTTCTGAAGGTGCTCAACACCTCTTTCATATCCTTGATTCCAAAGCAGGATAATGCCATGACACCAGATAGATTTAGACCCATAGCATTATGCAATGTGGTGTACAAAATTATTTCCAAAATAATTGCAAACAGGCTTAAGCCCCTTCTTCCAACTCTAGTGTCTGAGGAGCAAACTGGATATGTGGAAGGCAGGAAAATTCTTAATAATATCATTCAAGCTCACAAGGTGGTTCACTCACTTAAGAGCAATAAGTAGGCAGGTATGATCATACAACTTGACCTAGAGAAGGCTTATGATAAGCTAATCTGGACATACATCAAGGAAGTAATAATAGAATTTGGCTTTGACCATAACTGGAGAAGATGGGTAATTTCCCTTGTAACCACCTCAAGCTTTTCAGTCCTACTTAATGGCTCACCATCCAGAACCTTTAAGCCTTCGAGAGGACTCAGACAAGGAGATCCGCTTTCACCCTTCCTCTTTATTCTCATGATGGAAGGGCTAGGCAATGCGATCAAATATGCTAAAGTCGAAGGAAAAATCCAGGGTCTTAAACTCACTCTAAATGGGGATGCCTTGACCCATCAACAATTTGTGGACGACACCATGCTACAGGGTACACCAACAGTCAAGGAAGCTCAAGCCTTCAAAAAAATCCTGAACGACTATGCTATGGCTGCGGGTACAGAGGTAAGCCTTACCAAATCCAAGATTTTCTTTTTTAATATTGATATTGCTATTCAGAGAAACCTCACCAGAATTCTAGGCTTTCAAAGAGATATGCTACCCTCCAAATATTTGGGAGTACCTCTAACAGACAAACCTCTGAGCAAGGCAGTGTGGGAGCCTATTACTAATAAACTCCAGGACAAAATCTGGAAATGGACAAACAGGTCTCTGAATTTAGCAGGTCAGCTAGTGCTTACAAAAGCTATCCTTCAAACTATCCCCATCTTCATGTTTTCAGCCCTTCCAGCTCCAAAGGGAGTTGTGCAACACATCAAAAATATCCAAAGATATTTTCTTTGGGGCAAAGGGGAAGAGAAAAATAAATGGATGTTGTTAGCCTGGGAAAAGATCTGTAAACCTAAGACACATGGAGGTTTGGGACTTGATGACCCTGAAACCCTAAACATAGTTTTGGGGGCAAAACTATGGTGGAGATGGCTAAAAGAATCGGTTTCCCCTTGGGCCAAAGTATGGAAACAGAAATATGCAAACAATTGGCAAGAAAAGGATTACATTAGAATGTTTGGGATCATCAAAGGCTCCCACATTTGGAACAAAGCTTGGGAGAATAGAGCCATTGTTCAGAAACACAATTTTTGGAAATCAGAGATGGAAACCTTGCTTGGTTTTGGGAAGATAATTGGCAACAAGAACCTAAATTGATAAAAGAAGAATTTTTTGATCTCAAGAATGATACTAATGACAAAGGGTTACTTAGGGTAAATGATTTCTGGGATCAGGACAAAAGCGATAGAAAATGGAGAATATGGAAGAACCTGGTATACAGTGATGAATCCCCATTGAAAGCCCAAGCAGAAGCTCTTATAGCCATCTTGGAACAGAGAAAGATTCTGACATCAACATCTTTAGACCAACTGAGATGGGGTAAAAACAATGAAGTCAACTTTAACCTCAAAGAGGCGAAGTGAATAGCCCTTGGGTTTGACTTCCCAAACCCTGATAAAGTATGGAAGTACCTATGGCGGAACCAAAACTGGATGAAAATCAAACTATTCCTGTGGTTAGTGAAAAATAAAAAAATTATGACTTGGGAAAACCTCAGGAAAAGATAGGTAGCTGGTCCATCTAAATTTTTTCTATGTGGATTACAAGAAGAAACTATGGAACACCTACTCAACCTATGCCCATTCACCTCCACCCTATGGAATTGGGTGGCTTCAATCTTCAGACAAATAGACAGGGACATTGGCAGCATCACCAGTACTTTGAGGAATTGGAGGAAAAATTTCTCTGAGAATGAAATAATCAACAAAGCTTGGGCTTTGGTTCCAGGATTTATAATCTGGGATGTATGGAAAGAACAAAACAACAAAATCTTCAAGAACAGGATTGGTTCATCCCAGAGCATCATGGCTCAGATTATAAGGCAGATCAGAGAGACTGTAGGAACCCTCATAAAAAACCTCTCTGAGAACCAACCTCAAGATCAGGAGGTGCAGATACTTCTTCAGTTGGGACTAAAGGGGCTTTTCCCCCAGGGTATAAACAAGTCTATAAGTCATATAACAGTTAATAAGGACTTCTGGCAACCTCCCCCTAATGGTTTTATGAAATGCAACATAGATGGAGCCTCAAAAGGAAACCCTGGTATGGCTGGTTATGGAGGAGTCATAAGGGATGAAAAGGGTTTCATAAAAACCGTCTTTCACTGTCATTTGGGGAAGGCCACTAATAATATGGCAGAGCTCATGGCCCTTGAGCAATGCCTAGAAATCTTGAGGGACTCAAATTTACATAATACCATAATTGAAGCTGATTCCGAATTGATAATTAATTCGGTCAAGAAAATTTGCAATGGCTTAGCACCAGACAAAGTGTCAAGACACTGGCAGTTACTGCCAGTCTATCAACGCATACAATCCCACCTACAAACTATGAGAACCCTTAGTTTTTTTATGTGAACCGAACAGCCAACAGATTAGTAGATATATTGGCAAATGAATGAGTACTCTACTCCAAGAGCTACATGAAATATGAATGGACAAGGACTCCCCATGGACGATTGAGGGAAGAGTGTTATAGACAAGCGAACTTAGACAGGGATTTCTATCAGAGCAGAGGAAATAAACAGGATGAAGAATGACGGAAACAGAGGAATTTTGGTCTACAAGAGGAAGCAACTCTTGGTAAAATGCGAGCGGGATATACCCGGAACTCCTAAAGTCTACACTACTAAAGTATGCCTTTGGTTTTTGGGCGGGAAAATGTACCGGAACTATATAAACCTATGGTTCTTGGGCGGGAAAACTTATATAGGACAAGTCTTCGCATTGACCCAAATTACATTAACTATGACCTTTTAACTAGTGGTGATGTGGACTTAGCTAAAATGTTGGCAGGTCGGCGAAATCAAAGTAATCATATGTATTTCGCGTGGCAAATAGCGAGACGGTTAACAACCCATACGGACCCGAAATTTGTTTAGATGATGTCTTTATAAGGCTTCGGGTCCACAATAGTAGTTAAGTTCCGTGCTAGTTGCACGTTCCTATCGGGATCGCATGCATCACGTGGATTTCGGGCAGTTAAAATGCTTGTGGGTTATCTCCCCAAGCGGACTCAAAATGGTTATAGAGTCGGTTCAGGCATCTTTTCGGGTCCGATTAGAAGGATAAAGGGTGAGCATGAAGGATTCCCGAAATAGCCTCTCGACCGTTAGATCTTCGGAGACAGATCGCACAGTTGACAGAGGTTTGTAATGTTTTGTGGGCCCTTGGCCCGGTTTGTGAGACTTTGGCTCGGTAACTAAGGTGTTGTGGGGCCTGACTATTATGTGGGCCACAGAGCCTTGGGTTGTCATGTATATTATGTAACTCTTTTTATATAGTTGAATAGAAGGACCTACTCTTACTTGAGCAAAAAAAATAATAAACAAGTAAAATTAAAATTATATTTGATTATTCACACTACGACCAACTTAATTATTTTTGTCCGTTCTATTACTAATTATTTCCTTCATATTTCAGTTAAGCTTAATATTCATACATTTTAATATGTATATATATATACTAATACTAATAATAAATAATTATTTCTATTTTTAGGGTTAGGTTGGTTAGATAATATTATAATATTAGGTTAGTTAGATATTACTATTATTTATTTAGTTATAAATAGATAAATGGTAATTATTTCTATCTTAGGGGTTAGGTTAGTTAGATATTATCCCATAATGATCCAATTATAAAAATAAATTAGAATAAATACATATTTAAATATATAAATAAATAAATAATAATAATAATAATTAATTAATTAATTAGTAATTCTAAATAAATTAGTATTTCGGCCTTTTTCCCATCCAGTAAAATATAGCCGTTTTTTCCCTTAGCTGTTAGGAGGTCTTGACTCACTATTTAACTTTCTGTTACGATCTAATTTTTCATCTTGTCCTGATGATGAACCACATTGGTTGGTTCGAAACGCATCAGCCTAAATCTACCAATGTGATTTCTTCTGAAATTGTTTCCAAATTAAATTATGGATCACAGAAGCTTGAATTCGATTAGAATAATCTTATCAGTCTTGTGCAGCCTAGGTCTCAAGACTCTTAATCTTTGTCTGAGTGTTGTAAGAAGTTATTGATCGATAAGTAGCATCTACCTCCTATTCTTGAGACTAGGCATGTGATCGGGTAGAGTGGCCAAGTCCATCATCCCCATGATGCCCAAGAACATTTTGGCAAGGGACAAATACCACCATAGGTACAAGCCCAATATTGGACAAAGCAATAAACCCCAGTAGTCCCAGAATTCTGTAATACCCTCCTCCCACATCTACCCAAGTAAACATGCCAACTAGGATAAACATGTGACAAGAGGCTACTATGATTGGATTCAACCTCATATATGACCTTATGGAAGTGGAATCAATGAAACATAACACACATACATTCAACATCAGCTTCAGGATCCTCAGGAGCCAATCCAACACTTTCGAAAACTTGCCCTTGGGTCCTACAAACTTTTTGACCAAATTAAACCTCATACATTCTCATGTTATAGGCATGATAGCGTCCAGAAAACCAAAGTCGCTCTCACATGCCTCCCTACCAACGTCAAGAGGCCCATTTTTCTAGTTCTGTGCCAGCATCCCTGAGATTTGAGCCACTTTTTTAGGCCCAGAGACCAGGTCACCGCCCAAAATGGAATGATAACTTAGGAGAAGTAAAAGAACAGGGAAATAATGATGCAAAAGAAATAAGTTAAAAAATACCTTAATCAGATCCCTACTAGCCATGATAGGCATTTCTTCAAACATGTTGCAAGCATGTAATCTACAGGTGTAACCAACATAATCAAACATAGGGATCTTGTACTTATTTGAGAATCGCTAGGAACCATTGTTCCCTCAAGTCATTTGTTGCATTACCATCTATTATGTCATAAATACATTATCCATTCATTTACAAGTACAAACATGCTAAGAGCCATACATAGTTGTTGTCATAAAACACACATATAACCAACATAATAACAACAGAAATACTCATGAAAGTACAACCATATAGGCCACATATAATCCATCAAAATTCCAATAGAAATACAAGGAGAAATAACCTTTCATTAATTATGCAAAAACCAAACCCGGGATGGGACTTCCACGTTCCACCCAACCATAGAATGGTTGAGCCAAATCTCTCTTCAACCATTCACCCCTGTGCCATATTCCAAGCATGAATGTGGGACTCAAACCAAAAGAACCAACCAGGGCATACTGAAGCTAAATCACCTCACCCTCATTAAGAGAAGCCAAGATTTACCATAATCCATCCCGAATCACTAGGCCAACACAATGAACACATCATAACAGGATTTATCGTGATCTACACCCGATCACTAAGCCAAACAAGCATGAATGCCACCGGATTTCTCCACCTACACCATGAGGAATTTTCTTGTCTCCTAGTCTCTCAGGCTTTACCGAAATCCAAAACCATATCACTAGGCCCTAAACTGAGACCCACTCTCCAAGATTTACCACATATCCTAACCTCAAGATTACTAGGCAAAATAGAGAGAAAACCACCTCCCAACAATGATTCCTAGGCCCACAGAGGCAACACAATCCTGGCTTTACCGCAACCCAAATTTTGGCTCAGGGGTAACTAGGCTAGTGGCTTTACCGTGATCCACAGTCTAGTTCAGAGACCACTAAGCCATGTGCTCTATCATTTAGAGATCCACCCCACTTAGCTTCGAATCCATCCGGCTATCCAGCTCAACCAAAACATGAGAACCTGTTGACGATGCTGGACCCGCCAACATGTAAATGGATCTCCCCAGTAAGAAGTCCCAATTAGACCTTAGACCATTTGGAGTAGGAGTCCCAATAGTGGGTCGTATAGTAATGTCTTGACCGCAATTTGGCACAAAGGCAAGTATGATAACTCTGTTGGTAGAAAGGGTGTGACAACTGCAGAGAGTCAAGGAAGGTGCATGAGAGGTTCTAACACGTGTGAGTTGAGATGACTGCGCCCCTTAGAAACCTGTAATAGTACTCAGATGGGAAGGGAACACACGAGTGAAGATACATCACAAGTTGGAAAGCCAATTAGCTAACAATCCAAAGTGATGGTTAAACCAATCAACACATCTCATAAATATTCATACATACTCATACAAAATAATCCATGCATGCATGTGTAAGAAAGCAAATACATATGTCATTTAGAGTAAACAAGATAGTTGGAATACAATACAACATATGCATGAAATGTGCTAGATCATATTACATAAAGAAGTGTAAGTTCCAGTCATAAAATACATCCATGTCCAACCACTAGCTCCAATAGTGGAACGTTACAACCACATTCGCCTGCTCCTCCAAAGAGATGTACTAGCTCCGTGCAGTGGAGAAGCCAAGGCACGTTACAATACTATCCAAGCTCTCTCCAAGATAGTCTTATCAGAAGCTTGGCTGACCAAAATCCTTTACAATGAGTTATGAGGTTCTATTTATAGCAAAGGTTGGGGTGACCCTTGACATTCCCCTTTGTGACAGTTCATCTACCCTCATGACTCTTCATCTACTCTATGACTATTACATCCAACTATTGACACTTGAACTTCCACTTGACATGACGTTACATTATAATGCACATGTGCTCATGTGAGACAAAATGGCTTGAGAAAGCCATGCAAGACATCACTGACACTTGGTCCATTGAGGTGAGACCAACTCTTTGACATGCTTGTGATGGTGAAGGTGGTGAGCTGATGCCAAGCTTGGTCATCCCTGATGGTGTGCATGCACCCCATGGTGACATGTTGCTGAAGTGAACTCTTGCCTCTGTTGCATTCGGTTCATTGGTATGGCTGCTTCATCCAACTCGTTTGCAAACATGTGCATGGTCTTCATGGGTGCGGCTGAACCAAAAACACACTGATGCATAGTGTTCGTGTTGATCTTCAAGTGTGTGCTGGTAGTCATGCGCATCAACTTGCCTAAGTACATGTTCAACTCCAGTTGAACTTGTTTATTGTCTTCTCCATGGTGAGTGTGCTGAATGGGTTGGATCACATGCATGCACACAATGACATGCATGCTGTTGAATCCCTTGCATGCAACCAACAACACTACTCACCATGTCTGCTTCGTGCCAGCTATTGGGATGGATCTTTAACTTTTACAGGTGCAGTTTCATCTGTGAATGTATGTTACACCCCCTATTGTTCATGTTCCTGTTGCACTCATTCGCTTGTCTGTGCAGCTTCATGTTCTTTCTTGAGTTGCTGCTTCAGCACATGCAACTCCTTCTTTGTTCCATTCTCTATCTTCGTGTGATCTTCATGTCGCGTCATCACCTCATAGCCTGAGTCTCCAAAGTTTCTTTCATCACTAGTGGATCTGCTTGAGCTTGCAACTTTGTTCCACCTCTATGTTGTCAACAACCTTCCTCTTTCATTCATTGCATTCGGTATGCTGCCTTCATCTGTTGTTCATGATGTTGCTTGTTGTGATGTTGCTACTGTCATATCATGATGTCCTCATCTACGAACAACTTGATATCTTCGTGAGTAGGCAAGCTCATAGACATTTGATCAACTGCATCTCCAGGTGTGCTAGAAACGGTGCTTTTGACTCTTCTCTCTTGGAAACCATTGTACCTGCATGTTGAGAGGTAGATGAACACTTGCAATACCTGTGTGACTAATCATGAAGGTTATGCAATTTCAGCCGGGAGGTCGGGAGACTGACTTCTAAGACTGCGCAAGGCACAGTCTGGGTTGGACTGACTGACTACTAGAACTGCGTAATACACAACCCAGTCTTGTTGTTGACAGCTGGGATTGCATAATGTGCAATCTTAGCTAGCAATGGTTGCAAGATTAGTGACTGCATTGCACACTTTTCTGGGCCAGCAGTCACTGTCCTTCAAAAATGCCCAAAACAGTCCTGGAGGACAGTCACTAGGCAAAAAATACATATTTCTTAAGAGGAAGAAAAAGCCTTCCCTCTCAGGATTGTGCAATGCTATCTTGGTGAGGTTCTTGGTGAGGCAGAGTCTGGGCCAAGGCTGCCTAGACTCGCAGATGGGAAACTAAAAGAAAATGTGGAAGTGAATGCATGGAGACACTAAGTGAAAGTAGAAGTGATTAATCGTGCATGCAAACATTGAATGAAAGATTCAGTAAATAGATCAACATGCATGTGGGTGAAGCAAGTCGTCGAATTGGCGACCGTTCGTGCAAAACATTTTCATGCATGCGACAACAGTGAGATATCAACGAAAACTGAAACATTGTTAGGAAAAGCTAGTAAACATGTAAATGACATCAAGCGTTCAAAGAAATCAAGAAAACAACACTCACACAAGCGAATGCACAAAAAGCGACAGAAATACAACACAAGGCATGGAAGGCGGGCTTACCCCAAAATAGCTAAGATGAATGTGTCGACAACTCCTAGATGTGATGTGGGATGTTAGAGTTGTAAGGTTGATGTGAGGAATTGGCTTTGCAATGTCCGGTTGATGAGTTTTGATAACATCAAAGTTCTGACGCGCATGCCACAAATCTAGGGAAAGCGACACTTGGTGGGAGGTTTTTGAAGTGATCCTTGCATGTAACCTCCAACTGCTAAAAGTAGATCCTTGAATCAAGGGATGCCTTTTCATGCTACCTTGGGAGAAGAAGCCCCTGCATGCAAGTCGATTTTTCTTGGTCTCGGAGAGAACTGGTCAACTCAGTTTCACATGCAAGAGGTTGTTCGACTACTGGGAGAAAATGCACATTTCTGGTTGGGAGGTGGGCTAGCTACCCAAAAATCTTGCACAATTTTTGGGCAGAGCAGTTGACTGCTGCCCAAATTTGTGCAAATTCTGGGCTAAGTAGCCCTGCTGGGGAAAATTGCACAATTTTCACTGGGAGTGTTGACTGCCAGAATTGCGCAATTATGGAGCCCAGTAGGTTGCCAATCAGGATTGCGCAATTTCTAGAGGGAAGGTTGGTTTCCCTCCAAAATTGTGCAATTTCTTGGGGGATTTTCTTAGCCTGCAGCTAGACCAAGTCTGGGTGATCAGCCTGTGAGGGGAAGGCATCGAGCTATGATCGACAGGTTGCCTTTGTGCAAGCAAAACACTGAAGGTTGTGAACTTGACGAAGCAAAGAAAGATGTTGTGAAAAGTTGGTAGGGAGGCTCCAAAACGAAGTTAAGGAAAAATTTTGGAAGGTGGTTGTAGCCACTACAACACTTGGCAACACACTGGTAGAACTCCAACTCTCTGAATGGACCTTGTTCGTGAAAATCAAGTCTAACACCTCCAAAAGTATTGTTTAGTTCTCAGTTTGTCTTGTTTTCACACTATCTTTATTGTAATATGTAGCATCTGTCAAGTTCTTAGTCAATTGACACACATTCCAAGCTAAGGCAACACAGTCGTTTGAATTGGGTTTGAGGGGTATATTGGTGCACAAGTCATCAGAGTCTTAGTTTCATCTCTGGTGTTTCTCCACTACCAGCGGGCCTGGACAGTACCCCGACGAAGTCACATAGGAACAAAAGCATGGTTCTACTGCTAGCGAGTGTGGTGAATACCTTGGTGAGTTACTTGTATCACCTCCCTGCATAGGAAGACTTTCTCTTCTTTCGCCTTATTCATTTTTCATTTTTGAATTTTTTTCACTTTTTTTTTTCATAACTGTGCATAGCACTTATTCATTTCAGAGGCGGAAAATGGATCCCGACTTATTGAGAGCAAAATAGGTTGTTCCAACAGAGATGTAGTTTATTATACCTCTGATGTGCCTATTAAGGTTTTCGCCCTCACCTTACTCTACTTGACTGAGCTAACAAGGGTTAACCCAAAAACAACCGACTAGAGTAGGTGACACTAGTTAGTGCGCAAGCGTTGTGATTTCACCAAGGTTCACTTCAAACAGTATGTATTTTTCTTCGACGTATCATGGACTAAAAGTAAAAATATCTTCATACAAAGGCAAGATGACAGATAACCAAGTAGTGATAGTTGTACAATCCCTCTAGTATTTTACCCAACACATTTCAAGAATCATACATGGTTTCATGCGAAACTAACCTACGAATGAAACAAGTGAACTAAAAAACAACAAAGCAAAGCAAGAGCATAAGAAATATTGAAAGAAAATCAATTAAGAAAAAAAGCAAGCAGAAAAACAAACAAACAAAGCAAGTAAGAAAATAAGCATGCAAGCAAACAACTCAAAAGAAAACACTACTCCTACACCTAAGCTAACAGTGCATGGGTCATCTCACATGAAGTGATACTTCTAATGAAGCCACCGGTACATTGGTTGACCCATGTTGGTGAAGGCATGGCTCGCGAACAAGATATTTGCGTGAACCAACAAACAAGAAAGATGTAACAGTGAAGACAAACACAATTTGAGCTTACAAGTGACCACAGAACAAAGACGAGTGAAAGTGCATGACATGGATTCTATGGGGCTACCATGATTTTGTCCTACATTACATGCAGATGTTGAGTGTGTAAATTCTATTGACTGTGACATGTAAGCAAACATGAGAAAGGTAGACCACTTGTGTTGTGCATATGTGCTTTCTGTGTAAGACTCCTCCAATGCATGAGCAATGGGATCATGTAGTTCGAGTGGAGGAAGTGAAATCTGGGTGTTTGGTTGATATTCTATGCAAAGCAGAGAGTGATGAGGAGCCTTGAGTGTTTCAAAAATTTCTTGGCTGGAAGTGAAACCAACCTCAGGACAATGAGGGCCTAACATAACCATCAGCTCAAGCTGAAGTGCCTCGACAGTCTAGGGGGTTTTGACTTCGTTGACAGATAGATCATCATAGACTAGTGTCTTGGATAGATTAACAACAATTGAATCAACATCGTGATCGGATGAGGAAGTGAATAGATCATGAAAACCAAGATCAGAAAATTCGAGATGTTCGTTGGCATCCTCATGATTTGATGAATCGGGCAGAGGGGTAGATGATAAGCAAATATGTTCACCCTCTATGTTTTCAGGAAAGATAAATGACAGATTGAACGGATTTTCTGAGGAAGATGTGTCCTCTCTGCACTGTAATGATAGACTGACATCTGAGGTGTCCTATGAATTATAGGAAGTAGAAACATCTGGAAATGGCTTTTCACAAGGGAAATCAGCAGTGGCAGAATCACAAGGGATGTCAGGATGAAGCGGATGAGGTGCAACTAGAAGAGAGTCATCCTTCACTGCGGGTTCTTCTTTAGATTCCTGCACACACTCATCATGAATGATGGCACAGGTTGGCTGCATAACACCAGCTTTTTCGATAACTTGATCCTTGTTCACAATAGGTGAGGAGTTCGGAATGGAAGAACACAAGACAATACAATCTGAAGGACCAACAGAACAAGAGGACGGAGGTCGACGGAATGATTCCACGTGACAACCAACAGACTTGCAAGCCAAATCTATGAAAATATCAAGAGCGAGTGGGGTGAGAGGATGTGACAGTTCAAGAGAGGTGTGTGCATGATCTCCCACATCACTCTACGGTGGTGGAGTTGTTTGATGAGGTGAAGGTGGATAGTCACTTGTGACAGCAACTGTGCCTACCTGTGATTGTGCAGTTCCATCACCGGAGTATGAGCGGGCTTTGAGTGATTTCAAGAATTGCCGATTTTCATATATGTAAAGAAGATACTCAAATCTCCCATTGAGAAATTCCCAATCAATGTCATCTTCGGGAAATCGGTATGCAAAATTACAAAAGCGTGTGTGAAATTGTTCAACGAATTCATCAGGTGCTTTTCATAATTCTAGAATTTCTTTGTTGATTGCTTTATAGTTAAAGTGATTGAAAGTAAAGTCTATCTTTGGGACCAAATGGGCAAGAGAATGAATAGATTTTTCAGGTAGTGTGGCACACCAGTGCATTGGGTGCCCTCGAAGCGTGTAGACGAACAATGTGCATCTCATGTATTCTTCAAAGAATCCATGTCTTTCACATGAGCCTACAATGCCGACGGTGTGCCTAACCAAGGCTACGTAGCCTCCACCGTCAAATGTTTTATGAGGAAAGTTATCCGAGAGCTTTTCCAAGATGATGAAATCGTGTCCATAGGACATACACTCTAGAAGAGCAACTCGATAGTTAGTCATGATAGATGTGTAGAGATTCAAAACAGATGTGAGGACTCAGCTTGTCATCTGGCCCTCCTTCTAGAACCAAAATGTTGACGGTGCTAGACCCACCAACATGTAAGGGGATCTCCCCGGTAAGAAGTCCCAATTAGACCTCAGACCGTTTGGTGTAGGAGTCCTAGCAATGGGTCGTATAGAAATGCCTTGACCGATATTTCGCACCACGGCAAGTATGATAACTTTGTTGGTAGCAAGGGTGTAACAACTACAATGAGTCAAGGAAGGTGCATGAGAGGTTCTAACACATGTGGGTTGAGATGAGTGCGCCCCTTGGCAACTTGTAATAGTACTTAGATGGGAAGGGAACACACGAGCGAAGATACATCAGAAGCTGGAAAGCTAGTTAGCTAAGAATCCAAAGTGATGGTTAAACCAATTAACACATTTCAGAAAGATTCATACATACTCATATAAAATAGTCCATACATGCATGCATAAGAAAGAAAATACATATGCCATTTAGAGTAAACAAGATAGCTAGAATACAATACAACATATGCATGAAACATGTTGGATCATATTATATAAAGAAGTGTAAGTTACAGTCATACAATACATCCATGTCCAACCACTAGCTCCAATAGTGGCACGTTACAGCCACATCCGCCTGATCCTCCAAAGAGATGTACTAGCTTCATGCAGTGGAGAAGTCAAGGTGCATTACAATACTGTCCAAGCTCTCTCCAAGATAGTCTTATCGGAAGCTTGGCTGACCAAAAGCCTTTACAATGAGTTATGAGGTTCTATTTATAGAAAAGGGTGGGGTGACCCTTGACATTCCCCTTTGTGACAGTTCATCTACCCTCATGACTCTTCATCTACTCTATGACTGTTACATCCAACTATTGACACTTGAACTTCCACTTGACATGACGTTACATTACAATGCACATGTGCTCATGTGAGACAAAATGGCTTGAGCAAGCCATGCAAGACATCACTAACACTCAGTCCGTTGAGGTGAGACCAACTCTTTGACATGCTTGTGATGGTGAAGGTGGTGAGTTGATGCCAAGATTGGTCATCCATGATGGTGTGCATGCACCCCATGGTGACATCTTTCCAAATTGAACTCTTGCCTCCATTGCATCCGGTGCATTGGTATGGCTCCTTCATCCAAATCATTTGCTAACATGCACATGGTCTTCTTGGGTGCGGCTAAACTGGCAACACGCTGATGCATAGTGTTCGTGTTGATCTTCAAGTGTGTGCTGGTGGTCATGCGCATCAATTTGACGAAGTACATGTTCAGCTCTAGTTGGACTTGCTTATTGTCTTCACCTTGGTGAGTGTGCTAAATGGGTTGGATCACATGTGTGTGCTCAATGACATGCATGATGTTGAATCCTTTGCATGCAAACAACAACACTACTCACCATGTCTGCTCCGTGCCAGCTTTTGGGATAGATCTTTAACTTGTACCGGTGCAGTTTCATCCATGAATGTATGTTGTGCCCCATGCTATTCCTGTTCCTACTGCACTCATTCGCTTGTCTTTGTAGCTTCATGTTATTTCTTGAGTTACTACTTTAGCACATGCAACTCCTTCTTTGTTCCATTCTTTGTCTTCGTGCGATCTTCATGTTGCATTGTCACCTCATAGCCTGAGTCTCCAAAGTTGCTTTCATCACCAGTGGATCTGCTTGAGCTTGCAACTTTGTTCTGCCTTTATGTTGTCAACAACCTTCCTCTTGTGTTCGTTGCATTCGTTGCATTCGGTATGCTACCTTCAGTTGTTGTTCATGATGCTGCTCGATGTGATGTTGTTGTTGTCATATATTGATGTCCTTGTCTATGAACAACTTGATATCTTTGTGAGTAGGCAAGCTCATAAACATTTGATCAACTGCATCTCCAGGTGTGCTCTGAACAATGCTTCGACTCTTCTCTCTTGGAAACCATTGTACTTGCACTGCTGAGAGGCAGATGAACACCTACGATACCTGTGTGACTGATCATGACGGTTGCGTAATTTCGGCCGGGAGGTCAGGAGACTGACTACCAAGACTATGCAAGGCACAGTCTGGGTTGCTGGGAGACTGACTGACTGTTGAAACTATGCAATGCATAGCCCAGTCTGGTTGCTAACTATTAGAATTGTGCAATACGCAATCTCAGTTGGCAATGGTTATAGGCTTAGTGACTACAATGCGCACTTTTCGGGCCAGCATTCACTGTCCTTGAAAAATCGTAAAACAGTCCTGGAGGACAGCCACTAGGCAGAAATACACATTTCCTAAGAGGAAGATAGAGCCTTCCCTCCCAAGATTGCGCAATTTTGTCTTGATGAGGCTCTTGGTGAGGCAACGTCTGGGCTAAGGCTACCCAGGCTCACCGACAGGCAACTGAAAGAAAATGTGGAAGTGAATGCATGGTGACACTAAGTGAAACCAGAAGTGATTAATCATGCATACAAACACTAAATGAAAGATTCAGTAAATAGATCAACATGCATGTGGGTGAAGCGAGTCGCCGAATCGGCGATTGTTCGTGAAAAACAGTTTCATTCATGCGACAACAGTGAGATAGCAACGAAAACTAAAAAAGTGCTAGGACAAGCTAGTAAACATTTAAACAACAAGAAGCATTCAAAGAAATCAAGCTAACAACACTCACACAAGCGAATACACAAAAAGTGAAAGAAATGCAACACAAGGCATGGAAGGCGGGCTTACCCCAAAAAATTTGAGTTGAATGTGCCGACAGCTCTGTTGCGGCCTCAGAATTCTGCTACCGAAACATGGGGGATAACCACCCAGTCCGGACATTAAGACAACTCCTTTTCTGTTTGAAGCGGTGGCTCCAACTGGGGATAATGGGACCAGTTTCCCAGTGTGGGCTTTAAGATGAGAGTGATGATTCATGAGTGTTTGCAATAGAATAATGATAATATAAATGACTTATTCTATGATGCAATTCTCTAACTAAATTATTCTAATATAAACCCGAGTATTCCTGTGTGGTATGCGATCTACAAAGATATCTTCTTAACGTGTGATAATAAAGATTGATCACAATTAAACATAGATGATAACGTATAAAGATAATTTCTTTGACTAAATAGTTAGTCAAAGAAATTTATAAAATATATCGCATATATGATGAGTTATATATGAAAATCACAATTTCAGCTAGGCATCATACAAAAGTGCAATTAACGCTTAACAAAAACAATAAATCTCCCACACAATTCATGAAAGTTTTGCCACTAATTAAATGTAAACAGAATCAATCATACAAGATAATAGTACCATATGTGCAAAGTCCTGCTCATTTGAAAAATGACATAGACCAACTTCTTTCTTCAAATCAAATTGTCTCCCAAGAATAAAATAGTGCATCAACAAAGGAAAGTAGTCTGATATCTAAAAGAAATGATCATGTTCCATAATTTCACCAAAGAATTCACAAACTTACAATAGTGCATTATTTACAAATGTTTTTGATAAAATTTTGGACCCTTCTCTAAATGCATGAGAAGAGTATAAATATTATTCTAACTAATGTGCAAAAATAGATTATACAAAATTTGAGGAGGTTTCAAACAACCTTCCTCCTAACTAGGTAACTAACTCCAAAAATAAACAGTGGCTAAATGAACAGAACTAAGAGGATGACTTGTTGTCTGCCAGCTTGTCCTTCAAATCGCATATATCAGTCATCGGTTGAATTTGAGGAGGTGCCCCAAAATGTGTCATGAGCTATCCTATGAAAATCACATCGGTGAGAGGTGGCAACATCCGCTGAGTCGTATGAAGGGAACAGTTGAGAGTCATAATTTGGTTGTGTGGCTTGACGAGATACTGCCAATACAACTCCCAGTTGGTCCTAGTCAATTTTGTAATTGCCTCCCTTTGAGTCTCCACCTTTTCTTGCCAGCTTTTATACATATTATTTAAATCAAGCATTTCTTTCAGATTGCCTTCTTTAATCAGGTTGGTGGCAAACAGGGTGTGATTAACTTCCTTAATGATATTCTTTGATACCCCGGCTGCCCTTGCGACTGCTAGCTCAACCTGTTTGATTCTCGCATCCCAATCCGTGAAGAGAATGTCTTTATGAACTCCTTAGTAGTGGGAACATCCTTGTATATTTCCATGGCTTGCTGCATGATCCAAATTGGATCCTAGAACACTCTCTAAGTTTTCATGACTGTTTCAAATTATGCTAAAAGATTCAAGTCCTAGAAAAATCAAAGCTATTAGAAGGAATCCTCGTAACAGTTGCAGTTGTGGCCAGAGTAGAGCAACGAGGACCCTCGATCGAGCGCGCAGACCATTGGCCCATGGTAACGTGCACTGGCACAAACTGGAAAAACCGGAGGCCAAATCAAGAAACAGGGGTGGTTTCTGATACGCGATTAGCACTAATCGCGTATCGCAGGGCGTCCCCCTCAGTGAAGGAAAGCCCCGAAGCACCCGGACCCGAAATCGCTATAAAATTCAGAAAAGTAACGCATTTGGTTCTGTAGTGCGGGATTCCACAAACCGACAGGATATCGAAAGGCCTCGAGGCGATACGCAGTTTTGACTGAGTCCCACCCAATGCCACACATCGAGCGACACGCATCCGGTGGATGAGAGAGAAGACCGCCCACATTGGACGAGTAAACATCATGTGACTTGTCCGCCAAATATGAAGGATGACTGTAGGATCTGGGGGGCCAGATCAATGGCGGAGATACATCCCGATGACAGACCATATTTGACAGGTCAAAAAGCAAGATGACAGGGGATTTAAAGTCTGACGTGGAAGATGAGTTGGCAAACGATTCATGATTCGCGGGCAATCTTGAAGAAAATGGAATTAATGGCCATTCAAAAATGATTCAAGGAATCTGACACCTAGTTCGTTGGGAAACAGGTGGCTACCTCCCTGCGAGGTGTTACCCCGTGATGATGACGCAGAGCAGAGGAATTCGAACGGACAGAGGCAAGGAAACCAGAAGGCCAAGAAGCGGAAATGAATAGTCAAAAGAACAGGTTGGCTTTAAAGCCGTGACCTAACAGAAGCAGAAAAAAGGGACCCCAACACAGAGAGGCAGACAAGAGTTAGTTAGACGCAGGAAGCTAATAGCAGAGAACAAAGAGTAAAAGTCAAGCTGACCTGAAGGCAGCATCGAGCTAGATATAGCCAGAGAGAGTCAGACAGTCTGTGTACTCCATTGAAGGATTGAGAGGTTCAAGAAAACTCCTCAGCATAACCCTGTCATACTACTGTGACCCTCAGAGGTCGAGTTTCAGTAAGGAGAGTCTGTGTACTCCATTCCTACTCACTTCATTCTGTCTAGTGAGCCTCGAATCGAGCTCACTGTTGTAAAAACTCTGCTTGAAAACATAATAGAGAGGCCACCACTGAAAGGCTAGACCAGGAGACATAGCCCAGGAGCATTGGGTGAACTCCTTATTAAACTTGTTTTGTTTACATGTTTGACTGTTATGTTTCCTATGATTGCCTCAGTGTCTATGTATTATAGCAATCTTATCGATCCGTTGCATAAGTAACATAGGCACATCCATGCACATGAGTCTGTAATACCTTTAATTCTTTGTCCTAGATAAATTCCAGATCAAGTGGTATCAGAGCCCTAGGTTACTAAGGTTAGACAAGCTTGTGCTGGATCTTGTTGTTGAATGCTAACTAGATCAAAGCTTAAATTAGGAGAAGGAGAGTTGGCTGAAACTAACCCAGAAATTGGAAGAGTCTATTCTAAGAGGAAAATGTCAGAAGAAAATCCCTTGGAATCAGACCCCCAGTTCATGGATAGTTTTATGACCATGAGATCCATGGTGGAGGAAATGTATAGGGAATTTAAGAAAAATAGAGATGAAGATTCATCAAACTCCAAACAAGACAAAGGAGTAGAAGAATCTCTCCTCCATGACCACTCTAAAGGCAAAGGGAAAGAAGAAAAATTTCTCACGCCTCCTAATAGCCCTGAAAATAAAAAGAAGACATCTTTGATTAAATTAGATGTTAAATTTGATTTACCAATATATGATGGAGAGTTGAATGCAGAGAAGCTAGATAATTGGATTAGACAGATTGATGTTTATTGCAGAGTGCAGAGCATTGACTCAGACAAGAGTAAGATTCAGCTGGCCAACCTACGCCTTGGAGGCACTGCCTTGGTATGGTGGGAAGGCAGGACACAAGCTAACATGAAGAAACATGGTAAGATTCTTTCTGTCTGGAGTGAATTTGTTTCTGCAATTAAAAATCAATTATATCCATTAGCCTACATGTAGCAAGCCATGATGAGCTAGCAAACGCTTCGATAACTAAAAGGGAAAAGTGTACAAGGTTACACCCAAGAATTTAGGAAAAGAGCTTTGATTCTAGGAATTTCTTTAGACTCTCCTGAGACTCTGTTGAAGTATATAGGTAGTCTACACAGCTACATGAGGCACACTATCCTCATGTTTAATCCCGCCAGCATAGATGAGGTCTCCATTCAGGCTATGCATCTAGAAGCTAGAGGTAAGAATGGGAACCCAGAAGTTGGGGGATCATCCAAACCCACTGCAAGAAAAAATAAGGAGGAAATAAAACAAAAATGGAAAGAGAGGAATACAAACACTGTAAAGAAAAGCAAGTCTTCATGCACTCACTATAAGAATGATGGGCATGATGATGAACACTGTTGGATTCTACATCCGGAGCTGAAACCTAAGAAGTAGAGGGCAAGAAGAAGAAGACTGCTGCAGCTATTCAAAGGGATTTGGGGTCAGACTCGGGAGATGAAGCAACAATCGTAGCCACAAGTATAAAAGGTAAAAATTCTAAAGCATCTACTAGTAATTCTGCACAATCTACTGATAATGAAGAAAATGAGAGAAAAAGACATGAGCTTTTTCATATTCGAGTTATTTCCAATCATCAAAAGATTGATACTTTGTTTGATAGTGGCTCACAAGTAAATTTAATTTCTGAAGCAATTGTAAAGAAGCTGGGATTACTAACCACACCTCACAAGAAACCTATCCATTAGGTTGGTTATGTGATAAAGCAAAGCTACAAGTGACTAGATAATGTAAACTTAAGTTTTCTTTTGGGTTAGCATTTTTAGATGAGGTTGAGTTAGATATAGTTCCTTTGGATACATGTGGAATTGTTTTAGGAAGTCCTTACTTGTATGATAGAAAAACTATTCTCTATAGAGCTTAGAACAAGTATCTACTCGTTAAAGATGGAATCGAATATATTGTGAGAGCTCATAAGCTCAAGAATAATTATACTCTCATAAACTCAGGGCAGATGAAACGAATTGTAAATTCATGCAAACAATGTTTACTGATGGTTGTAAAGGAAAAGAAACCTGATAAAACCAACGTATTTGAGGGTTGTGATGCTAAACAGCAAGTTGATTTAGAAAAATTTGTTTCAGAATATGATATATTGTTTCAAGAACCTAAAGGTCTGTCACCCAAAAAGGAAATAGTGCATGATATTAATTTGCAACAAGATGCTCCATTGCCTAACATCAGAATGTACAGTTGTCCACTTTAGAGAATGCAGAAATCAAGAAGCAGGTACAGGAGCTTCTCGAGAAGGGGTTCATCAGACCTAGCACATCACCATGCGGGTCTCTAATTGTTCTGGTGAGAAAGAAAGATGTCTCATGGAGAATGTGCATTGATTACCGAGCACTAAATAAGATAACGATCAAAAATCGTTATCCCCTTCCTCGCATAAATGATCTATTAGATCAGTTGAAATAAGCTATTTATTTTTCCAAGTTAGACTTGCATAGTGGCTATCATCAGGTCAGAGTTGCAGAGCAAGATGCATGGAAGACTACTTTCAAAACAAAGTAGGGACTGTATGAGTGGTTGGTTATGCCTTTTGGCTTAACTAATGCTCCTACTACTTTCATGAGAATAATGAATGATGTACTCAGACCTTTTCTTGATGATTTTGTTATTGTATATCTGGATGACATTCTTATATTTAGCAAAAAGTGGGGAGAACATTTAAATCATGTTAAGCAGACTCTAGATGTTTTGAAAAGAGAAAATATTTATGTTAAACTCTCAAAATGTGAATTTGGCAAAACATCTTTGAATTATTTGGGACATATAGTAGGGGTGGTGAATTGAAGATAGATCCCTCTAAGGTTGCAATCATTGTAAACTGGCCTAAACCCAAATCTACTACAGAATTTAGAAGCTTCTTAGGAGCAGCACAATATTGGAGAAAGTTTATTTCTAACTTTTCCTTAATTGCAGCTCCCTTACATGCTTTAACAGGATTGAACAAGGTGTTTCAGTGGGGAGGCAAACAGCAGAAAGCCTTCGACACCTTGAAAGAAAAGATTAGTACAGCACCAGTACTAGCATTGCCCAATCTTCAAAGACCATTTGAGATTGAAACAGATGCCAGTGACTATGCTATGGGAGAAGTGTTGGTGCAGCATGGTAAACCCATATGTTATCATTCTGAGACATTTAATTCTGCAGTAGTTAACTATCCCACATATGATAAAGAATTGTATGCATTAGTATAGAGTGTGAAAAAGTGGAAACATTACTTAATGGGCAAAGAGACAGTTATACATACTGATCATCAACCACTTCAATATCTACACTCCCAAACTAAGTTGCAACAATCAAGACACTATAGATGGATGGGTTTTCTACAACAGTTTCATTTAGTCATCAGATATAAAAAGGGCATACACAATAAAGTTGCAGATATGTTGTCCAGACCAATTATAAATGCATCTACTATACTTAAGCATAATTCAGTATTGCATGAGAGCTACATTGAACAATATGCTCAAGATATAGATTTTAAAGATGTATATGCAACTTTAA
Organism: Pinus tabuliformis; assembly: GCA_031772625.1. Classification (NCBI taxonomy): domain Eukaryota; kingdom Viridiplantae; phylum Streptophyta; class Pinopsida; order Pinales; family Pinaceae; genus Pinus; species Pinus tabuliformis. Next base: position 416,684,767 of record CM062815.1, read on the forward strand.
GTCAAGGAAAACGAGTAGAAGAATTGGATTATCATGTTAAGGACCAACTCTTGTATCATTTTGGAAATCTATGCATTCCACAAACTGAAAGAGTAAAGATAATTCGAGAAGCACAAACTTCTCTAATATCAGGTGACTTTGGTGTAAGTAAAGTCATTGCACAACTGCAAAGATTTTGTTATTGGCCAAAAATGAATGGGATAGTTTCTAGATATGTAAGAGGGTGTACCATGTGTGCTAAAAGCAAGCCCAGCAGTAGAAAACTAGGCTTGTACACTCCACTACCAGTTCCTTCTCATCCTTGGGAAAGTGCTTCCATGGACTTTGTTGGAGGACTGCCTAAATCTAGGAAAGGTCATGACTATTTATATGTTGTTGTGGATAGTTTCAGCAAAATGTGTATTTTAATACCTTGTAACAAACAGATTACAACTGAACAAACTGCAAAGTTGTTCTTCTAGCATGTATGGGTCCATTTTGGATTACCCACTTCCATAATATCTGATCGAGATACCCGATTTGTTGGGAAATTTTGGTCAAGTTTGTGGGAATTGATGGACACCAAGCTGAAGAAGAGCACAGCTTTTCATCCACAAACAGATGGCCAAACTGAAGTGGTCAACAGGACAATGATCCAGTTGCTCAGAGGCTATTGCAGCAAGCATCCCAAACTTTGGGATGAACATTTATGTTATGTGCAGCATGCTTACAATCGAGCTAAACATTCTTCTACACAGAGATCTCCTTTTGAGACCTGTTTTGGTTTCACACCAAGGTCTCCCTTGGATTTTGTCTTTGGTAAAGACATAGCAGTTGATGGACACAGTGATGTGGACAAGGCAACCAAGTTCATTGAACAAATCCAAGAGATTCACCAGGCAGTACAGGAACAGCTGGAAAAGAGCCAAGCCAAGTACAAGGCAAGGCATGACAAGCATCGGATGGAGCATAGTTTCCAAGTTGGTGATCAAGTCTGGTTGTATATCAGCAAAGACAGAATGCAAGGTGAAGGTAAGAAGCTAAAGCCAATAAGGTATGGACCTTTCAAGATACTTGAGAAAATTGGTGAGAATGCTTTTCACCTTGATCTACCAGCTTACATGCACATCTACTCAGTCATTAATGAAGACAGCTTGAGACTATTTGAACCTTCATTAATCAAAGATCCAGAATAGTAGAGTCAATTGTCTTCTATTGATGATCTGTTGCTTGAATATCTTAATGAATTACAGGAAGATACAATTTTGGACAGGGAGGTAAGAACTACACTTAGAGGGGATGTTGAATACCTCAGGATTGGACTCAAAGGTTCAAAACCAAGCAGTGCAAAATGGATAGAAATTGAGCAAGTGAGGAAGCAATACCCTCACTTGATTGATGCTTAAAAGAAAACCAACTTTTGGTGGTCCAAAAGCTCTTTCAGTGGGAAGGACGTGATCTGAATTGGATCTTAGAACACTCTCTAAGTTTCCATGACTGTTTCAAATTCTTCTAAAAGATTAAATTTCTAGAAAAATCAAAGCTATAAGAAGGAATCCTCGTAACAATTGCATTTGTGGCTAGAGTGGAGCAACGAGGACCCTCGATCAAGCGCGCAGACTGTTGGCCCATGGTAACGTGCACTGGCTCAAACTGGAAAAATCGGAGGCCAAATCAAGAAACGGGGGTGGTTTCTGATACGCAATTAGCATTAATCGCGTATCGCAGGGCGTCCCCCTCAGTGAAGGAAAGCCCCGAAGCACCCAGACCCGAAATCACTATAAAATTCAGAAAAGTAACACATTCAGTTCTGTAGCGGGATTCCACAAACCGACAGGATGTCGGAAGGCCTTGAGCCGGTAAGCAGTTGTGACTAAGTCTTGCCCGATGCCACACATCGAGCGACATGCGTCTAGCGGATGAGAGAGAAAACCGCCCGCATTGGATGGGTAAACATCGTGCGACTTGTCCGCCCAATATGAAGGACAACTGTGGGATCTGGGGGGCCCAGATCAACAGTGGAGATACGTCCCGATGACTAACCAGATTTAACAGGTCAAAAAGAAATATGACAAGGGATTTGAAGTTTGACGTGGATGATGAGTTGGAAAATGATTCATGATTCGCGGGCGATCTTGAAGCAAATGGAATTAACGGTCATTCAAAAATGATTTAAGGAATCTGACACCCAGTTCGTTAGGAAACAGGTGGCCACCTCCCTGCGAGGCGTTACCCCATGATGATGACGCAGAGCAGAGGAATTCGAACGGACAGAGGCAAGGAAACCAGAAGGCCGGGAAGTGGAAACGAATAGTCAAAAGAATAGGTTGGCTTTAAAGCCGTGGCCTGACAGAAGCCGAAAAAAGGGACCCCAACACAAAGAGGTAGACAAGAGTTAGTTAGACGCAGGAAGCTAATAGCAGAGAACAGAGAGTAGAAGCTGAGCTAACCTGAAGGCAGCATCGAGCCAAACAGAGCCAGAGAGAGTTAGAGAGTCTGTGTACTCCATTGAAGGCTTTAGAGGTTCAAGAAAACTCCTCGGCATAAGCCTGTCATACTATTGTGTCCCTCAGAGGTAGAGTTTCAGTAAGGAGAGTGTGTGCACTCCATTCCCACTGACTTCATTCTGTTTAGTGAGCCTCGAATCAAGCTCATTGTTGTAAAAACTCTACTTGAAAACATAATAGAGAGGCCACCACTGAAAGGCTGGACCAGGAGACATAGCCTAGGAGCATTGGGTGAACTCCTTATTAAACTTGTTTTGTTTACATGTTTGACTCTTATGTTTTCTCTAATTGCCTTAGTGTCTATGTATTCTAGCAATCTTATCGATCCGTTGCATAAGTAACATAGGCACATCCATACACATGAGTCAATAATACCTTTAATTCTTTATCCTGGATAAATTCCAGATCACTGCATTTCTTGGAGTTGCATGTCTTTGGCCAATATATCGGCTTCATGGCTTATATTTAGGACCTCCATGTCTTGCTGCAATTGTGCGATCTACTCTGCCGCTTACCTGTTTACGCTTGCTTTCTCTGCTTCGAGCTCCTGCTTGAGTTGTGCAATCAACTCCTCTTTTTCCCTTAACAAAGTAGAGACTTCAGTAGCCTTGTCCATAGTGGCCGATGCATATGCTCTTGTGAATTGTGATAGTCTAGTCAAGTTTTCACCCAAATTGAAAGGAATGTCCTTCCAAACAATGTCCATCAGCTTGTTTCCAGGTGGGAATTTGGGTGTGTCTACCCTTTTCCTTTTTCTCTGCCTTCTTACTACAACCTTGTTGAGAGGGCTATTGAACGCATCAAGTGGAGGTATTTCAGTTACTTTCAAAACAATTTCTGATGTGGGTAGAGCAGGGGTAATTTTAGTATGTTGGGACATTGTCTATTCTTCCTTCATAGGCTTGGACTACTCACTGATAGACTTGGGCTCTTTATCCTTATGAACATGTAGATGAGTTTTATATTCCATTGTTTCTTGGGTATTTGTTCCTTTGGGAGTGCCTTGCAATTTATGAATAAACTGATCCCACTCCTACTCTAAACTACTGCCTTCGACCTTTGAACTAATTTATGTCGTCGGGGTGCTCATCACTTGTTTCTCAGCTGACTTCCTGCTGGACTCAGTTGTGTTATCTGCGTCTTGGGGTTTCCCTGTGTCTAGTGTCTTCTCAGTATTTACCTGAGAATCTATTCGAGAACTAGGACCTTCACTATCAACAATGACACTTGGTGTAGGCTTATCCTCGGGCTTTAACAAATGCATTGGGATCACTTCGAGCCTTTCATTTTTGAATTCTTGAAAGCTTTGAAAATCTTCAGGTTTTAGATTCACCTTTGCCCATTCGAATGCTTGTTCGAAGGATTCGGTTGACTGTAACAAGTCTTCAAAATAGTTATCCTCATGGTTGTATTGCTTGAGATTTACTATAGTAGTGACATTATATGCCACTTTGTCTGGATCAAATTGCCTCTTAGGCAATGTATGAAGCCTGAGGGCTTCCATATGTGCTGACTCTTTAGTAGCATGAACAAAATTTGCTAAAGCAAAAGAACCACACTTGACAAGGAAAGAGGGCCATAATGACTTCTTGTCGTCTTTGAGAACTTTAGTCAGGCCTTTTCCCATGGTATATTAGGCAATCTCTATTGCTAATAATTTATCATAAACTTATAAAGGAAGGACATGTGGATTGTCTGTGCTACCAAAAACCTTAATGTAGGTGAACCATTCTTCAATGAAATATTTGCCGACAGTAAACAGGTCTGTTGCAGCTTCTTGGGAAAACCTGGGGGCTTTCTTATTGAAAATTATTTGATGTAGGGGCAACACAACAACATGAAATATCTTATAGAAGTGAGGTATATAATGCGATTCCCATATTTGTTTATGATTGAAATGGATTAGGTAGGGGTCCTATAAGGTCCATTTCCAACCCATGGTTGGAAATGTCGTGCAAAAACAGATGGCATCCATAATGTATGCACTAAAATAGAACGAAGGGATGTTATCTGGAGAGGAGGCTCTCTTCTGTCGATATTTTGTAATGGTGGTGGCTAGGTTATCAGATAGGATGGAGGGCCAATTCATGATGTGGGAATCAACACAGACATCAAGAAGAGGAATCCTTTCTATGGAAAAAATTAGTATTATTGGGTAGCCCATATAATCTACATAACATAGTTGTTGCATAGTTGTAGGGGTTTGTCAAAGAGGCTATAGCATGCATACCCGATTTTTCATATTTGAATTTACTGTCCAACACTATCCAACCCTGAATCATCTTGAAGGGGTCTGGGTTCTTCTTTACGAAGTTTGCCACAAATGTGCTGTCATAGATATCTTGAGGGTCAGGTATGTGGTACATTTTCTTCAAATCCTATTCTCTGAATGACCTTATGAGCTCCATTCTTGAATTCTTGAATTTCCTATCTTCAATGATGAGGTTTTCAATCACCCACCTGATCATATCTGTGTATGGAAGGATTTTAGCTCTTGCTCCTATCCTATGAAGGAAAGAACAGGAAGCATCTCTGAATTGAAGTCCTGAAGGCCTTGTTGAGTCAGTTGTTGCTCTCGTGACAATGATTTTAGGACGTTCGTCCTCAAGCCTATTGTATATGACCTCCCAAGATGTTGCGCCTCCGGTAGCGTCACAAACTGTATCAGAGAAAATAGGAGCCATCTTTGTAAACTCGAATTCAGCAATGGTCTGCTTGCTCTGTTTTTGCATCACCTTCCTTAGTGACATGTCTTTTGTAGCTTTCCTGAAATAGATAAGATATATCAGCATAGAAGGTATCGGGTAATTAAGATTGAAAGCTTATCTAAAATGACTTTGGATCATGAGAAAGGTTTAATGAGATACTCGACATTAACTACCCATAACTTGGAAAATGATTATCCTTCCTTATGCCGCTAGATATTTATTAACCAGTCAACTCGTTCATTTTGATATTTAAAACGTAATTATTTCACACGTTTTACTGCTCTTAATCGCACATCGCAATCTTTAAATGGATACAATATAGCGCTACCAAATGCATAAAGTGAAATACAATTGCAAATATCGCAATATTGCATTTCCCAAATCGTTAATGGACATTCTAATGGCATAACTAAATTTCTTGCGAATTTTGCGAAGTGCGAAATGCGATTTGCAAAATGACAAGGTGCTATTTATTGGGCTATCGCAGCGGGATATTTGATCACAGATCGCAATATTTTGAAGATGTTTTAAGATAGTCACAGAGAAAACTGCGATTTGCGATTTGTGATGCAGATTTCATCCTTATTTCGTTTTGCAAGATTTTGCTAGGCATTTGTTAGAGTTAGGTATTATTATCCTAAGCCTAAAAAATTAAAAGGGTCCCCATTTATAATTCTAACCTTAGCTATTGTGCTTTATAAATGGGGGGGTTATTTCCTAGTACAACAAGCTCCTAGATGTGATGTGGGATGTAAGAGCTATAAGGTTGATGTGAGGAATGAGCTCTGCAGCGTCTAGTTGATGAGTTTTGATAACATCAAAGTTCTGATGTGCATGCCAAAAATCTAGGGAAAGCGACACTTGGGGGGAGGTTTTTGAAGTGATCCTTGCATGTAACCTCCAATTGCTAAAAGTAGATCCCTGAATCAAGGGATGCCTTTGCATGCTACCTTTGGAGAAGAAGCCCCTGCATGCAAGGTAGTTTTGCTCGGTCCCGGAGAGAACCGGTCAACTTAGCTGCACAGGTAAGAGGTTGTTTGACTACTTGGAGAAAATGCGAATTTCAGGCTAGGAGCTGGGCTAGCTACCTAGGAGATTTCCACAATTCTGGGCAGAGCAACTGACTGCTACCCAGATTTGCACAAATTCTGGGTTGAGTAGCCCTGCTGGAGAAAATTGTGCAATTTTCATTGTGAGTGTTGACTGTTAGAATTGCGCAATTCTGGAGCCCAGCAGGCTGCTAGTCAGTATTGTGAAGTTTCTAGAGGGAAGGTTGGTTTCCCTCTATAATTGCACAAATTCTTGAGGGAGTTTCTCATTCTGCAGCTGGACCAAGTCTGGGTGATCAGCCGGTGAGAGGAATGCATCGAGTTGTGATTGACAGACTGCCTTTGTGCAAGAAAAACAGTGAAGCTTGTGAACTTGACGAAGCAAAGCAAGTTATTGTGAAAAGTTGGTAGGGAGGCTCCAAAACGAAGTTAAGGCAAAATTTTGGAGGGTGGTTGTAGCTGCTACAATGGAACCCCATCATACCATGGCTATCCGGAAATTGCAAGGCTAGGCTAAAAATATTGTTACACCTAGCAAAACCCATGCCACAACAACAAAAGAACCACATGAAATACCATGCATACAAAATCCAACAAGGAAAACACACATGCAAATCGATACCTACAATGAATCCTATGGTAGCTACTTAATCATTTCTTTCCCTGCTTGATTTCCTCTTGCCTTCTTTTCCTTTCTTGGACCAATGCCAAAGTTCTCCAAGAAAAATCTAAGTGTCCAAGAGAGAGAGAGAGAATAATGAGAGAGCTCCAAACCTCAACTGACAAAAGGTTACCAACTGATCCTCAAAATTCCTTTTATGAATGAGGCCTCTATTTTCTTCATTTTCCATTATTTTCCTTCAATTTCCTCCTCACATGCAACCTGTGACCTTTCACTTCCCTTTTCTCCTAATTTTCATTATTTCCCTAAATAAATGTGCCAAAAATGCCACTTTGCCTTTCCAAAGCCTTATCCATTGCCTTTTCCAATTTCCTTAGCCATTAATAACCAAATGAACACCCCCTAGGATGCCTTGCCCAACATTCAACTTGGAATAAGTGTCCCATCAACCGTGCTTATTATTTTTTCCTTTATTAACTTTTATTACATGGAATTTTCACCGGGGATGTTATAGAATCCTCCCCCTTGGGGAACATTGTCCTCGGTGTTAAACCACACCAAGACCTCAACAAAATTGTTGAAAAGCAAACATACTGCCCGTGGAGATTTATAACATAACTCAATAAAGTATTTATAATGACCACCCTGCTGAAAAGAAAACCAACATGACATCATAATGACATGACACCCATACCACTTATTGGAGCTTTATAACATATCTCGTGGTGGTATTTAAATCCATATACATATGTACATATCCCAAACATCATCCAAACATATACTAGAACATATACCAAAACATATAACAAAATCGCACCAAAACACCAAGTCAAAACTGCTTTACCTCAACTGCAAAACAAAGAAGGATACATATCCTACATCTAATCCACCATCTCCCATGTAGCTTCCTCGGTCCCAAAGTGCTTCCATTTCAATTTAACTTGCTCGATTTATTAGTTTCGGAGCATGGACACCTTTTTCTACAATATACACTAAGGCTCCAACTGGAATTCTCCATTTCGTTCCACCTGCAATACAAGTCAGTCAATCACATGATCAACATCCTTAACATAATTCTTAAGCAATGATACATGGAAAAAATCATGGACTTTCACTGTCGGAGGCAGTGCAAGTCGATAGGCTACTGGCCCAATAATCTCAATAATACTTAAGGGTCCAAAAAACCGTGGCGCCAGCTTGGGACATGATCCAATCCACAAGGAGTTCTTCTTTGGCTTGATGCACAAATACACCTATTCCCAAACCTGGAACTCCTTGAACAACATGTTCCAATCTGCAGAGCTCTTATACCTATCCTATGTTGCCTTTAGATTCTTCTTGATCACCTGCATTTCATGTTCCATGTCAGCCAACATATCTAGTCCAATAAGTACCCTGTTCACTAGATCACTCTAGCTGATGGGAGTGTTGCAACGCCGCCCATAAAATGCCTCGAAAGGACTCATCCTCAATGACACCTTATAACCATCGTTGTACGAGAACTCTACTAGTGGAAGGTACTCTTCCCACTTCCACTTCTGATGCAGCACATACATCCTCAACATGTCCTCCAATATCCTGTTGACCCTTTATGTTTGTCCATCTTTCTACGAATGATAAGTTGTAGTGAAGGCCAACTCTGTGCCCAAACCTGCAAATAACTCCTTCCAAAACTTGGAAGTGAACTTTGCATCCCTGTCTGACACAATATTCTTTGGAACACCATGTAGTCTAACCACATCTCTGATGAATACATGTGCTACATTGCTAACTGAGAATGTGGACTACGCTGGAATGAAGTGTGCAACCTTTGTCAACCTGTCCATAACAACCATGATGGAATCATGTTGTCTCACTGTCCTCGGCAACCCTGTGATGAAATCCATGGAAATGACCTCCTGTTTCCACTCTGGAACTGCGATCGACTGTAGTAGTCCACCTGGATGCTTACACTTTTCCTTTACTCACTGACAATCAAAACACCTAGCCGCAAACTCTGCTACATCCATCTTCAAATTCGGCCAATAGTAAAATCTATTCACTACAGTTAATGTCTTCTGATAACCTGGGTGACCCGAATATGGCTTCGCATGAAATTCCTTCAATATCAGCTTCTTGATATCACTGTTATCCAACACATATATCCTGTCTTTGAATATCACCAATCCATCTGCTATAAGACAATAATCCACATCTTGTGCACCTTCACCTATACCTGTACTGCCACCTGTACCTGTATATGTACTCTGTTGTAACCTATGCACAATATCCATATATCTGGCATCCTTTTGACCTGCCTACAAGATCCTATCCTGTAAGTCTGTCCCATAGGAACTCATAGTTGCTAAGTGATTTACTTGTACTCGCCTATTGAGAGCATCTTCCACCCTGTTCTCTTTATCTTTGATATACCTGATCTCAAAATCAAACTCATTAATCATGGCCAACCATCTAGCTTGCGTGGCATTTAGATTCGGTTGGTCAAACAAATACCTCAACCAAATATAATCACTCATCAGTACAAACCTCCTGCCAAGAAGACAGTGTCTCCACATCTTCAATGCATGTATGATCACTGTTAACTCAAGATCATGTGTTCGGTAGTTCTCCTTGTGGTCATTCAGTTTTCGTGGCTCATAGTATACCACCTGTCCATCCTGCATAAGGACTCCACCAAGTCCTCTCTTGCAAGCATTTGTGCATACTATAAACTCTTTGTCCAGATCTGCAATCTGTAGCACTAGTGCATGTGTCAAAAACTACTTAAGTTGCTCAAAACTAGCCTCATAGTCCTCTTTCCATTCAAACTTCTTACCTTTCCTCTGTAATGATGTGATAGGATAAGAAATCTACGAGAAGTTCCTGATGAAGATTCTATAATAGCCTGCCAAACCCATGAAATATCTCACCTCATCCAGATTCTTAGGAGCTACCCATTCCATGATGGCTCTTATCTTTTATGGATCTACTGCAATTCCTTCCTTGGAGACAACATGCCCCAAGTAGTGTACCTAATTCTGAAAGAAACTACACTTGTTGAGCTTAGGATACAACTGATGCTCCCTCAACAACCTTAACATTGCTACTAAATGCTCAGCATGCTCTTCCTCATTTTTAGAATATACCAATATATCATCAATGAACACAATAACAAACTTATCCAAATATGAATGAAACACACTATTCAACAAGCACATAAACATAGTTGGAGCATTAGTTAAGCCAAATGGAACTACAACAAACTCATCATTACCTTACCTGGTCCGAAACGTTGTCTTGTAAATTTCCTCCTCTTTGATGTGTACCTCACAGTATCTAGATCTCAGATCAATCTTTGAGAACACTACTACTCCCTTCAGCTGATCGAACAAGTCATCAATCCTTGGCAAATGGTACATGCTCTTAATGGTCACTTTTTTCAACTGCCTGTAGTCAATGCATAATCTGAGAGTTCCATCTTTCTTCTTCACAAACAATACTGGTGTGCCCCAAGGTGATAGATACACTTGGCCTAATGTATCCCTTGTCCAACATTTCCTTCAACTATAGCTTTAATTCAACTAACTCAGGTGTGCTCATCCTATAAGGTGCTTTTGATGTTGGATCTTCCCCTGGCACTAACTCAATAGAAAATTCTACCTCCTTGTGAGGTGGCAATTCAGTAATGTCCTCAGGAAATACATCCTGAAACTGCTGAAAAGTTGGGTACCTGCTCAACGCATCTGCATCCTCAACCTCCTTACCCTTATCACTAGAAATGTGTACTGAAAATAACATACACCCTTTCCTATGACTACACTTTGCTTGCATAGTTGTCACCATCCTAACTAATGTGGCTTTCTTCTTACCCTGTAAGACTCTTGGTTCCCCATTGTCATCAACACACTCAATGGCTTTATCATAACAACCTACCTTGGTTCTATGAAGATACAACTAATCCATGCCCAACAACATATTGTATGATCCCAATGGAAATACATTTAGATGTGTTGTGGTGGGTATACCATTCAAATCAAATGAGCAAACTCTTACCCAATGATGAACTCGCTTCTTTGTACTTGTAGCCAATTATCTAACCAAGACTCAACATGCAATTCCTTACTCAACCCACACTTATCCACGAAGTCAAAACTAACATAGCCATAATTAGATCCAGGGTCAATCAAAATAGAAATAACTTGATCACAAAGCTTACCGTCCATCTCAATGATAGATGCCTAATGCTCTGTGTGTCTGTTGTCCATGACTAAATAAATGCGAGGAATACACTTCCCTACATTCCTAATAGTTTGTGCCTCCTGCGCATTATATATAGGATGCCTAGCACCCCGATTATGTGGACAATCTCTCTTAATGTGTTCCTTGACACATGTCCAATACTCTAATTGACCAATACCAACACCTCTATGCTGCTTGCGACTCATGTCCCTGTCTAACTGCATTAAACTTCTTTTGTAGTGCCATATTTTCTTTCTCATCTACATGCTGAGGCCTTGTCCTCTTAGGCTGCCATTTACCTTTACCTTTGTCTTTTCCCTTCCATCCTTGCTAAGATTCATTCTTATGCTTTAACTATTTGTAGCAATGCTCCAGTTTCCCAATGCCTTCCTCAAGTTACAGAGGCTCATCATACTCAATCCGATCTCTAAATGATAATGGCAAACCACTAACAAATCATTGAACTTTAACCTTCTCATCTGTAAGATATGGTACATACCTCAATAGCTCCAGAAACTTGATCGTGTACTCTTCATCTGTCATTAATCCCATCTTTAGCTCATATAACTCTTTGGCCTTACTATTGTAGTACCTCTCTGATAAGTACTTATTCCTGAAAAGCCTCTTGAACTCCTGCCAACTCAAGTCATCTGTCCTGATGTCTTTGACCCACTTAACATCTTACCATAAAATGTTTGCTTTACCTTTCAAGCTGAGGATCACTACTCTGGCCTTCATGTTATCTGTGTACTCATGCAACTCAAAGAATTTGTTCATCCCAAGTATCCAAGCCTCTGCATCTTCTGATTTCTTCACATCTCCATCAAAAGTAGGTGGCTTCGCTTTCTTTAACTCATCTGGTAAGTATCCCCTATCATTCCTCCTGTAAGGATGATAGCAATGACAATCATGATGTCTATCAGAACCAGAACTAGAATAGTACATTTACTCATCACTATTCCTATTCGGAATGTCCAACAACTTGCCATCTCTCACCATGTCAAATCTATCTAACCTGTGTCTACCAGGAGACCTATTTCCGTATGCCCCAATAGTTTTATCCTCATGTCCATGGCTGATCCGAAGTGTCCCTTGTTGCTACAAGTCTAACAAACTCTGAAGAAGTTTTTCATTAACCTCTACTTGTTTCTCTTGTGATTGTATGATCCTGTTATTATATGCCTTAAAACTCTTTATCTCTTCCTTCAAGCTTCTCAATGTGTTCGCCAAATCAGAAGAGTGACCCACACCACACTACTCATCTTATGCATAGGGAGATTCTACGTAGTCTACCACGTTGCTAGCCATTTGATCTCTTTCCTGCAAGGCATACTATGTTAGCTAAACCAAATATCAATAAGTCAACATACCTTATCATAGCTTGGGGAGGATAACTTTTCTGAAATATCAACAAATCAACATGATACATGTATAACAAGACCATGACAGCATATAGACATACACAAATAAATGCATCAACACATAAACATCATTCTAGTTAGGGTCCAGTCATCAATGCAAGACCATATCAACAATGCATGCTATGACATCATGCATGACAACAACCATTACTCCATTGTACACATTGCCACATGCAACCATCAACATGCATAATAAATGCCTAATCAACTACACATACACATAAACGCAGGTATTCAAGAATAAGCGATCAATTCTTGTAACCAAACCTATGAGACTGATCCATGTAATCAAACATACAAGAAGGTAATCAATAGACATATAATAACATGTAAGCGACATACAACAATATGTAACTAGTCGTACACTCATGACAATGCATTCCACAAAATCAATCATCAAGTTCCTCATGAGAATCTTACTACAACTATGATCAACATTATGCCATAAAACAAGCACATGGAATGAAAGTGTAAGAGTCACACATGCAACTGACACACATGTATGACCAACACATAGCCCATCTAGTCTGAGGGGTGAACCATGCTCTGGTACCACTCTGTAACACCATCCTCCCACATCTACCGAACTAACCATTCCAACTGGGGTAAACATGCGATTAGAGGCTACTACGATTGGATCTGACCTCCTATGTGACCTTACGGAAGTGGAACCGATGGAAACATAACACACAAACATTCAAGATCAGCTTCAGGACCCTCAGGAACCAATTTAACACTTCAGACAGCTTGCCCTTGGGTCCTACTAAAGTTTTGGCCAACTTAAGCCTCAATCATTCTCATGCTATAGGCATGACAATGTCCAAAAATCTAGAGTCGCTCTCATAGGCCTCCCTGCCAGCGTCCAGAGACCCATTTTTCCAGTTATGTGCCAATCTCCCCGGGATTTGAGCCACCTTTTTAGGCCCAGAGCTTAGGTAACTGCCTAATATGGAATGATAAATTAGGATCAATAAAAGAACAGGGAAACAATGATACAAAAGCAATAAGTTAAACAAGACCTTAATTAGACCCCTACTAGATAAGATAGGAATTTCGTCAAACATGTCGCAGGCATGTAATCTACAGGTGTAACCAACATAATCAAACATAAGGATCTTGTACTTATCTAAGAATCGCTAAGAACCATTGTTCCCTTAAGTCATTTGCTGCATTACCATCTATTAGGCCATAGATACATTATCCATTCATTTACAAGTAAAATCATGGTGAGAGTCATAGATAGATGTTGTCATAAAACACACATATAACCAACATAATAACAATAGAAATACTCATAAAAGTACATCCATATAGACCACATATAATCCATCAAAATGCTCATAGAAATACAAGGAGAAATAAACTTTCATTAATGATGCAAAAACCAAACTCGGGATGGGACTTCCATGTTCCACCCAACCATAGAATGCCTGAGCCAAATATTTCTTCAATCATTCACCCCCGTGCCATATTCCAAGCATGAATGTGGGATTCAAACCAAAAGAACCAACCAGGGCATACCAGGGCTAAACCACCTCACCCTCATTAAGAGAAACCAGGCTTTAGGCTAATCCATCCCAAATCACTAGGCCAACATAATGAACACATCATAATGGGCTTTACCATGATCTTCACCCGATCACTAGGTCAAACAAGCATGGATGCCACCGGATTTCTCCACCTACATCGTGGGGAATTTTCATGTCTCCTAGTCTCTCAGGCTTTACCGCAATCAAAACCCAGATCACTAGGCCCTAAACCGAGACCCACTCTCCAGGCTTTACTGCATATCCCAAACTTGGGATTACTATGCCTAATGTAGAGAAAATCACCTCTTTGCTTTATCGTATATCCTGCTATTCATCGACAAGGATTTGTAGGCCCACCGCGGCAACATAATCTTGGCTTTACCACAACCCATAGTTTGGCTCAAGGGTCACTAGGCCAGTTGCTTTACCATGATCCACAGTCCGATTCAGGGACCACTAGGCCATGTGCTTTATCATTTGGGGATCCACCCCACTCAGTTTCGAATCCATCAGACTTTCTAGCTCAACCAAAACATGAGAACCCCATCACACCATGTCTATCCCAAAATAGAAAGGCTGAGTTGAAAACACTGTTACACCTGGCAAAACCCATGCCACAACAACAAAAGAACCCATGCATGCCAAATCTAGCAACAAAAATACACATGCAAATCGATCCTTGCAATGAATCTTGGGGTAGCTACTTAATCTTGCCTTTCCCTTCTTGATCTTTGCTTCCTCTTTCCTTCTTTTCCTTTCTTGATCCAATGCCAAAGTGCTCCAAGAAAACTCTAAGTGTCCAAGAGTGAAAGAGAGAGAGAGAAAGAATAATGAGAGAGCTCCAAACCTCAATTGACAAAAGGTTACCAACTAATCGTCATAAGCCCTTTTATGAATGAGGCCTATATTTTCTTCATTTTCCATTAATTTCCTTCAATTTCCTCCTCACATGCAACTTCTCCTAATTTCAATTATTTTCATAAATATATGTGCCAAAAATTCCATTTTGCCAGTAATTTATTAGAATAATTTAGACCTATCTCTGAAAAAGATAATACCCATGGTGCCAACCACTTCATCCTCCCAAAATAACACTTTAAAACAGTCAAATTCCAATATCATTACACAGTATATATGGGAACTTAATAGCACTAGGCTAATAGCCTAACCATATTCAATGTATCGAAGATTGTTATTCCTGTTAGAGGTTAATAACTGGGATTTTGATGAACAGATATTGAGCAATGGGAAATACAAGAGCATTGAACACAGGGGCATGGTGCACAAGGACCGCTCAAGAATGTCATGGGCCGTGTTTTGCGGCCCACCCCGTGATGTGGTGGTGTTACCCAGGAAAGAATTGATAGACGAGCAGCATCCTCCATTGTACCAGGGAGCTTCTTTCGGAGAATATCTCACGAAATTTTTCAAAAAGGGTTTGGATGGAAAGGGTCACATTCAGGACGCCAAACAACAACATTAAGTGGTATCCAACTCGTGAGCATGATTCCTATGCAGATATTAATCATCACATATACGCTGTAACAAAGTTGTTAGATCTCGTTTATGTGTTTCGTCAACAAATTAAATTAGATGTCAGATACTGAATATCAGTGATTGAATTGAATAATTATTGCTTCAGAGATTGTAGATTTCAAAATAAATTATTAATGAAAGTGAAATAATTCATCTCCTCCATATTTTCAAAATTTCAAAAGTAAACACAATTACAATAGAAATATATTCAAAATAGCCTTTTTAAAATACAAAACAGCAGGATTTGACGAAAGTTTTTTCACAAATTGCATCCCAAATTCTAAAATAAAGTCCCGACCAAAAAAGTCTTTCACAAATTGCATCCAAAAATTCTAAAATGAAATCCCTCTAAATCCTCCTGAAAGAGTTAAATTGCCTTTCCTCTCTTCACAAGCCTACAATGAAGTCCCTGTAAATCCTCCTGAAATAATTAAATTGCCTCTCCTCGCTTTACAAGCTTCTTATAAATGTTTTGAAGCCATAACAAGTTTGTTTTTTTAGTGTCAAAATATTACTTTCATGGAAATTACATTTCCTGACGGCTTATTAGTAAGGTTTGATCCCAAAACTATTGAAGAGAATTGATTTTGTGACCTAGAGCTAAAACGCTCAATAATCAACAAGCCTTCACCTCATTAGCAAAATATCTTTAACTATTAGAAAAAATAGCTCTTTTGGATAACCTTTTTTCAGAAAGAAAAATCAGGATAGATTATATTGAGAAAATATAAAGTTCTTGGGTACAAAGAAGGCCGAATGCCTCAACCTGTATATCTGATCATGGAGAGCAGAAAATGAAAGACCATATGAGCATAAGAAGCTATGCCACAGCCAATCTGAACGTGGTGCAGAAAATGTAAAACCATATGAGCGTAAGAAACTATACCACAGCCGCATTGTCGGAAAGTTTTAGCACAAAGAAGGTCTGAAGCCTCGTCCTATATAGCTGTGCATGGAGAGCAGAAAATGTAAAAGCATATGAAGCTATAACCACAGCCACAATGTCGAAATGTTTAAGATCCGCGCCAAAAGGAAAACGAGCCCCATAAGGAGAGGGCAGGTAAAAAAGCCAGAAGAGAAAAAGATAGATCCAAAAATACAGGAGCGCTGTTGACCATATGACAGAAAGAGAATGGCGAAAGGAGCCAATTAAATCGGAGTGGGAATAGACCCCAAAATAGAAGGAAGAATGGAGACAAGCGGCAGGCAGGAGGCTGGAAGATGCGCCTGTTCCTCCACTTCCAAATGTTCCAGCATGTGAGGCAGAAAAGAGCCTGCCAAATGGGGCATTGAACGCCCCACCATGTAAAAGCTTCCTGAACAGAGGAAAACAAACAGTGAGGAAAACCATATAGCAATGAGAGTTCATACCAGATTGCAGAGGAGGCGGAACAGTGAAAGAACATGTGATAGTTTGTTTCAAACTCCGCAAGGCAGAGTTGACATCTGCCTGGACCGTGCCATCCTTTTCTTTGCAGAACATCCCAGGAGAGATTCTTATTGGAGAAGAGAAGCCATGAAAAAAGGATGGATTTGAGGGGGCAAGGGGCTTTCCAGAATTTGACAGGAAAGACAAAGGGGATAGGAGGGAAATCAGCGATTAAGACAGAGTATATGTTCCGGACAGAGATGGGATGAATAGAGTTGTCAGTGGACCAGATGAGGTTATCTTTTGTGCCAAGTTGGAGAATCCCACGATGGGTGAAACGGGAAGTGAAAGAAAGCCATAGGGGACGGAGGAGGGGAGGGATGGCTAACTGAAGGTCAGATTTCCAGATTGGTTCAAGAGAGGACCAAGAGTCAATAAGAGTGTTCCAGGTAAAAAGGCCTCTAGAATGAAAGAAAGAGAGTAAAGAGGGGGGGATCATGGACTCAAGGTTGTATAGAGTGGGATCTATACCAATGAGGACGCAGGAACCAGAAAAAAAAGTCCATTTTAAATTCTTCAGGAAGAAAGATTGGATCTTTTTGAAGCTGTGCCAAATGGGAGATCCATTCCTGATTCCAAGAGAAGACCTTTTGAACCAGTAAACCAAGGGACGGCCTTTAAGGTACTTTTGTCTGATCAAGGTGCTCCACGGACCGTGCCCAAATAAGCCCCTGTGCAAAGATTTGCAGATGAGCGCTTTACCAAAATGATTCATATTAAGAAGACCCCAACCACCCTTTTCTTTCGGCCTTGTGATTGTATCCATCTTGACAAGGTGAATTTTTGAGTGGAAGGGACGACCACTCCACAGAAAAATGGCAGCAATGGACTTCATTTGCTTGATAACAGATGAAGGGAGAAGGAAAAGGTGGCTCCAGAACACCGCAAGTTGAGAGAGAACCGTTTGTACCAAGATATATCTGCCAGCAAGAGACAGGAAGCGCATTTCCCAACGAGAAATCTTGAAGTAGAAGCGGTCCACCAGCCAAGCCCAGTCCAGACAACGGTACCCCTTTGCTTTTAGACGGAAACCCAAATAGGTGAAGCCATCCTTTATCTGGGCAAGATTGATCTCAAACCTATTCATGTGAATTGTTTCATTCCTTGTGATTACTTTTTCTTATAAGAAATCTCTGTGTATGCAACTATAATTTGCCGGGTTGAATTAAATAGTCAATATATATTTTATTTTTCATTTAAGTTAGATGGAATTTTTTATGCAATTACAGCATTTTGTAATTGTAACATGTCTTTGTATTAAAAGGTCAAAAATGTGAAATGGTGTTACTAAAGTGATAAAAATTATATTTTGTTAAAGTTTGAGCCTTCTTAAAACATCTTTTACACTGGCACAATTGGCTTTCATCTATTCAAAGGTTTCATCTTTCACCTTTGATAAAATAGTAAACATTAAATATACATCTAAATCTTTTCTGGGATTTATGGGAAATAATTGAATAGAATTTGAAGAGGGTTTACGATGGTAGGATTTTATTGTTTGATCTTTCAGAGTTCATTTCTTCTTTCAGAAAATGTGGATAATAGCATCTCATCGTAAAAAGGTTCTCTTGTAAGATATTGTATTAGTTTTTTTTGGTCAAATTCATATCAATTTAGGGTTACTAAATTTTGTTATAAAATTTTCCTAATTTAACATTATACATTCCAATTTAATAATTTTAGAAAATATTTTAATTTATTTTTCAGTAATGTTATTTGCTTGAACATCTTATTGCTCATTCTATAAATTAACCAACCAAAATTACATAAATAATAAATATATCACATCAAATAAATAATCTACTTTTCTTAATAAATTAATTAAAAAAATAAATTAATTTAAAAAAACCTTACCTCCATTCTCATAAAATCTTAAGAATAAAGTTAAAAAATAAAATTCTTACTCCAAATACGCTGCATCTTATTAAATAGACAGCGACCTGCATCTTATTAAATAAGCCTCACATGACAGATTGTCAGACTACAAATTAATTGATGCAAGTTGTATAGGGATTTTATTATTCTATTCGGTCTTGACAAGTACAGCCAGAATGATGACCAGTGGCATGAAAAATTATATCCTTAGAATTATACAATAATGTTATATGGTGGTGTATGTTTTTATTAAAAAAAATTTAATATTTTATATGTAAAACCAGTGGCATGAAAAATTATATTTTTAGCATTATGTAAGGATGTTAGGTGGTGGTGTACGTTTTTCATTTAATTAATTCCGAACAGTGATTTGACTGCTAATGTCTAACAAGGCATACATACTCTATCCCCTTTAGTTTTGAACCTGCGACCTCTTAGGAGGAAACACATACTCTTAATATAAGGAATGTAGATACTAATTTTAACAATAATTTCTTTTAAAATTAGTAATTTTAAAATTTAGTTTTGATTAAACAAATTAAGATGGGAATTTTTTTATAATATTTTAATGTTATTAATGATTTTATTATTTTAAATTTAGTTTTGATTAAACAAATTAAGATGAAATATTTTAATAATATTTTAATGTTATTAATAATTTTATTATTTTAAATTTAACTTTAAATTTTATAAAGTGTAAAAATTTAATATTATTTAATGTTAAGAATTTAATTGTTTTTACTTTATTTAGTTTGAACCATTTATATTTACATTTTAAAAATATAATCATAATTTTATTTCACAAATGTAACCTCTACTTTCAATTAAGAAAATGTGTTTTAATTTCACAAAAGTACAACTATCTTCAAAGTATATCCGTTAAAAAAAATACCAACTTCAAAGTACATCAATTTTAATATCTTCAACTTTTTCTCATTATCACCTTATTATCCTTACAATAGATACGATATTGCATTGAGTTTTTGGTCAAACCCATATTAGTTTGGGGTTGACCCAAACAAATTGTAAAGTTTTCATAATTTAACTTTGCACATTGAAATTTAGTATTTTTGGACAATATTTTAATTTATTTTTCTATAATCAGATTGAATATGTTATTGCTCATTGTATGGATTAACAAGCTAAGAGTACATGTGATGATTTAATTTTCATACTAAGTTCGTTCTAAGAGACTCGAACACCAAACATTTTACAAATAAATCCAAGTGGTCTAAGGGGTTAGACTCAAGTTTTGCCCTTGATTATGACCCATGTTTAGCTTGCAATTTGGGTGTGTAGTTTTGTGAGAATTACAGTCTCTTGTAATGATGACAACCATCTAAATGAGTTCTGTTACAACATTGTTGTTATCTCATGGATGAACTAAACATCATTTTCTGCTCTCTCCATAGTTGGATTATATTTCTCCATGTATTGCCATACTGCGTTTGAGCATTGTATCATGATTTTATTGCACATGTAGTAGCCCTGTTACAAGTGTCATTGGGACATATTCGTATCCCTATTCATTCATTGGTTTAGGTGAAAGTTTAGTCACTGAAATAAAATATTACCCACAATCACTGAAATAAAATATTACATATCTCATTACTCTTTATATGTGTTTTTTTACTTCTAATTAATTTTCAAAATTTTCATTTTTTATTATTAAATTGATTATATTTAATTAAAAATTAAATTTTAAAATATTATTTTGTGATTAGTGGTTAGTTATGATTACATATTTTCAGTAAGATAGATTAAATGATTAAAAAACAATAATAAAAATATATATATTATTAGATATAACCTAATCATTATCACACCAAGGGCCAATTTCACACTATAATAGTCAATCTACCTAGTTCACTCATACTCAATAAATTCAATGAATTATTTTACTACATGATAGATTCTATACTCCAATATTACACACAATAGTCAATGGCTTTGTCCCTTGATGTCTTTATTGTTCTTTACTTTAATGTAACTATATTTAAACTAAGCGATAGGGACTAGCTACTATGTAGCACTTGTTTATATCGTTTTTGTTTATTTTTGAGTAAAATAATTTATATTTTAATTTAACTATATTTAAACTAAGCTATAGGGACTAGCTACTATGTAGCACTTGTTTATATTGTTTTTGTTTATTTTTGAGTAAAATAATTTTTACCTCAATAGATATTGTGTTTTTTTTTTTGAGTAAAATCATTTTTACTTCAATAGATATTGGATATTGCTAGCATTGAGATTATTTTTCTATTTTATATATTCACAATTTTATTATAATTTTTTAATTTCACAAGAATATATAAAAATAAGTATTAAGTTTTCTTTTGTAAGTTTGGTATTGGTGAGGTTATATCATGGTTATATCCAAGAATAGCATCCAAATAAAACGAGGAATTGAACCAGTGACTTAATATCTAGAAATGCTTATCCAAGACCATTTGGAGAAAATAACGTTAATTATATCAACACATTCATATAAATTAAATGATTGGTAAAAGTGAATAAGCTGAATCAATCATAAACATCAACAATTACTACATCATATATTTCACATTCCCAAAACAAACAAATAAATCATAAAAATTAACTATTTTTCTTTAATAGTAATGAGAACAAGTGGAGAATAAGTAATTCCGAGGGAAACAAATTGTTCACCAAACCACTAGCTAAGATCCTTTGACCATAAACTTATAAGATTTAGATGCTTTTACCCTTGGGAGCTAGGGTAAGCGAGCGCTCTGAGAACTTCGGCAACGGCGCCGACATCGCTTCTGCCCAGCACACAGGTACAGTAACAGTCTGAAACCGATAGCCAAAACTAAGTTGCAGAGGGCCTGTCACATGGCTCATCTGATGGGGGGGGCGTCAGGGCCCTCCCTGTCACATCCGGAGACGGAGCACGGGGTAGTCTTCGGCACTGTGGATGACGAAATCCTGCATGCACAACAGCATCCCAGCAAGGACGCCAGAGGAAACGACAAAAATGAAAGAGGAAAAAGCGAGGTTCAGAATGGATCAGACGAGCCTGAAAAAGGGCAAAAGGTAACATCTTCCACCTGCAGACCAGTGGCTAAGGAAAGACCCCGTATAGAGTTACCAGGAGAAAAAATAGAAGCACGAATACAGTTCATGCAGGATCATGCCCTCATAGGGAAGTTCATTGGGTTCTGGCCTACGGAGAGAGCACTCCAGGGATGGATAAAGGCGAAATGGAAACCGAAAGGGGATGTCACACTTCAACTGGGACCAAAAGGATTCTTCACGGCTATCTTCTACTGTTTGGAGGACAAGCTTCGGATTCTAGTGGAAGGCCCCTATTTCTTCAATGCAGCTGGGCTTTATCTGAGGGACTGGATCCCCAGATTCAACCCAGATAAAGAAGACTTAACCCTAGCACCTGTATGGATAAGGCTATACTCCCTACCAGCAGAATATTGGGAGGAGGACTCTCTCAAAAGGATAGGCGATGGAGTGGGAACATACATCAGATCCTCTGATGAAACAAAAAGTAGTAAGTTTGTTTCTTATGCCCGCATATGTGTGTTTATCCGCCTAAACGAAGCCCTTCCCGACTCTGTCACCCTCTCCCATTGGGATGAGGAGTATATCCAGCCTCTTGATTACGAGCATGTACCTTTTAGATGTCGAAAATGTCACTCTCTCGGGCATTTATTCAGAGACTGCCCCCAAAATGCCCAATCCATCAAACCCAGCTCCTCAGACTCACCCTCTCAGGATGGCTTTACAAAAGTTCCCAATAGAAGGCGCGCTCACAAAAAACCCCCCTCTGGATCTCAAGCTCATGCACCCAAAACCCATGGTCCCGTAACCAAGAACAGTTTTGATATATTGGGCGAGAACCCAGAGATTCCTTTGCCTGACTCTACGACCAATACTAATATCCCATCTTCCTCAGCTTCTCCTCCTGGATCTAACCCCCCTTTTTCCCCTTCGAATGTCTCATCCCCCTCCTCGCATCAGCGAAGAAGATCTGAATCCCCTGCCAAGGATAGGCATACGGAGAACGAAGGGGAGAAGGAGCGCTCTCAAAACCAGGAATACCCTGGGGAAGAAGAAGAACAGGTGCAAAAAATGGAAGAGGAACCGGAGAGTTTCGATTTACACGGATTGGATATCATAGAGCTGGAAATAGCATGTCAAAAACAAGCATT
This sequence comes from Pinus tabuliformis, assembly GCA_031772625.1. Lineage (NCBI taxonomy): Eukaryota > Viridiplantae > Streptophyta > Pinopsida > Pinales > Pinaceae > Pinus > Pinus tabuliformis. The sequence continues at coordinate 416,707,827 of CM062815.1, forward strand.
TGATAAAATACCAGAATTCACGCTCAATAAGCTCGAAATGGTCATTTCTCGAGCCTACCACCAAAGTCAGCTGGGAATACAACCTGACAACCAATGGGATGGAAATCAGTACCTAAAAAATCCCAAGAAAAGAGGCAGAAAAACAGATTTGCAAAGAACAATAGAGATAGGTAAGATCCTGGTGGATTCAGGGAGATGTGCTCAGCTCACAAAGTACTTCAAACCCACCATCAATTGATGATGATGAAGCTAGTTTCATGGAATGTAAGAGGGCTCAATAGCCCAGGGAAACTCAGGATGATCAAACATATGATTAGAATGGAAAAACCACAGATGTGCTTTCTCCAAGAAACAAAGTGTAATAGTGAAATGCTAGGAAGCATTCTTTCAAAAGCATGGCAAGGATGCAGGTCGGTGGCTGTTGATGCCTCAGGGGCTTCTGGAGGCTTGGCGATTGCTTGGAACCCGCAGGCAGTTTCCCTCTCAGATTTCCACGCCTCGCACCACCTCATCCAGGCAACGTTTCACATCCTGGGCACCAATGTCTATGGCAACCTGTCCAATGTTTACTTCCCTCAAGAATCAGGCAGCAAGATGGCGCTTCTAGACACTATAGAAGACCTCAGCAATAATAGAAAGTACCCGCTTTGGATGATAGTGGGAGACTTCAACATGATAACGCAGACGACTGATAAGCAAGGAGGTAGAAGCCGATTGGAACCAGAAGACGCCCATTTCCGAAGTTTCATTCAATCCTCCTCCCTCATCGATATGCCCTTCAGCAACGGCACCTTCACCTGGAATAATCGAAGATCAGGTAAATATCAAATTGCCTCCAAGTTGGACCGCTTCCTCCTTTCGGACAATGCAGTTCACCTAGGCGGCGATTTCTCGGCAGCAATCCTCGCCCACACAGGATCGGATCATTGGCCAATCGCCCTCCAATGGCAGAGGCCAGGTAACACACTCAAACACCCTTTTCGTTTTGAAGGCTTCTGGCTCACTCATCCCGCCTTTAAAGAGTTTGTTAAATCAGTCTGGAATGCCTTCATCCCTCCCGAGGGCTCCAAAATGTTTCAATTTCAGCGAAAGCTACGCTTTCTCAAAGACCACCTCAAACGCTGGAACAAGGATACATTTGGCAACATCTTCCAGGATCAACAGAAGCTCGCTCAGGACATGGAGAATCTTCATCAACAAGTCATTCAGAAAGGGCATACTGAAGCCAGCCTAGAACAGGAACGCCGTCTGCACAGTCAGATGGATAACAGGAGAAAGCAAGAGGAGATTTATTGGAAACAAAAGTCAAGAGTGCGATGGTTAAAAGAGGGCGAGCGTAACACAAAATTCTTTCACAACACCACGGTGCAAAGAAGAATCCACAACAAAATCCCGTTTTTACAAAAAGCGACAGGCGAGAAGGTGGAAACGCACGAAGGGATTGAAGAAGTCCTACTAAATCACTTCAAGCAGATCCACATGGAAGGAAAAGAAGACAGGAGACAGGCTATCCGAAAAATCACAGACAAAATACCAAAACTCATCTCAGAGGAACAAAACGAGCACCTCATGCGACCCATTCTTCCACAGGAAGTAGATGACGCCATGAGACAGCTAAAGGAAGGCAAGGCCCCAGGACCAGATGGCTTTTCTACCACCTTCTTTCATGCCTTCTGGGATATGATAAGGGAGGAGGTATGGCAAATAGTGGAAGAATCCAGAGCAATGCGATGGCTCTTGCCAGCTCTCAATGCCACTTTCATAGCGCTCATTCCCAAGGAGGAGGATTCCCTCACACCGGACAAATTCAGGCCCATTGCGCTCTGTAATGTGATATATAAAGTAATTTCAAAAGTGATAGCTAACCGTCTGAAACCTCTCCTCCCTGGGCTCATCTCCCCGGAACAATCAGGGTATGTGGAGGGGCGGAACATTATGGATGGCATCCTTCTTTCTCACGAAGTAATTCACTCCCTCAAGCACTCAAAGCAATCAGGTATGCTTCTTAAACTTGACCTTTCCAAGGCTTTTGACAAATTGGACTGGAATTACATACAGGAGATGCTAAAAGCCTTTGGTTTCTGTGCTCCCTGGATTCGCTGGATTATGAATATGATCACCTCTGCTCATTTCTCCATTCTTGTCAATGGCTTCCCCTCAAGTCCCTTCAACCCTTCTCGAGGCATTCGTCAAGGCGACCCCCTTTCCCCCTTCCTTTTCGTCTTAATGGCAGAAGGATTAGGAAGGCTCATTAAGCATGCTCTCCACTCGCATCTGATTAAAGGCATCTCTATTCATAACTCCCCTGCTCACTCCCACCATCAGTTTGTGGATGACACTATGCTTTTTGGTTATCCCTCAGTGCAAGAAGCCCGTCGCCTCAAAGCTCTCCTTAATTCTTTCTCGGAAGCCTCAGGAATGAGTATAAATAATGCCAAATCCCAAATTTTTTTCTTCCACACTCCTCCTTCTGTTAAAAGGGCTGTCTCCCGCATTTTGGGCTTCCCTGAGGCTTCTCTGCCGTCCAAATATTTGGGAGCCCCCCTATCGGCCTCTGCCCTCAAACTTCCTGCCTGGCGACTCCTCTTAGAGAAGTTGGAAAATCGACTCTCTCAATGGACCTTTAGATCCCTCAACTTGGCTGGACGCATTGTCCTTATTAAATCCGTCTTGCAGGCCATGCCTCTGTACTTATTCTCAATTTTGGCAGCGCCTAAATGGGTGTTAAAAAGCTTAAGGAATCTTCAACGCAACTTCCTCTGGAGCAGCGCAGCGACCAATCGCAAGTGGGCACTAGTCAAATGGTCCACTGCCTGTATGCCCAAGGAAAAGGGAGGAATAGGATTGAGGGACCCTGAGTACAGCAATTCCATAATGAATGCCAAGTTATGGTGGCAGTGGATCACCTGCCCAGAAAAACCTTGGGGGAAAGTATGGAAAACCAAATATGCAGAAGACAGGCCTCAAGAGGAGCTCATTCGATTCATTCCCAATGCAAAGGGTTCTCCTATATGGAATTCGGCTAAGCAACATTATCTTCTCATCCAACAGCACAGTTTTTGGGAGATCAGGAACGGACGCATGGCTCGTTTTTGGACTGATGCTTGGAACCAGCAGCCCAAGCTACAAGACACTCTTCACCAGGATATCGTACCAGATGAACCAAACCAACTGCGCAAAACGGTTAATCAGTACTGGTTAACAGATTCGGAGAACAACTTTCGACAATGGAAGGGCAGCGATCGAATCCTCCACCACCCTGGCACTCAAAGACAAGAGGAGCTCACCATTGAACTCAGCAAAAGAAGGATAAGGCATGATGATGGCAGTGATATCCTTAGATGGGGTTATTTGCCAAAAGGTACTTACTCCACATCGGAAGCTTACAAACTGATGAATAACTTCCCCTCTCCCCCAGACTTGTTGTGGAGCAAAATCTGGAAATTGGGACCGTGGCCGAAAATTGCTTACTTTCTGTGGTTGGTAAGCCATAGAAAAATTCTTACTTGGGATAAGCTTAGGAAACGGCGTTATAAGGGCCCTTCAATATGTATGAATTGTGCAAAGGACGAAGAGACTCTCAACCACCTCCTAGTTACCTGTCAATTTGCCAAGAAAATATGGGACAAGGCCAGCTTCCGATGCCAGAAAAGATGTATGGAAGAAAATGATATAGTCTCTTCTTTAAGACTTTGGCCAATGCAACCTTTTGAATGCCAAATCCTCAACCATCTATGGAGCATTATTCCGGGCATTGTTCTCTGGAACATCTGGAAAGAACGCAACCAGAGAATCTTCAGGGACAAACACTCACCCTTAGAAGAAACTTGGAGGAAAATTCACCAGAACATTCAGGAAACTATGGCTCTCCAGAACTGGTCCAAGGAAGACTTCCCTTCCACTGAGGTTGAGCGCAGCATATTAGGCAACTGGCAGCTTCAATTTTCTTCCAGCTCTCTCCTCAGCAAGTCTCCTCCTTATTCCAAGAAGGGAGACTGTAGGTGGAAAGCTCCCCCTAGCAACACCTTCAAAATCAATTTCGATGGAGCCTCCAAAGGGAACCCGGGGGAGGCTGGATATGGAGGTCTCATTCGAGATTCTACAGGTAAAGTTATCAGGATATATTATGGTAACCTAGGGTGGGACACCAACAATTCTGCGGAGTTGGAAGGTCTTCTGCAAGGAATGCTGCAAGCAGAGATTCTCAGTCTTCAATCTGTGATCATCGAAGGGGACTCCCAAATACTGATCAACTTAGCCATCAGGCTACAGAATGGTTCAAAAGCGAGAAGAGTAGCGCCAAGTTGGAGGCTGGAGGCAAGATTGAATGAGGTTGCAAGGCTTATCAGCAATTTCAGAGCCATATCCTTCACTCATACTAAAAGGGAGGGCAACAAAGTTGCGGATCTCCTGGCCAACATAGGAGTTGAATCGAGCAAACCTCTCCTTGCAGGGGATAAAAGCATCCTTCCTAACAGGCAGCAACTTCAGGACTATCAAAATCTCATCATTGCTGATGCTCAACCCCCGGATGCGGGTGATGAGGTGGAGGGCATGGAGCCACACGCCGGGAGGCCGACGCCACTTGCCGCGCGAAGGGAGCCACGTGATGGAGGGGACGGAAGCTTAAATAACATAAGCCTCTGCCCAAGAAGTCTTAATGACCATTAATGCTGGTTGCAGGGGAGAGTGTAGAGCATTCATGGCGCTCTGGTGCCGAGGGAAGGAGGAGGAATTTAAGAATGAAGTGGGAATGTGGCAGAGACATTCTGGGCAAGTTCAGGTTCTGCGGAAGAGTGGGAACATTCTCTGTGCTTGGACGCTTCTGGAGATTTGGTTTTGGGTTTGTAGTGTGGACAGCTTCTCTGCTCCCATGGCGAGAACCAGAGAGAGGCAGCCATGTCGAAGGGGACCTGGACGTGGGGCACCTTCTCGCTCCCCAGCAATGGCAGAAAGGCAGCATCAGTGTTGCTGCTGTTGCAGTCTTCGTCGGGCAGGAATTCCCCATTTGCAAGTTTCTCAATTCCTGGACACAGAGGATCCGCATGAGAAATCGCCAAGGCAGACTGAGAGCCCAGCATTTGGCTCTGCAGTATTCAAGTTGGGCAATTTCAATGCCCACGTTTCCATCTTCTTTGTCAGAGATGAAACGATGGACCTTGAAGGGGCAGATAAGCATGAATTGCCCTCAGAGAACCAGAGGGACCAAAACAAGGTTCAAGGGGAAGAAACAAAAGGCAAGGAGCCTCTCCAGAACATGGCGCAGGAGGCGTCATCCTCCAAAGAGGCAGCGGACGAAGACCTGGACTTTCCCTTTGGCTTCGGGTATCCAATTGTGGAGATGGACCCGGCTGACCTGGACGACCTGGACGACCTGGGGCCAGGCGCATAACTGCATCACTCGCTTGCCGTTCAGGTCAGATTTTGTTGTTTGGTCTCTTGGTCTCTGTCGCTTGGTCTCTGTCTGGTTGGTTGCTCATGTTTGTTTTGGTCAATGTCTCTTTGTTTGGGTCGAGCGGGCAAGCTCTGGTTTATTACGTAATCTTGTTAAGGTGCAGGGTCGCCCCTGCGTGGGCAAGGTCTTCCGGGTCTTCGCCCCTGCGTGGGTGGTGGTTTTTGAGTTTCTGCCCCTGCGTGGGTATGGTTTTGGGTCTCTACCCCAGCGTGGGTATTGTTTTTGCATCTCAACCCCTGCGTGGGCTATGTCTCTGATTAATCTCGGGTTTTTCTGGAGGAGGATATTGGCACTCAGAGCTCAAAGCAAGCCACAGTTGGCTACATTGTCTTAGTGCCATAGCTGGACTGAAAACGTGCTACACTGTTTGTAATTTCTCCTTGTAAATAATATAATTTCTTAGAGTAGTTTTATCGATAAAAAAAAAAAAAAAAGATCCTTTGACCATAAAAATTAACTAAGTTGTAACTTCATTTTTACATATTACGAGTCCAAGAATTTAAATGGATGATAAACTCACATAGACATCAATCCATGATAAAAATAATCAATTTTGCTATACATTTTATATTGTTTATATATATAATAATAATAATAATAATTCACTCAAATACATCATCATCATCTATAAAATGAATTAATTTATACATTTAAAAAAATATGTAACAAGATTTTTAACCATGAAATTCATCCCACTTTACCATGGAGAAATAGGTTTTATTACAATAAAATGGGGCAATACCATGTCTTATCAATACCACACGCCCAAAAGACCATAGCTCATTTCATATGATACTTGTTCATATCACATTTCTTTTTAATTAATCAATTTAATTAAAGGAGTAAAAATGGCATAACCACTGTTTTGAGATAAATCTCTACCTTCGATATGTGACTACTATTAAAACTATTTTAAAATCTCAATCATTTAATTAATAATTATTGGTAATTAAATTAAAATTATCCAAACACTATTTCAAAATAAATACACCTAATAACATAATAAAATATATTTTAAAAAATATATATATTATATTTATTAGTATTGCTGCATATTATTAATATAGTTTCATAATTAAAATAAATAAATAATATTAACTAAATTTTTCATATATATATTTATAAGTATGAATAGATGGTATCCATATAAATTAACTTTTTAGAAAAATATTATTAATATAATTATTGATGTGTCTTATTATTATTATCCTTGAGGTAGTAGGGTATAACACATTCACAAATGTGTTGACATCAATTAATTTGAGCGTTGTCAAAAAATTAAACGCCCATCTTATAACGTTAACGTTATAGAAATGATTGGTTAAGTAGCTTGAGGCCTTATTATGTAATCATAATTCTGCCACCAATGGGTTGAAATGCTTGCATTTCGATGTGATTTGTGACATACGATCATAATGCGAGGTACTTCGAGTACATCGACCTAAGGTGTAGTACATGCACCAAAAAAATGTGTCACGTGATATTAGATTAATGTAACCGAGAAAAGAGTAGAATGTCCCAAAGAAGAAGGAATGATAATCAACACGGTGTCGGACATGCACGCAAAAATGTGCCATCGGCTACGAAATTAAGATAACAAAGAAAATAGAAAAATATATAAAAAAAAAAGGGAATGGTAATTGAAAGGATTTTCAAGCATCCACAGAGCGCTTATTCTTGATGGAAAGTCTTGAGTAATAGGTGTTGTGGCTTATTATGTAATATTATGATATTTATATTTAATTTTAATGTTCATTAGATTAAAAATAGTTTACGAGACTATTAGCGTCTTTATTTTTGTCTTTTGCAATTCAATAATTTTCTTATTCAAATTGATGATGAGTTGATCCAACTTTCTAATAGTCTCCTTATTGAAAAGACAATGCCAAGGAATTGATGCTAATATACCGCCATAACTATCCATAATGTGTCTGAAAGCATCACATTCCAAAATGGAACGTTTTTCCGATTCCACTACCCCAAAAGTGTAAAAAGTACACACTCGTTCTTCCCAAGATTCTTTAGGTCTCTTCCACCATCTTGTTTCACAAGTTGATGTGAGTTAGTTCTTAACTAAGAAATAAGAATCTTTTCTCTCCATGGAATGCTAGCTCCAATGTACTCTTTTTGCTAAAGATCACAAGAGGGATTCAATTCCCGAACATAGTACTTCTTCATTCTACCAAACCCTTTTCCCCACATACGCTTACAAAACTTATCCATAACAAAATTCTTTAACTCCTTGCTATTTGTGGGACATGCATTGAGGTAAATATTCCATTTTTGCATCCATTTGTTGTTTTGTCTCATCCATGTTTTCTTTCTTTCACTCATGCCTTCATTGAAGATAAATTTCAGCCATCTACCTGCTCCCATTTGCTCAATTCTTTTTAGATACCTTATAAGACGAACCATGGAAAGTGTTTCAATGTGAGCTTCTCCTGTTTCACTCAACATTATCTCATAAGGAACCAAACTTTTTATTTTGAACTTGGTCATGATCAAGCGTTTTTTGGATTTTCTCAATTTGTTTCCAATTTGAAACAGGGATGCTACTAGCCCACAATTCACACCCATATAATATCATTGGACAAACTAGGAGTCCAAAAAGCACTTTAATTATTTTCCAATCCCATAACTTTGCCTCTCTACATCTGTTTTGAAGTGCATATAATGCTTTCCACCCTCCTAAAATTCTCTTCTTTCTGCAGTCCTCAGTAATAAGCTTGTTGTTGAAATCGATCCCGAAGTACTTGTATTCATTTACTTCTTCAAGAATTTTTCCTTGAAAGAAGAACTTATGCCAGCTTTGCTTCTTTTTATTAGAGAAAATCATTATTTTGGTCTTACTGGTATTGACTTGCATCCCCACTGCTTCACAAAAATTCTCAAGGGAATATAGGTGCATCTACAATCCATGGGTTGATTTAGCAATCAATACAAGATCATCAACATATAAAAGAAGCTTTATCATAAACTCCCCCAACCAAACACCATCGCCACCTTGCAACTTTAGCCACTCTTCCAATTTGTCAATATATAAACAAAAACGGGTAGGGGATAAAGGGCAGCCTTCCTTGACTCTGAAGTCACTTTTACAACTTTTTGAAATTCATGCTCAAGTTCTAATTTTGACTTTCACCTCTACATAAATCCTATGGGAGAAATGCAATTGAAAGTCTTTAGCAATAGGCACCTTTGGTTTACTATAGGAAAAATTCACAACTATGTGAATCAACTAGGTTAGAAGAAATAAAATTTCCTTATGAACAAAGAGCTAATATTATAAGGTTATATGAAAATATTATTACCAAGATTAGGAAAGCTTAGAGATGGTCTACATAAACTAATAGTAATATAAGATTCAAGCAAGGTTGTCCCCTATCCTAATGTGGAGAGTGAATTTTTTCTCAATATTGTGAAAAGACCCTGTTTAACCACTACCATTATGCCTACCACTATGTCATTTTTCGTTCATGGTCAGTTCCATTGCCAGGAGTGAAGCTCCTTCTTATCGCAAAGTCACAACAAGGGACAGTCACCCCAAAACATTAACATCTCTTGGGAACCCGGGAACCTTAAACCCTCAGGCAGATGCAAAAGATGTCAATTCTAAGTAACAAAAAAATGTAGAGAGCCAAGTAAAAATTGATGGAAGAAGCCTCAGGGTCCACTAAATGAAAGAAACACTAGATACAAAGATTGAAGTTCACTCAATCTATATCGATGAGTACATCAATTACATGAGAGATCATGCCCTCATAGGAAACGTTTCTAGGCATCTATCCATTAGCTAAATCTATCTATCACTAGATCCAGAGAAAATTGAAGCCAAAAGGTCATTTCAAGCTAGAACTAGGAGCTAAAGGTTTCTTCACCATTATCCTTTCCAACACTAAAGTACATGTGAGAAAATTAGAAAATGGACCATATTTCTTTAACTCCATGAGGCTCTACTTATGGTTTTGGATAGAAATATTTGTCCTGGCAAAGAATATTTTACAGCAGCTTCAGTGTGGATTTTAATGTATTCCCTACCCAAGGAATTTTTGTGATGAAGAAATATTAGGTAGCATTGGAAACACGTTGGGACATTTTGTAAATATCTCGGAGGCCACAAAAAAAGCTAGGTAGATATCATATGCATGTATCTATGTTTATATTAACATCTCAAAACCCATACCTGAATCCATTGACATCTACTACTAAGATGAGATCTAGAAGAAAAACTTGTATTAACAATGTTACCAACTTAATGAGAAATGTAACCTCAAAACGAGAACTCTGGCACAAAAAAGCCCTATTTTTGTGAAAAATAAATGAAAAAGCACCTTGAAATGAAAAAGTGGTGATGTTGCATCACCCATTTATTTTTTAGGGTTAAAATTCCAACATTTCTTAGCCATGGCATTAAAATCCAAAATTATTATCATCGAAAACTTTAAAATTCCAACAATTTTCAACCCTGATGTTAAATATCAAATAACATGACTTTGATAAACCTTAAAATTCTAATATTTTTCAACCATGGAATTAAAACCAAATATCATGAGTATAAAAAAAACCTTTAAATTTCAAAATTTTTCAATCATAAATCCAATCATGACTAAAAAGCCCTTAAAAATCAACACCTAAATCAAAGAGTAATTCTACCAAGATATTTTTTTGTAAGGCTAAAATTATAGCTATTTTAAAATATTAACCTAGGGATCCATTATATTACAACAATATAGGATGACTTTTTATCAATGGGGCACTAAAATTGCATTATTTTTTTAGCTATGGCTTATAAAATATGATTAGTGTACACAAGGATGCAATAGGAATATTGAAATAGAACATAAAATTAGATTGATAAGGTTCAAAGATCACGCTAGGGTTTCTTATATATTTGTATCTAGGGTTTTCAGTTAATCATCATCCCTTCTCCTTTCATGCAAAAGGCTATAGGAAGAAGCCCCTCTATCTCCTACTGCGATGTAGCCTCTCACAATTCCATTCTAGCAGGAAACTCCAATGGGGATGGAGGGATGGATGCCCACAATGAAAAGTCTCCTAAAAACAAATTTCCCCTTGTCATCTTAGCAGATCTGCCAACTAGTTTAGCATGGAAGACCAAAAGATCGAGTTGTTTCTTTTTAAAGGAAACCAAAGATCCTAAATTTGAAATCAAGTCCACTAGGATAGAGAAATACTTTCAGTTCATGTAGGATCACACTTTGATTTACAACTTCTTGGGCTTTTAGCCCACATAACATGCAAGAATCTCTTGGATGTGAAACACATGGAAGCCTAAAGTTCAAATAGATTCAGAACTGGAGTCTAAATTTTTTATCATAGTGATATTCACTAACCTAGAGGATCACATTCTAGTGTTTGAGGGATGACCATGATGAGCCCCACTTTTTGGTATAATTTGGGCTCATTTGGCCTACTTGTTTTGCTCAAACCATTCACTTTTTACTGCTTATGCATGCATTTCTTAGTTTATTCGTGTTGTTTGTAGGAAGAAGGGTAGACACTTTATCTACGTGACTAATGCATTATGATTTCAGGTTTTTGCATTAGAAGGGAGAAAAGACCACGTGAAAAGGAGACAAGGAGACAATGAGGTGGCACTGCTGGTTTTTAGGAGAGGATGTCCACAGTCTTGGGACCCTCCTCGTGATTCCCACCATAGCTCCGAGCTCCAATCCATCTCCCCACCGAGCTTAGAAGCAGCCAGCTGTTCTACAGGAACAACAGTTATAACTGTTCTACAGGAACAGCAATTATGACTGTCCTACAGGATCAGCAAGTTAAACTTCAGTTGGACAGCCGAGTTCCTAAAATCAAGGACACTTGTTGGATGATCGTTTTGCATAAGTATGGAGGTCGTAGCCTTTGATAGGTTGTTGAAACTTTCGCATTACTATTGTAATTTTTGAGCACAGCTCGGTGTTAGTTCTTGTTGTAAGCCAGTTTTGGCATGACATCAGATTATGAATAAAGAAGGCAGATTTTGATCTAGTGCTGAGTTTTCTCAAGGAGCTATAGCTCTCAGGTTAGGGCCCAACCTGAGAGCAATAGATCTCCTCAGTGTTGTAATGTGTTTGCATTTCGTTCCAGCACTTTGAGTTTGTTTGTTTTCACATGCAATTCGAATTCACAGTTTGGTAATTTAGTCGTTTTCATGAGCATAGATAGGACTAGTTTATGGTTGAATTTATTTTGGTTGTTTAGTTAGATTAGCAGGTTGATAATACATTGGAGCTCCAGCAAAAAGGTTGAGAAGGTCTCCACTGCCATCTCCATTTGGAGATTGGAGTGCAGCCTATACCAGCCACAAAAATACGCAGTTCTTCACGTTATACATGCTGCAACATAGTCTCGTTTATGATAGATCTTTCCATGCACTTCACTCTTGCACCATACACCTTCATCACTGCTTCATGCACATTCCTCTACACGCTTTATCTTGCTGTTCATTGAGTTCAGGTAGCTTAGGTTAATGAATTTGCTTCTTGGTGACAGTCATAATCCATTTGTTTCATTTACACTGCTTTTCGTCATTCTATCACCTCCTTCTTCATCTTGATCACGCATACAACCACATTCTTGACCTCTGTTACGCTCTGTTATCTCCCAACCTCCTCCACTCCTCACGTAACTTCATGCTTTAGACATTTCGTTGTTATAACCTTTCATCCATCAACCCACTTCACACACTCGTTCTCCATCCTACTTCTCCACTCCTGAGCCATCACCAGCCTTATTCCTACCTTACACACCTTCCCCTACCATTCCATCACTCCTCCATCACTTCAAACACCCACGGTAGGTCATCCTGTAGCAATTTGTAGACTTCCTGTAGAAACCTCTGCGGTTCCTGTAGAATCCCCTGCAGACATCCTGTAGGAGGCCACTCACTCGGTTGCTGAGCCTCTGAACGTGAGGAACCTCTGTGGACTGATGCTAAGGATCTCTGGGGACCTCTCCTAGCCTCCCCAACCTTTCCCAAGCTTTCCTTCCTTCCGCATCACATCTGCACAACCAAACCCTAATAAGCACAAAATCACAATCACTCCATCCACTTAAAGAGAAAATACAAAAACATGTCTTTTAAGCTGCAAGTAGATTAGATTCATGCATTTTCACTTGTTAGAAGTAATGGCATCATTGGTAGAAGTTTCCTTCACATTCTTTGCATCATAGAGGTTAGACTAGTTAAATTAGGGTTTCCTAGGGTTTCCATGTTTTGATTTGCTTTCAGTTCATTCTTGCCAAGTAGATTAGTCTTCTTTGAGCTAGCTTTCGTCCATCATTGATAAAGCTTCTTCTGTGAGCCTATAGAAGTTGGCTTGAGCCCTAGCGGACTTGTGCCAGCTGACCAAGTGACAGCTGCGACAAGAGCTAGTACTTGTGCATACAGCACCGTCGCTTCCAAGTTTGTACGAACTACCGGGTTGATAAAATTAAGAGACAGGAAGCCCCAGGAGTTGTAGCATTATTGCTACAATACTGGAGCTCACCATCTTTTTGGCGCCGTTGCCGGGGAAGCGTCAGAGTATTAGTAATTGTTGCTTTTCTTCTACTTTCGTACTCTTACTTCTGCTCAGTAGTTTATTTCATTTCCATTCTGCAAAAGTAGCTTAGTATTTCTTGCTTTCATAGCTTAGTATTTCCTGCTTTCATAGATTAGCATTTCCTGCTTTCATAGATTAGCATTTCCTGCTTTCATAGACTAGCATTTCCTTTCTGCAATTTCATTTGAGCAAAGTAGATTAGTTCTTTCCTGCTTTCAGTTAATATTGCATCTTTCATAGTTAGTTGTAGATCAATCTGTCTCAGTTTTGCAGGTACCAAAAGAAAAGCAAAGCAAAAGCAAGCAAAAAGAAAAAGAAAGTCTTTTCCATTTCATGCCTCGTAGGAACCGAGATAGATCAGGCAACCCCACCACATCACTGAGTCACCCTTCTCTCTTCTTTGGTGACAGTGACCCAGAGGAACCTATAGGTGAACAACCTGAGATATCCAAAGACCCTATAGTAGAAGAAGATTTAGAGACCAATCCATCTGAAGCTATGGCTGACAATAGAAGAGAAGATGAGAGAATAGAAGGTGCCTTCCCCATCCGAGAGACCAATGGAGAGATGAAAATGAAAAACATTAGCCCCTCCGCCTTACCTCACTTCCATGGGTTGACCACTGAAGATCCAGATACCTTCCTGTTTGAGTTTGCTGTCCTTTGTAGAACCTATGACTATACTGAAGATGAGCAAAAGTTGAAACTTTTCCCTTCCACTCTCAAGGATGCAGCACTACGCTGGTTCATGGGTTTACCTGGGAATAGTATCACTACTTGGGCTCAGATGCAGCAAGCTTTCAACACCAAGTACCGGGATTACTGTAGATCCAAGGAAACAAAGGGGGAAATCTTTCGGATGTCCATGGGAAATGATGAGTCCTTAGAGGATTATGAGGAGAGGTTCCAACTAAGCTATAAGCGGGCCAGGTGCACACTTGACCCTGAATCCCTCAAGTTGGTCCTACTCCGAGGAGTCCCTGAAGACCTCTTAGATACCCTTCACATGTTAGCTTGGGGGGACATTTACCAACTGCCTTATGAGGACATCAAGACTGTATTTAGAAACCACTCCAGGGCAGCTCGGAAACGAGGTAGAGGAAACCACCTCTCCACTAGTGTCCCTTTCTCCAAACATGAGCTTGCAAACCAATTAGAAGATCTTAAGAGTGAGGTGAGACAAACCATTGCCATGCAGCTTGATACATTCAGGATTCAGCAAAAGAAAGAAGAGGCTGAGAGAGCCTTGGCTGTCTTCTGTCCTAGGTGCACAAGGAGGCACCCTAAGAACGAATGTCCATTACATTCGGTTGAAGTGTGTTTCGTTTGTGAGGAGGACCATCCCACAAATCAGTGTCCAACCTTACCTGGGTTTAAAGCCATGTACCAAGGGACCGAAGCTCCCACAGACCCTCTCTATTACCTCAACCAAAGGGGGCCACAAGGATCTAGACCTTATCAGCAGGGGATGCAAGGGGCATCTCAAGCTTATTACAACCCCAACCAGTCAACTCCTATGCCTTCCTGGGGTCCCCCTGCTCATCCTTCATGGTCCATGCCTCCTCCATGGTCTTATCCACCTCAGTACCCCACTCAACCTACTTCTCATCCATATCACTCACATACCCAGCCACAGCCTCAATGGAATGCACCTTAGTCGGGGTGGAGGCCCCAATACAACACTCCTCCTGCCATTTTGCCTCCACCACCAGTTCAACCTCAACCATTACCTCCTGCTCCTCCAAGGCAACCTCAAAATGCCTGCTCAACCGAACCCGAACCCCAACAATAGACAGGCCCAACAGGTATACACTGGGGAAACCTCATGCCCTACCTATGCTGTGGAGATCCAGGAGATCAACCTTCGATCTGGAAAGACTCTTCCAGATCGCCAGCCTCCTCCCCCAGAGGATGAGGAAGACCATCAGGAGAGTGAACCAAAGCCTATTCCACCCTTTCCTGAGAGACTAACCGCCACCACACAACCTAACCCAGAAGAAGATGAGCTTTTGGGTGAGCTCAAGCAGTTGTGTGTAAAAATCCCACTTCTCCAAGCCATCAAGGATGTGCCAATATATAATAAGCTGATTAAGGAGAAGTGTTTCAAACACCCAGGCAGACGGAAGAAAGATGCTTCAACTATCAATGTCATAGGACAACTGTCTGACCTTATGCTAGGACAAGTCATCTGCCCAAAGTACCTAGATCCTGGAAGTCCTGTAGTAGATGTTCACATCAATGGCACCATTATCCCCCACACCTTGATTGATCTGGGGGCGGCCATCAATGTGATGACCAGGGATACCATGCTTAAACTCAATCTTCAGGGTTCCTTGAGGAAGACCTCGACAGTACTGCAATTAGCAGATCGCTCCACCGTGACTCCCGAAGGGATTGTGGAGGATGTCATGGTCTCCATTGATTCTTGAGAATACCCTGCAGACTTCCTGGTTCTGCAACCAAAGGCCAAGCTTACTGGATATCCTCTCATTTTGGGAAGGCCTTGGTTAGCTACTGCAGATGCTTACATAAGTTGTCGGGCAGGAAACATGACCATCAAAAATGGTCCCATGTCCAAGCAGCTAGTCCTATACCCTCCTGCCCAACCTTCTTTAGAGCATGATTTACCACTCTGGTTGGAAGAAGGAGAAGAAGACGAGGTGTACTCAGCACCTCTGTGCACCTTAGATACCACTAGAAAAGACCCTCCAACCGAGGATGACTTGATCGAGACCTTGATCCAGAATCCACCTTCTAGTGCACTACCCTTAGAGGAATTGGTGGAGGATGCCCAAGCTAGCACCTTAGTGGATCTCTGTACAACCAACCCTGTTACTCCCAGAGTCAAGAATGTGGAGTTCGGCCCTGAGAAAGCATTGAAGATCAGCTCCTCCCTATCTCCTTCTCAGGAAAAGGAGCTGTGTAGCCTGTTGGCCAGCCACCTAGATGCTTTTGCTTGGAGCTATAAGGAGATGAAAGGAGTCCATCCTTCAGTCTGTACTCATCACATATATATCAAAGAGGACTGTAAACCTGTTAGGCAACCGCAGAGGAGAATGAATCCTGCCCTTAAGGACATTGTCAAGGAAGAATTGCAAAAACTGTTGGATGCCGGATTCATCTACCCCATCTCAGATAGTGAATGGGTGTCCCCTTTAGTGTTGGTTCCCAAGAAGAATGGGAAGTGGAGAATCTGTGTGGATTACCGGGAGCTGAACAAAGCTACCAAGAAGGACCACTTCCCTCTACCTTTCATAGATCAAGTGTTGGATGGACTGGCAGGAAAGAAGTTCTTCTCTTTCCTGGATGGGTTTAGCGGGTACAATCAAATCCAAATCAGCCCGGAAGACCAAGATAAGACCACCTTCACTTGTCCCTGGGGTACCTTTGCCTACCGAGTCCTTCCCTTTGGGCTATGCAATGCTCCTGCTACCTTTCAGAGAGCTGTCTTGAGCATCTTCTCGGAGCTGGTCCATGATGCAGTGGAAATATACATGGATGACTTTACTCCATATGGGGCCAACTTCCAGGAAGCATTGTCCAACCTGGGGAAAGTCCTAACCAAATGCACCGAGATGAACTTGTCCCTTAGTCCTGAAAAATGTGAATTCCTAATGACTGAGGGGACCGTGCTAGGCCATACCATTTCTTCCCAAGGATTGCAGGTGGATCCTAACAAAATTGCTCTCATCAAGAGGGTTCCACCTCCTCAAAAGGTAAGGGATGTCCGGAGTTTCTTGGGATTAGCAGGATACTACCGGAGATTCATTAAAGATTTCAGCAAGCTAGCCTCACCATTGTTTGGCCTATTGGCAAAAGATGTGGAGTTTAAGTGGACTGACGATTGTCAGAAGAGTTTGAATGAGTTAAAGGACAAGTTGGTGTCAGCACCAATCTTGAGAGGTCCAAACTGGGCCCTACCTTTCCACATCCACACTGATGCCTCGAACAAAGCCATAGGTGCAGCTTTAGGACAAGTTGAGCAGAAACTTCCATATGCCATTTACTTTGTTAGCAAAAACTTGTCCAAAGCTGAGCTGAATTACACTGTAACCGAGAAGGAATTCTTGGCTGTGGTCCATGCATTGAACAAGTTCCGACATTATATTACTGGTTACCAGACCTTTGTACATACTGACCATGCTGCTATTAGATATTTGATGAATAAACCAGATGTGAATGCTCGTATTATTAGATGGTTACTTTTATTGCAGCAGTTTGATCTAACCATTGTTGATAAACCAGGTAGAGAAAATGTTGTTGCTGACTTTTTGTCTAGATTGGATTTGTCTGCAGAGGAAGATGGGACGGTGGATGACCAGATGCCTGATGAGCATCTGTTTGCTATCTCAGTACTCTCTCCATGGTTTGCTGATATAGCAAACTACCTTGTTTCAGCTCAGTTCCCTCCGCATCTCTCTTCAAAAGAGAAGAGCAGAATCATCAGAAAAAGTGCCTCATTTACTTGGATCGGGGGCAACCTGTTCAAGCTTGGCCCCGATCAGATCTTAAGGCGTTGTGTAAGGGAGGAGGAAGTCTTTGATATCCTCCTCACTTGTCATGATGGGCCTTGTGGAGGGCATTTTGCAGCAAAGAGAACTGCCTTCAAGATCCTGCAGGCAGGCTACTATTGGCCCACACTTCATCAAGATGTCAGAAGATATGTCAGTCAGTGTGACCAATGCCAAAGAATGGGGAAACCGACCCAAAGGGATGAGATGCCTCTCCAACCTCAAGTGACTCTTGAGCCATTTGAGAAGTGGGGCATGGACTTTGTGGGCCCAATCAACCCCTCTTCGAGGCAAAGGACTTACATCATTGTGTGTACTGACTATTTGACAAAGTGGGCAGAGACCAAAGCAATCAAAGCAGCAACAGAAGAAAAGGTGGCCGAGTTCTTAAGAGAGAACATCTTCTACAAGTTTGGCTACCCAAGAGAGCTGGTGACCGATCAAGGGAGCCAGTTCACATCCAACTTGGTTGAAGATCTCCTAGCTCATCACAAGATCAAGCATAGGACTTCCACTCCCTATCATCCTCAAGCAAATGGGCAGGTGGAAGTCACCAATAGAGCATTAGAAGGGATCTTGACCAAAGTGGTGAGCAGCAGCAGAAAAGATTGGGCAGATCGCCTGGTTGAGGCCACATGGGCCTACAACACCACTTGGAAGACCACCACCGGCTTCACACCTTATGAGCTGGTCTATGGGAAGAAAGCTTTGCTGTCCATTGAGTTTGAGTATAACACTTTGAGGATGGCAGCTCAGCTGGACCTAGATCTCAGCCATGCACAACAAGAAAGGCTGTTGCAGCTGAATGGACTGGATGAGCACCGCATGCAGGCCCTCCTTCACTCAGAAGTGGTTCAACTTCAGAGGAAGGTGTGGCATGACCAACATCTCCATGACAAGCAATTTCAGCCGGGAGATTGGGCTTTGTTGTATGATTCCAGATACAAAGATTTCAAGGGGAAGTTGAGAACCAGATGGCTAGGACCATATACAGTGGAGAAGTGCCATGACAATGGATCTGTCCTCATTCGAACCATTGATGAGGAAGCCATTCCCATGCTTGTCAATGGGCATCGATTGAAGATCTACAGGAGACCTCTCTCAAGACAAGAGTTTATCAAAACTATGGAGAAATCTGTATTGGTCATAGAGAAGGGTTCTGCCTCTGCCTTTGGCACACCCTGAAAGAAGATCTAAAAAAAAAAAAAAGAGAAAAAAGAAAAAAGAAATAAAGATCCTTGGGTGAAAACCTCTCTGAGGCGCCCAAGGCAGGTAGTAGGGGTGAAAACCTCATCGAGGCGCTCCTATTGCTTTTTCAAAAAAAAAAAAAAAAGAAAGGTTGAAAAAGATCCTTGAGTGAAAACCTCTCTGAGGCGCTCAGGGCAGATGACACGGGTGAAAACCTCCTTGAGGCGCCCCTGTTATCTTTCAAAAAAAAAAAAGAAAAAAGAAAAAAAAAGAAAAAATAATAAGCACAATATGAAAATTGCATGCAGGTTGCAGATGTTCTATGGAGGAGAAGAAGCCTCTTCAATCACAGCCAAGGGTCCTTATCATGCTGTCAAGGAACCTCATCAGTACCTCCTCCAAGAGCACCCATGTTTTTCAAGGTATGTGCAATTTTATCATGGTTTGAATCTTCTACAGGAAGCTGCTGTCTTTCTACAGGAAGGCACAGTCTTTCTACAGGAGGGCGCAGTCTTTCTACAGGAAGGCGCGGATTTTCTACAGGAAAGTGCAGACTTTCTACAGGAAGGCCGAACTTTCTACAGGAAGCTCTGTGTCTACAGGAAACTTCCTGTAGAAGTTTGGGACGGCCAAAAATTTGTTTCAAACAGAGATCTAGCGGCTGAGGAATGGGTTGGATGCATGCATGCCACTGATTGGCACCCCTGAACATTGCTGTAACCTTGCTCCACCATCCTCGTCGCCATGCAACCAAGATCCCTGCACCAGCAAACCAGATCAATGAGTTCTCGTGGTAAGGCCATTTGTCAAAGAAAAACAAGCACCGAGAGCTCATACCACATCCATGTCGAGCATCAGAAGCTCCGGGAGCGTGATCAGAAGATTCCATCCATCGTCGTGCAGCATGCACCCAAGGAGGCGAGACTGTTACAAGGCACCCCGCGGGAATCCTGTAACAGTCAAACCTGCATGAGTGGATACCGTTCACAGCACCGCCCTCTGCAAGCAAAACACGGGCGCAGGCAACCAGAGCATCCACTCCATCGCCAGCATCCTGTAACCATGAGCCTCCGGGACTGTGTAAGCCGCATGCAGCAGGTAGATCCGCTCCCCGTCGTCCAAAAACCAAAAAATCGTGTGCAGCCGCGCGCAGGTAAGTGTCTCAACCCTTCCTTCCACCAAATCGCATGAGTATTACTTTGATTTGTTTTGCATGGCGTAGAAATGAATGGTTGAGCGGCTGTATGGCCAGTTGACTGGCCACGTCGGCTAGTTATGGTATAGTCAGATGCTTGGGTGGCAGCCACGACAAAGAAAATATGCAGCACGCACGTGAGGATAGTCCCGTCAACCGAGAAACGAGTTTAACCGAAAAGGGCGGCGGCAGATCTGTGGGAATGAATGCGGCAGCGAGTGAATATGCAGGTGAATGATGGGTGACGTCGCCCAACGGTCCGGCGGGGACAGCTCACCCCCGCGCCACGAGCTGCGCCGATTCGAAATCTAATCGGCTAGATTATGCGCATGTATTCATCAACCTCCACTTCAAAACTCGAGTGGCTCTTCTGATTTCCTCTAAACGTTGATACGCCGAGCTTTCGGCTACCAGAACACCGGTGAAGCACCTCTCGACCGCTGGCCAACTACAGTCCTCCCCGAAGTTTGCACACTGCTCCTACAGGAACAGTTTCTACAGGAACGCAGTCCTACAGGAAGCAGTCTCTACAGGAACGCGGTTCTACAGGAAGGTGAATTCTTCACGTAAGAAAAGGTGGCAGAAAAAAGGTAACCCTGAAACTCCTTCCGCAATTGGCTTTCAAAGGTGGCAAGATCATTATTCACAGTCTGGTCATAAAAATATCGGATTGCTGTGCCTATACTATCGCTTCTACAGGATAGCAGTATAATTAGACTGTGTTTTGTGAATTGTATGCATGCTCTGCCTAAAATAGACCGAATATCCTTTGCATTTGTCACCTTTAGTCAAAACCCCCGTGTTCATCATGCCGGGTGGGTTTATCAGGCGGGAACCCACAGATTCCACCAAATTAAGGAGAAACCCGGCAGTGGTAGAGCTCTTTACCAGAGCACAATGGATGCCTTTTTGTGATAAGCTGCAGGGCTACGATGATGAAGTAGCCGAGGAATTCTTGCAGGCTTTGAAGCCTAAATCCCAGACACTGGCCACAGTAAGCTTCAGAGGTCTAAGCCTCAAACTCACCCCAGAACATATCAGTCGGATCACAGAACTTCCTATGGGTCTGCCGTGGGATAAAGAAGAGCGAAAGCAGAGCCAGCAAGCAAAGAAAGAATTCTTTCCACCTGAGGAAGAATTCTCGGAGGATAAAAACGGGGTGAGAAGAACGAGTTTATCACCACCTTGGAATGAAGTCAGTTTGCAGATCATGAAATATATTACTTGTGAAGGCCGGTTCAGCATCGTGTATGCATATCACTTTCGGTTACTCACTGAGTTGAGGCACCGAATTGACCTTCCTGTAGAGCAAAAACTGAGCATCCCTCATTATCTCCTGCAGTCCCTAATGGAATGTGCTACAAAGCTAAGAGAGGGCATACCTGATCAGATAGCCCACCATGGGTTAATAAAATTGCTTGTGGAAGATGCATTGCACTCATATAAGGTCCCCCTCTCATGGGAATCCTTCCGCAATTTGACCAAAGATGGGGACATTAAAATGTTGATCGAAGATAGTGGCTCCTCCAGCAGTGAAGACAAGGAAGCAGTGGCTGAGGAAAAGAAGGACGAAGAAAAGGGTGGCACACCAATCCTGTCAGCAAGGGAAAAGAGGATGAAAGGCAGAATGGACAAAGCAGAGGAGGCCCACGTCAGCCCAAGTACCTCCACAGCACCTGCACCCAAAGCAAAAAGCAAAACTCAAGCAGGCAAGCAAGCGGAAGTGGAGACACCTGTGTCTACAGGAAAGCAAAAACAGGCTTCTACAGGAAGCCCGAAAACACAAACTCAGGCTTCTACAGGAAGCCCAAAAATCAGTGAGAAACAGGCTTCTACAGGAAGCCCAAAAACGAAAACAAAGGCTTCTACAGGAAGCCCAAAAGCAAAGACCAAGGCTTCTACAGGAAGCCCGAAAATCGTTGGAGAACAGGCTTCTACGGGAAGCCCAAAAACGGAGACAAAGGCTTCTACAGGGAGCCCGAAAGTGCAACCACAGGCTTCTACAGGAAGCCCGAAATTGGAAAAAGGGGCTTCTACCAGAGGCCCGAAAGTCATTGAGAAACAGCCTCCTACAGAGAGTCTGAAGACAGGGAAAGAATCTTCTACAGGAGGCCCGGAAGTGGGCAAAGCAGGGTCTTCCACAGGAAGCCCGAAATCTGAAAGGAAGGGGCCCTCTACAAGGAGCTCTGAGAGAACAAAACGCAAGAAAGAGAAGGCTGACATTCTCGAAAAGGAGGCAGCAGCGGCACTGGCTGCCCTCAGCACACCTCCAAAACCGAAGGAGAAAAGGGAGAGGGAGACCCCTCTACCATCTGAAGCCAGGAGAAGCAAGAGGATGACCACGGGCAAGCCACAGCCTCCACCCAGCAACCAAACCACTTCAGGGGACGTCCCTACTTCACCCAGTGCAAGAACCCCTTCTAAAACATCAGCCACCCCCGAAAAGGGGAGCCCAAAAATAACTTCCTGGACACGAAAGATAGGCCAGTCGCCTTCCGAAGCCCGGCTCAAGGAAATAGGAAAGGGAAAGGAAGAAGCACCACCCTCGGCAGAAAAGGCAGAACCACCAAAATCAGGGGAGGAAAAGCGTGCTTCGGGCTCTAGTTCTCGGCCAAAGACGAGGAGCCAGAGCAAAGTTGCTCAAGGATGAGCAAATAGTTTAGCTGGGGGGTGATGATGAGCCCCACTTTTTGGTATAATTTGGGCTCATTTGGCCTACTTGTTTTGCTCAAACCATTCACTTTTTACTGCTTATGCATGCATTTCTTAGTTTATTCGTGTTGTTTGTAGGAAGAAGGGTAGACACTTTATCTACGTGACTAATGCATTATGATTTCAGGTTTTTGCATTAGAAGGGAGAAAAGACCACGTGAAAAGGAGACAAGGAGACAATGAAGTGGCACTGCTGGTTTTTAGGAGAGGATGTCCACAGTCTTGGGACCCTCCTCGTGATTCCCACCATAGCTCCGAGCTCCAATCCATCTCCCCACCGAGCTTAGAAGCAGCCAGTTGTTCTACAGGAACAACAGTTATAACTGTTCTACAGGAACAGCAATTATGACTGTCCTACAGGATCAGCAAGTTAAACTTTAGTTGGACAGCCGAGTTCCTAAAATCAAGGACACTTGTTGGATGATCGTTTTGCATAAGTATGGAGGCCGTAGCCTTTGATAGGTTGTTGAAACTTTCGCATTACTATTGTAATTTTTGAGCACAGCTCGGTGCTAGTTCTTGTTGTAAGCCAGTTTTGGCATGACATCAGATTATGAATAAAGAAGGCAGATTTTGATCTAGTGCTGAGTTTTCTCAAGGAGCTATAGCTCTCAGGTTAGGGCACAACCTGAGAGAAATAGATCTCCTCAGTGTTGTAATGTGTTTGCATTTCGTTCCAGCACTTTGAGTTTGTTTGTTTTCACATGCAATTCGAATTCACAGTTTGGTAATTTAGTCGTTTTCATGAGCATAGATAGGACTAGTTTATGGTTGAATTGATTTCGGTTGTTTAGTTAGATTAGCAGGTTGATAATACATTGGAGCTCCAGCAAAAAGGTTGAGAAGGTCTCCACTGCCATCTCCGTTTGGAGATTGGAGTGCAGCCTATACCAGCCACAAAAATACGCAGTTCTTCACGTTATACATGCTGCAACATAGTCTCGTTTATGATAGATCTTTCCATGCACTTCACTCTTGCACCATACACCTTCATCACTGCTTCATGCACATTCCTCTACACGCTTTATCTTGCTATTCATTGAGTTCAGGTAGCTTAGGTTAATGAATTTGCTTCTTGGTGACAGTCATAATCCATTTGTTTCATTTACACTGCTTTTCGTCATTCTATCACCTCCTTCTTCATCTTGATCACGCATACAACCACATTCTTGACCTCTGTTACGCTCTGTTATCTCCCAACCTCCTCCACTCCTCACGTAACTTCATGCTTTAGACATTTCGTTGTTATAACCTTTCATCCATCAACCCACTTCACACACTCGTTCTCCATCCTACTTCTCCACTCCTGAGCCATCACCAGCCTTATTCCTACCTTACACACCTTCCCCTACCATTCCATCACTCCTCCATCACTTCAAACACCCACGGTAGGTCATCCTGTAGCAATTTGTAGACTTCCTGTAGAAACCTCTGCAGTTCCTGTAGAATCCCCTGCAGACATCCTGTAGGAGGCCACTCACTCGGTTGCTGAGCCTCTGAACGTGAGGAACCTCTGTGGACTGATGCTAAGGATCTCTGGGGACCTCTCCTAGCCTCCCCAACCTTTCCCAAGCTTTCCTTCCTTCCGCATCACATCTGCACAACCAAACCCTAATAAGCACAAAATCACAATCACTCCATCCACTTAAAGAGAAAATACAAAAACATGTCTTTTAAGCTGCAAGTAGATTAGATTCATGCATTTTCACTTGTTAGAAGTAATGGCATCATTGGTAGAAGTTTCCTTCACATTCTTTGCATCATAGAGGTTAGACTAGTTAAATTAGGGTTTCCTAGGGTTTCCATGTTTTGATTTGCTTTCAGTTCATTCTTGCCAAGTAGATTAGTCTTCTTTGAGCTAGCTTTCATCCATCATTGATAAAGCTTCTTCTGTGAGCCTATAGAAGTTGGCTTGAGCCCTAGCGGACTTGTGCCAGCTGACCAAGTGACAGCTGCGACAAGAGCTAGTACTTGTGCATACAACACCGTCGCTTCCAAGTTTGTACGAACTACCGGGTTGATAAAATTAAGAGACAGGAAGCCCCAGGAGTTGTAGCATTATTGCTACAATACTGGAGCTCACCAGACCATACTTCATAAACTTCACAAGGTTATATCTAAGGTTTTGGATCAAACACTTTGGTCCAGATAAAGATAGTTTCATGGCATCTCCAATTTGGATTCGATTATACTCCCTACCAAGGGAATTTTGGTAGGAAGAGGACCCTCAAAGGTATAGGAAATACCCTAGGTCACTTTGTCAAATACTCATATGTAACCAAATGAGGATGAAATATATCCTATGCATAGACCTGTGTGTATATGGACATGCCCCATCCCCTCCTAGCCTCCATATATTTATATTCTAGGGATGAGTTCTTAAAACAATTGTTGGACTATTTATACATCCTCTTATGTTGCAGATGATGCCATGAATAATACCATCTATTTAAGGAATTTCCCCTACACATTAAAGAGTCCCAATAACCTCAGAAAACCCCTGCGGATCAAAATGGCTTTACACTAGTCAACTCCAAGTGAAAACACACCAATGTTTAAGCTTCCAAAGAAGTAGTTTTGAAGATCGAGATGCAGGACAACTTCAAGGCTCTTATCAATACATCACTTAAAGACCCTCATGAAGCTCAAGTGGACAACCAACTATATCTATCTCTAAGCAATGTCAAATGCACAAGGAGACTTCGTATCACCCACAAGATCAAACATTCCTACCAACCCTAATTAGTCTCCACCAACAAGAAACCCTGAAGTCACCATGACTAAGGTTCTCTCACAGGGTACCCATAAGTTGGGTGAGGAAATGGAGCTTGACTCCTTGGACCTTCAAGAAATGGTAGTAGACTAGAAGAATAGGGAACCCAAGGCCATTCCTAAGCATCAAGTTTTAATCTTTAAGGCTAAGACCCATCTACACATATATCCAACGCACTCTAGCCATTTTGCCTCTAACCTTGGGGTCAATCTGCAAAACCGTAAGGATTATCACAACCAATTTAAATAAGATCATCATCAAGGATGACGCAGTAACAACCAATTACTATAAGAACTTAGTGAAATTTTGGTAAACTCTCGTAGAATCACTTTGATGATAGAGGCATTTTCCTCTACCCCTTCCTCAACATAATGAAAATTATTTCTTGGAATATTAGGGGCCTTAACCTCTTAGGAAAGAAAAGGCTTCCCGAGACACATCTCCACCAACACAAACCTAATATAATGATGCTTCAGGAAACTAAGTGTTCCATGAAAGAGTCTCATATATGGTTTTCAAATGATGGAAAGAAACTCAAAGTATAGCTATTGATGCAAATAGGAAAGTGAGAGGATTAGTCATCTATTAGTACTCAAAGTAAGTGGTACTCTTAGATTCTTTCACCGCCAATCACATTATAATAACTAAATTTAGAGTAATAGGCTTATACCAAGAAGGATACATATCCAATGTTTATAGGAAACATATACTTAGTGAAAGGTCAAGCTTCCTTTGCATGCTCAAGGGATTAGGTTGGATGTTGGACAACCTCCCATGGATAATAAGAGGAGAACTATTAGAGAAAAATGGGTCTCTCAAAAGATTAGGTCAATATGCAAACCACTACAAAGAGACAATGCATTCCCTAAAAATGGTGCATCTTGAAACAATCAATGGCATACTCTCCTGGAACAATCAACGCAAAGGTTCACATAAGGTTTCCTTTAGACTAGATTTCTTACTACTATTTGAAGCTATCATGGAAAAGAACCTCCTTTTAGAAGCCCCCATCCTTTTGACTAGAGGTTCAAATCACTGAGCTATTGGTCTAATCATTAATATCAAAGCTCACCCCATGAATCAACCATTTCATTTCAAGAGCTTCTAGTTTTCAGAGTCATCCTTCCTTGCCAATGTAACAACCCCTGGTTGATTTCCTATGTAAATAAATAAAAATAATAACCAAGGTCACGAGATACGTATTCCAAGTTGAATATGGTGAAAAAACATAGTGATGGGGTTATTCAGATTCTCTTAGCTATTGGAATTAACCAAAATCTTTTACTTTTATGATGTTTGCATAATTGCATGTGGAAGAGTATGAAAAACCACATGTGCATACTTTAAAGAAGATGAAACATAAAAGAAACCATCAAATCAAATAACACACACAACTTGATAATGGAGTTCACCTAGTGTGGGTTACGTTTTCGGGCCTGGTGTCAAGAGTGGGGAGGTTGCTTCATTAAATGTTGCAAGATTATGATGAGTACATGATGCATTCTTTGTTAATACAAGGAAGAACTTCCTCAACTAGAGTGGCATGTCTCTCCACGAGACGTTCTCCTATAAGAAATCTCACTCTCAAAATATCTCCATCAGCATGAAAAAATATCAAACTCTCACATGAAGTGACATACAAGGATCCTCCAACATAGTAGCAAACAAGGATCTCAACATCAAAGCATCATCTCAGCAAAAATAAAAGTAGACATGTCATTAGTGCATCTTATACCTCCACATCCGGGGATGGTCTGAAAATGCATACCTCTGCTAAAGAAACAGACAACGTGGTTGAATGCATAGTGAAAAACTGTGAAATATGATTGTAAACTCGATCCCTTTCTGAGTCGGTCAAATTTGGGCTCCCTAGGAATCTCAAAGATTCCTCAAAGACTCTATTTTGTAGGCTGACTAACATTTGGTTACTCAGATAAATAAATTGATCACACCATTACATTCCTTGCGAAAAACTGAGAAGAATGAGTATAAAGTTGGTTTAGTTATTAAACTGTCAATTTCAGGCCTCCGGGGAATATTAAAGAATCCTCGAGATTCCACAAAGATTCGTTTATACAGAGTGACTAAAATTATGCTACTTATATGAAGACACTGATTGCACCACTAGAATCCTAATGAAATTATGAGTAATATGAGTACAAAGTTGGTATGTTTCTGACACTGTTAAAATTTAGCCTCCAAGGGAATCTTTCAGATTCCTCCAAAATTCCTTAGATCATGGTTCCACCTCCTCAATTTTCCAACACACAAATGAATGATTGATCGTTAAATAGTTTCATGTCGGAAAGCTAACCAACATGATAAGTTGGCATCATGGTTGGTGCATACATTTTAAGAATTAGAAGTTCTTGTGGGTCATGGGTTCAATACCTGCCCCATATCAATTTTAAACAAATTTTGTTTTGGTTTTTGAATTCAATTCCATTCTTTGGTTTGCGGCAGCCATATATAACATTATATATAACCATCTAACAGTTTTTCATATAATTATTCACCCTTTTACTGTTTAACGACAAATTATTGTTGGTTCCAACCGCATACACATTAATACATAACCTCTCGTTCAATGTGCTTGTTTCAATATAACATATGGTATTAATTAACCATACAGGTTGGGCCTTTAAACCATTATAATACTCCCATCATAACCATTATAACATCCCACCATAAACGACCCTTTAAAATTTTAAAATTATTCGTTGGTTTAGTTTCTTTTATGGATTTTTGTTATTTAGTTAAAATAAACTATATGATTTTGTTTTATATGGTTATATATTTCTATATTCTTTTAAAATGATTTGTTTTATATATTTTATTTTTTAATATGTTTTGGTTTTTGAGATTTTAATAATATTTGTTTTTGTCTATTTCAAGGACAAGTAGCTAATTATTGGGTTCCAAGTGTCAATAGTTAATGATTGGGTTCCAAGTGTCAATAGTTAATTGGCCAGTTAAATGTCACATAACCTTTGTGGGTCCCATGTAGTATATTATAAGCCTCTTTCCTGTATAATTTTCGAACTTTCGACTGCAATAAGTTGCTCCTATGGACTCGGATTTGAGTGTCGTTTGCGTCGTTGGATTCAGAACAACTGGATCTATGAATTGGACTTAGTTTCACTGAGAGTTGAAGACTTCAATTTTTGAGCCTTTCTGGAGCCATTGGGGTCATTCCTCCCCATTGAGGAGCTTTTGGTCCTCCAAAAGCATGAACATTATCAACAATCTATTTTACTCCATCTACACAACAAGTTCCCTGACATGCCACACTTCTTTCTCCTTTAACTTTGTTTTTCGGAGCCATAAGTGATGAACCGACACCTACTCTCTATGCAAACCTATAGTACATCTTGCAAAATACAAGTTCAATTACATGACCTATCTTGACCAAATCAAACCCCATACTTGCCAAGAGATTATAACACACTCTTTGGTCAAGTTTACATTAAAATCACAACAGAAACTGATACCCTAGATATCAACAAAAAAAGGCCAAAAACATCATCATGTTGCTTTCATAAGTGATGGAAAACACATCATCACTTTTACGATCATTTCACAACATATGATTTACCAAAGTGTGGCTACAACAAGCTACTATAGCTAATAAAACCATCTCTCACTCATCAAAGTGAATGGATCATCATTCTGGAGCTGATTTGTTTATTGAAAAGCTTCATTGAATGGTTCTTGCACAGGTGCTTCGTCCTTCTTGAGATGTTGTTCTAGTTGGAGCCCCCAACATGTGGCTCTCTTATTTCTATCTCTATTGCAATGACTACAAAAAATATTCTTCCTCCAGACCTGCTTAACCTTCGTCCTTCCTTGATGTGGAGAAGGCCTTTCATGCCTTGTCGTCTTTCTTGTTGTCATCCTCTTCCAACACTCAAAAACCACATGGTTATACAAGCCACAAAAACTACATTATTTTTTATGCCACAAATTGTGTTCATCGATAAAAATATGCTTTTAATCAAAAACATAGTTACCAATCAAACAAAAAAATGACATGGTACCCGTTTTTTTGAGGTAGAAAAAATCACTTGATTTTGAAAAATGGTGATTCAGAATACACATTTTTTTAGAGCATATTTTTACCACTTTATTTTTTTTCAAGTATCAAGTATGAACAATTTTATTAAATGTTAGTGATTTTCATGCTGATTTTGAAAAGTGTTGATGAAGCATCAACACATTTTTTTACAACATCAACATTTTTTTTAACAGGGCTTATTTTTGACACTTTAATTTTTTTTATGTATCAAGTGTGAAAAAAAAATTTGTTACTGATTTTCATCTTGATTTTGAAAAGTGTTGATGAGCATCAACCCTTTTTGTTTGAAGGGCTTAGTTTTTACACTTTAAATTTTCTAATGAATTAAGTGTGGATAATTCTTTTTAAAAGTTGGTGATTTTCATGATAGTAATAAAACATAAAAATAAAAAAATAAAAAAATAAAAAATGACAAAAAAAATCAAATAAAAAAATATATAAAAAAAGAAAAAGAAAAAGAACCTATAAAAATGAAAAAAAAAAAAACCAAAATTAACTTGTAAAAAAAAAAAAATTGAATAAAAAATTAACAAAAAGAAAATTAAAAAAAAAATGAAATCTCATATATATATATATATATATATATATATAATTTAAAGAAAAACAAATTAAACCAAAAAAAAATCTAAAAACATTTTTTTAAGTTAAGAAAAAAAATAAAAATAAAAACCTCATTTAAAAAAAAAACTTTAAATAATTACCAAAAAATTAAAAAAAAATAAAAATTATTTAAATTAAAAAATTTAAATAAACAAAATTAAAAATTAAAAATTAAATTAAATTAAAATTTAAGAAATATTTTTTAGGAGCTACCTATTCCATGATGGCTCTTATCTTTTATGGATCTACTGCAATGTCTTCCTTGGAGACAACATGCCCCAAGTAGTGTACCTAATTCTGAAAGAAACTACACTTGTTGAGCTTAGGATACAACTGATGCTCCCTCAACAACCTTAACATTGCTACTAAATGCTCAGCATTCTCTTCCTCATTTTTAGAATATACCAATATATCATCAATGAACACAATAACAAACTTATCCAAATATGAATGAAACACACTATTCAACAAGCACATAAACATAGTTGGAGCATTAGTTAACCCAAATGGAACTACAACAAACTCATAATTACCTTACCTGGTCCAAAACGTTGTCTTGTAAATTTCCTCCTCTTTGATGTGTACCTCACGGTATCTAGATCTTAAATCAATCTTTGAGAACACTACTACTCCCTTCAGCTGATCGAACAAGTCATCTATCCTTGGCAAAGGGTACATGTTCTTAATGGTCACTTTTTTCAACTGCCTGTAGTCAATGCATAATCTGAGAGTTCCATCTTTCTTCTTCACAAATAATACCGGTGTGCCCCAAGTTGATACACTTGGCCTAATGTATCCCTTGTCCAACATTTCCTTCAACTATAGCTTTAATTCAACTAACTCAGGTGTGCTCATCCTATAAGGTGCTTTTGATGCTGGAGCTTCCCCTGGCACTAACTCAATAGAAAATTCTACCTCCTTGTGAGGTGGCAATTCAGTAATGTCCTCAGGAAATACATCCTGAAACTGCTGAAAAGTTGGGTACCTTCTCAACGCATCTGCATCCTCAACCTCCTTACCCTTATCACTATAAATGTGTACTGCAAATAACATACACCCTTTCCTATGACTACGCTTTGCTTGCATAATTGTCACCATCCTAACTGATGTGGCTTTCTTCTTACCCTGTAAGACTCTTGGTTCCCCATTGTCATCAACACACTCAATGGCTTTATCATAACAACCTACCTTGGTTTTATGAAGATACAACTAATCCATGCCCAACAACATAGTGTATGATCCCAATGGCAATACATTTAGATGTGTTGTGGTGGGTATACCATTCAAATCAAATGAGCAAACTCTTACCCAATGATGAACTCGCTTCTTTGTACTTGTAGCCAATTATACTAACCAAGACTCAACATGCAATTCCTTACTCAACCCACACTTATCCACGAAGTCAGAACTAACATAGCCATAGTTAGATCCAAGGTCAATCAAAATAGAAATAACTTGATCGCAAAGCTTACCGTCCATCTCAATGATAGATGCCTGATGCTCTGCATGTTTGTTGTCCATGACTAAATAAATGCGAGGAATACGCTTCCCTACATTCCTAATAGTTTGTGCCTCCTATGCACTATATATAGGATGCCTAGCACCCCGATTATGTGGACAATCTCTCTTAATGTGTTCCTCGACACATGTCCAATACTCTAATTGACCAATACCAACACCTCTATGCTACTTGCGACTCGTGTCCCTGTCTAACTGCATTAAAATTCTTTTGCAGTGCCATATTTTCTTTCTCATCTACATGCTGAGGCCTTGTCCTCTTAGGCTGCCATTTACCTTTACCTTTGTCTTTTCCCTTCCATCCTTGCTAAGATTCATTCTTATGCTTTGACTATTTGTAGCAATGCTCCAGTTTCCCAATGAATTCCTCAAGTTACCGAAGCTCATCATACTCAATCCGATCTCTAAATGATAATGGAAAACCACTGACAAATCATTGAACTTTAGCCTTCTCATCTGTAAGATATGGTACATACCTCAATAGCTCCAGAAACTTGATCGTGTACTCTTCATCTGTCATTAATCCCATCTTTAGCTCATATAACTCTTTGGCCTTACTATTGTAGTACCTCTCTGATAAGTACTTCTTCTTGAAAAGCCTCTTGAACTCCTGCCAACTCAAGTCATCTGTGCTGATGTCTTTGACCCACTTAACATATTACCACAAAATGTTTTCTTTACCTTTCAAGCTGAGGATCACTACTCTGGCCTTCATGTTATCTGTGTACTCATGCAACTCAAAGAATTTGTTCATCCCAAGTATCCAAGCCTCCGCATCTTCTGATTTCTTCACATCTCCATCAAAAGTAGGTGGCTTCGCTTTCTTAAACTCATCTGGTAAGTATCCCCTATCATTCCTCCTGTAAGGATGATAGCGATGACAATCATGATGTCTATCAGAACCAGAACTAGAATAGTACATTTACTCATCACCACTCCTATTTGGAATGTCCAACAACTTGCCATCTCTCACCATGTCAGATCTATCTAACCTATGTCTACCAAGAGACCTATTTTCGTATGCCCCAATAGTTTTATCCTCATGTCCATGGCTAATCCGAAGTGGCCCTTGTTGCTACAAGTCTAACAAACTTTGAAGAAGTTTTTCATTAACCTCTACTTGTTTCTCTTGTGACTGTATGATCCTGTTATTATATGCCTTAAAACTCTTTATCTCTTCCTTCAAGCTTCTCAATGTGTTCGCCAAATCAGAAGAGTGACACACACCACACTGCTCATCTGATGCATAGGGAGATTCTACGTAGTCTACCACCTTGCTAGCCATTTGATCTCTTTCCTGCAAGGCATACTATGTTAGCTAAAGCAAATATCAATAAATAAACATACCTTAGCATAGCTTGGGGAGGATACCTTTTCTGAAAGATCAACAAATCAACATGATACATGTATAACAAGACCATGGCAGCATATAGACATACACAAATAAATGCATCAACACATAAACATCATTCTAGTTAGGGTCCAGTCATCAATGCAAGACCATATCAACAATGCATGCTATGACATCATGCATGACAACAACCATTACTCCATTGTACACATTGCCACATGCAACCATCAACATGCATAATAAATTCCTAATCAACTATACATACACATAAATGCAGGTATTCGAGCATAAGCGATCAATTCTTGTAACCAAACCTACAAGACTGAACCATGTAATCAAAAATACAAGAAGGTAATCAATAAACATATAATAACATGTAAGCAACATACAACAATATGTAACTAGTCGTACACTCATGACAATGCATTCCACAAAATCAATCATCAAGTTCCTCATGAGAACCTTACTACAACTATGATCGAAATTATGCCATAAAACAAGCACATGGAATCCAAGTGTAAGAGTCACACATGCAACTGACACACATGTATGACCAACACTTAGCCCATCTAGTCTGAGGGGTGAACCATGCTTTGGTACCACTCTGTAACACCATCCTCCCACATCTACCCAAGTAACCATGCCAACCAGGGTAAACATGCGATTAGAGGCTACTATGATTGGATCTGACCTCCTATGTGACCTTACGAAAGTGGAATCGATGGAAACATAACACACAAACATTCAAGATCAACTTCAAGACCCTCAAGAACCAATCCAACACTTCAGACAGCCTGCCCTTGGGTCCTACTAAAGTTTTGGCCAAGTTAACCCTCAGTCATTCTCATGCTATAGGCATGACAATGTCCAAAAATCCAGAGTCGCTCTCATAGGTCTCCTTTCCAGCGTCCAAAGACCCATTTTTCCAGTTATGTGCCAACGTCCCCGGGATTTGAACCACCTTTTCAGGCCCAGAGCCTAGGTAACTGCCTAGAATGGAATGATAAATTAGGATCAATAAAAGAACAGGGAAACAATGATACAAAAGCAATAAGTTAAACAAGACCTTAATTAGATCCCTACTAGCTAAGATAGGAATTTCATCAAACATGTCGCAGGCATGTAATCTACAGGTGTAACCAACATAATCAAACATAGGGATCTTGTACTTATCTAAGAATCACTAAGAACCATTATTCCCTTAAGTCATTTGCTGCATTACCATCTATTAGGCCATAGATACATTATCCATTCATTTACAAGTAAAATCATGGTGAGAGTCATAGATAGATGTTGTCGTAAAACACACATATAACAAACATAATAACAATACAAACACTCATGAAAGTACATCCATATAGACCACATATAATCCATCAAAATTCTCATAGAAATACAAGGAGAAATAAACTTTCATTAATGATGCAAAAACCAAACTCGGGATGGGACTTCCATGTTCCACCCGACCATAGAATGCCTGAGCCAAATATTTCTTCAATCATTCACCCCCGTGCCATATTCCAAGCATGAATGTGGGATTCAAACCAAAAGAACCAACCAGGGCATACCAGGGCTATACCACCTCACCCTCATTAAGAGAAACCAGGCTTTACCCTAATCCATCCCAAATCACTAGGCCAACACAGTGAACACATCATAATGGGCTTTACCATGATCTCCACCTGATCACTAGGTCAAACAAGCATGGATGCCACCGGATTTCCCCACCTACATCGTGGGGAATTTTCATGTCTCCTAGTCTCTCAGGCTTTACCGCAATCCAAACCCAGATCACTAGGCCCTAAACCGAGACCCACTCTCTAGGCTTTACTGCATATCCCAAACTTGGGATTACTATGCCTAAAGTAGAGAAAAGCACCTCTTTGCTTTACCGTATATCCTGCTATTCACCAACAAGGATTTGTTGGCCCACCGCGGCAACACAATCCTGGATTTACCGCAACCCACAGTTTGGCTCAAGGGTCACTAGGCCAGTGGCTTAACCATGATCCACAGTCCGATTCAGGGACCACTAGACCATGTGCTTTATCATTCGGGGATCCAACCCACTCAGCTTCGAATCCATCCGACATTCTAGCTCAACCAAAACATGAGAACCCCATCACACCACGGCTATCCGAAAATGGAAAGGCTAAGTTGAAAACACTGTTACACCTGGCAAAACCCATGCCACAACAACAAAAGAACCCATGCATGCCAAATCTAGCAACGAAAATACACATGCAAATCGATCCTTGCAATGAATCTTGCAGTAGCTACTTAATCTTGCCTTTCCCTTCTTGATCTTTGCTTCCTCTTTCCTTCTTTTCCTTTCTTGATCCAATGCCAAAGTGCTCCAAGAAAACTCTAAGTGTCCAAGAGTGAGAGAGAGAGAGAGAGAATAATGAGAGAGCTCCAAACCTCAATTGACAAAAGGTTACCAACTAATCATCATAAGCCCTTTTATGAATGAGGCCTATATTTTCTTCATTTTCCATTAATTTCCTTCAATTTCCTCCTCACATGCAACCTCTCCTAATTTCAATTATTTTCATAAATATATGTGCCAAAAATGCCATTTTGCCTTTCCAAAGCCTTAGCCATTGCTTTTGCCAATTTCCTTAGCCATTAATAACCAAATGAACACCCCCTAGGATGTCTTGCCCAACATTCGACTTGGAATAAGTGTCCCATAAATCGTGGTTATTATTTTCACCTTTATTAACTTTATTACATTGAATTTTCACCAGGGTTGTTACAAATTCCCACTCTATAGACCACACCTCGAGACTGAAAACAAAGATCGAAGGCTTAGGAAGACCTACCCTCCTCACTACAAAAATCTACAAAAAATGGTATGACTTGCTACAAGTACCCCAAAATGACCAAACATCAAAAAATAATTAAAAACTCGGGTCCAACCCCACCTTCCATAACTTTCGCCAATAGAAAAATTCCACAATCCCCTCAACAGAGGGATAAAAGAACCATAGATAAAATTTATGAATCCTCTCCCCAGATAACAGAGCCTCCTAGTATAAGTAAATCAAAACAAGCAACAAACCCCTGCACATACTCTTCCGAGAATGCTACTCCATACCCAAGACAGACAAAAGAAATGAAAATAGTAATATTAGGGAAGATAAGAAAAAATACCTATTGGAATCCATGAATGCATGCCAAGATAAAGCAACTTAGTGTTGTCGAACCCGAGTTGCACCCAAAATGACTCAACCAACCGTCCATAATGACAACTTGATTAGCCACTGTAAAGCTTGAGCCTACCAGTTTATCAACAATTTTGAAACCAGCTTGGCACACCCCTCCCAAACTCACCCAGAAAAACAAGGAACTACAACAATTGAAAGCCCCCACCAACATGCCACCATTGACATGTCAATTCAGAAAAGATCTCCCCCCCACCAACATGCTATCATTGACATGTCAATTCAAAATAAGATCTCCCCATATCTAACTTTGAAGTCTAGGTTAATAAATATAACCATAACCCCTTTCCTAACACTAGAGAGGAATGAAAAATGCAACAGAGTAATTACATAGATAAGGTACATGCTATGAGCTTAACAAAACACTCCAGGAAACGATATAATTTATTTCACATACTCACGCTGGGGGAGGGCAGACCACGCCACCCCTATTAATAACTTATAATATCGGTGGGGTGACGGGTGACGGGCACGCCAAACCCACTTCGCCTTTGGCCCACCACCCTATTGAAAAATGAAATATAAATTTTAATTAAATTATCATTATTTCAAAATTAAATGTTACTCATTTAGTTATGTAAAAAGAAATGCCATTAAATCTTAAAAAGTAAGTAAGTTTTGACTATAAAAGGTCTGTTCAAGACTCATAAACAAGAGATTGAGTAATTTAGATTCTAACTGAGCTAGATGAGTTTAGACTCAATTTAGATTCTCACTGAGCTACATGAGTTTAGGCTTGCAATCACTCTAAAGATATTAAAAAATAAAAAATCAAATTCCTGAAACTCGAAAACTTATTTATACAAAGAAATATGAGGTGGCCCTTGATTTGATCACCTAATCTGTACCCCATTTTCTTAATGTTTTAGTAATCGGTAAAACACACAAATCGATTTTCTTTATGAGAATGATGTTAACATTAAAAACCACACATTTTTTCATTTGTTAAATATATTTATGTAAAATCTTTACCAAAACTAAAAGGCCAAAATACTATTTTTTGGTTTTGATATTTAACCTTTTCCAAATAAATTTATGGGAAAACTCAAAGGCTGAAAGGCTCAAGATACTATTTCTTGGGTTTGATGTCGTTGAATGATTGAAAATAAAATTATATTCGTTGAAGGTCCTCAATCTGTCTGATAACCTAGGTGTGAAACTTCACACTACCCATAAAGAGACCTTCATTTTTCTCCCATAGCACAGCGACAGATAGCTGAGCAAGATACCCTCCGCTCAACGCTTATCCCCTCTTCGTATCTGTTCAGGGAGAAGCTCTGAATTGCACATTCAGCATAAACTTGTGTGCCAAGAGACGATGGCTTTGGAAAATTGGGCGTTTAAGCGAGTGCAGACGTTGGCAGACAGTGGAATCCAAACGGTTCCACCCCAGTACGTGAGACCGGTGGAAAAATCCCACCATGATCCTCACAGCTTCCAAGTTCCCATTATCGACTTACAGCTACCATTCAGCCCCGAGAAACACGACCAAATCTGCGAGGATCAATATGACAGCATCGCTGCACAAATTTCAAGGGCTTCAGAGAATTGGGGCTTCTTCCAGATTATTAATCATGGCATCCCTGACTCTCTTATTGCTCGAGTGCAAGTAGCGGGCAAGACGTTCTTTCAACTTGCCACTGAGGAGAAGGAAGCATACGCTAACGAACCACAGAATCCCATCGGCTATGGCAGCAAAATTGGATATTCGCCCGATTCAGAGGCTAAGTTGGATTGGGGAGACTATTACTATAACGCTATTTGGCCTCCTGATTTGAGGGATATGAGCAAATGGCCCACAAAACTCTCTGATTTTACGTATATCCCCATTTTCTTTCAAAATTTTGATCTATGTATACTCTATTTCTATGGGGATTCAGGGGAGCCTAAGATGTCTGATGAAGAATTTTGTGGTTGCAGGGAATCTATGGATGAATACAGCAGAGAGGTGTCGAAATTATTCGAACTGCTGATGGAGTCACTGTCGCGTGATCTGGGCCTAGAGACTGAAAACTCTCTGAACGAGAGCGTAGGAGGGGAGAGGAAGCAGCTGCATATAAGAATGAACTACTATCCACCATGTCCTCAGCCGGATCTGGTGGTGGGACTGGCTCCCCATTCTGATCCCAACGTCCTCACAATTCTTCTTCATGACCAAACCCCAGGCCTGCAAATTTGCAAAAATGGAGGTTGGATTGATGTCCAGTGCGTTCCAGGTGCTCTGGTTGTGAATATTGCCGATCAGATGGAGGTACGTTCACACATCCAAACCCTGGTTTGATCCGCACCTTCCTTTTCTAAATTTTATTATTATTATTATTAATCATTTTAAATCAGTAATTTATTAGAATAATTTAGGCCTATCTCTGAAAAAAGATAATACCCATGGTGCCAACCACTTCATCCTCCCAAAATAAGACTTCAAAATAGTCAAATTCCAATATCATTACACAGTATATATGGGAACTTAATAGCAATAGGCTAATAGGCTAACCATATTCAATGTATCCAAGATTGTTGTTCCTGTTAGAGGTTAATAACTGGGATTTTGATTAACAGATATTGAGCAATGGGAAATACAAGAGCATTGAACACAGGGGCATGGTGCACAAGGACCGCTCAAGAATGTCATGGGCCGTGTTTTGCGGCCCACCCCGTGATGTGGTGGTGTTACCCAGGAGAGAATTGATAGACGAGCAGCATCCTCCATTGTACCAGGGAGCTTCTTTCGGAGAATATCTCACGAAATTTTTCAAAAAGGGTTTGGATGGAAAGGGTCACATTCAGGACGCCAAACAACAACATTAAGTGGTATCTAACTCGCGAGCATGATTCCTGTGCAGGTATTAATCATCACATATACGCTGTAACAAAGTTGTCAGATCTCGTTTAGGTGTTTCGTCAATAAATTAAATTAGATGTCAGATACTGAATATCAGTGACTGAATAATTATTGCTTCAGAGATTGTAGATTTCAAAATAAATTATTAATGAAAGCGAAATAATTCATCTCCTCCATATTCTCAAAATTTCAAAAGTAAACATAATTACAATAGAAATATATTCAAAATAGCCTCTTTAAAATACAAAACAGCAGGATTTGACCAAATTTTTTTTCACAAATTGCATCCCAAATTCTAAAATAAAGTCCCGACCAAAAAAATCTTTCACAAATTGCATCCAAAAATTCTAAAATGAAATCCCTCTAAATCCTCCTGAAAGAGTTAAATTGCCTTTCCTCTCTTCACAAGCCTAAAATGAAGGCCCTATAAATCCTCCTGAAATAATTAAATTGCCTCTCCTCGCTTTACAAGCTTCTTATAAATGTTTTTGAAGCCATAACAGTTTGTCTTTTTAGTGTCAAAATATTATTTTCATGGAAATTATATTTCCTGACGGCTTATTAGTAAGGTTTGATCCCAAAACTATTGAAGAGAATTGATTTTGTGACCTGGAGCTAAAACGCTCAATAATCAACAAGCCTTCACCTCATTAGCAAAATGTCTTTAACTATTAGCAAAATGTCTTTAACTCAAAAAATTCAGGGTTAAAACACTCCATCCAAAAAAAATAGCTCTTTTGGATAACCTATTCATGTGAATTGTTTCATTCCTTGTGATTACTTTTTCTTATAAGAAATCTCTCTGTATGCAACTATAATTTGCCGGGTTGAATTAAAGAGTTAATATATATTTTATTTTTCATTTAAGTTACATGGAATTTTTTTATGCAATTACAGCATTTTGTAATTGTAAATATTAAATATACATCTTTGTATTAAAAGGTAAAAAATGTGAAATGGTGTTACTAAAGTGATAAAAATTATATTTTGTTAAAGTTTGAGCCTTCTTAAAACATCTTTTACACTGGCATAATTGGCTTTCATCTATTCAAAAGTTTCATCTTTCACCTTTGAGAAAATAGTAAACATTAAATATACATCTAAATCTGGGATTTATGGGAAATAATTGAATAGAATTTGAAGAGTGTTTACGATGGTAGGATTTTATTGTTTGATCTCTCAGAGTTCATTTTTTCTTTCAGGAAATGTGGATAATAGCATCTCATCGTAAAAAAGGTTCTCTTGTGTCACGACCACAATCTATCTTATACCAAAATAAAAAAAAAAAATTATTACCTACCCTTACAAATCACTTGCCACCGTGATCACAAGGTATTCAGATCATTGTCAAACATTATAAAACATTATAATTTAATGCACTTTATCTGATTCACCTGCATAAGTTATGACTTGGCACAAGGTTGGTTTCCATGCGGGTTTGCTCACGTTACACCTACCCACTCCAGCACTATGCCATAACCCTTGCCATAGCCTTAATGTATTGCAACCTTAATTATTTAACACGGTACCAGGTGGAAGGCAGATGTTAATCCAGCTCATCCATCCTGTGGCCAGGTGGAAGAAGGCCATGTGACTGCCATGTGAACGCTCAGGGTTGTACAGCTGTGGTTTCCACGCCCACCTTCCCGCCTATACGAACGATGGTGATCGATCCGTGTAATCGAAGGGCTCAGGTTAATCGAGGGTTTGACCTTCAGCATATAATCCACCGGGTTAATCGGCATCAGTTCATTTGCATCCAGAATGTGCCTCCGCTCAGCAGAGCCTCTTCCGCATCGTTCCCGTTACACCTCTCTCGCTCAGGTATGAATCTCACTGTTTAAACATTAACACACATGTTATAGTTTTATACTCCTACGGTTCACTGTGTATTCCATTGCACCTGCGTTTATCTATTACAATTAATGAATAGCTTATCTCCTGTGCAGGAGGGTTTGGATCTTCCAGCCTCCACTGCCTGCAGAAAGAGGGTGCTGGCCTACTGTTACTCCAGGTGAGTCCTTATTCTTGCAGACGTAATTATATAAAGGATATCGAAGATTAAGTGGATTGAAGGTCTCCACAGTTCGGACGAGGCTTATGTCCTGCTATTTCTGCTTTTCTCAGGTCTTATTGTTATTTGTTCCAGCCCTTGCTGCGATTTACAGGCGGCTCTTCCCATGCCAGACCTGTATCTCGCGAAACCCTGAGGGTTCAACTTATTTAATTACGGCTGCAAGCCATTTATAAATTTATGTATATGATACTTGAATCTGAGACTAAATCTCTATTTTGAGTTGATGCAATTTCATTCAGGGTTTATAAGTTTTAATAGAACCCTTATGTTCTGGACTTAAGTCCCTTTCGGTCTCTGAAGCTATTGTTATAAATGGTTTACCTGTATATTGATCATCATATGCATGGCTACGGCCTCTTAATGAATTAATCGTGTGATTTCTTTTATGCTGTCGACTATACTGAATCTACTCTGTTCATTAGATGTTAAATTTAAAGGTTCTCACGTACAACCTGTATTGATTCTCGGGGTTTACCCACTGCCTATTACTTCAGTTTATTATAATCATACAT
Organism: Pinus tabuliformis; assembly: GCA_031772625.1. Classification (NCBI taxonomy): domain Eukaryota; kingdom Viridiplantae; phylum Streptophyta; class Pinopsida; order Pinales; family Pinaceae; genus Pinus; species Pinus tabuliformis. Next base: position 416,749,427 of record CM062815.1, read on the forward strand.
ATGAATTTTAATATCGATGGACTTGCCACAGTGAGGGTTTGTACTGTTTCGAACTGGTATGACCGTCGACTCTTTGGTTTGAAGTTTAATCATATGGCAAGAACTCAGGTCTACTATGAGTAGTTAGGTTCATGCATCAGATTTGGTATTCAATTCTTTACCATATTTCATATCTTCTTAATGCGGCTGTAGGGATTAAGGCTTGCATTCTGGTCGATGAATGCAAGGCAACCCCCTTTGCCACACACACAGGGTGTTATACCCGTGACCATGATGTTTAAGCCGGTAGAGGCATAATATTAATTCCCAGTTTCCGTAGCATATTAGAATCATATCATTAATTCTGTAACTACCTTAGTGCTCTCACATTTGTAATGTTAGCCTGCATGTAATGCTAACGCACTTTCTTTGCATAGCTATTTAATACTTTGCTGCAGCTATTGCTCCCCTTACATAGCTTTACATTGTTCGCTATATTTTCATTCATCTCACACAGCTATATATGTTACCGGCTATGGTTATTGTTTTATTACACAGTATATAATACCTGCTATGGTGAAACGTTCCGTGGGTTGAGCTATGGGCATAACCCTTACGGCTGTTCCTGTTACTCTTATTTCTCTGAGTTATTGTTTTATCCAAGGGCCTCGACCCTTCTTTCGTTAAGACTTAACAGTAATGACACTGTCTAAATTTCCATTTCATAACTGTTTCTTTCATTACTACTACTGTTCTGAAGCAAGTTATTTGACTGTGCTCGTAAGCAATGGTTCGATTCTTACGTTCGTTTACTTCTAACGATTAATATTCTCAGCGGTCTCATAACCGCTTCAGGGTTTAGACCCAATCTGGCCCTTTCATTTAACCATTCTAGTCTATACTGTGACAATTTATTTCCAAGGCAGATCTGCAGATAGTTTATATGTATTAACCTATATGGCAGCTCTACCATCACTGTTTAATGTTCAGCAAGATTAATAATTCACTACAGCAATAACCAGATAAGAAACTTAAATACCTGAACCGGTCTGTGTGCTGTCTTCGCCTGTTACTCAAGTCAGAGTTATTTGAGAATACATACCTGTAATTTGCTTTCGTCGTGCCTTCTTTAGAGAATCACCTGCAATGGTTTTGCTCTTATCCTCCCAACCTTGAGATCCACTACACTGGATTCTCCCCCCCGAGCAGTCCTGCAGGCCTACAGCCCTCAACAAGACACATGCACACCAGTGCTAGGTTATCTGGTCACTACCGGACTTAACCTTCTTTCTTTCCAGGTTATCTGATCATTACCAGACTTAACCTTCTTTCTTTCCAGGTTATCTGATCATTACCAGACTTAACCTTCTTTCTTTCCAAGTTATCTGATCATTACCAGACTTAACCTCTTTTCTTTCTCTGCTTCGAATCCTTCTCCCTGCCTGTTCCTCAACAGCCCAGAGGTTTTTCCTCCCCAGGCTTTTCCCTTTGGGTGAGAAGCAGTTATTTTCCAGTTTTGATAACTGTTTTTATTTTCTTTTAATAGACAATCCTCCTCCAGGAGGCTGCTAGCATTTCATGAATATACACAAGTAAAATAATCCAATATATTCCTTTTCATAATTAACAATGTCAATTAGTAATATCAAATCTTTTACTCATACAATTTTTACCATAGTAACTATTCAAATTACAAGTTACCTTGGGGCATCACATCTTCCCCCCCTGGGATTGGACATCGTCCCGATGTCTATTCCCATTAAATAAGTTTGGGTAAACTTTCCTAATGAGTTCTTCGTCTTCCCATGTAGTCTCCTCAGGCCCATAGTGCTGCCACATCAATAGTCACAAGCATTCGTAATTGCAAAAATATGCAACTTCTAATCGCCACCACTTGGCCCTTATTCATTCATGATAAAAATTCTCTGTGTCAACTTACCATAACTTACCATCTTATGTTTGAAAATCATGAATACTTTCATGTAAGCCTTTAAATAGAGGTTGGACAATTCTTCAAACTTCCATGGTAAGTAACTCCTGTAATATATGACTAACAACTCAATCACATTAGTCACTATATTTTGAGTCAAATGAAATACTTTTGACTAGCAATCAATTGCAATGTTAGATGCTTTCTAAATCACAGTACTTTTATAAGTACTTAAAGAGCACTAATACTAATCATCAAATGATAAATCACTGTTCCACGTGCATACTGAACGAATTCTCAACAAGGACATCCGCAAAGTACTGCGAGAAGTACCATAAGAGCACATAGCTCTCTAATCATCAAAACAATCAATCACTGCATCAAGCAAAAACTGTCTTAGCTCCCACTAAGATGTTCACAACTTTAATAATACAATAAAGGAATTAAATTTTCCCAATTACTCCTTATTGAGCACTCAGCTCATTTTCTTGTTAAATGTGCATAACATATTTCACACAACTATATATAGAATTCATTTTCAACATATCATATAGCTGATTCATTCATTTCTTTAGCTATGAGCACCATAATAGACTAAAGAATTCCCAACCCATGGGAACTGGTTTCCACAACCGAATCGAGTCATTTTCACATCCAGACAGTTTCTTTGATAGAGACCTTACCCGGTCTAACATGGAATTCCACTGGCCAACCAGCTCAAGAATTCCAGGGAAAGTAAATTTGGGCAGACAAGTACCATCAACCCCTCCGGGCAGGTAACTGCCATCAACCTAAGGCATTCAAGCCTTTCATAATTCGGGCAGATAAGTACCATCAACCCCTCCGGGCAGGTAACTGTCATCAACCCAACCATCTGCAACTGTATGGCATGTTAAATTTCTCTTTTATTACTCTTCCTCAAAGTAATTTACACAATGAACCATATGAACATTATCATTAGCACAACAAACATGCATGTATACCATGCATTTACACCTAACCCCCAACATGGGTCCACAACATCAAAATTGATGGGAAACATATCCATCATACACGTTGTATGCATGCAAATTTCCAAATAACATATTTCATGCATATCCTATAACATCATTCTTTCTCATTTATAATTGCGTTTCACATTGCAGCAATTTATGTGATGAGTTTTCTTGTTGCCATTAAGCTACCACTACTTAATCCCATCAGCAACGTTAGTTATAAATATGCATCAGCTAACACGTATTCCATTTCCAAGGATGTTCATGCATACAATAATGCCATGTATAAAAGCATATGCAAATACTCATTAATGTATAAATGTCAACAACAGTTGAGTTAATACTCTCAGCATTCCCAATTTTGCCATAGTCTGTTGTTCCAATTCAAATTATCATTAATGGAGTATTATCTTACGTTTACTGTGGCTAGCTTTAGTCATGCATTGTTAGTGTAATTAAACATAATTCCTCTAACATACAAGAACATAACTCTTATGTCACAATGACTAATCTTTGTGCATACTATTGCTTATCATATAAGCCCTTCTTTAATGTATGCAACACTTATTCCCTTCACTAGAAGACCACCATCATTTCATACGACAAACCACATACCTCTTTCTTAAAGGAAGTCATTTTAATCCTCATTTCTCTATCTTCAGATGTGAGGGTTTCTCAAGATTCCCTTTTCCAGAAATTATTAAAGGTTTCTGTCTTTAGGCATAAAAAATCAGGATACAAAACAAGGATTAATTATCCTTTATGTATCAAAATCAAACAATCAACACAGCTCATCCAACAAGACAATCTCTCCAAAAGATTTATCATTTTCAAGGAAGCTAGCATGACCACTTTCTCTAAGTACACACAGACTCATAATTCCAAGGTCAAAATAGCTACCAATATGCAACATGTGTGCTCCTAACACAATTATTTTACTTTAATGCACATAGTTCCTTTCACGAAACAAGTAAGACTTTTTGGTTCTTGTATGAGCACTATTCTAATGTGTTCTTAAAGGACAGAACCTTTATTTCCATTTTCAAGAACTCTCTTAAAATCCTTTATCTTCATACATGAAGTATGCATACTCTTAGGATAAGACTATTTTTATGTATATAGGTAATATGCTCTTTCCTCAAGAGGTTAGGGATAAATACCTTGTGCCTAGAAGCACATCCTTAGTTATCTTTTATCATGCATGTAATGCATAATCATTTCACTAGAACTTAGAGACTAACTAGAATCATAATGCAATTAGCATATATATATATATATATATATATATATTTCCCAAGAAGCTTTTATCAAATAAAGATACATATTTTAATTCAAGAAAACTTGACCACCTTCCCTGCTATGTCCTTGGGACATTTATATGCCTCATCCTCTTCTCTCAAGAAGATACTTTGGCTATATTTAGCAAGGATTTTATTCCAAGAAAACAACGAGAGACAAACATTTCTCTCACAAGACTCACATGTAGTCCAACTAGGAGAAACTACCAATTCTTTTTACTAAGAAGCATATAAAATAACCAATTCTTTTACTGCAAGTATTATCATAAGAAAACATATAAACAGTCAACTGCATGCCTTATCCCATTTTCTTTACTAAGAAAATCTATAAAAGAACCATTCTTTTATTGCATGCATTCAAATACTTTCTCTACTAAGAAATCATATAAGACATTCATATGTGTTCTTCAAGAAAGTGGACAAGACACTTATCTTATCCCTGGATCAACATGCATAACTAACAAGTTAAACCACCCTTACCGAAAGCAATGGCTCTACTTTATGCGATTAGAAGCATAATCTTTTAAGTGTCACACACGCACCAGAGTTACCACTTGATGCTAGACGCAACAACTATCATAACAGTACTATGTGTCTATTTCAGAACAATGACTTCTAGGAAGCATTACGAAAATCATTAACATCAATACACTATCTAGTCATTTCCAGACTTAGAGTCTACTGCAAGATTCTAACACTCAGAGCTTGCTTTATCTGGTCATCACCACACTTAGCGATTTCTTTTATCCTATCTCCGTCTGTCCCTACAACACGGTCTTCTTCCTTCTCTTTGCTTCCATTTCCTTTGGAAGCATCTATAATTGGGGAAGGTAGTTAGAGTTTACTGACAACTGTATTAACACAGACAGTCTGTTTATGAGTAATTATCACATGTAGTTATACCATGAATTGGGTCCTAGAAATGTTACCCACTGAACATGCCTCTCCAATTAAGTTCACACTGGAATGCAATATGCATAAGAAATCCATTATTCCCATAGTAGAGATAAATTCAACCATCATTAAACGAGGCTCCAATGGTTTTTATCTCTCAACAAGTAATGATAAACACGTACCATGCTAATGGATTTCACTTAATTAGAAGGTAATCATCACTAAATCTATTAAGACATAAGCATATGCTATTCATCATGCATTCTTATGGTGAATACAATTAAGAACTCTTCTCATGCACAACTGAACTATAGCACCGAGAGAGTAAAAATTCTCATACACACATTCCATGCATGTGACATCAATCAACCTTCACTTGTTTACGAATTGTAACAATCTTAGTTCAATTTAATTAATGCATATAAGTTCTATGGGTTAGTCATACAGCACTAACCAATCTCAACTACCAATCGTCTTCATGTATCCATGACAAGACCGAATCAAAAGTTAGTTATGACAATCAAGTCTCGCTACTTGACTCATTGCATGTTTTCAATATCTGAAGGGGTTCTTCTAATGTCCTCTTTAAACAATTTTTCATCGTATTCCAGGATGTTCCCCTAATTTATATTCATGCATTGGCTCATTAAGCTTTGTTCATTGTAACTTCAATCTAGATCAATATATGCATTGTTGTTATTGCCATATGTGCAGATCAAAAGTTGGTAGTTGGTGGTCACTTCCTCAATGAGTGTTCACTATTGTTCTTAAGTGTAATGAGTATTCAATTTTGTTTGTAAGTGCGACAAAAGTTTTCATTGTCTTTTCCTCATCAGGAATCCAATGTTATGAATGTAGTTATGCAACAACTTATTACCTACTTCTCAAAGAAGTTATAAACATGAATCACACCCGTCACGCCAAAAGTAGTGTACGACATAGATGAATATGTGAATGACTAAACTCGTACCTGAGTTTACGCTTACTGATGGCATACCTCAATATCCTTTCCGCTTACCAATCCCCAAAGGCGCCAGTACTGCAACCTTTGGCTCTGATACCACATTGTCACGACCACAATCTATCTTATACCAAAATAAAAAAAAAAAATTATTACCTACCCTTACAAATCACTTGCCACCGTGATCACAAGGTATTCAGATCATTGTCAAACATTATAAAACATTATAATTTAATGCACTTTATCTGATTCACCTGCATAAGTTATGACTTGGCACAAGGTTGGTTTCCATGCGGGTTTGCTCACGTTACACCTACCCACTCCAGCACTATGCCATAACCCTTGCCATAGCCTTAATGTATTGCAACCTTAATTATTTAACACGGTACCAGGTGGAAGGCAGATGTTAATCCAGCTCATCCATCCTGTGGCCAGGTGGAAGAAGGCCATGTGACTGCCATGTGAACGCTCAGGGTTGTACAGCTGTGGTTTCCGCGCCCACCTTCCCGCCTATACGAACGATGGTGATCGATCCGTGTAATCGAAGGGCTCAGGTTAATCGAGGGTTTGACCTTCAGCATATAATCCACCGGGTTAATCGGCATCAGTTCATTTGCATCCAGAATGTGCCTCCGCTCAGCAGAGCCTCTTCCGCATCGTTCCCGTTACACCTCTCTCGCTCAGGTATGAATCTCACTGTTTAAACATTAACACACATGTTATAGTTTTATACTCCTACGGTTCACTGTGTATTCCATTGCACCTGCGTTTATCTATTACAATTAATGAATAGCTTATCTCCTGTGCAGGAGGGTTTGGATCTTCCAGCCTCCACTGCCTGCAGAAAGAGGGTGCTGGCCTACTGTTACTCCAGGTGAGTCCTTATTCTTGCAGACGTAATTATATAAAGGATATCGAAGATTAAGTGGATTGAAGGTCTCCACAGTTCGGACGAGGCTTATGTCCTGCTATTTCTGCTTTTCTCAGGTCTTATTGTTATTTGTTCCAGCCCTTGCTGCGATTTACAGGCGGCTCTTCCCATGCCAGACCTGTATCTCGCGAAACCCTGAGGGTTCAACTTATTTAATTACGGCTGCAAGCCATTTATAAATTTATGTATATGATACTTGAATCTGAGACTAAATCTCTATTTTGAGTTGATGCAATTTCATTCGGGTTTATAAGTTTTAATAGAACCCTTATGTTCTGGACTTAAGTCCCTTTCGGTCTCTGAAGCTATTGTTATAAATGGTTTACCTATATATTGATCATCATATGCATGGCTACGGCCTCTTAATGAATTAATCGTGTGATTTCTTTTATGCTGTCGACTATACTGAATCTACTCTGTTCATTAGATGTTAAATTTAAAGGTTCTCACGTACAACCTGTATTGATTCTCAGGGTTTACCCACTGCCTATTACTTCAGTTTATTATAATCATACATATGAATTTTAATATCGATGGACTTGCCACAGTGAGGGTTTGTACTGTTTCGAACTGGTATGACCGTCGACTCTTTGGTTTGAAGTTTAATCATATGGCAAGAACTCAGGTCTACTATGAGTAGTTAGGTTCATGCATCAGATTTGGTATTCAATTCTTTACCATATTTCATATCTTCTTAATGCGGCTGTAGGGATTAAGGCTTGCATTCTGGTCGATGAATGCAAGGCAACCCCCTTTGCCACACACACAGGGTGTTATACCCGTGACCATGATGTTTAAGCCGGTAGAGGCATAATATTAATTCCCAGTTTCCGTAGCATATTAGAATCATATCATTAATTCTGTAACTACCTTAGTGCTCTCACATTTGTAATGTTAGCCTGCATGTAATGCTAACGCACTTTCTTTGCATAGCTATTTAATACTTTGCTGCAGCTATTGCTCCCCTTACATAGCTTTACATTGTTCGCTATATTTTCATTCATCTCACACAGCTATATATGTTACCGGCTATGGTTATTGTTTTATTACACAGTATATAATACCTGCTATGGTGAAACGTTCCGTGGGTTGAGCTATGGGCATAACCCTTACGGCTGTTCCTGTTACTCTTATTTCTCTGAGTTATTGTTTTATCCAAGGGCCTCGACCCTTCTTTCGTTAAGACTTAACAGTAATGACACTGTCTAAATTTCCATTTCATAACTGTTTCTTTCATTACTACTACTGTTCTGAAGCAAGTTATTTGACTGTGCTCGTAAGCAATGGTTCGATTCTTACGTTCGTTTACTTCTAACGATTAATATTCTCAGCGGTCTCATAACCGCTTCAGGGTTTAGACCCAATCTGGCCCTTTCATTTAACCATTCTAGTCTATACTGTGACAATTTATTTCCAAGGCAGATCTGCAGATAGTTTATATGTATTAACCTATATGGCAGCTCTACCATCACTGTTTAATGTTCAGCAAGATTAATAATTCACTACAGCAATAACCAGATAAGAAACTTAAATACCTGAACCGGTCTGTGTGCTGTCTTCGCCTGTTACTCAAGTCAGAGTTATTTGAGAATACATACCTGTAATTTGCTTTCGTCGTGCCTTCTTTAGAGAATCACCTGCAATGGTTTTGCTCTTATCCTCCCAACCTTGAGATCCACTACACTGGATTCTCCCCCCCGAGCAGTCCTGCAGGCCTACAGCCCTCAACAAGACACATGCACACCAGTGCTAGGTTATCTGGTCACTACCGGACTTAACCTTCTTTCTTTCCAGGTTATCTGATCATTACCAGACTTAACCTTCTTTCTTTCCAGGTTATCTGATCATTACCAGACTTAACCTTCTTTCTTTCCAAGTTATCTGATCATTACCAGACTTAACCTCTTTTCTTTCTCTGCTTCGAATCCTTCTCCCTGCCTGTTCCTCAACAGCCCAGAGGTTTTTCCTCCCCAGGCTTTTCCCTTTGGGTGAGAAGCAGTTATTTTCCAGTTTTGATAACTGTTTTTATTTTCTTTTAATAGACAATCCTCCTCCAGGAGGCTGCTAGCATTTCATGAATATACACAAGTAAAATAATCCAATATATTCCTTTTCATAATTAACAATGTCAATTAGTAATATCAAATCTTTTACTCATACAATTTTTACCATAGTAACTATTCAAATTACAAGTTACCTTGGGGCATCACATCTTGTCAGATATTGTATTAGGTTTTTTGGTCAAATTCATATCAATTTAGGGTGACTAAATTTTGTTATAAAATTTCCATAATTTAACATTATACATTCCAATTTAATAATTTTAGAAAATATTTTAATTTATTTTTCAGTAATGTTATTTGCTTGAACATCTTATTGCTGATTCTATAAATTAACTATTACATAAATAATAAATATATCACATCAAATAAATAATCTACTTTTCCTAATAAATTAATTTAAAAAACCCTTACGTCCATTCTCATAAAATCTTAAGAATAAAGTTAAAAAAAAAAAATTCTTACTCCAAATAGGCTGCATCTTATTAAATAGTCAGCGACCTGCATCTTATTAAATAAGCCTCACATGACAGATTGTCAGACTACAAATTAATTGATGCGAGTTGTATAGGGATTTTATTATTCTATTCGGTCTTGACAAGTACAGCCAGAATGATGACCAGTGGCATGAAAAATTATATCCTTTAGAATTATACAATAATGTTATATGGTGGTGTATGTTTTTATTAATTTTTTTTTAATATTTATAATTTATAATATTTTATATGTGAAACCAGTGGCATGAAAAATTATATTTTTAGAATTATGTAAGGATATTAGCTGGTGGTGTATATTTTTCATTTAATTAATTTCGAGATTTGACTGCTAATGTCTAGCAAGGCATACATACTCTATCCTCTCTAGTTTTGACCCTGCAACTTCTTAAGAGGAAACACGTGCTCTTAACCATTAGGCCCACTCAAGCTGTATTAATATAAGGAATGTAGATACTAATTTTAACAGTAATTTTTGTTAAAATTAGTAATTTTAAAATTTAGTTTTGATTAAACAAATTAAAATGGGAATTTTTTTTATAATATTTTAATGTTATTAATGATTTTATTATTTTAAATTTAGTTTTGATTAAACAAATTAAGATGGAATTTTTTTTATAATATTTTAATGTTATTAATGATTTTATTATTTTAAATTTAACTTTAAATTTTATAAAATGTAAAAATTTAATATTATTTAATGTTAAGAATTTAATTGTTTTTATTTTATTTAGTTTGAACCATTTATATTTACATTTTAAAAATACAATCATAATTTTATTTCACAAATGTAGTCTCTACTTTCAATTAAGAAAATGTGTTTTAATTTCACAAAAGTACAGCCATCTTCAAAGTATATCCGTTAAAAAAAATACCAACTTCAAAGTACATCAATTTAAATATCTTCAACTTTTTCTCATTATCACCTTATTATCCTTACGATAGATATGATATTGCATTGAGTTTTTGGTCAAACCCATATTAGTTTGGAGTTGACCCAAACAAATTTTAAAGTTTTCATAATTTAACTTTGCACATTGAAATTTAGTATTTTTGGACAATATTTTAATTTATTTTTCTATAATCAGATTGGATATGTTATTGCTCATTGTATGGATTAACAAGCTAAGAGTACATGTGATGATTTAATTTTCATACTAAGTTCGTTCTAAGAGACTCGAACACCAAACCTTTTACAAATAAATCCAAGTGATCTAAGGGGTTAGACTCAAGTTTTGCCCCTGATTATGACCCATGTTTAGCTTGCAATTTGGGTGTGTAGTTTTGTGAGAATTACAGTCTCTTGTAATGATGACAACCATCTAAATGAATTATGTTACAACATTGTTGTTATCTCATCGATGAACTAAACATCATTTTCTGCTCTCCCCATAGTTGGATTATATTTCTCCATGTATTGCCATACTACTTTTGAGCATTGTATCATGATTTTATTGCACATGTAGTAGCTCTGTTACAAGTGTCTATGGGACATATTCTATCCCTATTCATTCATTTATTTAGGTGAAACTTTAGTCATTGAAATAAAATATTACCCACAATCACTGAAATAAAATATTACATATCTCATTACTTTTTATATGTGTTTTTTTACTTCTAATTAATTTTCAAAATTTTCATTTTTATTATTAAATTGATTATATTTAATTAAAAATTAAATTTTAAAATATTATTTTGTGATTAGTGGTTAGTTATGATTACATATTTTCAGTAAGATAGATTAAATGATTAAAAAACAATAATAAAAATATATATATTATTAGATATAACCCAATCATTATCACACCAAGAGCCAATTTCACACTATAATAGTCAATCTATCTAGTTCACTCATACTCAATAAATTCAATGAATTATTTTACTACATGATAGATTCTATACTCCAATATTACACACAATAGTCAATGGCTTTGTCCCCTTGATGTCTTTATTGTTCTTTACTTTAATGAAACTATATTTAAACTAAGCGACATGGACTAGCTACTATGTAGCACTTGTTTATATCGTTTTTGTTTATTTTTTAGTAAAATAATTTATACTTTAATTTAACTATATTTAAACTAAGCGACGGGGACTAGCTACTATGTAGCACTTGTTTATATTGTTTTTGTTTATTTTTGAGTAAAATAATTTTTACTTCAATAGATATTGGGGTTTTTTTTTTTTTTGAGTAAAATCATTTTTACTTCAATAGATATTGCATATTGCTAGCATTGAGATTATTTGTCTATTTTACATATTAACAATTTTATTATAATTTTTTAATTTCACAGGAATATATAAAAATAAGTATTAAGTTTTCTTTTGTAAGTTTGGTATTGATGAGGCTATATCATGGTTATATCCAAGAATAGCATCCCAATAAAACGAGGAATTGAACCAGTGACTTAATATCTAGAAATGCTTATCCAAGACCACTTGGAGAAAATAACATTAATTATATTAGCACATTCATATAAATTAAATGATTGGTAAAAGTTAATAAACTAAATCAATCATAAACATCAACACTTAACTATTTTTCTTTAATAGTAATGAGAACAAGTGGAGAATAAGTAATTCCGAGGGAAACAAATTGTTCACCAAACCACTAGCTAAGATCCTTTGATCATAAAAATTAACTAAGTTGTAACTTCATTTTTACGTTTTACGAGTCCAAGAATTTAAATGGATGATAAACTCACATAGACATCAATCCATGATAAAAATAATCAATTTTGCTATACATTTTATATTGTTAATATATATATATATATATACAAAATAAAAATTCACTCAAATACATCATCATCATCTATAAAATGAATTAATTTATACATTTAAAAAAACATGTAACAAGATTTTTAACCATGAAATTCATCCCACTTTACCATGGAGAAATAGGTTTTATTACAATAAAATGGGGCAATACCATGTCTTATCAATACCACAAGCCCAAAAGGCCATAGCTCATTTCATATGACACTTGTTCATATCACATTTCTTTTTAATTAATCAATTTAATTAAAGGAGTAGAAAAGGCATAACCACCGTTTTGAGATAAATCTCTACCTTTGATATGTGACTACTATTAAGACTATTTTAAAATCTCAATCATTTAACTAATAATTATTGGTAATTAAATTAAAAATATTCAAACACTATTTCAAAATAGACACACCTAATAACATAATAAAATATATTTTAAAAAATATATATTATATTTATTAATATTACTGCATATTAGGAATATAGTTTCATAATTAAAATAAATAAATAATATTAACTAATTTTTTATATATATATTTATAAGTATGAATAGATAGTATCCATATAAATTAACTTTTTAGAACAATATTATTAATATAATTATTGATGTGTCTTATTATCCTTGAGGTAGTAGGGTATAACACATTCACAAATGCGTTGACATTCAATTAATTTGAGCGTTGACAAAAAATTAAACGCCCATGTTATAACGTTAACGTTATAGAAATGATTGGTTAACTAGCTTGAGGCCTTATTATGTAATCATAATTCTGCCACAAATAGGTTGACATGCTTGATTTGTCACATACGGTCATAATGCGAGGTACTTCAGAGGGAAGTGGTGTATTTAATGAGATGCAATGGACCTTTTGTCAAGTACATCGACACAAGGTGTAGTACATGCACCGAAAAAATGTGTCACGCGATATTAGATTGATGTAACCGATAAAAGAGTAGAATGTCCCAAAGACGAAGGAATGATAATCAACATGGTGTCGGACATGCACGCAAAAATGTGCCATTGGCTACGAAATTAAGATAACAAAGAAAATAGGAAAATATATCCAAGAAAAGGGAATGGTAATTGAAAGGATTTTCAGTCTGATGGAGTTACTTGAATTGCAAGCATCCACATAGTGCTTATTCCTAATGGAAAGTCGTCTTGAGCAATAGGTGCTTTTGGCTCATGGTATGGTATTATGATATTGATATTTAATTTTAATGTTCACGAGACTAAAAATAGTCTACGGGACTATCAGCGTTTCTATTTTTTGTCTTTTGCAATTCAATAATTTTTTACTCAAATTGATGATGAGTTGATCCAACTTTCTAATAGTCCCCTTATTGAAAAGACAATGCCAAGGAATTGATGCTAACATACCGCCATAACTATCCATAATGTGTTTGAAAGCATTACATTCCAAAATGAAATGTTTTTCCGATTCCACTGCCCCAGAAGTGCAAAAAGTACACACTCGTTCTTCCCAAGCTTCTTTAGGTCTCTTCCACCATCTCGTTTCACACTGAAGTTGATGTGAGTTAGTTCTTAACTAAGAAATAAGAATCTTTTCTCTCCATGGAATGCTAGCTCCAATGTACTCTTTTTGCTAGAGATCACAAAAGGGATTGAATTCCTGAACATAGTACTTCTTCTTTCTATCCAACTCTTTTCCCCACATACGCTTACGAAACTTATCCATAACAAAATTCTTTAACTCCTTGCTATTTGTGGAACATGCATTGAGGTAAATATTCCATTTTTGCATCCATTTGTTGTTTTGTCTCATCCATGTTTTCTTTCTTTCACTCATGCCTTCATTGAAGATAAATTTCAGCCATCTACCTGCTCCCATTTGCTCAATTCTTTTTAGATACTTATAAGACGAACCATGGAAAGTGTTTCAATGTGAGCTTCTCCTGTTTCACTCAACATTATCTCATAAGGAACCAAACTTTTTATTTTGAACTTGGTCATGATCAAGCGTTTTTGGATTTTCTCAATTTGTTTCCAATTTGAAACAGGGATGCTACTAGCCCACAATTCACACCCATATAATATCATTGGACAAACTAGGAGTCCAAAAAGCACTTTAATTATTTTCCAATCCCATAACTTTGCCTCTCTACATCTGTTTTGAACTGCATATAATGCTTTCCACCCTCCTAAAATTCTCTTCTTTCTGCAGACCTCAGTAATAAGCTTGTTGTTGAAATCGATCCCGAGGTACTTGTATTCATTTACTTCTTCAAGAATTTTTCCTTGAAAGAAGAAATTATGCCAGCTTTGCTTCTTTTTATTAGAGAAAATCATTATTTTGGTCTTACTGGTATTGACTTGCATCCCCACTGCTTCACAAAAATTCTCAAGGGAATATAGGTGCATCTACAATCCATGGGCCGATTTAGCAATCAATACAAGATCATCAACATATAAAAGAAGCTTTATGATAAACTCCCCCAACCAAACACCATCGCCACCTTGCAGCTTTAGCCACTCTTCCAATTTGTCAATATATAAACAAAAACGGGTAGGGGATAAAGGGCAGCCTTCCTTGACTCCGAAGTCACTTTTACAACTTTTTGAAATTCATGCTGAAGTTCTAATTTTGATTTCACCTCTACATAAATCCTATGGGAGAAATGCAATTGAAAGTCTTTAGCAATAGGCACCTTTGGCTTACTATAGGAAAAATTCACAACTATGTGAATCAACTAGGTTAGAAGAAATAAAATTTCCTTATGAACAAAGAGCTAATATTATAAGGTTATATGAAAATATTATTACCAAGATTAGGAAAGCTTAGAGATGGTCTACATAAACTAATAGTAATATAAGATTCAAGCAAGGTTGTCCCCTATCCTAATGTGGAGAGTGAATTTTTTCTCAATATTGTGAAAAGACCCTGTTTAACCACTACCATTATTCCTACCACTATGTCATTTTTCGTTCATGGTCAGTTCCATTGCCAGGAGTGAAGCTCCTTCTTATCGCAAAGTCACAACAAGGGATAGTCACAACAAGGGACAGTCACCCCAAAATATTAACATCTCTTGGGAACCCGGGAACCTTAAACCCTCAGGCAGATGCAAAAGATGTCAATTCTAACTAACAAAAAAATGTAGAGCGCCAAGTAAAAATTGATGGAAGAAGCCTCAGGGTCCACTTAATGAAAGAAACACTAGATACAAAGATTGAAGTTCACTCAATCTATATCGATGAGTACATCAATTACATGAGAGATCATGCCCTCATAGGAAACGTTTCCAGGCATCTATCCATTAGCTAAATCCATCTATCACTAGATCCAGAGAAAATGGAAGCCAAAAGGTCATTTCAAGCTAGAACTAGGAGCTAAAGGTTTCTTCACCATTATCCTTTCCAACACTAAAGTACATGTGAGAAAATTAGAAAATGGACCATATTTCTTTAACTCCATGAGGCTCTACTTATGGTTTTGGATAGAAATATTTGTCCTAGCAAAGAATATTTTACAGCAGCTTCAGTGTGGATTTTAATGTATTCCCTACCCAAGGAATTTTTGTGATGAAGAAATATTAGGTAGCATTGGAAACACATTGGGACATTTTGTAAATATCTCGAAGGCCACAAAAAAAACTAGGTAGATATCATATGCATGTATCTATGTTTATATTAACATCTCATAACCCATACCTGAATCCATTGACATCTACTACTAAGATGAGATCTAGAAGAAAAACTTGTATTAACAATGTTACCAACTTAATGAGAAATGTAACCTCAAAACGAGAACTCTCGCACAAAAAACCCCTATTTTTGTGAAAAATAAATGAAAAAGCACCTTGAAATGAAAAAGTGGTGATGTTGCATCACCCATTTATTTTTTAGGGTTAAAATTCCAACATTTCTTAGCCATGGCATTAAAATCCAAAATTATTATCATCGAAAACTTTAAAATTCCAACAATTTTCAACCCTGATGTTAAATATCAAATAACATGACTTTGAAAAACCTTAAAATTCTAATATTTTTCAACCATGGAATTAAAACCAAATATCATGAGTATAAAACAAACCTTTAAATTTCAACATTTTTCAATCATAAATCCAATCATGACTAAAAAGCCCTTAAAAATCAACACCTAAATCAAAGAGTAATTCTACCAAGATATTTTTTTGTAAGGATAAAATTATAGCTATTTTAAAATATTAACCTAGGGATCCATTATATTACAACAATATAGGATGACTTATTATCAATGGGGCACTAAAATTGCATTATTTTTTTAACTATGGCTTATAAAATATGATTAGTGTACACAAGGATGCAATAGGAATATTGAAATAGAACATAAAATTAGATTGATAAGGTTCAAAGATCACGCTAGGGTTTCTTATATATTTGTATCTAGGGTTTTCAGTTAATCATCATCCCTTCTCCTTTCATGCAAAAGGCTATAGGAAGAAGCCCCTCTATCTCCTACTGCGATGTAGCCTCTCACAATTCCATTCTAGCAGGAAACTCCAATGGGGATGGAGGGATGGATGCCCACAATGAAAAGTCTCCTAAAAACAAATTTCCCCTTGTCATCTTAGCAGATCTGCCAACTAGTTTAGCATGGAAGACCAAAAGATGGAGTTGTTTCTTTTTAAAGGAAACCAAAGATCCTAAATTTGAAATCAAGTCCACTAGGATAGAGAAATACTTTCAGTTCATGTAGGATCACACTTTGATTTACAACTTCTTGGGCTTTTAGCCCACATAACATGCAAGAATCCCTTGGATGCGAAACACATGGAAGCCTAAAGTTCAAATAGATTCAGAACTGGAGTCTAAATGTTTTATCATAGTGATATTCACTAACCTAGAGGATCACATTCTAGTGTTTGAGGGAGGACCATACTTCATAAACTTCACAAGGTTATATCTAAGGTTTTGGATCAAACACTTTGGTCCAGATAAAGATAGTTTCATGGCAGCTCCAATTTGGATTCGATTATACTCCCTACCAAGGGAATTTTGGTAGGAAGAGGACCCTCAAAGGTATAGGAAATACCCTAGGTCACTTTGTCAAATACTCATATGTAACCAAATGAGGATGAAATATATCCTATGCATAGACCTGTGTGTATATGGACATGCCCCATCCCCTCCTAGCCTCCATATATTTATATTCCAGGGATGAGTTCTTAAAACAATCGTTGGACTATTTATACATCCTCTTATGTTGCAGATGATGCCATGAATAATACCATCTATTTAAGGAATTTCCCCTACACATTAAAGAGTCCCAATAACCTCAGAACACCCCTGCGGATCAAAATGGCTTTACACTAGTCAACTCCAAGTGAAAACACACCAAAGTTTAAGCTTCCAAAGAAGCAGTTTTGAAGATCGAGATGCAGGACAACTTCAAGGCTCTTATCAATACATCACTTAAAGACCCTCATGAAGCTCAAGTGGACAACCAACTATATCTATCTCTAAGCAATGTCAAATGCACAAGGAGACTTCGTATCACCCACAAGATCAAACATTCCTAGCAACCCTAATTAGTCTCCACCAACAAGAAACCCTGAAGTCACCATGACTAAGGTTCTCTCATAGGGTACCCATAAGTTGGGTGAGGAAATGGAGCTTGACTCCTTGGACCTTCAAGAAATGGTAGTAGACTAGAAGAATAGGGAACCCAAGGCCATTCCTAAGCATCAAGTTTTAATCTTTAAGGCTAAGACCCATCTACACATATATCCAACGCACTCTAGTCATTTTGCCTCTAACCTTGGGGTCAATCTGCAAAACCGTAAGGATTAGCACAACCAATTTAAATAAGATCATCATCAAGGATGACGCAGTAACAACCAATTACTATAAGAACTTAGTGAAATTTTGGTAAACTCTGGTAGAATCACTTTGATGATAGAGGCATTTTCCTCTACCCCTTCCTCAACATAATGAAAATTATTTCTTGGAATATTAGGGGCCTTAATCTCTTAGGAAAGAAAAGGCTTCCCGAGACACATCTTCACCAACACAAACCTAATATAATGATGCTTCAGGAAACTAAGTGTTCCATGAAAGAGTCTCATATATGGTTTTCAAATGATGGAAAGAAACTCAAAGTATAGCTATTGATGCAAATAGGAAAGTGAGAGGATTAGTCATCTAGTAGTACTCAAAGTAAGTGGTACTCTTAGATTCTTTCACCGCCAATCACATTATAATAACTAAATTTAGAGTAATAGGCTTATACCAAGAAGGATACATATCCAATGTCTATAGGAAACATATACTTAGTGAAAGGTCAAGCTTCCTTTGCATGCTCAAGGGATTAGGTTGGATGTTGGACAACCTCCCATGGATAATAAGAGAACTAGTAGAGAAAAATGGGTCTCTCAAAAGATTAGGTCAATATGCAAACCACTTCAAAGAGACAATGCATTCCCTAAAAAATGGTGCATCTTGAAACAATCAATGGCATACTCTCCTGGAACAATCAACACAAAGGTTCACATAAGGTTTCCTTTAGACTAGATTTCTTACTACTATTTGAAGCTATCATGGAAAAGAACCTCCTTTTAGAAGCCCCCATCCTTTTGACTAGAGGTTCAAATCACTGAGCTATTGGTCTAATCATTAATATCAAAGCTCACCCCATGAATCAACCATTTCATTTCAAGAGCTTCTAGTTTTCAGAGTCATCCTTCCTTGCCAATGTAACAACCCCTGGTTGATTTCCTATGTAAATAAATAAAAATAATAACCAAGGTCACGGGACACGTATTCCAAGTTGAATATGGTGAAAAAACATAGTGATGGGGTTATTCAGATTCTCTTAGCTATTGGAATTAACCAAAATCTTATACTTTTATGATGTTTGCATAATTGCATGTGAAAGAGTATGAAAAACCACATGTGCATACTTTAAAGAAGATGAAACACAAAAGAAACCATCAAATCAAATAACACACACAACTTGATAATGGAGTTCACCTAGTGTGGGTTACGTTTCCGGGCCTGGTGTCAAGAGTGGGGAGGTTGCTTCATTAAATGTTGCAAGATTATGATGAGTACATGATGCATTCTTTGTTAATACAAGGAAGAACTTCCTCAACTAGAGTGGCATGTCTCTCCACGAGACGTTCTCCTATAAGAAATCTCACTCTCAAAATATCTCCATCAACATGAATATCAAACTCTCACATGAAGTGACATACAAGGATCCTCCAACATAGTAGCAAATAAGGAACTCAACATCAAAGCATCATCCCAGCAAAAATAAAAGTAGACATGTCATTAGTGCATCTTATACCTCCACATCCGGGGATGGTCTGAAAATGCATACCTCTGCTAAAGAAACATATGACGTGGTTGAATGCCTAGTGAAAAACTGTGAAATATGATTGTAAACTCGATCCCTTTCTGAGTCGGTCAAATTTGGGCTCCCTAGGAATCTCAAAGATTCCTCAAAGACTCTCTTTTGTAGGCTAACTAACATTTGGTTACTCAGATAAATAAATTGATCACACCATTACATTCCTTGCGAAAAACTGAGAAGAATGAGTATAAAGTTGGTTTAGTTATTAAACTGTCAATTTCAGGGCTCCGGGGAATATTAAAGAATCCTCGAGATTCCACAAAGATTCGTTTCTACAGAGTGACTAAAATTACGCTACTTATATGAGGAAACTGATTGCACCACTAGAATCCTAATGAAATTATGAGTAATATGAGTACAAAGTTGGTATGTTTCTGACACTGTTAAAATTTAGCCTCCAAGGGAATCTTTCAGATTCCTCCAAAATTCCTTAGATCATGGTTCCACCTCCTCAATTTGTGTATCCTCTCAAGGTTCCATGAATGCTCTGGGTTCCACACTGCTCTCCCCCAACACACAAATGATTGATTGTTAAATAGTATCATGTCGGAAAGCTAACCAACATGATAAGTTGGCATCATGGTTGGTGCATACATTTTAAGAATTGGAAGTTCTTGTGGGTCATGGGTTCAATACCTGCCCCATATCAGTTTTAAACAAATTTTGTTTTGGTTTTTGAATTCAATTCCATTCTTTGGTTTGCGGCAGCCATATATAACCATCTAACAGTTTTTCATATAATTATTCACCCTTTTACCGTTTAACGACAAATTATTGTTGGTTCCAACCGCATACACATTAATACATAACCTCTCGTTCAATGTGCTTGTTTCTGTCATTATAACATATGGTATTAATTAACCATACTTGTTGGGCCTTTAAACCATTATAATACTCCCATCATAACCATTATAACATCCCACCATAAACGACCCTTTAAAATTTTAAAATTATTTGTTGGTTTAGTTTCTTTTATGGATTTTTGTTATTTAGTTAAAATAAACTATATGAGTTTGTTTTATATGGTTATATATTTCTATATTCTTTTAAAATGATTTGTTTTATATATTTTATTTTTTAATATGTTTTGGTTTTTGAGATTTTAATAATATTTGTTTTTGTCGGACAAGGAGCTAATTATTGGGTTCTAAGTGTCAATAGTTAATGATTGGGTTCCAAGTGTCAATAGTTAATTGGCCAGTTAAATGTCACATAACTTTTGTGGGTCCCATGTAGTATATTATAAGCTCTTTTTCTGTATAACTTTCGAACTTTCGACTGCGATAAATTGCTCATATGGACTCAGATTTGAGTGTCGTTTGCGTCGTTGGATTCAGAACAACAGGATCTATGATTGGACTTAGTTTCACTGAGAGTTGAAGACTTCAATTTTTGAGCCTTTCTGGAGCCACTGGGGTCATTCCTCCCCATTGAGGAGCTTTTGGTCCTCCAAAAGCATGAACATTATCAACAATCTATTTTACTCCATCTACATAACAAGTTCCTTGACATGCCACACTTCTTTCTCCTTTAACTTTGTTTTTCGGAGCCATAAGTGATGAACCGACACCTACTCTCTATGCAAACCTATAGTACATCTTGCAAAATACAAGTTCAATTACATGACCTATCTTGACCAAATCAAACCCCATACTTGCCAAGAGATTATAACACACTCTTTGGTCAAGTTTACATTAGAATCACAACAGAAACTGATACCCTAGATATCAACAAAAAAAAGGCCAAAAACATCATCATGTTGCTTTCATAAGTGATGGAAAACACATCATCACTTTTACGATCATTTCACAACATATGATTTACAAAAGTGTGGCTACAACAAGCTACTATAGCTAATAAAACCATCTCTCACTCATCAAAGTGAATGGATCATCATTCTGGAGCTGATTTGTTTATTGAAAAGCTTCATTGAATGGTTCTTGCACAGGTGCTTCGTCCTTCTTGAGATGTTGTTCTAGTTGGAGCCCCCAACATGTGGCTCTCTTATTTCTATCTCTATTGCAATGACTACAAAAAATATTCTTCCTCCAGACCTGCTCAGCCTTCGTCCTTCCTTGATGTGGAGAAGGCCTTTCATGCCTTGTCGTCTTTCTTGTTGTCATTCTCTTCCAACACTCAAAAACCACATGGTTATACAAGCCACAAAAACTACATTATTTTTTATGCCACAAATTGTGTTCATCCTTAAAAATATGCTTTTAATCAAAAACATAGTTACCAATCAAACAAAAAAATGACATGGTACCCGTTTTTTTGAGGTAGAAAAAATCACTCGATTTTGAAAAATGGTGATTCAGAATACACATTTTTTTAGAGCATATTTTTACCACTTTATTTTTTTTCAAGTATCAAGTATGAACAATTTTATTAAATGTTAGTGATTTTCATGCTAATTTTGAAAAGTGTTGATGGAGCATCAACACATTTTTTTACAGCATCAACATATTTTTTAACAGGGCTTATTTTTGACACTTTAAATTTTTTTATGTATCAAGTGTGAAAAAAAAAATTGTTAGTGATTTTCATCTTGATTTTGAAAAGTGTTGATGAGCATCAACCCTTTTTGTTTGAAGGACTTAGTTTTTACACTTTAAATTTTCTAATGAATTAAGTGTGGATAATTCTTTTTAAAAGTTGGTGATTTTCATGATAGTAATAAAACATAAAAATAAAAAAATAAAAAAAATGCAAAAAAAATCAAATACAAAAAATATATAAAAAAAGAAAAAGAAAAAGAACCTATAAAAATGAAAAAAAAAAACCAAAATTAACTTGTAAAAATAAAAAAAATTGAATAAAAAATTAACAAAAAATAAATTAAAAAAAAAATGAAATTTCATATATATAATTTAAAGAAAAACAAATTAAACCAAAAAAAAAATCTAAAAACATTTTTTTAAGTTAATAAAAAAAAAACCTCATTTAAAAAAAAAACTTTAAATAATTACCAAAAAATTAAAATTAAAAATTAAAAATTATTTAAATTAAAAAATTTAAATAAACAAAATTAAAATTAAAAATTAAATTAAATTAAAATTTAAGAAATATTTTTTAGGAGCTACCCATTACATGATGGCTCTTATCTTTTATGGATCTACTGCAATGCCTTCCTTGGAGACAACATGCCCCAAGTAGTGTACCTAATTTTGAAAGAAACTACACTTGTTGCGCTTAGGATACAACTGATGCTCCCTCAACAACCTTAACATTGCTACTAAATGCTCAGCATGCTCTTCCTCATTTTTAGAATATACCAATCATCAATGAACACAATAACAAACTTATCCAAATATGAATGAAACACACTATTCAACAAGCACATAAACATAGTTGGAGCATTAGTTAACCCAAATGGAACTACAACAAACTCATAATTACCTTACCTGGTCCAAAACGTTATCTTGTAAATTTCCTCCTCTTTGATGTGTACCTCACGGTATCTAGATCTTAGATCAATCTTTGAGAACACTACTACTCCCTTCAGCTGATCGAACAAGTCATCAATCCTTGGCAAAGGGTACATGTTCTTAATGGTCACTTTTTTCAACTGCCTGTAGTCAATGCATAATCTGAGAGTTCCATATTTCTTCTTCACAAACAATACCGGTGTGCCCCAAGGTGATACACTTGGCCTAATGTATCCCTTGTCCAACATTTCCTTCAACTATAGCTTTAATTCAACTAACTCAGGTGTGCTCATCCTATAAGGTGCTTTTGATGCTAGAGCTTCCCCTGGCACTAACTCAATAGAAAATTCTACCTCCTTGTGAGGTGGCAATTCAGTAATGTCCTCCGGAAATACATCCTGAAACTGCTGAAAAGTTGGGTACCTGCTCAACGCATCTGCATCCTCAACCTCCTTACCCTTATCACTATAAATGTGTACTGCAAATAACATACACCCTTTCCTACGACTATGCTTTGCTTGCATAATTGTCACCATCCTAACTGATGTGGCTTTCTTCTTACCCTGTAAGACTCTTGGTTCCCCATTGTCATCAACACACTCAATGGCTTTATCATAACAACCTACCTTGGTTTTATGAAGATACAACTAATCCATGCCCAACAACATATTGTATGATCCCAATGGCAATACATTTAGATGTGTTGTGGTGGGTATACCATTCAAATCAAATGAGCAAACTCTTACCCAATGATGAACTCGCTTCTTTGTACTTGTAGCCAATTATACTAACCAAGACTCAACATGCAATTCCTTACTCAACCCACACTTATCCACGAAGTCAGAACTAACATAGCCATAATTAGATCCAGGGTCAATCAAAATAGAAATAACTTGATCACAAAGCTTACCGTCCATCTCAATGATAGATGCCTGATGCTCTGCATGTTTGTTGTCCATGACTAAATAAATGCGAGGAATACGCTTCCCTACATTCCTAATAGTTTGTGCCTCCTACGCACTATATATAGGATGCCTAGCACCCCGATTATGTGGACAATCTCTCTTAATGTGTTCCTTGACACATGTCCAATACTCTAATTGACCAATACCAACACCTCTATGCTGCTTGCGACTCATGCCCCTGTCTAACTGCATTAAACTTATTTTGCAGTGCCATATTTTCTTTCTCATCTACATGCTGAGGCCTTGTCCTCTTAGGCTGCCATTTACCTTTACCTTTGCCTTTTCCCTTCCATCCTTGCTAAGATTCATTCTTATGCTTTGACTATTTGTAGCAATGCTCCAGTTTCCCAATGACTTCCTCAAGTTACCGAGGCTCATCATACTCAATCCGATCTCTAAATGATAATGGCAAACCACTGACAAATCATTGAACTTTAGCCTTCTCATCTGTAAGATATGGTACATACCTCAATAGCTCCAGAAACTTGATCGTGTACTCTTCATCTGTCATTAATCCCATCTTTAGCTCATATAACTCTTTGGCCTTACTATTGTAGTACCTCTCTGATAAGTACTTCTTCTTGAAAAACCTCTTGAACTCCTGCCAACTCAAGTCATCTGTCCTGATGTCTTTGACCCACTTAACAGCTTACCACAAAATGTTTTCTTTACCTTTCAAGCTGAGGATCACTACTCTGGCCTTCATGTTATCTGTGTACTCATGCAACTCAAAGAATTTGTTCATCCCAAGTATCCAAGCCTCTGCATCTTCTGATTTCTTCACATCTCCATCAAAAGTAGGTGGCTTCGCTTTCTTAAACTCATCTGGTAAGTATCCCCTATCATTCCTCCTGTAAGGATGATAGCTATGACAATCATGATGTCTATCAGAACCAGAACTAGAATAGTACATTTACTCATCACCACTCCTATTCGGAATGTCCAACAACTTGCCATCTCTCACCATGTCAGATCTATCTAACCTGTGTCTACCAGGAGACCTATTTCCGTATGCCCCAATAGTTTTATCCTCATGTCCATGGCTGATCCGAAGTGGCCCTTGTTGCTACAAGTCTAACAAACTCTGAAGAATCTTTTCATTAACCTCTACTTGTTTCTCTTGTGACTGTATGATCCTGCTATTATATGCCTTAAAACTCTTTATCTCTTCCTTCAAGCTTCTCAATATGTTCGCCAAATCAGAAGAGTGACCCACACCACACTGCTCATCTGATGCATAGGGAGATTCTACGTAGTCTACCACCTTGCTAGCCATTTGATCTCTTTCCTGCAAGGCATACTATGTTAGCTAAACCAAATATCAATAAATAAACATACCTTAGCATAGCTTGGGGAGGATACCTTTTCTGAAAGATCAACAAATCAACATGATACATGTATAACAAGACCATGACAACATATAGACATACACAAATAAATGCATCAACACATAAACATCATTCTAGTTAGGGTCCAGTCATCAATGCAAGACCATATCAACAATGCATGCTATTACATCATGCATGACAACAACCATTACTCCATTGTACACATTGCCACATGCAACCATCAACATGCATAATAAATTCCTAATCAACTATACATACACATAAATGCAGGTATTCGAGCATAAGCGATCAATTCTTGTAACCAAACCTACAAGACTGAACCATGTAATCAAAAATACAAGAAGGTAATCAATAAACATATAATAACATGTAAGCAACATACAACAATATGTAACTAGTCATACACTCATGACAATGCATTCCACAAAATCAATCATCAAGTTCCTCATGAGAACCTTACTACAACTATGATCAACATTATGCCATAAAACAAGCACATGGAATGCAAGTGTAAGAGTCACACATGCAACTGACACACATGTATGACCAACACATAGCCCATCTAGTCTGAGGGGTGAACCATGCTCTGGTACCACTCTGTAACACCATCCTCCCACATCTACCCAAGTAACCATGCCAACCGGGGTAAACATGCGATTAGAGGCTACTATGATTGGATCTGACCTCCTATGTGACCTTACGAAAGTGGAATCGATGGAAACATAACACACAAACATTCAAGATCAGCTTCAAGACCCTCAGGAACCAATCCAACACTTCAGACAGCTTGCCCTTGGGTCCTACTAAAGTTTTGGCCAAGTTAACCCTCAGTCATTCTCATGCTATAGGCATGACAATGTCCAAAAATCCAGAGTCGCTCTCATAGGCCTCCCTTCCAGCGTCCAGAGACCCATTTTTCCAATTATGTGCCAACGTCCCCGGGATTTGAGCCACCTTTTCAGGCCCAGAGCCCAGGTAACTGCCTAGAATGGAATGATAAATTAGGATCAATAAAAGAACAGGGAAACAATGATACAAAAGCAATAAGTTAAACAAGACCTTAATTAGATCCCTACTAGCTAAGATAGGAATTTCATCAAACATGTTGCACGCATGTAATCTACAGGTGTAACCAACATAATCAAACATAGGGATCTTGTACTTATCTAAGAATCACTAAGAACCATTGTTCCCTTAAGTCATTTGCTACATTACCATCTATTAGGCCATAGATACATTATCCATTCATTTACAAGTAAAATCATGGTGAGAGTCATAGATAGATGTTGTCATAAAACACACATATAACAAACATAATAACAATAGAAACACTCATGAAAGTACATCCATATAGACCACATATAATCCATCAAAATTCTCATAGAAATACAAGGAGAAATAAACTTTCATTAATGATGCAAAAACCAAACTCGGGATGGGACTTCCATGTTCCACCCGACCATAGAATGCCTGAGCCAAATATTTCTTCAATCATTCACCCCCGTGCCATATTCCAAGCTTGAATGTGGGATTCAAACCAAAAGAACCAACCAGGGCATACCAAGGCTATACGACCTCACCCTCATTAAGAGAAACCAGGCTTTACCCTAATCCATCCCAAATCACTAGGCCAACACAGTGAACACATCATAATGGGCTTTACCATGATTGATCCAGGTGGATATTGGTGGCCACCTGCCAAGTCCACCTGGACCCCCACCATTGTCTTTCTCAGCATTTTCAGTTTCCTTAATTGTAGCACAACTTACTATTTTTAGCAGTTTTTCGGGTCCTGAACTTCCGGAGCCATTTTGAGGCCCTAAACGACGTTTTTTAGGGAATCCAGGGGCAACATGGGGACCAATGTTGCCCGTTCCAACAATGATAGTGCTCGGATAGATCTTTCTAATGAGCTATTGTACGCGTCAAACGGAGATCATATGCCAAAGTTACGACCCCGGGAAATTGATGTACCAATTTACCCCAAACGGGGCCCACAGTTTGGCGTTTCATCTCCTAGGGTTAGGTTTTGGAATGTTAAGGGTTTTTCCATTGTTTCTCAACAATAAATAGGCCTTCGAGCCTCATTGTAACACAGTTCAGAGGCATGTAGCCATCACATCTCTTCTCAGAGATAAGCTACCATCACCCTAGCTGGTCTATTTCCATTTCTGGTTGTAAGCATATTTCAGTATTTTCCATTAATGAAATGAAGTATTATTTCCGCTGCATCTTTGTGTATATGGTTATCTCTGTAATTTGTTGCGTTCCTGTTTAAATCCGGATCAGTGGTATCAGAGCGGTCTGCTTTTTCTCTGTTTTTCTTTGCATGTCCCCAACAAGGTCGGGATATAAGGAGTTAGGGCTTGAACTGGTTGAACCTTTGCAAGACCAGCCTCGCAAATCCCGACGACCTCCCATGGCGGACGAGAATAAAGACGAGGGGGCAGGAGATCCCATCAAAATCTTGCTCGAAGAAGCCCTCGAGCGACAACGGAACGCGATGATGGACAGCTTTGCCCAGATCCTTCAGCGGCTACCCAGAAGCGGCGCATCGGCTTCCAGCAGCTCCTCTGGAAACGCCACACCCTTTAAGGTACAAGTTAATTTCGAAATCCCCATATTCGAGGGTCAGGTAGACGCCGATGCCGTAGATAAATGGTTAAATCTGCTAGAGGGTTATTTTTCTGTTCATGAATTTTCGAGTCGGGAAAAGATTGTTTTTGCTCTTCTCAAAGCAGCCCCCCACGTCAAGGACTGGTGGGAAACCTACTGCGAGCAGAAGGATGAAAGTACTGGCTCACTATTTTCAGCCGCACCCACCTGGGATTCGTTCCGAGATGCCATCAAGGAGCAGTACTACCCTGTCGGAAGCTATGAGGATGAATACATAAAGTGGACCACGCTGCGGCAGGGAAGGGACCAAGACGTGCCGGAGTTCACCAATCTTTTCCATACCCTTCGCACAAAGTTGGGTATCAAGGATTCGGAGCAACATTTGATACTCAAATACCGTGGCTGCCTGCACAAGTACATCCAGGAAGAAATACAATTCCTAAACATCCCCTCGCTCGGTGCAGCATACCGATATGCTGTCAAGGTCAAGCAGAAGTTTAAACAAAAGAAGCGAGACTTTGGATCTGCGAATCGAAAGCAGGGGAAAGGTGCCCCTAAACCACAGAACAAAGGACAGAGCCAAGGCGGGACAGCCCAAGACAACCAGCCGAAGTTGCAAGCAAAGAACAACGCCGCGAAGCCGAGAAAGGATACTGGAAAATGGTGCGAGTTCCATAAGAGCTCCACTCACAACACAAGTGAGTGTCGGGCCAAGCAGTCACTGGTGGCTGAGATAAAGGTTTCAGAATCAGATGCATGTTCCGACTCTGAGTCAGAACCCGATAAGGGGTATGAAAAAGGGAAGCAGATCATTGATGCGGATCCCAGCGCCACTGTTGCTACCGCAAAGATCCAGAAAAATGAACCCGAAGATCCAGAGGAGGAGGAGCGTCTCTTCCACTCCCAGATGTGGGTAAAGGGCTCCCCGATACAGTTCATTGTTGATAGCGGGAGTCAAAAGAACCTCATTTCGGCAAAGGTCGTGAAGCGGTTGGGCTTACCGACCACAGCACATCCACAACCATACACCATTGGGTGGCTTCACCAAGGGTGAGATTTTCGCGTGAGTCAGCAATGTCGCCTTCCATACAACATCAAGCCCTTCACGGATGAGGTATTGTGTGACATTGCTCCCCTTGAAGTTTGTGATGTATTACTAGGGCAACCATACTTGTGGAAGCGACATGCTGTGTATGAATCAAGGCCCCGTGCTGTTATTATTACATTGGGAAATAAGTTGTTCAGGATACTAGAGGTAGCACCACCTGCCGCCATCTCTTTGATTACTGCAAAACAATGCAGTAAGATCATTTCCAAAACCAGGAAATTTGTTTTCCTGATGATACGCCCTCAAGGGAAGAAGAATACAGTGGTCGCGGCCTCCAAACGGGGTCCCTCTGCACGACAGCTACAAATGGACAAGATTGTGGAGGAGTACGAAGACATCTTCACCTCCCCGACAGGGGTTCCTTTGCACTGTCAAGTCAAGCACTCCATCGATCTAACCCCAGGTGCGCTGCTACCCAATGGACCAATTTATCGGCGCTCCGTTCTGGAGAACAATGAAATCAAGAGGCAGATTCAGGAGCTCCTGCAGAAAGGTCACATCCGTCTGAGTTCATCGCCCTGTGGGAGCCCGATCGTGTTGGTACAGAAGAAGGATGCGACGTGGAGACTCTCTATTGACTATCGGGCGCTGAACAAGATCACTGTCCGTAATAGGTACCCGATCCCGCAGATTGATGACCTCCTAGACCAACTAAAGGGGGCGAAATATTTCAGCAAGATCGATCTGAAGTCAGGATATCACCAGGTACTAATCGAACCCTCAGATGTGTGGAAGACTGCCTTCAAATCCAAGGAGAGCCTCTTCGAATGGTTGGTCATGCCTTTCGGATTAACGAATGCTCCTGCAACCTTTATGAGGCTAATGGATGACATCTTGCGGCCATTCACCAACTCCTTTGTAGTAGTATACTTGGATGACATTCTGATCTTCAGCCAGAGTTGGGAAGAGCACCTCCACCACATCCGACAGGTTCTCCAAACACTGCGGCAACACAAGCTATGTGCCAATTTGGAGAAATGCACTTTTGGCATGACCCAGGTTCAGTATCTGGGATACATCATTGATGAACAGGGGGTGCATGTCGATCCAGCCAAGGTCCAAGTCATTCGGGATTGGCCCTCTCCAACCACTCTAACAGAGCTCCGCAGCTTTCTAGGTCTTGCCAACTTCTACCGTAGGTTTGTGCTGGGGTTTTCTCATATTTCTTGGCCCTTGAGTCAAGTCACCAAGGGAGGGGCGAAAGCAAAATTCTTTTGGTCTGAATCTCAACGGAAGGCATTCAGGGAGTTGAAGGATCGCCTCTGCACGGCACCAGTGCTCGCGTTACCAGATTTACAACAACCATTTGAGGTTGAGACAGATGCCTCTGACTATGCTATTGGGGCAGTCCTTACTCAACATGGACATCCAGTGGCATATCACAGTGAAACACTTTCAGACACAGTCCGGAAGTACCCCACTTATGATAAAGAGATGTATTCCATTGTACAGGCCTGCCGACAATGGAAGCATTACATTTTGGGGAAGGAAACGGTCATCCACACAGACCACCGACCCCTGCAGTTCATACAGACCCAAGGGAAATTACAGAATTATCGCCATCAGAAGTGGTCTACATACCTGCAACAGTTTCACTTGAATATCAAGTATAAAAAGGGCAGCACCAATAATGTTGCAGATTGCCTCAGTCGACCACCGATCATGGCGCTGACCACCGTGCTCAACTCTTGTGGGCACGAGACTTCTGATTGGCCACTTCTCTACAAAAGCGACCCAGAATTCGGCCACACATACCAGACACTCTTGGAGGGTCGGCATGTTGCAGATTTTCACCTCCAGGATGCCCTATTATGCCACCTCGGTCACCTTTGTGTTCCTTCAAGCGAGCGTGCCAAGATGATTTGGGAAGCACACTACAGTCGGGCTGCTAGGCATTTCGGGGTCGAGAAAACAGTGGCAGTACTGCAAAATTATTTCTATTGGCCGAATCTTCGACAGGATGTTGGGAAGTACATCCGATCATATACTGCCTGTGCCATTGCCAAACCGACCATTAAGAAGCACGACCTCTATACCCCGTTGCCTACCCCTAGTCGACCTTGGGAATCCATCTCCATGGATTACATGTCAGGCCTTCCTTCCACTAAGCATC
Organism: Pinus tabuliformis; assembly: GCA_031772625.1. Lineage (NCBI taxonomy): Eukaryota > Viridiplantae > Streptophyta > Pinopsida > Pinales > Pinaceae > Pinus > Pinus tabuliformis. The sequence continues at coordinate 416,780,675 of CM062815.1, forward strand.
GAAATGATTGTGTTTTTGTGGTCGTCGACAGGTTCTCGAAGATGGCCATTATGGTGGCCTGCAAGAAGAATATCACAGCAGAAGCCACTGCTAAACTCTTCTTTGAACGAGTGTGGGTGCACTTTGGGATCCCACAGTCTATCATCTCAGATCGGGACAGTCGGTTTCTCAGCACATTTTGGTCCAGTCTCTGGTCAATGCTGGACACCAAACTCACGAAGTCCACAGCCTTCCATCCTCAAACTGATGGCCAGACAGAGGTTGTCAATAGGATGATTGTGCACATTCTGCGCATGTATAACTCAAAGCATCCACGCACATGGGACGAGAGCCTCCCCTATGTTCAGCACAGCTACAACCGAGCTCTTCACAGCTCCACTGGCCATAGCCCTTTTCAGGTGGGCTTGGGATTCCAGCCACTATGCCCCATTGATGTGGCCATGCCACTTGCAGCTACTCACATGAATTCAGCTCATGTCCAGTCCGAAACAGATAAGGCCACCAGCTTCATTGAGCGCATCCAACATATTCGCCAGCAGGTCCATGACATTCTTGAGAAATCAAATGCCAAGTACAAGTAGCGACATGATCAACATTGGGTGCCACACAAGTTTCAGGTGGGCGACAAAGTCTGGTTGCATTTGCAAAAGGAATGCCTTACTGGAGCCTATCGGAAATTGAGACCACTCCGATATGGTCCTTACACCATTACTAAGGCTATGGGAGACAATGCATTTGAGCTCAGCATTCCCCCATTCCTTGGCCTGCACCCAGTGTTCAATGTGAACCGCCTTCGGCCATACTTTCCACCATTGCTAGACACATCCGACATTGCAGAACAGCTCAAACCCACAGAATTAAATCCAGATTGCATGGAACAAGCTGCAACTGATCGAATCATGGACACACAGATCAAGAACACTCGCCAACAGAATATCCAACTGTATCGAGTTGTCAAAGCAGGCCAACTCCTTCAGCAGGGCAAGTGGCTCACCAGGGAACAAGTTCAACAGAAGTTTCCTCATATCATGGAGGAGCTCAATGCAATGGGGACCATTGCTTCCTAAGGGGGGAGGAATGTTCCAGGTGGATATTGGTGGCCACCTGCCAAGTCCACCTGGACCCCCACCATTGTCTTTCTCAGCATTTTCAGTTTCCTTAATTGTAGCACAACTTACTATTTTTAGCAGTTTTTCGGGTCCTGAACTTCCGGAGCCGTTTTGAGGCCCTAAACGACGTTTTTTGGGGAATCCAGGGGCATCATGGGAACCAATGTTGCCCATTCCAACAATGATAGTGCTCGGATAGATCTTTCTAATGAGCTATTGTACGCGTCAAACGGAGATCATATGCCAAAGTTACGACCCCGGGAAATTGATGTACCAATTTACCCCAAACGGGGCCCACAATTTGGCGTTTCATCTCCTAGGGTTAGGTTTTGGAATGTTAAGGGTTTTCCCATTGTTTCTCAACAATAAATAGGCCTTCGAGCCTCATTGTAACACAGTTCAGAGGCATGTAGCCATCACATCTCTTCTCAGAGATAAGCTACCATCGCCCTAGCTGGTCTATTTCCATTTCTGGTTGTAAGCATATTTCAGTATTTTCCATTAATGAAATGAAGTATTATTTCCGCTGCATCTTTGTGTATATGGTTATCTCTGTAATTTGTTGCGTTCCTATTTAAATCCGGATCAATGATCTCCACCTGATCACTAGGTCAAACAAGCATGGATGCCACCAGATTTCTCCACCTACATCGTGGGGAATTTTCATGTCTCCTAGTCTCTCAGGCTTTACCGCAATCTAAACCCAGATCACTAGGCCCTAAACCGAGACCCACTTTCTAGGCTTTACTGCATATCCCAAACTTGGGATTACTATGCCTAAAGTAGAGAAAATAACCTCTTTGCTTTACCGTATATCCTGCTATTCACCAACAAGGATTTGTTGGCCCACCGCGGCAACACAAGCCTGGCTTTACCGCAACCCACAGTTTGGCTCAAGGGTCACTAGGCCAGTGGCTTAACCATGATCCACAGTTCGATTCAGGGACCACTAGGCCATGTGCTTTATCATTCGGGGATCCACCCCACTCAGCTTCGAATCCATCCGACATTCTAGCTCAACCAAAACATGAGAACCCCATCACACCACGGCTATCCGAAAATGGAAAGGCTAAGTTGAAAACACTGTTACACCTAGCAAAACCCATGCCACAACAACAAAAGAACCCATGCATGCCAAATCTAGCAACGAAAATACACATGCAAATCGATCCTTGCAATGAATCTTGCAGTAGCTACTTAATCTTGCCTTTCCCTTCTTGATCTTTGATTCCTTTTTCCTTCTTTTCCTTTCTTGATCTAATGCCAAAGTGCTCCAAGAAAACTCTAAGTGTCCAAGAGTGAGAGAGAGAGAGAGAGAGAGAGAGAGAGAGAATAATGAGAGAGCTCCAAACCTCAATTGACAAAAGGTTACCAACTAATCGTCATAAGCCCTTTTATGAATGAGGCCTATATTTTCTTCATTTTCCATTAATTTCCTTCAATTTCCTCCTCACATGCAAACTCTCCTAATTTCAATTATTTTCATAAATATATGTGCCAAAAATGCCATTTTGCCTTTCCAAAGCCTTAGTCATTGCTTTTGCCAATTTCCTTAGCCATTAATAACCAAATGAACACCCCCTAGGATGTCTTGCCCAACATTCAACTTGGAATAAGTGTCCCATAAATCGTGGTTATTATTTTCACCTTTATTAACTTTTATTACATTGAATTTTCACTAGGGTTGTTACAAATTCCCACTCTATAGACCACACCTCGAGATTGAAAACAAAGATCGAAGGCTTAGGAAGACCTACCCTCCTCACTACAAAAATCTACAAAAAATGGTATGACTTGCTACAAGTACCCCAAAATGACCAAACATCAAAAAATAATTAAAAACTCGGGTCCAGCCCCACCTTCCATAACTTTCACCAATAGAAAAATTCCACAATCCCCTCAGCGGAGGGATAAAAGAACCATAGATAAAATTTATGAATCCTCTCCCTAGATAATAGAGCCTCCTAGTATAAGTATATCAAAACAAGCAACAAACCCCTGCACATACTCTTCCGAGAATGCTACTCCATACCCAAGACAGACAAAAGAAATGAAAATAGTAATATTAGGGAAGATAAGAAAAAATACCTATTGGAATCCATGAATGCATGCCAAAGATAAAGCAACTTAGTGTTGTTGAACCCAAGTTGCACACAAAATGACTCAACCAACCGTCCATAATGACAACTTGATTAGCTACTGTAAAGCTTGAGCCTACTAGTTTATCAACAATTTTGAAACCAGCTTGGCACACGCCTCCCAAACTAACCCAGAAAAACAAGGAACTGCAACAATTGAAAGCCCCCACCAACATGCTACCATTGACATGTCAATTCAGAATAAGATCTCGCCCCCACCAGCATGCTATCAATGACATGTCAATTCAAAATAAGATATCCCCATCTCTAACTTTGAAGTCTAGGTTAATAAATACAACCATAACCCCTTTCCTAACACTAAAGAGGAATGAAAAATCCCACCTGCAACAAAGTAACAGAGTAATTACATAGATAAGGTACATGCTATGAGCTTAACAAAACACTCTAGGAAACAATACAATTTATTTCACATACTCACGCTGGGGGAGGGCAGACCATGCCACCCCTATTAATAACTTATAATATCGGTGGGGTGACGGGTGACGAGCATGCCAAACCCACTTGCCCTTTGGCCCACCACCCTATTGAAAAATGAAATATAGATTTTAATTAAATTATCATTATTCCAAAATTAAATGTTACTCATTTAGTTATGTAAAGTAAGTAAGTTTTGACGCATAAAAGGTCTCTTCAAGACTCATAAACAAGAGATTGAGTAATTTAGATTCTAACTGAGGCTTGCAATCACTCTAAAGATATTAAAAAATAAAAAATCAAATTCCTGAAACTCGAAAACTTATTTATACAAAGAAATATGAGGTAGCCCTTGATTTGATCACCTAATCTATACCCCATTTTCTTAATGTTTTTGTAATCGGTAAAACACACAAATCGATTTTCTTTATGAGAATGATATTAACATTAAAAACCGCACATTTTTTTTAATGGTTAAATATATTTATGTAAAATCTTTACCAAAACTAAAAAGCCCAAATACTATTTTTTGGATTTGATATTTAACCTTTTCCAAATTCCAAATATATTTATGGGATAACTCAAAAGGCTGAAAGACTCACGATACTATTTCTTGGGTTTGATGTCGTTGAATGGTTGAAAATAAAATTATATTCGTTGAAGGTCCTCAATCTGTCTGATAACCTTGGTGTGAAACTTCACACTACCCATAAAGAGACCTTCATTTTTCTCCCATAGCACAGCAACAGATAGCTGAGCAAGATACCCTCCGCACAACGCTTATTCTCTCTCCGTATCTGTTCAGGGAGAAGCTCTGAATTGCACATTCAGCATAAACTTGTGTACCAAGAGACGATGGCTTTGGAAAATTGGGCGTTTAAGCGAGTGCAGACGTTGGCAGACAGTGGAATCCAAACGGTTCCACCCCAGTACGTGAGACCGGTGGAAAAATCCCACCATGATCCTAACAGCTTCCAAGTTCCCATTATCGACTTACAGCTACCATTCAGCCCCGAGAAACACGACCAAATCTGCAAGGATCAATATGACAGCATCGCTGCACAAATTTCAAGGGCTTCAGAGAATTGGGGCTTCTTCCAGATTATTAATCATGGCATCCCTGACTCTCTTATTGCTCGAGTGCAAGCAGCGGGCAAGACGTTCTTTCAACTTGCCACTGAGGAGAAGGAAGCATACGCTAACGAACCACAGAATCCCAACGGCTATGGCAGCAAACTTGGATATTGGCCAGATTCAGAGGCTAAGTTGGATTGGGGAGACTATTACTCTAACGCTATTTGGCCTCCTGATTTGAGGGATATGAGCAAATGGCCCACAAAACTCTCTGATTTTACGTATATCCTCATTTTCTTTCAAAATTTTTATCTATGTATACTCTATTTCTATGGGAATTCAGGGGAGCCTAAGATGTCTGATGAAGAATTTTGTGGTTGCAGGGAATCTATGGATGAATACAGCAGAGAGGTGTCGAAATTATTCGAACTGCTGATGGAGTCACTGTCGCGTGATCTGGGCCTAGAGACTGAAAACTCTCTGAACGAGAGCGTAGGAGGGGAGAGGAAGCAGCTGTATATAAGAATGAACTACTATCCACCATGTCCTCAGCCGGATCTGGTGGTGGGACTGGCTCCCCATTCTGATCCCAACGTCCTCACAATTCTTCTTCATGACCAAACCCCAGGCCTGCAAATTCGCAAAAATGGAGGTTGGATTGATGTCCAGTGCGTTCCAGGTGCTCTGGTTGTGAATATTGCCGATCAGATGGAGGTACGTTCACACATCCAAACCTTGGTTTGATCCGCACCTTCCTTTTTTAAATTTTATTATTATTATTATTATTAATCATTTTAAATCAGTAATTTATTAGAATAATTTAGGCCTATCTCTGAAAAAAGATAATACCCATGGTGCCAACCATTTCATCCTCCCAAAATAAGACTTTAAAACAGTCAAATTCCAATATCATTACACAGTATATATGGGATCTTAATAACACTAGGCTAATAGCGTAACCATATTCAATGTATCCAAGATTGTTGTTCCTGTTAGAGGTTAATAATTGGTATGTTGATGAACAGATATTGAGCAATGGGAAATACAAGAGCATTGAACACAGGGGCATGGTGCACAAGGACCGCTCAAGAATGTCATGGGCCGTGTTTTGCGCCCCACCCCGTGATGTGGTGGTGTTACCCAGGAGAGAATTGATAGACGAGCAGCATCCTCCATTGTACCAGGGAGCTTCTTTCGGAGAATATCTCACGAAATTTTTCAAAAAGGGTTTGGATGGAAAGGGTCACATTCAGGACGCCAAACAACAACATTAAGTGGTATCCAACTCGCGAGCATGATGCCTGTGCAGGTATTAATCATCACATATACGCTGTAACAAAGTTGTCAGATCTCGTTTATGTGTTTCGTCAATAAATTAAATTAGATGTCAGATACTGAATATCAGTGATGTTGAAAATGTAATTTCAACGCAGCCGTACTGCGCTCTCCAAAACCGCCAGATTGAAAACCTCAAAACCGCCCAGAGCTCATCGCACCGCCTTCCCATGAAAAGCAGTTTCCGTATTCGTTGCTCCGATGCGTTTTGGTGCAGGCACGTGGCTCTCGCCTGACGTAGGCAACTTTGACCCATCGGGAGGTAAAGCTCAGCAACAAGGTGGCTTCCGATATTGATCTCCGCCGTCCGATCTGCTCCGGCGCTCTCCACCATTGATTGTCCAAACCTGCATACGGGCAACATTAAACATTTACGTGGAGTAAAAAAAACAAGTCTAGTTGACCGCCACTCCTGCCTGCAAAAGAGTCAAATCAAATTTAAGAAAGTGGGTAAGCCATTTAAGTTTATACGGCATGCATTGTTTTGCTTTGGTATACACGTTATGTGTTATGTTTTAATATATGGCATACACATTGAAAAATGTCAAGTTTTTTATTGTGTTGACCATATTTTTTGTAAAACGAGAGCGGGCGGAGGTTGTAAAAAGAACATGGAAAGAATGTGGAGAGTGTGGTAACATTTGGCACGCGGGAAGAAAAAGAACCTGGTTCGCTGCAGCGAAAAACAACCAGAGGAACAAAAAGGATGAGTGCATATGTTTGAAGTAAGTTTTTTTTATGTATGTTGACTAGTGTATTTCATATAAGGCACAGTGCAACAAAAGGAACCAGGGAGGTGTAAAATTATTTTTACAGAAGGATGTGTAAAATTTTATTACACCATTATATGAAAAAGTGTGGAGCGCATATGAATGTGTAATGTTATTGTTGCACATGGGAGATATGTAAGAGCGCAGCAGCGAAAGAGAATAGTGTGAGCCAAATGAAAAGAGCTCGTGGGTTAAATTTTTGTGTGGAGCATTGTAAAACGAAGATGCAGTAAAAGCCAAAAACCATGTGTGGTTTTGCACATCAGTGCATAAAGAAAATGGTTGAGCGATTTTTTGTAACCCTGTGTAAATTTTATTACAGCAGTAAACTTATGTAAACTTTTATTACAGCAGTAAGTTGTTTTTCACAGCAGTGAATGTAAAAGGGGATTTACAGCAGTAAACCCAGCTCAGTAATTTCTCACGGTGAAAACAGAGTTTTTGTTTAATATTGTTTTTGGTGAATTCCTCTCAGCAAAGAGGATGAATGTTTGTATGAGGCTTTATATTTTAAGCAATAGAAATGTTTTTATGCTGTGTAATGGACTGTTATGAGTCATTTGGTTTTATTAGCTTCGCCTGTGCAAAGGTCCTGGAAGAAATGAAACAGAGCATTGGCTCTGTGGTATTTGCATGATTGGTTTTTGGTATTTTCCCCACTGAAAAATACCCAACAGTGGTATCAGAGCTAGTCCAGGCTCTTTGAAGGCTCAAAGATGCTGAAGGAAGGACTCTTGTTGCAGCAGTGAAGGCTCTCCAGCAGTGTGAAGTTTCAGCCAAAGGGATTCAGGTATTTCTCAAGTTTTTTTTCTGTGATACTGTTGAAGGAACAGTCAGTGATTAAAAAAAACACAGTCAAGTATTTGAAGCCTAGAAAAGAATGGCAAGGTCAAAGAAGAAAGCCTCCAAGCCTGTTAAAAATGTGTCTCCCTCCTCTACTAAACTAGAAGGCAATCTGTTTGAAAGCATTGTATTTGAGGTTCCAAAGTTTGATGGAAACTTTGATGTATGGGAAATAATGATGAGGGCTTTCCTAATGTCTGAGGGGATTGAAGTCTGGGAGTCAGTGATTGATGACAGCAAGAAGGATAAAGAATCCATGGAGTATGATGCACAAGCAGCAAAGACTATCTTGGATGGACTGCCTGATTCTGTGAAGAAGAATCTAGGGAAATATTCATCAGCAAAGGATATTTGGGACAGACTGCATGACCTTCATGCAAAGGGAGCACTGACCATGACAATGAGTCAAGAAGAACCCATCATAGAAGCTGAAAGTGAAAAGCTTGACCTCATCAAGCTTCAAGTAAAAGAAAGGGATGAAGAGCTTGCCAAGCTCAAGAAGGAGCTTGATCAATGCAAGAGGAAACATCATGAAGAAGTCATATCCATGACAAATCAGCTGAATGAAGCAAAGAAGCAGGCAGATGCCTTGACAAGTCAACTTGAACAAAGACACAAGAGAGTGAATAAGCTTGTGGAAGAGATTGGACAGTACAAGGTAGAGGTCTCCTCCCTTAAGTCCGAACTACAAGAAGCCAGGAAACAGGCACAAGAAGCTGAAAAGAAAATGGAGAGCAATCAAGCAGAAATCTCCAAAATGAAGACTGATATTATCTCCTTCAAAGTAGTAGCAGCTGAAGCTACTCGTAGCAAAGAAGAAACTGAGGAACAGCTTGCAAAGAAGAACAATGTATGTGAACAGTTGGAAGAAGAGATTGTCCTCCTCAGGAAGAAGGTTGAAGGGATGAACAAGATCATGAAGAGCTCTCAAGCTTTGGATGACATGCTCAGCTATCACAGATCTCCATTTGATAAATCAGGACTTGGGTATGTAGGTGAACCCTCAAACAAGGATGAAGATGCTTTAAGCAAAGGAGATGTGAAGAAGTCAGAAAGAGATGGTGATGCTCCTAGTTCCAGCAAAGGCAAGGAGAAAAATGAAGGCAGCAATAGAAGAGATCCAGCTCCAAGAAGAAATGTAGCTGATGGCAAAAAGGCAAGAGGCAATGGTGATCATCAAAGGATCTCAAGGCAGCAAGGCTTCAGAAGTGCATCAAGGAAACCTCCATCTCACAGGTACCAAAGTTCATTTTATGGTTATTGTAATGCTTGCTCAAACTTTGGTCATATGGCAAAAGACTGTAGAGCATTTCATAGAGATAGATGTTATGGTGTCAGACAATCTCCAAGAAATAATTTTGCAAGAAGAAATCATGAGATCTTATTCATGAACAATGAAGAATGCTTTAAGTGTCATAACATTGGGCATATGGCACGAGATTGTAACTTGACATGGGCTCTTACACAAGCTAGACCCATGCAAAGGAAGAAAGTTACACAAGTATGGAGAAGGAAGGAAAGGCAATCTGAAAACCCCTTGAACTCCCCAACTGATCTAAATTTATTTTGAGAAGAGTCTGCGAAAAGAAGACAAGCACACATTAAAGGGGAGCTTGTAATTTTTGTTTGCTGAACTGTATTAACAGTCATTTGTTGATGGAGGATGTATTGCAGCGTAGCAGTTGCAAATGAAATCTTTATTAATCCCTCTAAAAGGTAATATGCAGCAGTGATGAAATCAGCAATGTTTTGCTTTGTTTTTATGCAATATGCACAGAAATGCATAAAGAAGAAAAGATGACAGCGCTCAAATGTAAAGAGCAGCAGCGCAAGAAGAAAAGTATGCAGAGCATGGAGACCCTCACAGCAGTGGGAAGACAAAATACAAAACAGCAGTTTGGAAATTTCTGTTATAGAGCACATGCATTGAAATGCATAGCAATGGAAGGTAGTTTCCTTCTATGTAATATGAGAAAACATACTCACAGCAGAGTGAGTATAATACACAGCAGTGAAAAATGTAATGTTTTTCTTCATATGCAATGCAGCATGCAAAGAAACGCATAAAGAAAAACAAGGACATCAGATTTTTAATGCACACTGGATGTATAAGAATGTGTGTGGCAGCAGAAAGCCAAAGGAATTGCACAGAAGTGCATTGTGTAAAAAAAATGAATTGAAGCAAGGGTGCATAAGAAAAGGTAGCAGCCTGTGTTATTTTTTGTGGAGAATGAAGTGCCAAGAGTATGGGCACAGCAGTATGATGAAACAAAAGGCAGCGACAATGCAAATTGCAGAGGCAATGCAGCAGCAAGAAGTTATGGACAGCAGCATGATGGCAAGAAGGAGAAGCACACAGCAATGCAAATAAGAAAATGCAGCAGCATGAAGTTTTGTTGAAAAAATGAAAGCAGTGAGTGTAAGAAATGTTTACACACAGCTGTGTAAATTCGTAAATTGGGACAGTGTAATTGTTCCAGAAAAGACAGAGTATTTTGTCTTTGAAAAGTGCAGAAGCAGTGCAAGTGTAGACACAGCAGTGTGGGGTAGACGCAGTAAAGAAGATGGCACAACAGTGCAGCAGAGAATATGCATCAGCATAAGAGAACATTGTAATGAGTTTGCACACACAGCAGTGCAATGAATTTTTTGTTTTGAAACTGCATGTAAAGCAGTGTCTGTTTGTAATCCCTCTGTTAATGAGGAAGGTGTTTCTCAGCACAGTCATTTGGTGAATCCCTCAGTGAAGAGGAAGATGCTTTTCAGCATAGTGTGGTAAATCCCTCTATCAAGAGGATGATGCTTTTCAGCATAGTCATTGGTGAATCCCTCTGTTCAGAGGAAGATGCTCTCTAGCATAGTTTGGTAGATCCCTCTGTCATGAGGAAGGTGCTCTTAAGCACAGTCACATGGTGAATCCCTCTGTCATGAGGAAGGTGCTCTTAAGCACAGTTTCAGGTTAATCCCTCTATTAAGAGGAAGACAACTTTGTTGTTTGTGGAACTGCATCAGAAGCAGTTGGTGAATCCCTCCATGTGAGGAAGTGCTTGGGTAAGATTGAATGCCCAGCAGTTGAAATTAAAGGGGAGTGTTGAAAATGTAATTTCAACGCAGCCGTACTGCGCTCTCCAAAACCGCCAGATTGAAAACCTCAAAACCGCCCAGAGCTCATCGCACCGCCTTCCCATGAAAAGCAGTTTCCGTATTCGTTGCTCCGATGCGTTTTGGTGCAGGCACGTGGCTCTCGCCTGACGTAGGCAACTTTGACCCATCGGGAGGTAAAGCTCAGCAACAAGGTGGCTTCCGATATTGATCTCTGCCGTCCGATCTGCTCCGGCGCTCTCCACCATTGATTGTCCAAACCTGCATACGGGCAACATTAAACATTTACGTGGAGTAAAAAAAAACAAGTCTAGTTGACCGCCACTCCTGCCTGCAAAAGAGTCAAATCAAATTTAAGAAAGTGGGTAAGCCATTTAAGTTTATACGGCATGCATTGTTTTGCTTTGGTATACACGTTATGTGTTATGTTTTAATATATGGCATACACATTGAAAAATGTCAAGTTTTTTATTGTGTTGACCATATTTTTTGTAAAACGAGAGCGGGCGGAGGTTGTAAAAAGAACATGGAAAGAATGTGGAGAGTGTGGTAACATTTGGCACGCTGGAAGAAAAAGAACCTGGTTCGCTGCAGCGAAAAACAACCAGAGGAACAAAAAGGATGAGTGCATATGTTTGAAGTAAGTTTTTTTTATGTATGTTGACTAGTGTATTTCATATAAGGCACAGTGCAACAAAAGGAACCAGGGAGGTGTAAAATTATTTTTACAGAAGGATGTGTAAAATTTTATTACACCATTATATGAAAAAGTGTGGAGCGCATATGAATGTGTAATGTTATTGTTGCACATGGGAGATATGTAAGAGCGCAGCAGCGAAAGAGAATAGTGTGAGCCAAATGAAAAGAGCTCGTGGGTTAAATTTTTGTGTGGAGCATTGTAAAACGAAGATGCAGTAAAAGCCAAAAACCATGTGTGGTTTTGCACAGCAGTGCATAAAGAAAATGGTTGAGCGAATTTTTGTAACCCTGTGTAAATTTTATTACAGCAGTAAACTTATGTAAACTTTTATTACAGCAGTAAGTTGTTTTTCACAGCAGTGAATGTAAAAGGGGATTTACAGCAGTAAACCCAGCTCAGTAATTTCTCACGGTGAAAACAGAGTTTTTGTTTAATATTGTTTTTGGTGAATTCCTCTCAGCAAAGAGGATGAATGTTTGTATGAGGCTTTATATTTTAAGCAATAGAAATGTTTTTATGCTGTGTAATGGACTGTTATGAGTCATTTGGTTTTATTAGCTTCGCCTGTGCAAAGGTCCTGGAAGAAATGAAACAGAGCATTGGCTCTGTGGTATTTGCATGATTGGTTTTTGGTATTTTCCCCACTGAAAAATACCCAACAAGTGATTGAATAATTATTGCTTCAGAGATTGTAGATTTCAAAATAAATTATTAATGAAAGCGAAATAATTCATCTCCTCCATATTCTCAAAATTTCAAAAGTAAACATAATTACAATAGAAATATATTCAAGATAGCCTTTTTAAAATACAAAACAGCAGGATTTGACCAAATTTTTTTTTTCACAAATTGCATCCCAAATTCTAAAATAAAGTCCCGACCAAAAAAATCTTTCACAAATTGCATCCAAGAATTCTAAAATGAAATCCCTCTAAATCCTCCTGAAAGAGTTAAATTGCCTTTACTCTCTTCACAAGCCTAAAATGAAGTCCCTGTAAATCCTCCTGAAATAATTAAATTGCCTCTCCTCGCTTCTCCTCGCTTTACAAGCTTCTTATAAATGCTTTTGAAGCCATAACAGTTTGTGTCTTTTTAGGGTCAACATATTACTTTCATGGAAATTACATTTCCTGACGGCTTATTAGTAAGGTTTGATCCCAAAATTATTGAAGAGAATTGATTTTGTGACCTGGAGCTAAAAAGCTCAATAATCAACCAGCCTTCACCTCATTAGCAAAATGTCTTTAACTATTAGCAAAATGTCTTTTAACTAAAAACTCTGGGTTAAAACACTCCATCTAACAAAAATAGCTCTTTTGGATAACCTATTCATGTGAATTGTTCCATTCCTTGTGATTACTTTTTCTTATTGGAAATCTCTGTGTATGCAACTATAATTTGCCGGGTTGGAGTAAATAGTCAATATATATTTTATTTTTCATTTAAGTTAGATGGAAAATTTTTATCCAATTACAGCATTTTGTAATTGTAACATATCTTTGTATTAAAAGGTCAAAAATGTGAAATGGTGTTACTAAAGTGATAAAAATTATATTTTCTTAAAGTTTGAGCCTACTTAAAACAGCTTTTACACTGCCACAATTGGCTTTCATCTTTTCAAAGGTTTCATCTTTCACCTTTGATAAAAGAGTGAACATTAAATAATTGAATAGAATTTGAAGAGTGTTTACGATGGTAGGATTTTATTGTTTGATCTCTCAGAGTTCATTTCTTCTTTGGGAAAATGTGGATAATAGCATCTGATCAAAAAAATTCAGACGATAAATTTTTTGTTTTTTTATATTTTTTTTTAGGATATTGTATTAGGTTTTTAGTCAAGTGACTAAATTTTTTATAAAATTTTTGAATTTAAGAAAATATTTTAATTTATTTTTCAATAATTTTATTTGCTTAAACATCTTATTGCTCATTCTCTAAATTAACCAACCAAAATTACATAAATAATAAATATATCGCATCAAATAAATAATCTACTTTTCATAATAAATTAATTTAAAAAAACCTTACGTCCATTCTCAGAAAATCTTAAGAATAAAGTTTAAAAAAAAATCTTACTCCAAATACGCTGGATCTTATTAAATAGACAGCGACCTGCATCTTATTGAATAAGCCTCACATGACAGATTGTCACACTACAAATTAATTGATGCAAGTTGTATAGGGATTTTATTATTCTATTCGGTAGTTGTATAGGGATTTTATTATTCTATTCGGGCTTGACCAGTACAGCCAGAATGATCTACCTTCTTAAAATGAATCCAGTTAGTTATTAATTTAAGACCAGTGGCATCAAAAATTATATCCTTAGAATTATACGATAATGTTATATGGTGGTGTATGTTTTTATTAATTTTTTTTAATATTTTATATGTAAAACCAGTGGTAGGAAAAATTATATCTTTAGAATTGTGCAAGGAAGTTAGGTGGTGGTGTACATTTTTCATTTAATTAATTCCGGGCTAATGTCTAGCAAGGCATACATACTCTACCCTCTCTGGTTTTGAACCTGCAACTTCTTAGGAGGAAACACATGCTCTTAACCATTAGGCCCACTCAAGCTGTATTAATATAATGAATGTAGATACTAATTTTAACAATAATTTTTTTTAAGATTAGTAATTTTAAAAATTAGTTTTGATTAAACAAATTAAGATGGGAATTTTTTTATAATATTTTAATGTTATTAATGATTTTATTATTTTAAATTTAGTTTTGATTAAACAAATTAAGATGGATTTTTTTTTTTTTTTTTATAATATTTTAATGTTATTAATAATTTTATTATTTTAAATTTAACTTTAAATTTTATAAAATGTAAAAATTTAATATTATTTAATGTTAAGAATTTAATTGTTTTTACTTGAACCATTTATATTTACATTTTAAAAATACAATCATAATTTTATTTCACAAATGTAACCTCTATTTTCAATTAAGAAAATGTATTTTAATTTCACAAAAGTACAACCATCTTCAAAGTATATCCGTTAAAAAATACCAACTTCAAAGTACATCAATGTAAATATCTTCAACTTTTGCTCATTATCACCTTATTATCCTTACAATAGATACGATATTGCATTGAGTTTTTGGTCAAACCCATATTAGTTTGGGGTTGACCCAAACAAATTGTAAAGTTTTCATAATTTAACTTTGCACATTGAAATTTAGTATTTTTGGACAATATTTTAATTTATTTTTCTATAATCACATTGAATATGTTATTGCTCATTGTATGGATTAACAAGCTAACAGTACATGTGATGATTTAATTTTTATACTAAGTTCGTTCTAAGAGACTAGAAACCTTTTACAAATAGATCCAAGTGGTCTAAGGGGTTAGATTCAAGTTTTGCCCCTGATTATGACCTATGCTTAGCTTGCAATTTGGGTGTGCAATTTTGTGAGAATTACAGTCTCTTGTAATGATGACAACATCTAAAATGAATTATGTTACAACATTGTTATTATCTCATGGATGAACTAAAGGTCATTTTCTACTCTCCCCTTAGTTGGATTATATTTCTCCATGTATTGCCATACTGCTTTTGAGCATTGTATCATGATTTTATTGCACATGTAGTGGCCCTGTTACAAGTGTCTATGGGACATATTCGTATCCCTATTCATTCATTGATTTAGGTGAAAGTTTAGTAACTGAAATAAAATATTACCCAATAAAATATTACATATCTCATTACTCTTTATATGTGCTTTTTTACTTCTAATTAATTTTCAAAATTTCATTTTTTATTATTAAATTGATTATATTTAATTAAAAATTAAATTTTAAAATATTATTTTGTGATTAGTGGTTAGTTAAGATAGATTAAATGATTAAAAAAAATAATAAATATATATATATTATTAGATATAACCTAATCATTATCACACCAAGGGCCAATTTCACACTAAAATAGTCAATCTACCTAGTTCACTCATACTCAATAAATTCAATGAATTATTTTACTACATGATAGATTCTATACTCCAATATTACACACAATAGTCAATGCCATTTTCTTGATGTTTTTATTGTTCTTTACTTTAATGTAACTATATTTAAACTAAGCGACAGGGTCTAGCTACTATGTAGCACTTGTTTATATCGTTTTTGTTTATTTTTGAGTAAAATAATTTATATTTTAATTTAACTATATTTAAACTAAGCTACAGGGACTAGCTACTACGTAGCACTTGTTTATATTGTTTTGTTTATTTTCGAGTAAAATCATTTTTACTTCAATAGATATTGGGTTTTTTTTTTTTTGAGTAAAATCATTTTTACTTCAATAGATATTGGATATTGCTAGCATTGAGATTATTTGTCTATTTTACATATTAACAATTTTATTATAATTTTTTAATTTCACAGGAATATATAAAAATAAGTATTAAGTTTTCTTTTGTAAGTTTGGTATTGGTGAGGTTATATCATGGTTATATCCAAGAATAGCATCCAAATAAAATGAGGAATTGAACCAATGACTTAATATCTGGAAATGCTTATCCAAGACCACTTGGAGAAAATAACATTAATTATATCAACACATTCATATAAATTAAATGATTGGTAAAAGTGAATAAGCTGAATCAATCATAAACATCAACACTTACTACATCATATATTTCACATTCCCAAAACAAACAAATAAATCATAAAAATTAACTATTTTTCTTTAATAGTAATGAGAACAAGTAATTCCGAGGGAAACAAATTGTTCACCAAACCACCAGCTAAGATATTTTGACCATAAAAATTAACTAAGTAGTAACTTCATTTTTACGTATTACGAGTCCAAGAATTTAAATGGATGATAAACTCACATAGACATCAATCCATGATAAAAATAATCAATTTTGCTATACATTTTATATTGTTAATATATATATATAATAATAATAATAATAATAATTCACTCAAATACATCATCATGATCTATAAAATGAATTAATTTATACATTTAAAAAAATATGTAACAAGATTTTTAACCATGAAATTCATTCCACTTTACTATGGAGAAATAGGTTTTATTACAATAAAATGGGGCAATACCATGTCTTATCAATACCACATGCCCAAAAGACCATAGCTCATTTCATATGACACTTGTTCATATCACATTTCTTTTTAATTAATCAATTTGAGTAGAAAGGGCATAACCACCATTTTGAGATAAATCTCTACCTTTGATATGTAACTACTATTAAAACTATTTTAAAATCTCTATCATTGTAATTAATAATTATTGGTAATTAAATTAAAATTATCCAAACACTATTTCAAAATAAACACACCTAATAACATAATAAAATATATTTTAAAAATATATATATATATTATATTTATTAGTATTACTACCTATTATTAATATAGTTTCTGAATTAAAATAAATAAATAATATTAACTAATTTTTTTTATATATATTTATAAGTATGATAAATAATATCCATATAAATTAACTTTTTAGAACAATATTATAATTATTGATGTGTCTTATTATCCTTGAGGTAGCAGGGTATAACACATTCACAGATGCGTTGACATTCAATTAATTTGAGCGTTCACAAAAAAAATTAGACGCCCATGTTATAACGTTAACATTATAGAAATGATTGGTTAACTAGCTTGAGGCCTTATTATGTAATCATAATTCTGCCACCAATGGGTTGACATGCTTGCATTTCGATGTGATTTGTCACATACGATCATAATGCGAGGTACTTCAGAGGGGAGTGGTGTATTTAGTTCATGAGATGCAATGGACCTTTTGTCGAGTACATCGACCCAAGGTGTAGTAAATGCACCGAAAAAATGTGTCACGTGATATTAGATTAATGTAACCGAGAAAAGAGTAGAATGTCCCAAAGAAGAAGGAATGATAATCAACACGGTGTCAGACATGCACGCAAAAATGTGCCATCGGAAACGAAATTAAGATAACAAAGAAAATAGAAAAATATATCCAAGAAAAGGGAATGGTGATTGAAAGGATTTTCATTCTGATGGCTGAATTGCAAGCATCCACAAAGCGCTTATTCCTAATGGAAATTTTTGAGAAATAGGTGGTTTGGCTTATTATATGGTATTATGATATTGATATTTAATTTTAATGTTCACGAGACTAAAAATAGTTTACAGGACTATTAGAGTCTTTATTTTTTGTCTTTTGCAATTCAATAATTTTCTTACTCAAATTGATGATGAGTTGACTCAACCTTCTAATAGTCTCCTTATTGAAAAGACAATGCCAAGTAATTGATGTTAATATACCGCCATAACTATCCATAATGTGTCTGAAAGCATCACATTCCAAAATGGAATATTTTTCCGATTCCACTACCCCAAAAGTGCAAAAAGTACACACTCGTTCTTCCCAAGATTCTTTAGGTCTCTTCCACCATCTTGTTTCACACTGAAGTTGATGTGAGTTAGTTCTTAACTGAGAAATAAGAATCTTTTCTCTCCATGGAATGCTAGCTCCAATGTACTCTTTTTGCTAAAGATCACAAGAGGGATTGAATTCCCGAACATAGTACTTCTTCATTCTACCAAACCCTTTTCCCCACATACGCTTACGAAACTTATCCATAACAAAATTCTTTAACTCCTTGCTATTTGTGGGACATGTATTGAGGTAAATATTCCATTTTTGCATCCATTTGTTGTTTTGTCTCATCCATGTTTTCTTTCTTTCACTCATGCCTTCATTGAAGATAAATTTCAGCGATCTACCTGCTCCCATTTGCTCAATTCTTTTTAGATAGACGCACCATGGAAATTGCTTCAATGTGAGCTTCTCCTGTTTCACTCAACATTATCTCATAAGGAACCAAACTTTTTATTTTGAACTTGGTCATGATCAAGCGTTTTTGGATTTTCTCAATTTGTTTCCAATTTGAAACAGGGATGCTACTAGCCCACAATTCACAACCATATAATATCATTGGACAAACTAGGAGTCCAAAAAGCACTTTAATTATTTTCCAATCCCATAACTTTGCCTCTCTACATCTGTTTTGAAGTGCATATAATGCTTTCCACCCTCCTAAAATTCTCTTCTTTCTGCAGTCCTCCCAAATAAGCTTGTTGTTGAAATCGATCTCGAGGTACTTGTATTCATTTACTTCTTCAAGAATTTTGCCTTGAAAGAAGAACTTACGCCAGCTTTGCTTCCTTTTATTAGAGAAAATCATTATTTTGGTCTTACTGGTATTGACTTGCATCCCTACTGCTTTACAAAAATTCTCAAGGGAATATAGGTGCATCTACAATCCATGGGCTGATTTAGCAATCAATACAAGATCATCAACATATAAAAGAAGCTTTATCATAAACTCCCCCAACCAAACACCATCCCCACCTTGCAGATTTAGCCACTCTTCCAATTTGTCAATATATAAACAAAAACTGGTAGGGGATAAAGGGCAGCCTTCCTTGACTCCGAAGTCACTTTTACAACTTTTTGAAATTCATGTTGAAGTTCTAATTTTGACTTTCACCTCTACATAAATCCTATGGGAGAAATGCAATCGAAAGTCTTTAGCAATAGGCACCTTTGGCTTACTATAGGAAAAATGCACAACTATGTGAATCAACATCGAGATTTGCAATTTAAAAAACACATAATATGTTTATTGAAAAAATTATTATTATGGTGTAAATGTCAAAGTTTAGTTTCAATGGTTTTTATTTGTGAAATTTAATGAGCATTAAATTATGTGTCTCGGTGAATGATTAAATCTTGGTACTAACTTTAAGATAATTAAAAGGTATTTTATAATTTATAAAAATCATTTTTAAATTAAAAATAAACATATATATATTTAGATATTTTAAAAATATAGATAAAATAGATAATATTTTTATTTACAAAATGAATTAAAAAGATTAAAAATATATAAAAAATCATCTTGTTTGTTTTTATAAAATGATAACAAATGATAGATATATCAACGTGATATAGTTAATTTATAATATTTTTATGGGTTATATTATCAACTTTTGGAATGAGATACATTTCTAAAATTAATTTTAAATAGATAATTTTTTTTACATAATTCTCTTCCATATGTATTGATAGGTTTTCCAGTGTTAGTAAATTAAATTCTTTTTTTTTGAATTTGAATTTTTATCTCATGGTTACGAATAAAACATGATACCATATTCATATTATTTCTTTTACTTCAAGGGGTGAAATTTGAAGTATTAAATACTATGCATTTCTAAATTCATATTTACTTTTTCAGATTTACTCAATATACTCATAAAATTACCATATAAATGATCAAATATCAAATAATATTCTATAAATACATAAATTTATAAATAAATAATAAAAATAACATGTAATTTTATGAAATAGAATAATCCATAATCCATAAAATAAAGGAATGTACGCAATGTACCTTACATTCAAGATGTGAATTATAAATCATAAAGCGTAAAAATGGGCACACACCTGTTCAACTTTTATCCAAATTCATCGATGCTCATTACATTTGTCAATTTGGTTTAATGGTTCTCTTTTATTGTTCATATTTTTTCTTTATTTAAATAAATAAATTATTTAATATCTTATATATATGAGAGCAATAATTATTTACATAAAAATGGTTGATATGCTTTGATTGACATCATTAATTTTAAAAGGTGGAGAATGATATCTATTATTTTATATACTTATTGGTCTATAACAATTATATTTATTGGAACATTTAATAATAAATTTAATATAGAGCATTATATGTTATGAGTGTGAGACTTCTAATAAACAAACATATAGATGAAATCTCTCTACATCAAAATAAATTTTTAAATCTAAAGTGGAAAATAACTTATCATATGGTAAATTATAAGATACACAAAAAGGATGAACTCTCTAATGATATCAAAGAAATCACTTAAGAAAGCAACATCCTTCAAGCTTATATTTAAAACTAGATATTTTGGAAAACTAGTTGTATCCAACTATGATCTTATATGTTCTCTATGCTTACGTAATATTCTCTATAACCATCTCTATCCATTTTCTTCAAATATTGTAGTGAGATTTTCCTACTCACATATCTCTATTTTAAATTAATCCTTGTTTAGTGGATGCCTCATAGGTTGCATATCCCACATAGTGAGCCGAGTGGTGTAATAAGGTTGAGGGTGGTTAACATCTAATGGAATTAATGAGGCATTCATGATTTATAATATTCCACCACTTCAACATTTTGATAGAGAGTAAACTAGATATAGATGTACCCACAACTATTAACAAGAGTTATTGATTTTATAGTTCTACTACCTTAGTATCTATATTACATAGTGTACTCATTCTCATATTTGTTGGCAAACATGGTATGGCCTTAACTATCTTGCCAAGTTTGTTGCAAAGTATACAATGAAAGTTTATTACCCACAAATAAAATTAGTAAACATAGAAAAAAAAGATATTTAACAATTATTGAGAACAAGTTTCCCATTGTTACCAAGGGTGAGAGGCGAAAATTGGCTCACTCTATATAAAATATAAGATGTCTAGTCCATACACATCTATTTTCCATATAACAAGTTGTGTTCATCGAAATTGTAATCATTTTCTTCTTAATCCAAACATCTCTCTCAATCACCCCAACGAAAGCTTCATTATTTACTCTAATTTAACTATATTTAAACTAAGTGAGAGTATCTACAATGTAGCCCTTGTTCAAATGTGGTAGTTGGTTCATACCTTTCAAAGTTCAATAATTAAACTATGCATTAAGCTATATTTAAACTAAGCAAGAGTATCTACAATGTAGCCCTTGTCCAAATGTGGCATTTGGTTCATACCTTTCAAAGTTTAATAATTAAACTAAGCCGCATCGGAACGCTAGCTATGCGGCCTTGTTGTATATATAAATTTAAATATTGAAATAAAAATTTCGTTTTATATGGAATAAAAGAGATTTAAAAGATAAGTTTCCTTTAATGGATATCATTTAAGAATTACTCAATAATAAAAGTAATCACTTTTGTTGTTTTGTGAATTTTATAAAAGATTTTGAAACTTTGCTTAGCACTAATTTTTTGAATAGGTTAGAAGAAATAAAATTTCGTTATGAACAAAGAGCTAATATTATAAGGTTATATGAAAATATTATTACCAAGATTAGGAAAGCTTAGAGATGGTCTACATAAACTAATAGTAATATAAGATTCAAGCAAGGTTGTCCCCTATCCTAATGTGGAGAGTGAATTTTTTCTCAATATTGTGAAAAGACCCTGTTTAACCACTACCATTATTCCTACCACTATGTCATTTTTCGTTCATGGTCAGTTCCATTGCCAGGAGTGAAGCTCCTTCTTATCGCAAAGTCACAACATGGGATAGTCACAACAAGGGACAGTCACCCCAAAATATTAACATCTCTTGGGAACCCGGGAACCTTAAACCCTCAGGCAGATGCAAAAGATGTCAATTCTAACTAACAAAAAAATGCAGAGAGCCAAGTAAAAATTGATGGATGAAGCCTCAGGGTCCACTTAATGAAAGAAACACTGGATACAAAGATTGAAGTTCACTCAATCTATATCAATGAGTATATCAATGACATGAGAGATCATGCCCTCATAGGAAATGTTTCTAGGCATCTATCCATTAGCTAAATCCATCTATCACTAGATCTAGAGAAAATGGAAGCCAAAAGGTCATTTCAAGCTAGAACTAGGAGCTAAAGGTTTCTTCACCATTATCCTTTCCAACACTAAAGTACATGTGAGAAAATTAGAAAATGGACTATATTTCTTTAACTCCATGAGGCTCTACTTATGGTTTTGGATAGAAATATTTTTCCTAACAAAGAATATTTTACAGCAGCTTCAGTGTGGATTTTAATGTATTCCCTACCCAATGAAATTTTGCGATGAAGAAATATTAGGTAGCATTGGAAACACATTGGGACATTTTGTAAATATCTCGGAGGCCACAAAAAAAACTAGGTAGATATCATATGCATGTATCTATGTTTATATTAACATCTCAGAACCCATACCTGAATCCATTGACATCTACTACTAAGATGAGATCTAGAAGAAAAACTTGTATTAACAATGTTACCAACTTAATGAGAAATGTAACCTCAAAACGAGAACTCTGGCCCAAAAAATCCATATTTTTGTGAAAAATAAATGAAAAAGCACCTTGAAATGAAAAAGTGGTGATGTTGCATCACCCATTTCTTTTTTAGGGTTAAAATTCCAACATTTCTTAGCCATGGCATTAAAATCCAAAATTATTATCATCGAAAACTTTAAAATTCCAACAATTTTCAACCCTGATGTTAAATATCAAATAACATGACTTTGAAAAACCTTAAAATTCTAATATTTTTCAACCATGGAATTAAAACCAAATATCATGAGTATAAAAAAAAACTTTAAATTTCAACATTTTTCAATCATAAATCCAATCATGACTAAAAAGCCCCTAAAAATCAACACCTAAATCAAAGAGTAATTCTACCAAGATATTTTTTTGTAAGGCTAAAATTATAGCTATTTTAAAATATTAACCTAGGGATCCATTATATTACAACAATATAGGATGACTTATTATCAATGGGGCACTAAAATTGCATTATTTTTTTAACTATGGCTTATAAAATATGATTAGTGTACACAAGGATGCAATAGGAATATTGAAATAGAACATAAAATTAGATTGATAATGTTCAAAGATCACGCTACGGTTTCTTATATATTTGTATCTAGGGTTTTTAGTTAATCATCATCCCTTCTCCTTTCATGCAAAAGGCTATAGGAAGAAGCCCCTCTATCTCCTACTGCGATGTAGCCTCTCACAATTCCATTCTAGCAGGAAACTCCAATGGGGATGGAGGGATGGATGCCCACAATGAAAAGTCTCCTAAAAACAAATTCCCCCTTGTCATCTTAGCAGATCTGCCAACTAGTGTAGCATGGAAGACCAAAAGATCAAGTTGTTTCTTTTTAAAGGAAACCAAAGATCCTAAATTTGAAATCAAGTCCACTAGGATAGAGAAATACTTTCAGTTCATGTAGGATCACACTTTGATTTACAACTTCTTAGGCTTTTAGCCCACATAACATGCAAGAATCTCTTGGATGCGAAACACATGGAAGCCTAAAGTTCAAATAGATTCAAAACTGGAGTCTAAATGTTTTATCATAGTGATCTTCACTAACCTAGAGGATCACATTCTAGTGTTTGAGGGATGACCATACTTCATAAACTTCACAAGGTTATATCTAAGGTTTTGGATCGAACACTTTTGTCCAGATAAAGATAGTTTCATGGAAGCTCCAGTTTGGATTCGATTATACTCCCTACCAAGGGAATTTTGGCAGGAAGAGGGCCCTCAAAGGTATAGGAAATACCCTAGGTCACTTTGTCAAATACTCATATGTAACCAAATGAGTATAAAATATATCCTATGCATAGACCTGTGTGTATATGGACATGCCCCATCCCCTCCTAGCCTCCATATATTTATATTCCAGGGATGAGTTCTTAAAACAATCGCTGGAATATTTATACATCCTCTTATGTTGCAGATGATGCCATGAATAATACCATCTATTTAAGGAATTTCCCCTACACATTAAAGAGTCCCAATAACCTCAGAACACCCCTGCGGATCAAAATGGCTTTACACTAGTCAACTCCAAGTGAAAACACACCAAAGTTTAAGCTTCCAAAGAAGCAGTTTTGAAGATCGAGATGCAGGACAACTTCAAGGCTCTTATCAATACATCACTTAAAGACCTCATGAAGCTCAAGTGGACAACCAACTATATCTATCTCTAACCAATTTCAAATGCACAAGGAGACTTCGTATCACCCACAAGATCAAACATTCCTACCAACCCTAATTAGTCTCCACCAATAAGAAACCCTGAAGTCACCATGACTAAGGTTCTCTCACAGGGTACCCATAAGTTGGGTGAGGAAATGGAGCTTGACTCCTTGGACCTTCAAGAAATGGTAGCAGACTGGAAGAATAGGGAACCCAAGGCCATTCCTGAGCATCAAGTTTTAATCCTTAAGGCTAAGACCCATCTACACATATATCCGACGCACTCTAGTCATTTTGCCTCTAACATTGGGGTCAATCTGCAAAACCATAAGGATTAGCACAACCAATTTAAATAAGATCATCATCAAGGATGACGCAGTAACAACCAATTACTATAAGAACTTAGTGAAATTTTGGTAAACTCTGGTAGAATCACTTTGATGATAGAAGCATTTTCCTCTACCCCTTCCTCAACATAATGAAAATTATTTCTTGGAATATTAGGGGCCTTAATCTCTTAGGAAAGAAAAGGCTTCCCGAGACACATCTCCACCAACACAAACCTAATATAATGATGCTTTAGGAAACTAAGTGTTCCATGAAAGAGTCTCATATATGGTTTTCAAATGATGGAAAGGAACTCAAAGTATATCTATTGATGAAAATAGGAAAGTGAGAGGATTAGTCATCTAGTAGTACTCAAAGTAAGTGGTACTCTTAGATTCTTTCACTGCCAATCACATTATAATAACTAAATTTAGAGTAATAGGCTTATACCAAGAAGGATACATATCCAATGTCTATAGGAAACATATACTTAGTGAAAGGTCAAGCTTCCTTTGCATGCTCAAGGGATTAGGTTGGATGTTGGACAACCTCCCATGGATAATAAGAGGATAACTAGTAGAGAAAAATGGGTCTCTCAAAAGATTAGGTCAATATGCAAACCACTTCAAAGAGACAATGCATTCCCTAAAAATGGTGCATCTTGAAACAATCAATGGCATACTCTCCTGGAACAATCAACACAAAGGTTCACATAGGGTTTCCTTTAGACTAGATTTCTTACTACTATTTGAAGCTATCATGGAAAAAAACCTCCTTTTAGAAGCCCCCATCCTTTTGACTAGAGGTTCAAATCACTGAGCTATTGGTCTAATCATTATATCAAAGCTCACCCCATGAATCAACCATTTCATTTCAAGAGCTTCTAGTTTTCAGAGTCATCCTTCCTTGCCAATGTAACAGCCCGTGGTTGATTTCCTATGTAAATAAATAAAAATAATAACCAAGGTCACGGGACACGTATTCCAAGTTGAATATGGTGAAAAAACATAGTGATGGGGTTATTTAGATTCTCTTAGCTATTGGAATTAACCAAAATCTTTTACTTTTATGATGTTTGCATAATTGCATGTGAAAGAGTATGAAAAACCACATGTGCATACTTTAAAGAAGATGAAACATAAAAGAAACCATCAAATCAAATAACACACACAACTTGATAATGGAGTTCACCTAGTGTGGGTTACGTCTCCGGGCCTGGTGTCAAGAGTGGGGAGGTTGCTTCATTAAATGTTGCAAGATTATGATGAGTACATGATGCATTCTTTGTTAATACAAGGAAGAACTTCCTCAACTGGAGTGGCATGTCTCTCCACGAGATGTTCTCCTATAAGAAATATCACTCTCAAAATATCTCCATCAGCATGAAAAAATATCAAACTCTCACATGAAGTGACATACAAGGATCCTCCAACATAGTAGTAAACAAGGATCTCAACATCAAAGCATCATCTCAGCAAAAATAAAAGTAGACATGTCATTAGTGCATCTTATACCTCCACATCCGGGGATGGTATGAAAATGCATACCTCTGCTAAAGAAACAGACGACGTGGTTGAATGCCTAGTGAAAAGCTGTGAAATATGATTGTAAACTCGATCCCTTTCTGAGTCGGTCAAATTTGGGCTCCCTAGGAATCTCAAAGATTCCTCAAAGACTCTCTTTTGTAGGCTGACTAACATTTGGTTACTCAGATAAATAAATTGATCACACCATTACATTCCTTGCGAAAAACTGAGAAGAATGAGTATAAATTTGGTTTAGTTATTAAACTGTCAATTTCAGGCCTCCGGGGAATATTAAAGAATCCTCGAGATTCCACAAAGATTCGTTTCTACAGAGTGACTAAAATTATGCTACTTATATGAGGAAATTGATTGCACCACTAGAATCCTAATGAAATTATGAGTAATATGAGTACAAAGTTGGTATGTTTCTAACACTGTTAAAATTTAGCCTCCAATGGAATCTTTCAGATTCCTCCAAAATTCCTTAGATCATGGTTCCACCTCCTCAGTTTGCGTGTCCTCTCAAGGTTCCATGAATGCTTTGGGTTCCACACTGCTCTCCCCCAACACACAAATGATTGATCGTTAAATAGTTTCATGTCGGAAAGCTAACCAACATGATAAGTTGGCATCATGGTTGGTATGAACATATTAAGAATTGGAAGTTCCTGTGAGTGACGAGTTCAATGCTTGCCCCACATCAATTTTAAACATTTTTTTGTTTGAATTCAATTCCATTCTTTGGTTTGCAGCAGCCATATATAACATTATATATAACCATCTAACAATTTTTCATATAATTATTCACCCTTTTACCGTTTAACGACAAATTATTGTTGGTTCCAACCGCATACACATTAATACATAACCTCTCGTTCAATGTGCTTGTTTCTGTCATTATAACATATGGTATTAATTAACCATACTTGTTGGGCCTTTAAACCATTATAACATCCCACCATAAACGACCCTTTAAAATTATTCGTTGGTTTAGTTTCTTTTATGGATTTTTGTTAATTAGTTAAAATAAACTATATGATTTTGTTTTATGTGGTTATATATTTCTATATTCTTTTAAAATGATTTGTTTTATATATTTTATTTTTTAATATGTTTTGGTTTTTGAGATTTTAATAATATTTGTTTTTGTCTATTTCAAGGACAAGGAGCTAATGATTGGGTTCCAAGTGTCAATAGTTAATTGGCTAGTTAAATGTCACATAACCTTTGTGGGTTCCATGTAGTATATTATAAGCCCCTTTCCTGTATAACTTTCGAACTTTCGACTGCGATAAGTTGCTCATATGGACTCAGATTTGAGTTCCATTCGCGTCATTGGATTCAGAACAATAGGATCTATGAATTGGACTTAGTTTCACTGAGAGTTGAAGACTTCAATTTTTGAGCCTTTCTGGAGCCATTGGGGTCATTCCTCCCCATTGAGGAGCTTTTGGTCCTCCAAAAGCATGAACATTATCAACAATCTATTTTACTCCATCTACACAACAAGTTCCCTGACATGCCACACTTCTTTCTCCTTTAACTTTGTTTTTCGGAGCCATAAGTGATGAACCGACACCTACTCTCTATGCAAACCTATAGTACATCTTGCAAAATACAAGTTCAATTAGATGACCTATCTTGACCAAATCAAACCCCATACTTGCCAAGAGATTATAACACATTCTATGGTCAAGTTTACATTAGAATCACAACAGAAACTGATACCCTAGATATCAACAAAAAAAAGGCCAAAAACATCATCATGTTGCTTTCATAAGTGATGGAAAACACATCATCACTTTTACGATCATTTCACAACATATGATTTACAAAAGTGTGGCTACAACAAGCTACTATAGCTAATAAAACCATCTCTCACTCATCAAAGTGAATGGATCATCATTCTGGAGCTGATTTGTTTATTGAAAAGCTTCATTGAATGGTTCTTGCACAGGTGCTTCGTCCTTCTTGAGATGTTGTTCTAGTTGGAGCCCCCAACATGTAGCTCTCTTATGTCTATCTCTATTGCAATGACTACAAAAAATATTCTTCCTCCAGACCTGCTTAACCTTCGTCCTTCCTTGATGTGGAGAAGGCCTTTCATGCCTTGTCTTCTTTCTTGTTGTCATCCTCTTCCAACACTCAAAAACCACATGGTTATATAAGCCACAAAAACTACATTATTTTTTATGCCACAAATTGTGTTCATTCTTAATAATATGCTTTTAATCAAAAACATAGTTACCAATCAAACAAAAAAATGACATGGTACCCGTTTTTTTGAGGTAGCAAAAAATCACTCGATTTTGAAAAATGGTGATTCAGAATACACATTTTTTTAGAGCATATTTTTACCACTTTAATTTTTTTTCAAGTATCAAGTATGAACAATTTTATTAAATGTTAGTGATTTTCACGCTGATTTTGAAAAGTGTTGATGGAGCATCAACACATTTTTTTACAGCATCAACATATTTTTTAACAGGGCTTATTTTTGACACTTTAAATTTTTTTTATGTATCAAGTGTGAATTTTTTTTTTTTGTTAGTGATTTTCATCTTGATTTTGAAAAGTGTTGATGAGCATCAACCCTTTTTCTTTGAAGGGCTTAGTTTTTACACTTTAATTTTCTAATGAATTAAGTGTGGATAATTCTTTTTAAAAGTTGGTGATTTTCATGATAGTAATAAAACATAAAAATAAAAAAATAAAAAAAAAAGACAAAAAAATGACCAAAAAAATCAAATACAAAAAATATATAAAAAAAAGAAAAAGAAAAAGAACCTATAAAAATGAAAAAAAAACCAAAATTAACTTGTAAAAATAAAAAAAATTGAATAAAAAAATAACAAAAAAAAAATCAAAAATGAAATTTCATATATATAATTTAAAGAAAAACAAATTAAACCAAAAAAAAAAAAATCTAAAAACATTTTTTTAAGTTAAGAAAACAAATAAAAAAAACCTCATTTAAAAAAAAACTTTAAATAATTACCAAAAAATTAAAAAAAAAAATTAAAAATTAAAAAATATTTAAATTAAAAAATTTAAATAAACAAAATTAAAAATTAAAAATTAAATTAAATTAAAATTTAAGAAATATTTTTTAAATTAAAATTATAAAACTAAAAAAAAATTAAAAATTCAAAACATTACAAAAAAAATTAAAATTCAAAATAAAATAAAATAAAATATAAAAGTAAAAAAAAATAAATAAAAAAATATAAAAAAAAACAATTAAAAAATAATAATAAAAAAGAACATTTAAAAAAAATATTAAAAAAAATAGTTAAAATAAAATAAATCGTATTAAAAATAATAAAAAAATTAAAATAAAATCAATAAAACAAAAATCGTTCCCCCTTCCCGGGCCACCT
The DNA here is from genome assembly GCA_031772625.1 of Pinus tabuliformis. NCBI lineage: Eukaryota > Viridiplantae > Streptophyta > Pinopsida > Pinales > Pinaceae > Pinus > Pinus tabuliformis. Next base: position 416,810,242 of record CM062815.1, read on the forward strand.
CCCCTCTCCCTCTTCCTCCTCCTCGGCCCTCTTCTCCCCTCTCCCCTCGCTCCCCCTAACCCTGTCACTCCCTCACCTCCCTCCGCTCCCCTCCCCACCCGGCGCTCCCCGCCCGCCCGAACCCCCATCCAATAGCCTCTTTGCTGCTGGCTGGGGGCCCGTGTCGGCAGGGGGCGGGGGAGGTGGCTGAGCGAGGGTCTGATGGGGACAGGACGGGTGAGGGTGGGCGGTGGGGGCAGGTGAGGGGGAGGAGGGAGGGAATGGGAGAGGGGAGAGCCGAGGGTGGAGGGGAGGGATGCGGTGGGGAAGGGAGCAGGGGGAGGGGAGAGCGGAGGAGAGGGACTGAAGGGGAGAGGAGGAGGGCGAGGGGTGAGGTCGGGTGTGGAGGGGAGGAGGTGGAGGAGCGAGGTGGGGTGCAGAGGGGAGGAGGGGGAAGGGCGAGGTGGGCTCGAGGAGAGGGGGTGATTTTTATTTTATTGTTTTTTTTAAATGTTTTTTTTTTAATACGATTTCTTTTAATTGTTTTTTTAATATGATTATTTATTTATTTATTTTTTAATTTTTTTTTAATATGTTTTTTTAAATGCTTTTTTTAATACAATTTTTTTAATATATTTATTTTAATTGTTTTTTTATATTTAATTTTTCTAATTTTAATTAATTAATTAATTAATTTTTTAACTTAAAAAAATGGTTTTTTTAATGTTTATTTGGTTTTTCTTAAATTATATATATATTTTTATTTTTTTGTGATTTTTTTATTATAATTTTTGTTCTATTTATTTATTTAAATTTTTCATTTTTACAAGTTAATTCTGAATTTTTCTTTTTACATGATATATATATATATATATTGTCATGAATCGTCCCCTTGCCAGCCTTGGCCGGTTGGGCCTCGGGTGGCCAAGGAATTTTTTAAATTTTTTTATTTTATTTTATTTTTTATTTTTTTATGTAGTATTTTATCTTTGTAATTTTTTTTATTTTACTTTTTTTTTTTTTTTTTTTTTTTACATGGGATGGTTAATTTTTTTACATTTTATAATATTTTTTTATATCATTACTATATATTTTATATATTTGGATTTTTTTGTCATGTTTTATTACTTGTTATTATTATTTGTTTTTTCAATATTGAATTTTTGTTTTCTTTTGTATTTTTGTGTTTTGTTTTTTCAATATTTAAATTTTTGCATTTCTATATATATTTTTATTTGATTTTTTTTGTCATGTTTTTTATGTTTTATTACTTGTTATTTTTTTTCAATATTTGAATTTTTGCATTTCTATATATTTTTTATATTTGATTTTTTTGTCATGTTTTTTATGTATTATTACTTTTATTAATTTTTAATTTTTTTTTTCAATATTTGAATTTTTGTTTTCTTATATATATATATGCCCTGATGCTTGTCTAGCCACCCAATCCCATTATGTGCAATTTGATAGTTGTTTTTTTTTTTTTTTTGCAATGTATCAAGTTGCCTAAATTTTAAAATTGCTATACATTCAACGTTTAAAAAAGATTACTCTTGGTATAATAACTCTTTTATTCAGGTGTTCATAAGTTTTTTTAGTCATAAAATTTTTCCACAATGTCATGCTTGAAATATTTTGAAAATTTAAGATTGTTTTGTAGTCATAATCTTTGGTTTTAATTCCATGGTTGAAAAATTATCAAGATTTTAATGTTTTTCTAAGTCGTGATATTTTATATTTATTGTTATAGTTGAAAATAGTTATAGACATGTTTTCTTAGCACCACGCTTGAAAATTGTTGGAATTTTAAGGTTCTTCAAAGTAGTGATATTTTAAATTTAATGTTATGCTTAAAAATCATTGGAATTTTAAGGCTTTTCAAAAACGTGATATTTTATCGTTATTGTCATGCTTGAAAATTGTTGGTAATTTAAAGTTTTCAAAGTCATGATATTTTATTTTTAAGGTCATTATTAAAAAATGTTGAAAATGTACCCTGAAAAAAAAGACTTTATTCCGGCATCAACACTTTTCGATTTCAAGGTGTTTTTTGCACCAAACAAAATGGTTTTTTATTGTTTTTTACTGTTATTTTTAAAAAATATTGAAATTTCACTCTGAAAAAAATGGTGATGCAGAATCAACACTTTTTATTTTTGGGTTGTTTTTTCATGTTTTTTTTTTGTATTTTTGGGCTCGAGTATCCATTTTGAGGTAATAGTTCACGGGAACTCGGTAACTATGTTCAAAATGAACATTAGCATAATGAGTCTTTTTATACCTCTCTTGGATGTCTATGGTGCAATCTTGGCAATGAGAGTTTGTCTCAACGCTTCCTTTGTAATGTGCACTATCATGGGAGAATTGTCATGTGTTCCCATCATCCTCTTTCCTTGATGATTTTGACAATGGCTTGGAAGCTTCTGCTACCTTTGAACACTCTCCTTTAGTGTATCCCAATCTTGCAAATCGAGGTTTCTGTACAACCTCCAATGGTTGAGTCATTCCTTGGCTATTAACACCAAGTCCTCCTCTTTTATATCCCATCTTGGTAAGGAGTCTCATGTCGGTTCCTGAAATGGGTACTTCAAGGCTTCCAATAAAAATAACATCATGTGAAAATGAAACTGAAGAACTATCAACACTATTTACCTCAGTTGTTGATTCTGAAGCAAGTGATGATGGCTTCACTAAGCCTTCATTACACTTCAACTTTTCCAAGGGCTCTTCCATGGCTCGTACTTGAAACTGCAATCTTTGTTTCTCCTCTTCTGATTCTTGTAGAAGTCTCTTCAATTCAGCATTCTCCGCTTGAAGGTTTTCCTTGATCTCTTCATTTTAATGATGGAATGAAGATGAACAAGAAGTATATTCACTCAAAGATGGAGATGAAGCATCATCCTCTACTCTCTCTTTCTCTTGTCAATCTTTTGTCATTTCTGCCTCATAATATGCATACATTATATCTACCATGTGTGCCATCCCGAGGAGTTCCTCATAGAGATCCTTGTGATCCACCATTTTCTTTCTTATTGCACAATCAATCTTTGGTTATCATTCACACTTGCAACTCACATCAACAAGAAGACTACTATGATACCAAACTTGATCTGCATTCTCTTAGCTACCAAAATTACCCAAGATCTTTTACTTTTGTGATGTTAGCAGAATTGCATGTGAAAGAGTATGAAAAACCACATGTGCAGACTCTAAAGAAGATGAAACATAAATGTAGGTTTTAACTCTGTATAGAAATTACCTGCATATGAATTATAAAACATAGAAAATAAATAATGCGAGAGCATAACACATAAAACACATATACACAGAAATTTTCCCTTAGATCCCAAAATTGGGACTACCAGCTTGATTTTTCATTATGTTCATTTCAATTTTACAATACATATATATACATGCCAAAGCATCCAATACCATAGACCGAAAACCATCGCGCCCAAAATCATGTGTGAAAACCATGCACAAAACCATAGGTAGGTCTGCCCACCTAATATAGGGTCCAAAAAAAATTCCGCAGGGCACTAGCCTGGACCTTGTAGAGGGGGACTAACTGTCCCCCTCAAATCCCCTGTGACCCCCTTGCTGCACAATTGGTGCAACGAAGGGGGGGCTCCACCCCCCCGATTAACTAGGTGGGCTAGTCATGGAAAGAATATAACACAACCCAACAATAAAAGAAACCATCAAATAAAAAAACACACACAACTTGATAACGAAGTTCACCTGGTGTAGGTTACATCTCTGGGCCTGGTGTCAAGAGTGGGGAGTTTGCTTCATTAATGTTGCAAGATGATGATGAGTAGATGATGCATTCTTTGTTAATACAAGGAAGAAATTCCTCGACTAGAGTGGCATGTCTCTTCACGAGACGTTCTCCTATAAGAGCTCTCACTCATAAAATCTCTCCATCAACATGACAAAATATCAAACTCTCACATGAAGTGGCATACAAGAATCCTCCAACATAGTAGCAAACAAGGATCTCAACATCAAATCATCTTCTCAGCAAAAATAGAAGAAGACATGGCATTAGTGCATCTTATACCTCCACATCCGAGAACGGCCTAAAAATGCACACCTTTGTTGAAGAAATAGACTGCATGATGGAATTTTTGGTGAAACTTTATGAAATCTGACTGTAAACTCAACCACTTTTAGACTCAGTCAAATCTGGGCTCCTCGGGAATCTCAAAGGTTCTTCAAAGATTCTCTTTTGCGGGTTGATTGACATTCAACTGCTCAAATAAAAAAATTGATTATGCCATCACGTTCCTTGCAAAAAACTGAAAACAATGAGTATAAAGTCGGTGTGGTTCTAAAACTGTCAATTTCGCGGCTCCAATGAATCTTAAAGATTTCTCAAGATTCCACAAAGATTCTTTTCTGCAGATTGACTAAAAAATGCTACTCATGTGAGGAAAATTATTGCATCACCAGACTCCTAGAGAAATTCTGAGTAATTTGAGTATAAAGTTGGCATATTTCTGACACTGTTAAAATTCAGCGTCCAAGGGAATCTTTTAAATTACTCCAATATTCCTTAGAGCGTGGTTCCACTTCCTCGATTTGTGTGTTTTCTCAAGGTTCCATGACTACTTTGGGTTCCATGATACTCTCCCTCGACACACAAATAATTGATGGTTAAATAGTTTCATATGAGAAGACTTACCAACATGATAAGTTGACAACATGGTTGGTGCACATATATAAAGGTTTGGAAATTACCGCGGGTCGTGTTCAATACCTGCCCATAGCAATACGTTTAACAACTAACTGTTGTTGGTTCCAACCGCATACACATTAATACATAACCTTTTGTTAAATGTGATTGGCTCTCTCGTTGTAACATATGGTATTAATTACTCCAGTTCAATGTGATTGGATCTGTCATTAGAACATATGGTATTAATTAACGGAGTGGTCTTTAAAGAGACTTTTTGGAAGCTTTTCCGGTGGATTTTTCCGGTCAAAATTCGGCAGCAATTTATTGAAATCGCAAGTTTGATAGCTAATTTCTGCACAATCAAAGCGTCCCAGGGGTTTTTCAAGGTGCTGAATCCAAATATGCAGTTAAAAAACCATTTTAAATAATACAAATCAAGATTTAACCTCAATTTTTTCCGCCGGATTCCCTCACCGGAATCTCCAAAAAGTCGCACTAAAGACAACTCCTTTATTAACCATACTCGTTGGGCCTTTAAACCATTATAATATGGCCATCATAACCATTATAACATCCCACCATAACCAACCCTTTAAAATTATTCGTTTGTTTAGTTCTTTTTTTGGATTTTTGTTATATGGTTAAAATAACCTATATAACTTTTTTTTATATTGTTATATATTTATATATTATTTTAAAATGATTTGTTTTATATATTTTATTTTTTTAATATATTTTGGTTTTTGAGATTTTAATAAAATATTTTTTTGTCTATTTTAGGGATAAGGAGCCAATGATTGGGTTCCAAGTGTCAATAGTTGATTGGGCAGTTTGCTATCACATAAGCTTTGTGGTTCCCATGTAGTATGTTGTAAGCTCCCCTTTCCTGCATAACTTTCCAACTTACGACTGGAATAAAATGTTCATATCGACTCGGATTTGAGTGTCATATGTGCCACTGGATTAAAAAAGATGGGATCTACGAATTGGACTTACTTTCACTAAGAGTTGAAGACTTCAATTTTTGAGCTTTTTTGGGGCGACCTAAATCATGGGGATCACTGGTGATTAATTAATGGCTATGGAAATTGACAAAGACAAAAGAGGCATTAATTGACATTTATTTATGAAAATAATGGAAAATAGAAGAAAAGGAAGGTGAAAGGTCACAAAATTGCATGAGGAGGAAAATTGAAGGAAAAATAGAGGAAAAATGAAGAAAATAGAAGCTTCAATGACAAAAAGGCTTATGAGGGTTAGTTCACAACTTTTTTCAGTCCAGTATTTGACACTCTCATTCTATTCTCTCTCTCTCATACTCTTGCACACTTACAAAAATCTTGGAGCATTGTTAGGGCATTCTTGGAGCACTCTCATTTTCATTGGATTTAGAGAAAGAAGACAAAGGAAGGAAGTAAAGTGCAAGGGAGCATCGGTATCAACAACTACAATATGATTTCCTTGTAGGTATCGAGGTGCATGTATGATTTCCATTGTTAGTTTTGGGATGCATGGTATATGCATGTGGTTATTTGGTTACGATCTATCATTGGCATAGAAGATTTCCTGGATTGATAATGGTTTTTCCTAGCCTTTCATTTCCCAGTGTTATAGCATCCTTTAGCACTCTTGTAGACTTGGTGCTCTTTTATGGCCCTGAGAAATCCCTTTTCCCATACAAAATTGATCTTATATTAAAAAATAATATTTCAAATTCCATACGTGACTCTTCCCACACTAAATCGTATACATACGCGGGTCCTATAACACTGCACTTGTGTATACCTTTTAAAATATGAAAAAATAAAATAAAATTGTAACAACCCTAGTGAAAATTCCATGTAATAAAAGTTAATAAAGGAAAAATAATACCACGGCCAAGGGACACTTATTCCAAACTGAATGTTGGGCAAATATATGCTAGTGGGCATCACAGGATGTGTGTATTGGCTAAGGAAATGGGTAAAGGCTAAGGCAAAGACATTAAAAGGAAAAAATGCATTTTTGGCACATTTATTTATGAAAATAAAGGAAATTAGAAGAAAAGTAAGGCAAAAGGTCACATGTTGCATGTGAGGAGGAAATTTAAGGAAAATAATGGAAAATGAAGAAATTAGAGGCCTCACTAATTAAAAGGCTTCTAAGGATCAATGGGAAAAATTTTGCTAACCTTTTGTCAGTTCAAGTTTGGAGCTCTCTCATTATTCTCTCTCTCTCACACTCTTGGTCAGTTAGATTTTTCTTGGAGCACTCTAGCTTTGGATCAATGAAGGAAAAGCAAGAAAAGGGAAAGGAAAGAAAGCAAGGATCAAGGAAAGAAAGAAGGATCAAGTAGCTTCAGCAAGAATACTTTCAGGGAACCTTTTTCATGTGTAATTTCCTAGTTGGTTTGGACATGCATGGCTTTGCATGTTGGTATATGGTTCTCTTGCTGTCAGTGGCATGGCTTTGCCAGGTTATGATAGTTATTCTCAGCCTAGCCTTTACTTTTTCCAGATGCCATGGTAAGTTGGGATGTTTATCTCGGTTTTGAGATTTGGTTTTCCAGATGGATTTTGGAATTCAGGGCGGAGGTGGTCTCAAGGTTCATTCCCAAAGTCCTAGGAATCCCTTGACCGGTTTTGGCGGAATACATGGTAAATACCGAGGGAGAAGTTTCGGTTTAGGGCCTAGTGATACGAGTTTGGATTATGGTAAAGCCCAAGAGACCGGTCTCATTTTAGGGCCTAGTGATCCATGATTGGAATGCAGTAAAACCTTAGAGACAAGGAGACGAAAAATTTCTCAAGGATAGTGATGGATTCCAGATGGCATTCCAAGTTTGGTTCGGTTGTGATCGGAGCACTGGTTTTGGCGTGATCGCGGTTTAGTGAGGGTGGTGGTGATTTAACCTATGGATTCCCTTTGTTGTTCTTGGATTGGTTTTTCTATGAGATCCCACATTCACGCTTAGAATATGGCATGGGAGTGACTGGTTGAAAGAGATATTTGGTTCAACCATGTTTATGGTCGAGTAGTACGTGGAAGTCTCGAAACTGGTCAGATTTCCCTATGATTAATAAAAGCTAAGTTCTCTTACTTTTGCACTAATTTATATGTGGATTTAATGGTTTTCATATCTCTGATATTTTTATGGTTTGATGTTGGTTATAATCTTGGTTAAATGGTTGGTTCATGTCATGGTTATTTCATGTATTTACTTGTAATTGTTAAAAGGATGGATGCAAGACCTAATTGATGAGATAATAGTTCAATGGAGAAGGAAGTGATCCTTTTGGTTATGTTTCATAAGTTCTTTTAGTCATTTATGCTATGTCTTGTATCCTAAACCTGTAGGTTGCATCAATGCCATGTGTTTGACAGAATGTCAATCCTGGTTGGGGATGCTCAGGCCTAGTCCTGAGGTTGATTTTTGTTTTATCATCTTGTTATCATGTCTTTGATGTATTCTAAAGGTTGTAGCAAGTTTTGGGCAGAGGTCAGGATCCTGGGATAGAAAAGTGGTGCAAATATCGGGGTCGCTGGCACAGGTTTACTGAGAAAAGTACACAGTCATTGGCACATAGGCCTATGAGAGCAACTTTGGGTTGTTGGACATTGTCATGCCTATAGCATGAGAGAGACCAGGGGTTAACATGCTTTAATCATTAGTGGGACTCAGGAACAAGATGTTTGAGTGGATAACATGTCTCCTGAGGGCATTGTTGCTGATGTGGATGAGTTTGTTTGATATGTTCCATTGGTTTCATTTCCTTAAGGTCACCAAGGAAGTTGAATCCCTTATAGTAGCCTCTCTCGTCGCATGTTTACCCCGGCTGGTCGGTTGCTTGGGTGGACCTAGGAGGAGGGGGTGTTACAGATTGGTATCAGAGCATGGTTGCACTCTCCTTGGGTGAATGTTTTGGTCATGCATGCATGTCAAGTGCATGTGTGTCTCTTACACCTGCATTCCATATGCTCGTTGTATTGCATCATGTTGATCATGATTGTAGTAAGGTTTTCATGAGGAACTTGATGTGATTTTGTGGGATGCATCATCGGAAGTATATGACTGGTTGCATATGGTTATATGTCACTTACATGTTGATTATATGTCGCTTGACTACATCCTTGTATGTCAGGTGCATTCTTGAATGTTTGATTACATGTATCAGTCTTGTAGGTTGGTTACAAGAATTGATCATTTATGCTCGACTACATTCATTTATACGTATGTGTAGTTGATTAGGCATTGGTTATGCATGTTGATAGTTGCATGTGACAATGTTTGCAATAGAGTAATGATTGTTGTCATGCATGAGGTCATAGCATGCATTGTTGACATGGCCTTTCACTGATGACTGGACCCTCTCTAAAATGATGTTTGTCCGTTGATACACTTATTTGATATATTTCTATATGTTGTTATAATTATGTTATACATGTATCATGCTAATTTGATGATCTTGCGGACAAGGTATCCTCCCCGAATTATGCTAAAATACGTTGGTTTATTGTGATTTGGTTTAGCTACCTTGTAGGAAAGAGATTAGATGGCTAGCAAGATGGTAGACTACATATAATCTCCCTATGAATCAGATGGGTAGTGTGGTGTGGGGAACTCTTCTGACTTGGAAAACACGTTGAGAAGCCTGAAGGAAGAAATAAGGAGTTGCAAAGTAGACAATGACAAAATCATGTAGGCACAAGTGAAACAAGCAGAGGTGAAAGAGATACTACTTTAGAGTTTGTCAGATTTGCAGTGACAGGGACTGCTTCGGATCAGCGATGGACATGAGGAAAAAACTAATGGAGCATAAAGCAGTAGATCTCCTAGTAGACACAGGTCGGATAGATCTGACACTATCAGAGATGGCAGGGTGTTGGACACTCTGGATAGGAAAGCTGATCGACACAGGTACTATTCCAGTTCTAGTTTTGATAGGCATCATGTTCATCATTGTTATCATCCTTACACGAGAGTGATAGGGGATACTTGTCGGATGAGTTTAAGAAGGAAAATCCACATACCTTTGATGGAGAGATAAATAAGTCACAGGATGGAGAAGCATATTTTTTGGGTATGAAGAAATTCTTTCGATTGCATGATTATTCAGAAAACATGAAAGCAAAGGTAGCCACTTCTAGTCTCAAAGGTAAAGCGCCTATTTGGTGGAAAGACATGAAGAATGTCAAAGGTATACATGAGGAATATTTGACTTGGCATGTGTTTGAAAGGCTCTTCAAGAAGAAGTACTTGTCAGAAAGGTACTATGACAACAGAGCTAAGGAGTTTTATGAGTTGTAGATGGGTTCTATGACAGATGATGAGTATACTAGCAGGTTTTTGGAGTTGTTGAGATATGTGCCTTACCTCAAGGAGGAGAAGGCCAAGGTTCAGAGATTCATCAATGGATTTCCAGTTGCATACAGAGACCGGATTGATTTCAATGAGCCTAGATCATTGGAGGAGGCCATCTGAAAGTTGAAGCATTGTTATGACCAGTCGAAGTGAAAATTTGAGCCTAAGAATGGCTTGAAAAGAAATGAGAAAGCTAAAATAAAATGGCCACTGAAGAGAGGAAGACCTCAAGATGCAAGTGAGAAATAAAATGCAGTTCCTTACAAGATATTCAATACAAATAAGAAGGGACATGGAGAGTAGTAGGCTAGAGGCAGTTGTAGGGAACCATTGCAGTGTTTGATATGTGGAAAGGATCATCGTAAGATGGGTTGTCCGCAGTATCAAAGTGGTGGTAGACCCCAAATCTACAGTGCTTAGGAGGCGCATAAAATTTGTGATGTTGGTCATAGCATTCCTCGGATCTATGCATCTATGGACAACAAGCAGGAGGATCATCGGGCATCTATCATTGAGAACGATGGTAAGCTTTGTGATCAAGTTGTTTCCATTTTGATTGATCCTGGATCTAACTATAGTTATATTACTCTTGTCCTTGTGGATAAGTGTGGTTTGAGAAAAGAACTGCATGCAGAATCTTGGTTGTTATAGTTGGCTACAGGTATGAAGAAGTGAGTTCATGATTGGATAAGAGCTTATGCATTTGAGTTAAATGGCATGCCTACAGAAACACATTTAAATGTACTTCCATTGGATTCATATAGTATGCTTTTGGGTATGGATTGGTTATACCTTCACAGAACAAAAGTGGATTGCTTCGACAAGGCCATTGAGTGTGTGGATGATAGTGGGGAAAAGAGGACTTTTTACGGGAAGAAGAAGCCTACATTAGTGAGGATGCTTATCGCTATGAAGGCTAAGAGTAGTTGCAGAAAAGGTTGTGTGATGTTTGTAGTACACATTTCCAGTGGCAAGGGTAAGGAGATTGAGGATGCATATGTGTTAAGCAGGTACACAATTTTGCAGCAGTTTCAGGATGTATTTCCTGAGGACATTATAGAATTTCCACCTCACAAGGAGGTAGAATTTTCTATTGAGTTGGTACCAGGGGCAACCCCAACATCAAAAGCACCTTACATGATGAGCACAGCTGAGTTGGTTGAGTTAAAGGTTCAAGAAATGTTGGACAATGGGTACATTAGGCCAAGTGTATCGCCTTGGGGTGCATCAATGTTGTTCGTAAAGAAGAAATATGGTACTCTCATATTGTGCCTTGACTAAAGGCAGCTGAATAAGGTAATGATCAAGAACAAGTACCCGTTGTTGAGGATTTATGATTTGTTTGATCAATTGAAGGGAGAAACAATGTTCTTTAAGATCGACCTGGAGATTTGGATACCATCAGGTACGCGTTAAGGAAGAGGATATCTTAAATACTGCGTTCAGGACCAGGTATGGGCATTATGAGTTTGTTATTGTTCCATTCGGTTTCACTAATTATCCACCTACATTTATGTGTTTGATGAATAGTGTGTTGCATCCTTATCTGGACAAGTTTTTTTATTGTATTCATTAATGACATACTAGTATATTCTAAGAATGAGGAAGAATGTGCCAAGAATTTAGTAGCAGTGTTGAGATTGCCAAGAGATAATCAGTTTTATGCTAAATTTAGCAAGTGCAACTTATTTTAGATTGAGGTACATTATTTGGGGTATGTTGTCTCCAAGGATGGCATAGCAGTGGATCCAGAGAAGATAAGGGCCATCATGCAGTGGGCAACTCTTAATAATGTGGATGAGGTGAGATAATTTATGGGATTGGTAGGTTACTTCAGGAGGTTCATTAGGAACTTCTCACGCATTGCATATCCTATCATATCATTACAATGGAAAGGCGAGAATTTCAAATGGACAAAGGAATGTGAGGCTAGTTTTGAGTAGCTTAAGCAGTTGTTGACACATGCGCCAGTGCTAAAGATTTTTGATCCAGACAAGGAGTTTGTAGTGTGTACAAATTCTTGCAAGAGAGGACTTGGAGGAGTTCTCATGTAAGAAGGACAGGTAGTGTGCTATGAGTCATAGAAACTAAATAAGCGCGCGAAGAACTATGCAACACACAATCTTGAGCTAGCAGCGATTATACATGCATTGAAGATGTGGAGGCCCTATCTTCTTGACAGGAGGTTTACATTGCTGAGTGATCACAGTGGGTTGAGGTATTTGTTTGATCAGCCAAATCTAAATTCCAGGCAAGCTAGATGGTTGGATACCCTTAGTGAGTTTGAATTCGATATTATATACATCAAAGGGAAGGAGAACTGGGATGCAGATGCTCTTAGCAGGAAGGTACATGTAAATCATATAGTAGCTATAAGCTCTTATGGGACAGAGTTACAGGATAGGATCTTGCGAGCAGGACAACGGGTTCAAAAATACATGGAGCTTATGCATAGGTTACAACAGGGTATAGGTATAGGTACAAGTTCAGGTGTAGGTATAGGTACATGTGATCAGGATGCAAACTATCGTCTCACGACAGATGATTTGGTGAGGTTTAGATACAAGATTTATTTTGCCGAACTTCAGTGAGATCAAGAAGCTTATCTTGAGGGAGTTTCACGCCAAGCCATACTCGGGTCATCCAGGATATCAGAAGATGTTGACGATAGTGAAAAAGTTCTACTATTAGCCGAATTTGAAGAAGGAAGTGGCATATTTTGTGGCTAGATGTTTAGATTGTCAACAAGTTAAGGCGGAATGTAAGCATCCAATTGGTTTACTACATCCTATAGTGATTCCAGAATGGAAATGGGAGGTAATTTCCATGGATTTCATTACATGTCTTCCGAGGAAAATAAAGTAGCATGATTCTATTATGGTCGTGGTTAACCAGTTGAGCAAGGTAGATCATTTCATTCCATTAAATACTACATATTCAGATAGTGAGGTAGCATAGGTGTTCATTAGAGTGATAGTTAGACTGCATGGTGTTCCAAAGAATATTTTTTTGGACAGGGATGCAAAGTTCACTTCCAAGTTTTGGAAGGAGCTATTTGCAAGTTTGGGTACAGAGTTGGCCTTCAGTGCAACTTATCATCCACAGACATATGGACAGACAAAGAGGGTCAATAGGATCTTGGAGGATATTTTGAGGATGTACGTGATGCACCAACAAAAGAAATGGGAGGAGTACCTTCTATTCGTTGAGTTCGCATACAACAATAATTATCAAGAGTCATTGAGGATGGGTCTTTCGACACATTGTATGGACTAAGTTGTAACACTGCCATAAGTTGGAGTGAACATGGTACTTATTGGATCAGACATGTTGGAATACATGGAGTAGGAAATGAAGGTTATAAATAAGAATCTAAAGACATCATTAATAGACAGAAGAGTTATGTGGATCAACACAGGATAGACAAAAGCATTATGCGGATCAACACAAGATATACATAAGAGTTATGTAGATCATCACAAGGTGTTCAAGGAGTTTTAGGTTGGGGAGCATGTGTATTTGTGCATCAAGCCCAAGAAAATCTCTTTGAGGATTGGTTCATGTGTCAAGCTGGCACCACGATATTGCAGGCCTTTAGAAATCCTTGAGGATTGGACTTGTGGCATGTCGACTTGCATTGTCTCTAGCAATGAAAGCCCATGATGTTTTCCATATTCCATTTCTTAAGAAGTATATAAAGGATGTTGATCATGTTATTGATTGGTTTGTATTGCAGGTGGAGCAAGAAGGATAGTTCCAGCCGGAGCCTCAGTGCATATTGCAATGGAAACATCTCATGCTCAGGAACGAAGCCATAGAGCAAGTTAAAGTGCAATGGAAGAACTTTGGGACTTAAGAGGCTACATGGGAGATGACAATTAGATGCGGGCCCTATATCCTTCATTGTTTGCGAGTTGAGGCAAAGCTATTTTGGTTTGATATTGGTATATGTTTGGCATATGTTTTGCTGATGTTCTGGTATATGTATGTATATGTATACAGATGTAAATACTTCCATGAGCTAAGTTATAAAGATCCGATAAGTGGTATGGGTGTCATGTTATTATGGTTGTTATATTGTCATGTTTTCATGATGTTTTTCTTTGAGCAGGTCTTTCATTGTAAATACTACAACGAGGTAAGTTATAAAGCTCCATAGCCAATATGTTTGCTTTCTAGTGGTTTTGTTGAGGTCTTGGTGTGGTTTAACACCGAGGATAGTGTTCCCCAAGGGGGAGGGTTCTATAATAGCCTCGGTAAAAATTCCATGTAATAAAAGTTAATAAAGGTAAAATAAGACCATGAGCAAGGGTCACTTATTCCAAAATGAATGTTCGACAAAGATATCCTAATGGGCATCACTGGATGTGTGTTTTGGCTAAGGAATTTGGAAAAGGAATTAATAGGAAAAAAGGCATTTTTGGCACATTTATTTATGAAAATAAAGGAAATTAGGAGAAAAGTAAGGCGAAAGGCCACAGGTTGCATGTGAGGAGGAAATTAAAGGAAAATAATGGAAAATGAAGAAATTAGAGGCCTCATTCATAAAAAGGATTATGAGGATCAGTGGGAAATATTTTTCTAACCTTTTGCCAGTTCAAATTTGGAGCTCTCTCATTATTCTCTCTCTCTCTCTCACTCTTGGTCACTTAGAGTTTTCTTGGAGCAGTCTAGCTTTGGATCAAGGAAGGAAAATAAATCAAAGGGAAAGGAAGGAAAGCAAGGATCAAGGAAGGAAAGCAAGTTCAAGCAACTTCAGCAGGAATGCTTGTAGCATGGAAAATTTTAGGGGCTAATGTTCGCCCAGTGGGCTAATTTTCCTTGATTTTTCCAAAAAAAGATTCGCCAATTACCAATTTTTATAAAAGACGATTTGCCCAAATTTTAGAATATAAAATTATTTTACCTCAAAAATCGCCAACATTATATAGAGACTATATATAAAATCATTATAGATTTGAATAATTTTACAAATATATCAATACACATTTTATAGTTTGCATATTAGGGATTAGTGAGATTCGCCAATGTTTTTAAACTTCAAGAAAATTTTCCATCCTTAAAATTTTCCTTGGCTTGTAGGTAACCTTTTTCATGTGCAATTTCCTAGCTGGTTTGGACATGCATGGCTTTGCATGTTGGTATATGGCTCTCTTGCTGTTGGTGGCATGGATTTGCTGGGTTATGACAGTGGTTCTCATCCTAGCCTTACCTTTTTCCAAATTCCATGGCATGTTGGGATGTTTATCTCAGTTTTGAGCTTTGTTTTGCCACATGGATTTCAAAATCCAGGGTAGAGGTGGTCTCAAGGTTCATTCCCAAAGGGCTAGGAATCCCTTGAGCGGTTTTGACAAGATACACAGTAATCTTGAGGGAGAAGTCTCAGTTTAGGGCCTAGTGATCCGAGTTTGGATTGAGGTAAAGCTTAAGAGTCTGGTCTCGGTTTATGGCCTAGTGATCTGGGATTGGATTACGGTAAAGCCTGAGACACAAGGAGACAGAAAATTCCTCAAGGATAGTGATGGATTTTGGATGGAATTCCAAGTTCTGTTCGGTTGTGATCGGAGCACCAGTTTTGGTGTGATCCTGATTCAGGTGGATGTTGGTGGCGACCCACCTATCCCATTTGGACCCCCACAACTGTCTCTTTCAGCTTTTTCAGTTTCCTAAATTGTAGCACAGTTTACTATTTTTAGCAGTTTTTCGGGTCCTGAACTTCCGGAGCCGTTTTGAGGCCCTAAAGGACGTTTTTTGGGAAATCTAGGGCAACATGGGTCCATGCACCAATGTTGCCTCCCAAAGTGGTAGTACTCGGGTAGATATTTCTAACGAGCTATTGTACGCGTCAAACGGAGATCGTATGACAAAGTTACGACCCCGGGAAATTGATGTACCAATTTACCCAAACGGGGCCCACAATTTGGCATTTCATCTTCTAGGGTTAGGTTTTGGGATGTGAAGGGTTTTCCATTGTTTCTCAACAATAAATAGGTCTTCGAGCCTCATTGTAACACAGTTTTAGAACAGTTCAGAGGCATGTAGCCACCACATCTCTTCTCAGAGATAAGCTACCATCGCCCTAGCTGGTTTATTTCCATTACTGTTTGTAAGCATATTTCAGTATTTTACATTAATGAAATGAAGTATTATTTCCGCTGCATATATGTCTTTATGGTTATCTCTGTGTTTTATTGCGTTCCTGTTTAAATCCGGATCAGTGGTATCAGAGCGGTCTGCTTTTTCTCTGTTTTTCTTTGCATGTCCCCAACAAGGTCGGGATATAAGGAGTTAGGGCTTGAACTGGTCGAACCTTTGCAAGACCAGCCTCTAAAATCCCGACGGCCTCCCATGGCGGATGAGAAGAAAGACGAGGGGGCAGGAGATCCTATGAAAATCTTGCTCGAATAAGCCCTCGAGCGACAATGGAACGTGATGATGGACAACTTTGCCTAGATCCTTCAGCAGCTACCCAGAGGCGACACATCGGCTTCCAACAGCTACTCTGGAAACGCCACACCGTTTAAGGTACAAGTTAATTTTGAAATCCCCATCTTCGAGGGTCAAATAGACGCAGATGCCGTAGATAAATGGTTAAATCTGCTAGATGGGTATTTTTCTGTTCATGAATTTTCAAATCGGGAAAAGATTGTTTTCGCTCTTCTCAAAGCAGCCCCCCACGTCAAGGACTGGTGGGAAGCCTATTGCGAGCAGAAGGATGAAAGTACAAGCTCACCATTTTCAGCCACACCCACTTGGAATGACTTCCGGGATGCCATCAAGGAGCAGTACTACCCTGTCAAAAGCTACGAGGACAAATACATCAAATGGACCACACTGCGGCAGGGACGAGACCAAGATGTGCCAGAGTTCACAAACATTTTTCATACCCTTCGCACACAGTTGGGTATTAAAGATTCTGAGCTGCATCTGGTACTCAAATACCGTGGCTGCTTGCACAGATACATCCAGGAAGAGATGATGTTCTTGAACATCTCCTCGCTCGGCACGGCGTACCGATACGCTGTCAAAATCGAGCAAAAGTTCAAACAGAAGAAGCGAGACTTTGGATTTGCAAATCCGAAACCCAAAGGACAAAGCCAAGGTGGGGTGACCCAAGACAACCCGTCAAAGCTGCAAGAAAAGAACAACACCATGAAGCCGAAGAAGGACACAGGGAAGTGGTGTGAGTTCCACAAGAGTCCCACTCATAACACAAGTGAGTGTCGGACCATGCAGTCGCTGGTGGCTGAGTTGAAGGCTTCCGAATCAGATGCATGTTCCGACCCTGAGCCAGAACCCGACAAGGGGAATGGCAAAGGGAAGCAGATCATTGATGCGGATCCCAGCGCCACTGTTGCCACCGCCAAGATCCAAAAAGATGAGCGCGAAAATCTAGAGGAAGGGGAGTGTCTTTTCCACTCACAGATGTGGGTGAAGGGTTCGCCGCTACAATTCATTGTCAACAGTGGTAGCCAAAAGAACCTCGTTTCAGTAGAGGTCGTGAAGCGGTTGGGCCTACCGACTACACCACACCCACAGCCATACAGTATTGGGTGGCTTCATGAAGGATGAGATCTCAAATTTCGCCAGCAGTGCCACCTTCCCTACAGCATCAAGCCCTTCACAGACGAGGTATTGTGTGATGTTACACCTCTGGATGTTTGTGATGTATTATTAGGCCAACCATACTTGTGGAGGCGACATGCTGTGTATGAGCCAAGGCCTCATGCTGTCATTATTTCTTTAAATAATTCATTATACAGGATACCGGAGGTAGCCCCACCTACTGCCACATCTTTGATCACTGCTAAGAAAGGCAGCAAGCTCAAGCTCAGACCAGGAAATTTATCTGTCTAGTTCACTCCCAAAGTAAGGGGAAGATCGTTGCTACATCCATGACCCCTGCAAAGGGTTCCTCCATGCAGCAGCAGCAGCAAAGGGATACGGTCATGACAGAACACAGGAACAACTTCTCCTCACCCATAGAGATGCCACACAAGTTTCAGGTGGGCAACAAAGTCTGGTTGCATCTGCAGAGAGAATGCCTTACCAGAACCCATCAGAAGCTCAGACCACTCCAACATGGTCCTTACAGCAGTACCAAGGCTGTGGGGAACAATGCTTTGAAGCACAACATTCCTCCATTCCTTGGCTTGCACCGAGTGTTCAATGTGGACCATCGTCGACCATGTTTCCCACCATTTTTGGACACATCAGAGATTGCAGAACAGCTCACCAGAGACCCAGATCAGCAGAAGCTTCCTCATCTTAGGGATGAACTCAACGCAATGGGGACCATTGCTTCCTTAGGGGGGAGGAATGATCCAGGTAGATGTTGGTGGCCACCCACCTATCCCATTTGGACCCCCACAACTATCTCTTTCAGCTTTTTCAGTTTCCTAAATTGTAGCACAGTTTACTATTTTTAGCAGTTTTTCGGGTCCTAAACTTCCAGAGCCGTTTTGAGGCGCTAAACGACGTTTTTGGGAAATTTGGGGAAACATGGGACCATGCACCAATGTTGCCTCCCAAAGTGGTAGTACTTGAATAAATCTTTCTAACGAGCTATCGTACGCGTCAAACAGAGATCGTATGCCAAAGTTACGACCCCGGGAAATTGATGTACCAATTTACCCAAACGGGGCCCACAATTTGGCGTTTCATCTTCTAGGGTTAGGTTTTGGGATGTGAAGGGTTTTCCATTATTTCTCAACAATAAATAGGCCTTCGAGCCTCATTGTAACACAGTTTTAGAACAGTTCAGAGGCATGTAGCCACCACATCTCTTCTCAGAGATAAGCTACCATCGCCCTAGCTGGTTTATTTCCATTACTGTTTGTAAGCATATTTCAGTATTTTACATTAATGAAATGAAGTATTATTTCCACTGCATATCTGTCTTTATGGTTATCTCTGTGTTTTATTGCGTTCCTGTTTAAATCCGGATCAGATCCCGGTTTGGTGAGGGTGGAGGTGGTTTAACCTCTATATTCCCTTGGTTGTTCTTGGATTGGTTTCTCTATGAGATCCCACATTCATGCTTGGAATATGGCACGAGGGTGACTAGCTGAAAGAGAGATTTGGTTTAACCATGTCTATGGTTGGGTAGTACGTGGAAGTCTCAAACCTGTTTGGATTTGCCTATGATTAATAAAAGCTAATTTCTCTTAATTTTGCACTGATTTATATGTGAATTTAATGGTTGTCATATCTCTGATATTTATATGGTTTTATTCTGGTTATAAGATTGGTTAAATAGTTGGTTCATGTTATGGTTATTTCATGTATTTACTTATAATTGTTAAATGGATGGATGCAAGACCTAATTTATGATATAATAGTTCAATGGAGAAGGAGGTGATCCTTCTGGTTATTTTTCATAAGTTATTTTAGTCATTTATGCTATGTCTTGTATCCTAGACCTATAGGTTACATTGATGCCAAGTGTTTGACAGAATGTTAGTCTCAGTTGGGGATGCTTAGGCCTAGTCCTAAAATTGATTTTTTATTTATCAACATTGTTATCATGTCTTTGATGGATTTTGAAGGTTGTAGCAAGTTCTGGGCAGAGGTCGGGATTCTTGGCTAGAAAAGTGGCCTAAACCTCGGGGTCACTAGCACAGGTCTGCTGAGAAAAGTCCACAGTTGCTGGCACATAGGCTTACGAGAGTGAATTTGGGTTGTTGGACATCATCATGCCTATAGCATGAGAGTGACCAAGGGTTGAAACACTTTAATCATCAATGCAACTCAGGGATAGCATGTTTGAGTGGCTAACATGTCGCTTGAGGGTGTTGTTCCTAATGTGGATGGGTTTGTTTAATATGTTACATTGGTTCCATTTCCTTAAGGTCACCAGGGAAGTTGAATCCCTTATAGTAACCTCTCTCGTCCATGTTTACCTCAGCTGGTTGGTTGCTTTGGTGGACTTGGGAGGAGGGGGTGTTACAGAAATGCTATTTTTCGGTCTGGTTTTAAGGGTTTTACAAAGATCCCACCTACAGGAGCTTGTGGAACAACTGAATTAACCAATTTTAGGTGGTATATATACACCCCTTGGGTAGGCCTAATTCATACAAGAGAAAGGATATCGACATTATACCCATTTTTCTCTGAGATGAAGTTTTTCTTTCCCTTTCCTCCTGCACTCCCAGTCTCTAGGAAACCCTCGTTTCCTTTGCAGAGATGTTCATCATCATTATAGCATATCCTTGTGCTTATTACAGAGGTTGTCTTTATGGCTTGGGCTGGACTGATCTAGAGTAAAGCTTCATTAGTGCCTTTGGCCTGGATCAGGTTGTACCTTTCCTGTACCTATTGTTGTTAATCAATAAAGAAGCTCATCTCTTGTTCCTAATATGCTATGGTCTCATGAATAATAGTTTATATGCTTATATATGATTATCTAACATATATTTTATATATGCAAATTAAACTATATATTATGTATATGCTTCTATGAATTAACTTGCAAGTTTGCTTGTTTTGGAAGAAGAAGAGGGTTTGGACCCTACAGGAACATAACCAAATGTAGGACCTCCGGGTGTGTTTCCAAATGCATTTTTTGTAACTCATATGCTTGGCATGTTTTTTTTTACTGCGCTTTGTTGATTAACTTGTTCTGCTCTATTGAGGCTTTCAACCCTTTCCTTAGGGAATTTTTCTTGCCAATAGAATTGGTGACTCCAATGGGGAATACTATCAAGTATTTCCTAGAAGGGTTGTTGTTCTTTGATCTGGGTTCGGTTTGTTGTTTCTTTACTTTTCCCACATTCTTGACTCTTAAGTAATCTAGTTATTCAACCTGATCTCTTCGATCTAGGCTGCCTTTTTTACTTTTCCTTAGTTTTCCATTTATACGTGTTTTTTGTTGTTTTAGATAGTAGCATATATACGTGGTTTCTTCCAAAGAAACAGGCATATATGTGTCTTTCTTCAGACACAGACACATATATATGCGGTTCTATAGTTAAAAAGTCACGTACATATCTGAAAAGTTGAAATTTTTCATTTTTGGCTTTTGCTGGGGGTTTGACCAAGTTTGTATATGATTTTTTGATATGAATGAAGACTGGAATTATCTTTTTGTCCGTTGTTGGCGGTGTTCTTCATTTTGTTTGTGAAAAGTCTATGTCAGCCTAGGGTTTGTAGTTTTTGAAGTGTTTTGTGTTTGAAGTTGTGTTGGGTCCCTATAATACTAGTGATTACCCCATTACTATTGTAGTTATACCCCTTATTTATATTGTTGTGCCCCCATTACCCCCATATTGTTATTAATGTGCCCATAGAATCCCTCTATTGTTATTTTTGTGGCTTTATATTATTATTGTTAGGTCGGCTGGATTATATTGTGACTCCATAGACTCCTATATATAGAAAGGAGGTTTTGTCATTTGAATCATCCAAGAATTGTTCATTTATGTAATGTAAAGGAGGTTGCCCCCTCGAAGAGGCTGAATTCTAAGGCGTTGATCTATCTTTTCTATCTTTTCTTGAGCTGGTTTCATAACATTTGGTATCAGAGCTTTGGATTCTAGGGTTTCGCTGCTCCAAACAGGTCATCGTGGAATTTTCGCTATAAATTTTTTTCTGTGACGTTTCAGAAGTCGCAAAAAAAACCCATTTGAGAAGAAATCGCGCTGAACCTTGGGTCCAAATTTCAAAGATTTTTGCGAGATATTTTCGGAGATATGATCTCAGGAAGTTGGTCTTTTTGCAGACTCCTGAATTACACTCAAAACAGGTGACCTGGGGAAAATCGTCATAACTTTCTTTCTGAGCATCGGATTGAAATTTCGTAAGAAGGTACAGAAAGAGGACGGACTTTAGTTTTATTTTATATATTTTTCAGAGTCAAAGGTTGAAACAGTGACACGTGGCACTTCATACAAGTTCACTCTACTGAACTAGTCTATAATCAGGTCACTGTGGGAGATTGTGCATAACTCTTTCTTGGAGAATCCAATTTGGTTCAGACTAGTGGCATTGGAAAGAGGACATAGAAGGCTACTACAGGTCCCAATTTTAGAACTGGATGATTCGAAATTACAGAGATACATCAGATTCAATATCAGGCTTCTACAAAGTAAAAAAGGTGTGTAGTTTTTTTTTTTATTTTTGCATAAGCTTGGTTTGAAGGAATTCAAAGGGCATAGTAAAGCATTATTATCGGTAACTGATGCCCCGAGGAAAGAAAATGCAAACACCTAGTAAGGAACCTGAAAGCTCTAGCATGACTCATGAAGAAGAGGAAGAAATGCTACATGATATATCAAAATTACAAGAACAAGTGCAACAAATGTCACGCTCACAAAAGCTAACAGATGCTAAGATAAATGGCGTGGAATCTAAGATAAAGGGCATGGAATCTAAGATGGATGATCTGAAGACAGATTTGAGGACAGATTTGAAGACAGACATGGAAGATTTGAAGACAGATTTGACAAATTTTCTACAAGAAATACTTACTAATGGTGAAAAGGTTGTAAAGGAAACTCATGATGTGAACAAAAGAAATGTTAATCATGATTCCATAGACTCTAATGTTGGATCGAAGACCCACCATATTCCAAAAATCGATATGAGGAAGTTTGATGGCAAGGATCCCGCCACATGGATATTACAGATGGAGCAATTCTTCGATCTCAATAATGTGCAAAACACACAAAAGGTACGTATGGCAACTTTATATTTGGAACCAAATCAGTTTGTATGGTATCAATGGCTTTGCTCTCGTAAACAATTTATCACTTGGGCAATTTTTACGGAAGAATTGATAGCACATTATGAGGATACAAAAAGCAACACTTTTTTTAGCCAATTGATAAGTCTCAAACAAAAGGGTTCAATAATGGAGCACATTGAGGAGTTCCAAAAATTGAACATAAGGGTAAAAGATATTCCAGAGGAGCATAGGATTGATGTGTTCATAGGGTCTTTAAAGGATAATATCCAACATGATGTTCGCCTTTGGGAACCTGATTCATTAGAGAAGGCATTCAGGTTAGCAAGAAAAATGGAAAGCAAAATTATGGCAACCAGGAAGCATACCACTCACAACTATAAAGACGGAAGTGTTGTTTCCCCTAGTCTTCCACAACCTATAAGGTTGACACCACAACAATTGGAAGAAAAAAGAGCAAAAGGGCTTTGTTACAGTTGTGATAGCAAATACACTAAAGGTCATAAGTGTGCTGAGAAGAAATTATTCTACATAGATTGTGAAGAGGAAGAAGAAAAGGAGCAAGAAAGGTCAAAAGAAGAAGATATACTCCAGGAACAAAGCCTAGATGAAGAACAAATAAATCCGACCATATCTTGTAATGCATTGGCGGGAATTACCACTCCTCAAACCATCAAGATAGAAGGACAAATCAAGAAGAAAAAGGTAATAGTGTTGATTGATTCAGGAAGCACCCACAATTTTATTCATTGTAGGGTAGCAAAAGAATTGAATTGCTTCCTATATCCAGCACCAGAGTGTCAAGTGATGATTGCAAATGGAGGAACAATAAATTGTCTGGAAAGTGCCATAATATCAAGCTATCCATGGGAGAATATGTATTGACTAGCCCAATGCTTTCCATTCCAATGGGAGGTGCTGATGTTGTACTAGGAGTCCAATGGCTACAATCCTTGGGTACAATAGCTTTTAATTTTCAAGAACTTTTCATCAAATTTTCTGTGGAAGGAAAGGAAGTTGAATTAAGGGGTATTGCAGGGAAACCAGGAAAGATAATCAGCTCTAATGGTATGACAAAGCTTCTAAAAAAGGAGCAAAGAGGTGTAATTGCACAATTATGTTCGCTAGATGTTTCCACATTGGAATCATCTATTTCTCCAGATCTCCAAAAAGTCCTGGACAATCATTCCAAGGTATTTGAGACTCCCAAAGGTCTCCCACCTATGCGTGATCATGATCATGCTATTCATCTGATTCCAGGAAGTGTTCCTCCAAACATCAGGCCGTACAGATATCCCTATGTCCAAAAAAGTGAAATTGAACGTATGGTTGCAGAAATGCTAGAGGCTGGTATAATTCAACCGAGTCAAAGTTCTTTCTCTGCTCCAGTAGTATTGGTGCACAAGAAGGATGGATCATGGCGCATGTGTCCGGATTATAGGGAGCTCAACAAGCTCACTATTAAAGATAAGTTCCCCATTCCTGTCATTGATGAATTACTGGATGAATTGCATGGATCAATTTACTTCACCAAGTTGGATCTTCGTTCAGGATATCATCAAATCAGAATGAAGATTGAAGACATTCCGAAAACGGCATTTAGAACTCATGAGGGTCATTATGAATTTTTGGTCATGCCTTTTGGCCTTACCAATGCACCTTCAACATTTCAAGGTTTGATGAATTCAATTTTCAAACCATTCCTTAGAAAATTTGTGTTAGTATTTTTTGATGATATACTAATCTACAACAAGTCTTGGAAGGATCATGTTGAACATGTTGACAGGGTGCTACAACTATTGGAGGAGAAACAATTATATGCAAAAAGATCCAAATGTTTCTTTGGAGTCCAGGAGGTGGAATATTTGGGTCATATTGTATCTCATGAAGGAGTTAAGGTAGACCCTAGCAAAAT
Organism: Pinus tabuliformis; assembly: GCA_031772625.1. Lineage (NCBI taxonomy): Eukaryota > Viridiplantae > Streptophyta > Pinopsida > Pinales > Pinaceae > Pinus > Pinus tabuliformis. Next base: position 416,834,840 of record CM062815.1, read on the forward strand.
TAAAGCCATTAAGGAATGGAAAATCCCCACATCCATAAAGCATCTGCGAGGATTTCTTGGGTTGACAGGGTATTATCGCAAGTTTGTTAAGAATTATGGGAGAATAGCAGCACCTCTAACAACATTATTGAAGAAAGATGCATTTTCATGGACTCCGGAAGCAACAAAGGCCTTTGAACATCTTAAAGAGGCAATGTGCCAAGCACCGGTCTTAGCTACACCGGACTTCACAAAAACCTTTATTGTGGAATGTGATGCTTCAGGAAATGGAATTGGTGCTGTTCTAATGCAAGATGAAAGACCCATTGCTTTTGAAAGTCGTCCAATCAAGGGAAAGTTTTTAAGCAAAGCTATTTATGAGAAGGAAATGTTGGCAATACTCCATGCACTTAAGAAATGGCGACCCTACCTAATGGGAAGACACTTCAAGGTAAAAACGGATCATGATAGCCTTAAATACTTTTTAGAACAAAGATTATCCTCTGAAGAGCAACAAAAGTGGGTCACAAAGATGTTGGGTTATGACTTTGAAATCATCTACAAAAAAGGGAAGCAAAATGTGGTGGCAGATGCACTCTCAAGAAAGGATGAGGATGTGGAAGCATTGTTGTGCGCCATTTCTATTATCCAACCAGATTGGATAAATGAAGCAAGGGAGGAATGGAAGAATGACGAAGAAGTGTGGGCACTTATTCGAAAGCTACAACAAGATTCCAGTACGTCTGATACATTTAGCTGGAAAAATGATTCGTTATGGTACAAAGATCGCTTATACCTCTGTAAGAATTCCCAGCTAAAACAAAAGATTCTTATGGAATTGCACACTTCTCCCTTAGGAGGGCACTCAGGATTTTTAAAAACTTACCACAGGGTTAAGAAGGAATTTTTTTGGGATGGCCTTAAATCAGATATTCAAAAGTTTGTGGCAGAATGTTTGGTTTGCCAACAAAATAAAGTTGAAACAATTAAGACACCGGGTCTATTACAACCTTTATCCATTCCAAGCCAACGTTGGGAGGAGGTTTCAATGGATTTTATCACAGGTTTACCCAAGTCTGAGGGAAAGAGTGTCATCATGGTGGTAGTTGACAGACTTACCAAGTATGCACACTTTTGTGCATTATCACATCCATTTAAAGCCAGTACAGTTTCTACTGCATTTATGGAAACAATTCAAAAGCTACATGGAAACCCAAAGATTATTGTAAGTGACAGAGATCCCATTTTCACTGGAAATTTTTGGACAGAATTATTTTCTTGTCTTGGTACTCAGTTAGCTCATAGCTCATCTTATCATCCTCAATCTGATGGGCAAACTGAGATAGTAAACAAATGTTTGGAAGGATATCTTCGTTGCTTTGTATCTGATAAACAGACACAATGGGTCAAATGGTTGCCTCTGGCTGAATGGTGGTATAACACTTCCTTCCATACAGCAACAAAAATGACCCCATTTATGGCACTTTATGGGTATCAACCACCATCCATCACATCATATTTAAGAGAAAATTCTAAGGTTCAGGCAGTGGAACATCACATCGAACATCAACAACAAGTCCTCCAACTCTTAAAGGATAACCTCGTGTTGGCACAGAATAGAATGAAACAACAGGCAGATCAACATCGCAGTGAAAGAAGTTTTGATGTAGGTGATTGGGTATTCCTACGGCTACAACCATATAAGCAAATGTCCCTCAAGCAAGCTAAGAAGGATAATAAATTATCACCAAAGTATTATGGTCCGTACAAGGTGTTGCAAAAGATTGGTACTATGGCATACAAATTGGAGCTTCCTGCAGCTTCTCGATTGCACCCAGTTTTCCATGTTTCATGTTTAAAGAAGGTTATAGGCGACAAGCTCCCAGTTCAAACAATATTGCCAGAACTTGACGAGGAAGGAAAAATTATATTGGAACCGGAAGCAGTCATAGAAACAAGAACTCGACAGCTACGAAATCGATCAATTTCAGAGTATCTTATCAAGTGGAAGAACTTATCCGCTGAAGATTCCACATGGGAGGATGAGAATTTTATGCAGAAGTATCCAGAACTACTCAAGCGTTGAGGACAACACTTTTTTGAAGGAGAGGGGCATGTTGGGTCCCTATAATACTAGTGATTACCCCATTACTATTGTAGTTATACCCCTTATTTATATTGTTGTGCCCCCATTACCCCCATATTGTTATTAATGTGCCCATAGAATCCCTCTATTGTTATTTTTGTGGCTTTATATTATTATTGTTAGGTCGGCTGGATTATATTGTGACTCCTTAGACTCCTATATATAGAAAGGAGGTTTTGTCATTTGAATCATCCAAGAATTGTTCATTTATGTAATGTAAAGGAGGTTGCCCCCTCGAAGAGGCTGAATTCTAAGGCGTTGATCTATCTTTTCTATCTTTTCTTGAGCTGGTTTCATAACAAGTTGGGTTCCAAATTTTCTTTATGAAGTCTCTGGCTATTCTATGCTTTTGGAACAAGTCTAGTTGTTATTAAACTTGTTTAAAACCCATTCTTTTAATTTCTTTTGTTGCAACCTTGAAGTTGGATTATTTTGTCTTTTCCTTGCTTGTTTGTGAAAGGTGTTTGAAATTCTTGGATGAATGAGAGATTTCAGTCCTTTGAAGTCTTTCTCATTTCCAAAATCTTTTGTATATTTATGATCAAATTATTTAAGGTCATTAAGTCTCTTATTCTGTGCTAGTCTTTAATCCTTGTGATAATTGGTGACAAATGGGATTTGGGTCTTTTTCATGTTGTTGGTCTTGAAATAGATACTTGTTTTCCCTTTCTGAACTTTTTGGTATTTTAAAATATTTAAAAGGAAAAAGAAAAAAATTGCTTTGTATTTCTTTTCTTTTGCTTTGTGTCTTTTGATTTTTGTGGCGAATGTGTGAATTCTTATTTTAAGGCTAAGAATATTTTTTCTTTGAGGAGTTTTTTTCTTTGGAGATTTTCTTCTCTTTGCTTGATGAATTGGCTTTTACTTTTGGGATCACTTTTGTTGTCTTTTGAGCTTTTCTTTGAGTCTTGCATTTTCATTCTAATGTGAATTAGGGTAGATGCATTTTAGACATCATTTAGTCTTTTTTGTTAGGTGTTTAATGTGTGAGTTCTTAAAAGAAAAAGAAAATGAGTTTTTGATTTCTTAGCTTTCTCGTAGAACCCGTGTAGAAATCAATTTCATTGAAGAAAAAGAAGTGTTACATTTGCATGTAGCCTAGGTTTTCTATTGATTTCTTTTGCATTATAACACTATTAGTTGCGCTTCCGCTTCCCTTGTCTTAAATAAAAACCAACTAAAATAAGCGCTTAAAATTAAAATGAACTAGACTTTTAATTTTTGTCATAGCAACATCAACTAGTCTAGGGAATTTATGGCCTTGGAATATGTGTGTGGATATTAAACTCTCCAAGGCCACTTAAAATGAAGTATAAAAGTTTATTAAAGAGTGGAAATCTAGCATCATTAAGTTGTCTGGGAAAGCTCCTCTAACAGAGGAGTTAAGCACGAGGACGTGTGAAGATAAGGAAAGAGAGACACCCCCTCTCCTACTTATTGGATCGTGTGCCCATGAATTTTCCACCTATATTTTGACCATGAGTTGGTGACCTTAGTTTCCTTTCCTAGGGACCACATAGGTGACTACGAGGGGGAATGCCCATGGTAGCTGAGGCAGATGTCGCATCACTTTCATAATATTCTGGAGGGTGCCCTTGCAAAGCTTGGGTACTCATTAAGGGCATTTTGAGGTCTAAAATGGGTCTCCAAAGAAAAATGTACAGCCAAAATAAACTTTATAAGAACTAATAGGATTTGAGATGATGATGTCAACCATGGGGGATGATTCACCATTTTCGGGGTAATAAAGTAAAAAGATTAAAAAAGAATAAAATAATAAAACTACTTTTTCAACTTGTATTTTGAACTTATCTCCCTAAGGTTTTACTCAAATTTCGAGTGAGGGTACTCATTGGATTCAAAATTTAATTCCTCATACAAGAATTCCCCATGTTTCATACTTTTGATGGACCCTTGTACATGAAAAACCAGAAATATATGAAAAAATGTGATTGCAATCACGTTTTTAATGTATTTCTCATTTTTCATGTAGCAGGGTCCATCGAAAGTATGCAACATGGGTACTCCTTGGATGTGGAATCAAAGTATGCATCCAACAAGCGTTCCCGCTTGAAATTTGAGTAAACCCATAGGGAGAGAAGTTGAATATACGAGCTGAAAAAGTAGTTTTTTCTTTTTTCCCTCTAAAATTTGATGATGTAATCTAATCTTATTTTATTATTTCCACTATTATTTTATAATTTCCTTAGGAGGCCCATTTTAGACCTCAAAATTCCCCTAATGTGCACCGACAAAGGCTATTGTCTGGAGGTTAGCGTAACTTCTTTTGATATCTTCGTTGGTAGCCATGGGCCCTCATCAACCCAAACTACCTTTGGGTGATCCTTATCTTCGCTTTCTTGTATTTTGGTGTCACGTCCTAATCACCCGAAGTGGAAATACCTGGAAGTTGTTTGCTTGGTTGTATCTTTAGGATATTTATGGTGAGTGATCTGTGCTCCTAGCTTACCATAAGTGATTTGAGTCTTTAATTTTTCTTTATATATTAAAGTGGTTGACCGACCAGTTCATTAGTCTAGAAGGCTTCATGGGATTTCACCTGTCAGTGTCAAGACTTCACTTAGAAGGCATAGGAGTAATTCTGCTCGTTCTTTTGGAACCAATGTTATCTAACGCAATGGAGACATATCCTTCTCCTAGGACTCTTATTTCACAGGGTGAACCTAATCTAGTCCATAATCTGGACAGAAACGCTCAGTGCTTGGTAGAGTACTCTTCCAATAAGAAGAAGAAGTAGAAATTGAAGACGGTTTGGAGCCTCTTGCGAAGCCTATGGAACCTCTTTCGTCTCATCTTCCTTACATTGTATCATACGTGGGTAGTTCGACTTATAGGATGGCTAGCCCTGTTCACTCTCCTTCTTTCTTCTCAATGGCCAATCTTAGTGGCGCTGTTGATACGACTGATGTACATACTCCTTCTTTAGTTGTAGTAGGAGGTACTATTCCTATATCTATTGTTACGCCTAGTAAAATAATTGTTGGCTCTACCTCCATGCCGATTTCGAGTGGGGGCACCCAACCATCTATTCCTTTCACTGGAGCTTATCCTTTCAGAATGCCATCTAGTGGGATTCTCTCAGTTTCTTCAACTTTACCGTCTGTTGCTTCCAAATCTATGAATTCGATGGCTACTAGTTCAGTACCTTTACAAGGTTTCCAATTTGGAAGTGGACATTTTCCTCCTTCCAATCCATCGTTGAATTTAGGATCAATTCATTTCTTTGGTCACACTAGAAGCATTAATCCTTTTCATGGGAACTAGGGCTTGGTATATCCTTCTATTAGTAGTTTTTGGTCTGGGAATATTTCCCATTTATTTGGTCAGTAGGGGAGTATGCCCTTCCCTACTGCTAGTACTTCAAAGGTATTTCCTCATTTGGCTTGTGCTTGGAATCCTTACCAGGGGCTCTCCCCTTCATATAATGTTCCGTCGAGAGGAAGTTTTCCTATGACTAGTAATCCTATAGTAGGGGGTGGATACCCTCTGTATACCCCTGGACTACAAGGTTTTCCTTATGGTTCAAGTGCTTCTATGAGTAACCCTTGGCAACTTAGTGCCTCTCAAAATCTAGGATACTCTTTTTCGAATGTTGGAAATTCCACTCTAGGATCTTGGAATTCTCCTATTCCTCCACGCTTACCATTCCTAGCAACACTTAATTTACCAGATCTTTCAAAATTGACTAATGATCTGATCCATTATAATCCTAATTGGCCTCCTGTCCCTACTAAACTTCCATATGATATTCCAAAATTTCAAGGGAAGTCTGGCGAGGATCCAACAGATCATATAACCACTTTCCACTTATGGTGCTCATCAATCTTCCAAATTGATGATTTAGTTAGGTTGAGACTATTCCAGTGCACCTTAACTAGAAATGTGGCTAAATGGTATATCAAGTTAAAAGGAGGGGAATTTTCTATGTTCAGTGACTTAGTTACAATGTTTCTGAACCATTTTCAGTTTCATGTCTGTTATGATGTCTGAACTGAACTCCTAACCAATTTTGAATAGGACAAGTCTACTCATATTTCTGACCACATTCAAGAGTGTCATAGAAGGAAGAGATTAATCAAGGCTTATATCCCTGATGAATTTCTTCTGGAATGGTTTTTGAAATCATTACAACCAGAGTTTTCTAAGGATGTGTCACTTTTTGGGGTGTTCACTGAAGAACAAGTTATCTTTAGAGCCCAATAGTTATAGCTCATTTATTTTGATCTAGAGTACTCTACAAGATTTTTCCTGATGCTCCTAGATCAAAAATCAATCTCTCTAAGACAAAACTAGGCCCCCATGCCGACGAAGTTATAGGATCGATTGATAGTAATACAACTAGTTTGTTGAATCAATTACAACAGTTGTCATTACAATCTGCTTCTGCAACACAAAATAATCCGTCAGTGTCTATTCCTTCTCAACCTTTAGTGGTTAATGTTGTTCAGTCCTAAAATCCCAACGGAAACTAATAATCCGATGGGAAGAATAAAGGACTTGGGAATAAAAAATATAAGGGAGGGAAGGGAAATGCTAATAAACCCAATGATGACACTAGTGAGGGAAAAAAGGAATCTAAAAAGAAGGTTAAGTTCCCATGTAATTTATGCAGTGGGGATCACCTTACCCATCTTTGCCCCAAGATTCAGGATGCTCAACGCTTGTTAGCTCAGCAAGGTTCTTCTAGTTCCTAGGTTGTGCTTACTAACCCTTTTCCCTAAGGGCAATAATTAATTGTTGGTGCGAACGCTACTACTGGAACCCCTACAAGGGGAAACTAGGATGGGGAATCTACATCGAATGTATATATGGTCAATTATCATGTTGATATTTCAACTAGAGATCATGATTATGAAGAGGCAAGAGATTCTAAGGCTAAAACTACATCCGATATTCCAGAACCTCTTCATATAGAGAGGCTTACAGGTGAGTCTATACCTCAGATGCCGAAAGGCTCCTCAAAATGATCTGTTTATAATCCCAATGCTAGGGCTGCTCATAACTATTCTATTGTTGAATATTTAGCTCAGAGCCCCTATGCTATGTTAGCATTAGAGGTACTCCAATCGTGTCCTATACAGAGGAGTTCTTTACTCACTACGATTGGAGCAGTTGACCTCAAAAACTCTATGGTAATTACATTTGATATGTCAAATGTTAAAATGAGACTCCCTCATCATATGGATTTTCAGATTAAATCTATGTATCATAAGAAGACCATCTTTCGAACTGTAGTTGATGAAGGGGCTTCCACATGCATCATGTCTATGTCATGTTGGAAAGCTATCGGGTCCCCTGAAGTTGTTCCCTCTCCTACTCTCTTAACTGCATTTGATGGTCATTCTCATAGGCCTCATGGGATTCTACTTGCCTTCCCTGTTTGTGTAGGGGGAAAGGTGGTTAACGTGGAAGTAGAGATAGTTGATGCTAATCTTGATTATAATCTTTTGTTGGGTCATAATTGGGTTTATGCAATGGATGCCATTGTCTCATATTTATTTCGCATCCTATGCTTTCCTCATGAAGGGATAATTGTTACGATTGATCAGTTAGCTTATTCTCCTAATGAACCTAATGCATCTGCTAACTCCACTATCCCCTTGGTGAAGAATACCAAGCAACCTGTTGAGAATTTAGGAGTTGGAATGTATTCTTCTTTGATGGGTACTTTTGATCTTCCATCTCCTGTTGCTCATGTCAATGCCATTTCATCCTCCAAGATCGTTCCTCAGTAATGTTATTTTAGAACTCATTATTTTTTATATCCTTGGCCCTTTCCCCCTCCTACTGCCACATTAGAAGAAGGGAAAGTGGGTGGAATGGATTATCCAATATCTACAACGCAAATTGCATAATCTATTGTTAATTCTACATATTTTGATCACATCCCTCTCCCATCAGAGGATGTGGATGATGATGTTGCGTCGGACTGGACAATTGATTCCACTTCAGCTATGGATTGCCTTAACATTGTTTTACCATTCGAAGAGGCAATTATAGAAGAAATGACTATTGTAGAAAGATTGTAGGATGATTTTCATCATCAGTCCTATTTTCTCCCTGACTTGCGAGAAGTTGAATCAATTTTTTCTATTCTTCTCTCTAGTGGAAGTGTTCATAATATCTTAAACCCTTTGGCTCCATCACATATTTTTGCCGAAGGTAACATGGTTAATATTTCAAAAATCATTTCGGTGAAAATTTCCAAGAATCCTAAAGTTATTGAGGATGTCTTCATCGAAGTTGAGTGTTCCCCTGAAGAAATCAAGATTTACATTGATCACTTTAAAAAGTTTTAGGTTGTATTCACTTGGTATCATGAGGAAATTCTTGGGATTGATCCTAGTATAGTTCAACATGAGATGAAGACTTATGAAAATGAAAATCCTGTTTGTAAAAAGCTTCAACTGGTTAATCCTAGGAAAGATGCAACTATCAAGGTAGAAGTAGAGAAACTACTTAAGGCAGGTTTCACCTACCATGCTCCTTTAACTGAATGGGTTTCAAATCCAACCCATGTTGAAAAAAAGCAAGGGATAATATAGGTATGCATCGATTTCAGGAATTTGAATAAACCATGTCCTAAAGAAAATTTACCCACTCCATTTATAGACCAAATTGTTGATGAGTGTGTGGGAAATAAAATATTTTCCTTCATGGACAGATTTTCAGGATATATTCAAATAACAATTTGTCTTGAAGATCAACATAAGACAACATTTATTTTCCCTTGGGGTATGTTTGCATTAGAAAAATTCCTTCTGGCCTTCAAAATGTTGGGGTTACCTATCAACGGTCTATTTCATACACTTTCCACAACATCAAGCATATCATTGAAGCTTATTTGGATGATTTAGCTGCTCACTCTTGCAAGAGAATGGAACATCCAAAACATCTTTGTTTAGTTTTTGAAAGATGTCATTATTATAAATCCCGTTAAACCCTAATAAGTGCATTTTCACGGTTACATATGGTCTGTTGTTGGGATTCGTCATGTCTAATGAAGGGATTAGTGTTGATCCTTTCAAGGTTGAGGTAATACTTCAGTTGCCTCCCATATTGAACATTCGTCAACTTTAAAGTCTCCAAGGAAAGGCCAATTTTTTTACGGATATTTATTGTAAACAACGCTGAGATCATGAAAGGATTTATGCGTTTACATAAGAAAGGAGTTCCATTCATTTGGGACAACCCCACTCAATTCTCATTTGATGCTTTGAAAAATGCATTGACCTTTGCTCTTCTTCTGAGTCCACATGATTATAACAGAGATTTCCTTTTGTACTGAGAAGTAGAAAAATAAACTATTGGTATGGTTATATGAAGCTAATTCCCTTAGGGAGCATGTGATTTATTATCTAAGTCGTGGCTTAGTTGTTCTTGAACTTCGGTATTCTCATATTGAGAAATTGGCTTTAGCAGCAGTTCATGCTGTTCAACAACTTCATCATTATATTTTTCTTAGAAAAACCTTTTTATTGGTTGACGTCAATCCATTTCAATTTGTTCTCAGTAGGCGAGTGATTGGGGGAAAATACAATAAATGGATTGTCATTTTGCAAGAGTTTGATCTCGAGTTTATGTCAGCTAAGTCAAATAAATCATTGGTATTCACATAATTAATTTCGGAATTTCCTTGTGAAGGAGATGTTACTTATGAAGAATCATTTCCAGATGAACATATTTTTTCTAATCTCTTCACAAGATCCTTGGTATGGAGACATCATTGTATATCTCCAAACTTCGAAGTTTCCTCAATCTTTTTCTAAGGATGAACGTCGAAAATTATGTCACTTGGCTAAGAATTATTTGATCATTGGTGATACTTTATACTGTCGCGGGATTGATTCAATCCTTAGACGTTGTTTAACCTTAGAAGAAGTTGAGTCAATTTTGAATGACTCCCACAGTGGATCTTGTGGAGGTAATCTATCTGGGCTTGCTACAACCCAAAAAATCTTGTGTGCAGTTTGTTTTTGGCCTTCGATTTCTAAAGATTGTATTGAGGTGGTAAAAAATTCCATCATTGTCAAGTTTTACTTGAAAAATTTGCGCTCATATAACTTCACTTTTTCCTATTATCATTGTCAGTCCGTTTACTAAGTGGGGTATTAATTTTACTACTTGTAACCCGCTTTTGACTAACGGCCACAAGCATTAGAGGAAATTTCAGCCTAAAAGTGCCCATGAAATTTTCACGTAATTTCCATGTTATAATATGTAAACCAATCAAAATCCTTTAAATTTAAAAAGAGGTATATGTCTTAAATAATTTTAATTTGTTTAATTTGGGTATTCGTGAAATATTTTATTATTAATTTTGGTATCAATGAAATATTTTATTTTTAATTTGAGTAGCCATGAAATATTTTATTAATGTTATTTACTTAACTTACCCATATGAATTAGAATATCCAAAAGGTTATTAATGCAATGTAAATCTTGATATCAATGAAAACATATAAATTAAAAATGTGGGCCCATTTGACATTAATAACCATACCTAACAAAAAACAAAAAAAAAGTTAAATATAAAATATATTTAGATAATTAAATATAAAATATAAATATATGGTTATAGTTAAATACAAAATAGTTAAATAGTTAAAAATAAAATATATTTATAGTTAAATATAAAATAGTTAAATAGTTTAAAAGTAGTTAAATAGTTAAAAATAAAATATAGCTATAGTTAAGTTTCATGGGGTTAATAGGTTATTACAGGAGGTTCATCACGAACTTCTCGTGGATTGCTTATCGTATCAGATCATTGCAAAGAAATGTAAGAATTTTGAATGGACAAAGGAGTGTGCAGTCAGTTTTGAGCAGCTCAAGCAGTTGTTGACACATGCACCAGTGTTAAATATTGCAGATATGAATAAAGAGTTTGTAGTATGTATAGATGATTACAAGAGAGGACTTGGTGGATTCCTTATGCATGATGGAAAGGTGGTATGCTATGAGTCACGAAAACTGAATGAGAATGAGTAGAACTATCTGACATATGATCTAGAGTTGGAAGCGACCATTCACGCATTAAATATGTGGAGGCACTATCTTCTTGGCAGAATTTTTGTACTGACGAATGATCACAATGGGTTGAGATACTTGTTTAACCAGTCGAATCTAAATGCCAAGTAAGTTAGGTGGTTTGCCACGATCAGTAAATGCTATTAACAGGTAGATACAGGTGAATCATATAGAAACTATGAGCTCCTATGGGAAAAAAATACGTGATAGGATCTTACAGGCAGGTACAAGTACAGGTACAAGTAGTGGTACATGTAGTGGTATAGGTACAAATACAAATGAAGGTGCATAGGATGTGGACTATCATCTCACGACAGATGGAATGGTTACATTTAGGGATAGGATATATGTTCTAGATAAAAGTGAGCTAAGGAAGGTGATATTGAGGGAGTTCCATGTGAAACCATATTCAGGTCACACAGGCTATTAGAAGACGCTAACAAAAGTGAAAAAAATCTATTATTGACAAAATTTGAAGAGAGGCATAACAGAGTTTGTGGCTAGATGTTTTGACTGTCAACATGTAAAGGCAAAGTGTAAGCATCAAAGTGGACTACTAAATCCGATTGCGATTCTAGAGTGGAAATGGGAGGTCATTTCCATGTATTTCATCATAGGTTTTCCCAAGACATCTAGACAACGTGATTCCATCATGGTTGTTGTGGATAGGTTGAAAAAGGTTGCGCACTTCATTCTAGTGAAGACAACGTATTCAACTACTGGTGTGGCACAGGTGTTCATCAGAGATGTGGTTAGGTTGCATGGTGTTCTAAAGAAGATTGTGTTAGACAGGGATGCAACGTTCACTTCCAAGTTTTAGAAAGAGTTGTTTGTAGGTTTGGGAAGAAAGTTCGCCTTCAATACATCTTATCATCCACAGACAGATGGACAGACTGTGAGGGTCAATAGGATATTGGAGGACATGTTGACGATGTACGTGATGCATCAACAGTGAAAGCGGGAAGAACATCTTCCATTGGTAGAGTCTGCTTACAATAATGGGTATCAAAAATCTTTCAAGATGAGTCCGTTTGAGGCATTGTATGGGCAGAGTTGTAATACTAACAATGTAAACTTTGAAACAGGAACTATAAACTCAAAATGGGAACTCTGGCCAAAAAATCCCGTAAAAACATCAAAAACAGTGCTAAAAACGAAAAGTGTTGGTGCTGGAATAACACATTTTTTTTTCTAGGGTAAATTTTCAACATGTTTTAAAAATGGTGGTGAAAACCAATTTTTTGTGCAAAAATTGTCCAAAAAACACCCTCAAAGCGAAGTGTTGATGTTCGAATAACATTTATTTATTTATTTTCAATCATAATTTTTGTGCAAAAAACACCCTCAAAACGAAAAGTGTTGACGCTGGGATAACAAAAAAAATTTCAAGGGTAAAATTTCAACATTTTGAAATAATGGCGTAAAATATTTTATCATGACCCCGAAAAACATTAAAATTTCAAAAAAATAATGAAAACATAAAATAAAAATAAAATTAAAACAATGAAACAAAAAAAAAAAAAAAAGTAAAAAAAAAATAGAAAAACATAAATTAAAATATATACTAAAAACAAAACATAAAATAAAAATAAAAAACAAAAAAAAATCAAACATAAAAAAAAATCAATCATAAAAATGTAAAAAAAAAAAAAAAAAACAAAATTAACCTATAAAAGATAAGAATTAAAAAACTAAAAAAAAATTACAAATTATAAACAAATAAATAATAAAAAAACATATTTGAAAAAAATGGAAAAAAAAAAAACAAATATGTAAACCATAAAAAATTTGGAAAAAAATAAAAAACAAACTAGATTAAACGAAAATAGAGAATTAACTCAATTTTTTTTTTAAAAACTAGTAAAATTAATATTAAAAACATTTAGGGAATACAATACCAAGGTTAGTGGGAGAGAGGGATGAGGAAGCGCCGAGCGAGGAAGGTCGAGCATGGGTTTTGAAAACTTAGGGTTAACAGAGACAAAGGTGGAAGAGAAACAGCGGCGGCGACAAGGGCAGGAGGGTAAAACTGCTGCACACAAACAGACCTGCGAAGACATAACACGAAGAGGAGGGTTAACAACGCTAAACAGGGCTGAAAGAAACCATGGAAGGGGAGCAGGGGAGGGGAGAGATCCCCTCCTACAAAAATATGGTGGCGGGCGAATCAAGCGGGAGTGGGATGCAGAGAAACCCAAAGGAGAATAGCAAAGACGCACCAGTATTGGGGAATCGGTGGCAAACAAAGCTTGGGGGAAGATGTCTACCCAGAGCCCAGAAGAAACCAAGGTATGTAATACCCAACAACAAACTTGAAGACTACAGATGTTATATGAGAGACCATGCTTTGATATGCAAGTTTGTAGGTTTTTGGCCGTCAGAAAGGGACCTAGCAAAGTGGATACAACAAAGATGGAAGCCGAAAGGGCATATAGATCTAAAATTAGGGGCAAAGGGTTTCTTTACAGTGATATTTGCAAACCTGGAGGATAAGGAAAGAACCTTTGAAGGAGGGCCATATTTCATGAATAATGCCGGCCTGTTTATGAGGCATTGGGAGGACAGATATAACCCGGACCATGAAAAGATGCTAGCAGCACCCATCTAGGTTAGACTATTTGGTCTACCAATGGAGTTTTGGGACCCTGATATCCTGGAAGGTATAGGTAATACAGTTGGGACTTTTGTCAAGGTAGCAGAGTCAACAAAAAGAGGGAAGTATACATCCTATGCAAGGATATGCGTCTATATGAATATAGCAGAGCCACTGCCGGAGTATATAGAGCTAGAATACCATGACGAAATATGGCAGCAACCAATGGACTATGAGCATATACCCTTCAGATGTAGAAGGTGCCACGAATATGGACACCTCTTCAAACAATGCCCACTGAATAAAGAAGAGGAAACACCAAGGAAACAGGAAGAAGAGCAAAGGAGGACAGAAAGGACAGATGAAGGGGAAACGGGCTTCCAGGAAGTCCATAGGAAAAAAAGGCCAGGAAAGGAAGTAACAAGGATACAACAACCTGCAAAACCAGTAACAGTAGAAAGCCAAAATAAATTTCAGGCTTTACAGGAGGAAGAAGAGGAGAACGGAGAAGATGACAACGAGGAGGAGCCAATGGAAATTATAAAAGAGACAAAGGAACCAGATCTAAACCAGAATAGTAAGGCAGAAGGAGGAACTGAGGAGAGCATGGAAATGACAACAGAACAAACCCAGATGGGGACAGATACACAGAAGGACAGCGGGAATGAGGAGGAAAGAATCATGAGAAGATTGTTATAGGACTGGAAAAACCTTGATGAAAGATTTATCCCGGAAGCCCAAAAACAATTGTATAAAGAAACATTCCAAAAATACAAGGAGAAGAAAGGAAGCACTTTAGAAAATCAGATAGATCAAATAGGAACGCAAGGAACCCAAAGCATGGGAATGGACAGCACTGGCAAAGGAGGCAGGAAACGAGGCAGACGGACATTGAATGAAACCATACAAGCGGTTGGAGAAATATTGGTCAACTCAGGTAGGGTTATACCTCTCTCAGAGGTATTTCAACAACCACACAAAAAGTTATAAAATGATAGTCACAAGTTGGAACATTAGGGGACTCAACAGAAAAGGAAAGCAGAGGTATCTAAAGGAGAGGATAAAGAAAGATAAGCCTAGCATAATGATAATCAAAGAGATGAAAATTAGCTCCCAACAATTAGAAGGGATAATAAAAAAACAAAAAATACAATATGAGGTAATGGGCCAAGATGCGAATGGCACAGTAGGGGGTCTTGTAATCCTCTGGGATTCTGAGGAGGTATTGTTTGAAAACTGGATAAGCTCTCCTAGAATCCTCACAGGCCTATTCAGAATGACAGGATCAGCAGAATGGATTCTCATCTCAGGGGTCTATGGGCCGCATATACCAAGGGATCGGAAAAATTTCCTCAAGGACCTGCAATCAACTAGAAGGATCTTCCCTGGAATACCGTGGATAGTAGGGGGCGACTTTAATATGATCAGAATGACAGAAGAAAAAAAAGGCGGCATAAGAAGACCGGATCAAAGCATGGAGGAGTTTAATGAGATGATTACAGAACAAAGACTGGTAGATATCCCAACAATCAATGGCAACCACACATGGAATAACTGAAGGGGAGGAAGAAATCAAATAGCTTCTAGATTAGATCGATTCCTTATATCAGAACAAATAATGAACCGGGATGTATTTGTAGATGGGTTCAGATCATTGGCCGATCAGGTTGGAAATAGATATTAAGAAAAACTCCTACAAAAGACCCTTTAGGTTTGAGGCATTTTGGCTCAAGAATCATCAATTCTTATCAATGGTAGAGGAATGGTGGACTCAAAGCACAGAAAAAGGAAAAGGGAAGATGCATACTTTTCAGTTAAAACTCAAAGAACTCAAAGGGAAAATAAAAAAATGGAATAAGGACGAGTTTGGGAATATAATGGTGGAAAAACAAAAGCTAGAGAAAGAAATGGAAGAGATACAACAAAAAATTATTACAGAGGGCAGAAATGAGGAAAGAAGTAAAAAAGAAGGAATTATAATAAGCCAACTTGAAGAGCAGAGGAAACAGGAGGAGGTCCTATGGAAACAAAAATCCAGGATAAACTGGTTACGCGAGGGAGAAAGAAACACTAAGTTTTTCCACCAAGCCATGATTCAGCATAGGCAAAGGAACATGATCTTTTCCATTAAAAATGAAGAAGGAGAAAGGATAATAGATCAGGAAGGAATTAAGCAAGTATTGGTAGGATACCATAGAGACATACTAACATAACCACAAGTAGACAGAGAAGCAGCCACAAACCTTATCTGTAAAGAGATCCCTAGAATAATAACAGAAGAACAGAATAAGGCATTGATGAGGGCAGCCACTTTAGAGGAAGTGGAGGAAATTGTGAAGGGTATGAGTAAAAACAAAGCGCCAGAACCAGATGGATACATTGTGGAGTTTTATCAAGCAGGATGGCATTTTCTTGGACAAGAGATTCTGGAGGCAATAGAGGAATCACACATGAAACAAAAGG
Source organism: Pinus tabuliformis (assembly GCA_031772625.1). Classification (NCBI taxonomy): domain Eukaryota; kingdom Viridiplantae; phylum Streptophyta; class Pinopsida; order Pinales; family Pinaceae; genus Pinus; species Pinus tabuliformis. The sequence continues at coordinate 416,851,072 of CM062815.1, forward strand.
TATGGCCAAGTCTTAATTCTACTTTCCTTACTTTGATCCCTAAAAATGCTAACTCGGAAACTGCCCAGGGTTTTCGACCAATTTCCCTTTGCAATGTAATATACAAAATAATTACCACTCTAATAGCAAAAAGATTAAAACCCATTCTCCCTAGCATAATCTCACCAGAGCAAATCGGATTTGTAGAGGGAAGGCAAATTCTGGATGGACTAGTAGTTACCCAGGAAACGATTCATTCTCTAAAACAGAAAAAACAGAAAGGAATGATGATAAAGCTAGATTTGTCAAAAGCTTACGATCGTTTAAACTGGAAATACCTCAAGGCAATCCTTGCAGCCTAGGGATTTAGCAATAGATGGATAGACTGGGTTTATAGTATGATATCAATGCCTATTTTTCAGTCATGTTAAACGGGGTGCCATCGTCAACATTCAATGCTACTAGGGGAATAAGATATGGGGATCCTATATCCCCTTTCTTATTTATAATGGCTGCGGAGGGTTTGGGAAGATATTTTTAAAAAGAGCTGAGGGAAAGGAAAATTAAAGGTTTAAGGCTATGGGGAAACAATCTGCCCACTACTCATCAGCAGTTTGTAGACGACATCATGCTCTTTGGTGAAGTCTCAATAAAGGAGGTAATGGGTATTAAAAGAATCCTGGATTTGTTTATTGAGGAATCTGGTATGGAAATAAATAAAGAGAAATCATGTACCTTTATCTTCAACACTCCGGACACAATCAAGGCTCATCTAACCAGAATGCTAGGGTTCAGACATGGGGAACTTCCAACAAAGTACCTGGGGAATCAACTAGATACAAACCCCACAAGAATGGCAAATTGGCAGCAAATCATAGAAAAACTCAAGAATAGACTTGCAAGTTGGTCTTTTAGATCGCTGAACATAGCAGGCAGACTGTTATTACTGAAATCAGTCCTCCAAGCGATACCAATTTACCCTCTATCTATCATGGTTGCCCCCAAAGGGGTCTGCACGAAAATGAAAGAAATCTTTGGAAAATTAATATGGGAAGGGCCAAAGCAGTAGAGGAAATGGGCACTAGTTTCATGGAAAAGCTTGACAAAAAGAAAAGAAGAAGGGGGTTTAGGACTGAGAGACCCGGACATTCTGAACAAAGTGCTAGGAGCAAAATTGTGGTGGAGGTGGATGAGGGGAGGAAATGACTTATGGAAGAGAATATGGACCCAGAAATATAATATGCCCGCAACAACGGCAGGCATCCTCAGAGTTGAAGAAACCCCAAAAGGCTCCACAATTTGGGAATTAGCAAGCCAGAGCAGAAACATCATAAACAATTATGCATTTTGGGAAATAAGAGGAGGAGGTACTGCTAGATTTTGGGAGGAGGAGTGGCAACAAAGAAACAAATTGGTCAGTATACAAGCCTTGCAAAATATACAGCAAAAAGCGATAAGGGAGGGGCGAGAACATGTAAGAGACTACTGGAAAGAAGGGGAGCCAAATGGGATATGGAGAATATGGAGAAAGCCAGAAGAATGGGATGAAAACATCGATCAAGAGCAGCAAGGAATATATATAAAAGAACTAGAATCAAGGAAAATCAAAGCCAGACCAGGACCGGATATTCTCAGATGGGGAAAATCTACGAAAGGGGCCTTTACAGTCAAGGAAGCATATTATTTAACAACTCATCAAGAGAGGGAGGGAGACACCGCAGAATGGAAAAAAATCTGGAATAGTAAGTGGTGGCCGAAGATAGCTATATTTGTGTGGCTAATCGGAAGAGAAAGAATCCTAACGTGGGATAAGATCCAGAAGAGAGGGTTCTTAGGACCCTCGAGATGCAGCCTGTGCAAAATGGGGATCGAAACCCAGGAACACATTCTGAACGCCTGTCCATTTGCTCAGCACCAATGGGAAGAGGTCAGAAGACTCTTCGGAAAATCAAATAGAGATCCCAGTGACATAAAAAAGACCATCTTTCAATGGGGTAAGGGACAATTTTCATGTAGGGTTGTAAGGAGAACTTGGAATCTAGTGGTAGGATTTGTGATATGGTTCCTGTGGAAGGAACGAAATCGAAGGATTTTCCTAGACAAGATCAATAATCCAGAAAGGATATGGAAAGGAATTCAAAAATCAATTAGAGAAACCGTTCTGGCTGAGACCTGGGAGGAGGAAGATTGGAAAGCGAACCCAGAAGAAGGAAGAATCTTAACAAATCTAAATATGGAATTCAGCATGGTGTATCCTAGAAAAAAAACACAGCAACGAGCTCAGACTCAGAGTCTAGAATAGTTCAGATACCCTGAGAAAAATTTCATTAAATTGAATTTTGACGGGGCTTCCAAAGGGAACCCAGGGCCGGCAGGCTTTGGGGGCATCTTTAGAGACAATGAAAAACACACAAGATGAGTGTATGCGGAATGGGGAGGTGAAATGAACAACAATGAAGCAGAATTGTGGGCTGTTTATCAAGGTCTAAGGATAGCAGTAAGGAATGGTTACAAGAATTTGGAAATAGAAGGCGACTCACAGATAATAGTGGAAATGTTACGAAAACTCAACAATGGGAAAGACTGGGAGCAAGTAGCTAGAAGCTGGAGGATGGCTAGGATCGTCCAAGACGTGGCTGAAATACTAAAGAGAATAGAATACAAAATCATTAACCACGTCAGGAGGAAAGGAAACAAGGCTGTAGACTACCTTGCAAACTGGGGGAGTAAAGAACAGGGGGAAAGATCGACAACAGCTGGCCAACAATAAGGAATAAACCGGGATGGGATGATATCACTTCCATAATCACTCAAGACCATGATGAAACCACAACTCAATAAAAAAGACACCCAGAGACCCCCGATCGGGGTGATAATGACGGCGATCAAGGCAATTACTACACATCAGGTAAGGGAGGATGACGAGGCAAAAGGAATTCAGGTAATGATGAAGGCGGACAGAGGGATCACCAGAAAGGGTATCATCTCGAGGAGGGACGGCGATGAAGTAATGAAGGATGAAGCTGGTGGAGGTAATGCGGCAGAGATTGGACGTGGGTACAACGACACAGAAGAAGGACGAAGGGAGGTGGGCAGTGATGAAATTGGTAGGTGGCAGGAGAAGCGGGAGAAGAGAGATGAGGAGAATTGGTGGAGGAGAAATCATATAGGAGGAAGGCGAGACAAAGGAAGGAGGGCGATAAAGGAAATTGCAGAGGATTTGCGAAGAGACAGGGTGGCGAAAACACTAGGTAGGTTAACCGAAAGACAGAGGAGGCTGAGAAAACAAGCAGGCAACGTCGGAAGGAAGATTCGAATGGCAACGAGGAGGAGAATGAGAAGCGACGGGGACGAAGAGAACAGAGGATGGAGAAGCCCGGAAAAGAAATGGAAAGGAATTGAGGTTGGAGAAACGGCAGAGAAGTATCAAACAATTGAGGACGATACTGATAATGAAGTGAAAATGTTTGATTCGGACCAGGATAGAGCTGAGCAACCGAGAAAGAGGGTATGGAAGGATGTGGAGTCAAAAAAGGACAAAACACAGGAGGACAGGGAGTATGGAGACAAGAGAAGCAAAGGGCGAGAGGAGGGAGGTGACTTTGGAAGCACCTCGGGCATGAAAAATCGGGGAGGCAGGGGAAATTACAGGAACAGAGGAAGAGCAGGACGGGGACGAGGCCAACGCAGCAGAGGAAGAGGATGGGCGGAAGGGAAACGGGAAGAGCATGAACCAGTACCAGCAAGAAAATACAGGAAAACACTGAAGAAGAAGATACAGTTTGTGGAGCAAGCCTACTGTGAGAACACCAATAAGGACATCGGAAGGATAATTCAACAACTGGAGGAAGAAGCGACCCAGGGTCAATCAGGATTAGAAATGGAAGATTGGGAATACCTCTTACTGGATCCAGGGAATACGAGAGGCCGCATGACTCTGTATAAGCAGGCCTTGCATGTATACTAGGTGATGAAAAGGCTGCTGGCTAAGGCTATGGAACAGGTGGCCATGGAGATGGCAGAACTGTCCTAGGGAATTCCAAATTTGAAGAAAGAAATGCTAAACATTCAGGTCACTCTAATAATGCAGGATAAAAAACTGGAAGAGATACAACAGTAGATAAAGAAGATCAATCCGGGCATAAAGAAAGAAGAGGATCAGCAGGAAGTCATGGCGGATTAATACTTGAAGATATGTATGTGCTCTATGTAGTTTTGCTGAAAGCCGTTTGGATAGTTTCGTTTATATTTTCAGTTTAGAATGCAAACAAGAAGCTGTAGTAATCTTTTTGAATGTTTAGTCTATATAGTCTGGACAAGAAGAATTAGTATTTTTTGTTTTTGGATGGCTGTCAAAAACTTAAGGTGGCCAACAGACCCGGTTTCCCCACGGGGTGGGTTGAGGCCACCATGAAAATGTAATGGTTTCAATTCAAAGTAATGGAAAAAGAAGGGTCCCTCCTTAGCTTACAAAAAAAAATATTAAAAACATTAAAAAAAACTAAACTAAACTGAAATTACTAGAAAAAAAAATAAAAAAATATGAAAATTTTAATAATATATGTCTTTTTACATTAAAAACAAAAAAAATGATTAAAAAACATTTTAAACGTATAAAAAACAGTGTAATTGATTTAAAAAAAAAATAAATGTTTTTTTTATAAAATTTTCATTGTTAATTTAAAAACAAACAAGTAATAACATTAAAAACTCTTCTTTTTTTTTTTTTTTTAAACGAACTTTTGTGTTTTTAATTAAAAAAATTTCAATTTATTTATTTAATTTTTAATTTGTTTTTTAAAAAAATTCGTTTTTATATTTAAAAAAAAAAATTAACGTGCCCCACCGGGCGGCAAGCGGGCGGCCGTGGGCAGAGGGCATGCGTGCAGCCCTCTGCCCACGGCCGCGCCCCCACCGGGCGGTGGGCAGGAGGCTGTCCGATTCCGCCCGCTGCCTGGTGGGGGCACGACTGTGGGCAGAGGGCTGCACGCAGCCCCTCCGCCCACGGCCGCGCCGCCACCGGGTGGCTAGCCGATTCCAGCTGCCCGTCCGCTGCCCGATGGGGGTGCATTAATTTTTTATGTTTTATTTTTTATTTATTTTTTTTCTAATATTAAAACAATTTTTTTTAAAAACAAATTGAAAATTTAAAAAAAACTTTGAAATTTTTTTAATAATTTCTTCTTTTAAATAAAAAACACAAAAATTTGTTTAGAGAAAAAATAAAATAAAATTTTTAATGTTTTTATTTTTTTGTTTTTAAATTAACAATGAAAAATCTATAAAAGACAATTTTTATTTTTTTTAAAATAAAAAACACAGCTTTTTATACGTTTTTTTAATTATTATTATTATTATTATTATTTTTTGTTTTTAATATAAAAAGACATATATTATTAAAATTTTCATATTTTTTTGTTTGTTTGTTTTGTTTGTTTGTTTTTTTTTTGTCTAGTAATTTCAGATTATTTTAGTTTTTTTTAAATGTTTTTAATATTAATTTTACTAGTTTTTAATTTTTTTTTGGGTTAATTTTCTATTTTTGTTTAATCTAGTTTTTTTTAGTCACTTAACTTTATATATATATATATATATATATATATTGTATTGTTTTGTTTTGTTTTCTTTTTTTTTTTTCCATATTCTTTTATGGTTTATGAGATAATTTTTTTTTTTTTTAACTTTATTTTTTTTTTTATTTTTATTTTTTTTGTTTGTCTATTTTTATATTTGTTTTTTTAAACTAATCAACATTTAAAAAAAGAAAAATAAAACAACTTGAAAATTCGATAAGTAATCATAATTTAAAAAAAAATGGAAATAATAAATTTTAAAGTGTGAAAAATAAGTTCTCTAAAAAAAAGGCATGCTGTATCAACACGTTGCATCTACACATTTCAAAATCAGCATAAAAATCACTAATATTTAAAAACAAATATTTATATTTGATAGATAAGAAAATTTAAAATGTCAAAAATATGCTCCCAACAAAAAGAAGTGTATTCTGTTTAACCACTTTTGAAAATCAGGTCACGTTTTTACTACCCCTACGAAATGGGTAATCGTATCGGTTATTTAAAGTGTCAAAAACTATGCTCTAAAAAAAATGTGTGTGTTATGCATCGCCCCTTTTCAAAATCGGGTCAATTTTTTGCTATCTCTACGAAACGGGTAACAGTATCAGTTCCCGTTTCAAAGTTTACATTGTTTACTCCCATCAGTTGGAGAGATCTAGTTAATAGGGTGTTGATGGGACTAGACATGTTGGCAAGCATGGAGTGAGAAATGCAGATAATCAAGAAGATTTTGAAAGTAGAATAGGATAGGTAGAAGAGCTATGTAGATTAGAATAGGTTTTTTAAGGAGTTTCAGGGTGGGGAACAGATGTACTTGTGCATCAAACCAAGGAAGAGCTCCTTGTGTATTGGATGATGTGCCAAGCTGGCACCCCAGTTTTGTGTACATTTCAGGATTATTGAGAGGATTGGGCTAGTAGCCTATCGACTTGCACTGCCTCTGACAGTGAAAGTCCATGATGTTTCCACGTGTCATTGCTTAAGAAGTATGTTAAATATGTTGATCATGTGATTGACTGGTCTATATTGCAGGTGGATCCATATGGATAATTCCAGCTAGAACCTTAGTGTATATTATATATAAAGGTGCTCATGCTCTGAACCAAGAAATTGAGCAGGTTAAAGTGTAGTGGAAGCACTTTGGTCCCAATGAAGCTACATGGGAGATGGTGGATCAGATGTGGGCTATGTATCCTTCATTGTTTGTCAGTTGAGGAAAAGTAGTTTTGGTATGATGTTTGGTATATCTTTTGGCATATGTTTGGTTGATGTTTTGATATATGTACATATGTATATGGATGTAAATACTGCCATGAGTTATGTTATAAGCCTCCAATAAGCAGTATGGGTGTCACTATAGTTGTTGGAGATGAACTTACGGAGGAAAATGATTTCCCCCAAGAAAGATTACATGGCCTTCTTGTTCACTAGGAAGGGAATCTGCGTGATTGATTTGACCCTATTCGAGTCTACCTTAATCCCACTTTTAGCAATAATGTGGCCCAATAAATTACCCTCGAATACCGCGAAGATGCTTTTCTTAGGATTTAAAGATATCCCGTAGTTGTGACATTGCTTGAAAATTTTCTTTAAGTGGCGTATGTGGTCTGACCTCTATTTGTAAAATACTCTTATGTCATCAAGATAGACCACTATGCTCTATCCAATCAGCCCATGGAATGCAATGTCCATACCACGTTGAAATGTTGTACCAACATTGATTAACCCAAGCGACATTCGACTGAATGCGAACGTGCCCCACTTTGTGCGGTAGGTGGTTTTAAGTTTTCCAAGCTCTGAAACTAGAACCTGGTTGTATCCTGAGTAACCGTCTAGGAAAGAAAACATTTATGACCCCAATATTATTTGTAGTATTTGTTCCATTGATGGCATGGGGTAGTTTTCCATGTCCGAGGCACGATTGTGATCCAGGTGGATATTGGTGGCCACCCGCTAATTCCACTTGGATCCCCTCTAGTGCTTCTTATAGTTTTTTTTCAGTTTCCTTAATTATAGCACAGTTTACTATTTTTAGCAGTTTTTCGGGTCCTAAACTTCCAGAGCCGTTTTGAGGCCCTAAACGACGTTTTTTGGGAAATCTACCGCCAGCGATTCTTTTGTTTAAAAATCATCTTTTCTGTCGTAGTCCTCGGAGAGTTCTTTCCAACGGGTTATCATGCATGTCAAATGGAGATAGTACGACCAATTCGCGACCCCGGGAAGTTGATGTACCAACTTACCCAAAAACGGGGCCCACAATTTGGCGTTTCATCTTCTAGGGTTAGGTTTTGGAATGTGAAGGGTTTTCCATTGTTTCTCAACAATAAATAGGCCTTCGAGCCTCATTGTAAGACAGTTCAGAGGCATGTAGAAGCCACCACATCTCTTCTCAGAGATAAGCTACCATCGCCCTAGCTGGTTTTTTTCCATTTCTGTTTGTAAGCATATTTCAGTATTTTAGAGTAATGAATTGAGGTATTATTTCCGTTGCATATCTATCTTTATGGTTATCTCTGTATTTTATTGCGTTCCTGTTTAAATCCAGATCAGTGGTATCAGAGCGGTCTGCTTTTCTTCTCTGTTTTTCTTTGCATGTCCCCAACGAGGTCGGGATATAAGGAGTTAGGGCTTGAACTAGTCGAACCTTTGCAAGACCAGCCTCGCAAATCCCGACGGCCTCCCATGGCGGATGAAAAGAAAGACGAGGGGGCAGGAGATCCTATCAAAATCTTGCTTGAAGAAGCCCTCGAGCGACAAAGGAACGCGATGATGGAAAACTTTGCCCAAATCCTTCAGCGGCTACCCAGGGGTGACGCATCGGCTTCCAACAGCAACTCTGGAAACGCCACACCATTTAAGGTACAAGTTAATTTTGAAATCCCCATATTCGAGGGTCAAATAGACGCAGATGCCGTCAATAAATGGTTAAATGTGCTAGAGGGTTATTTTTCTGTTCATGATTTTTCCAGTCGGGAAAAGATTATTTTCGCTCTTCTCAAAGCAGCCCCCCACGTCAAGGATTGGTGGGAAACCTACTGCGAGCAGAAGGATGAAAGTACAGGCTCACTATTTTCAGTCGCATCGACTTGGGATTCATTCTGAGATGCCATCAAGGAGCAGTACTACCCTGTCGGAAGCTATGAGGATCAATACATAAAGTGGACCACGCTACGGCAGGGAAGGGACCAAGACGTACCAGAGTTTACCAATATTTTCGATACCCTTCGCACAAAGTTGGGTATCAAGGATACAGAGCAGCATTTGGTACTAAAATATCGTGGTTGCCTGCACAAGTACATCCAAGAAGAAATAGAATTCCTGAACATCTCCTCGCTCGGCACGACATACTGATATGCCGTCAAGGTCGAGCAAACGTTTAAACAGAAGAAGCGAGACTTTGGGTCTGCGAATCCGAAACAAGGGAAAGGTGCCCCCAAACCGCAGAACAAAGGACAAATCCAAGGCGGGGTGGCCCAAGACAACCCGCCAAAGCTGCAAGCAAAGAACAGCGCCGCGAAGCCAAAAAAGGACACGGGAAAGTGGTGTGAGTTCCATAAGAGCTCCACTCACAACACAAGTGAGTGTCGGGCCAAGCAGTCACTGGTGGCCGAGCTAAAGGTTTCAGAATCAGATGCATGTTCTAACTCTGAGTCAGAACCCGATAAGGGGAATGACAAAGGGAAGCAGATTATCGATGCGGAGCCCAACGCCACTGTTGCCACCACGAAGATCCAGAAGGAGGAACCTGAAGATCCAGAGGAGGAGGAGCATCTCTTCCACTCCCAGATGTGGGTAAAGGGCTCCCCACTACAGTTCATTATCGACAGCGGGAGCCAAAAGAACCTCATTTCGGCAGAGGTCGTGAAACGGCTGGGCTTACCGACCACAGCACATCCACAATCATACACCATTGGGTGGCTGCACCAAGGACGGGATCTTCACGTCAGCCAACAGTGTCGCCTTCCATACAACATCAAGCCCTTCACGGATGAGGTATTGTGTGACATTGCTCCCCTTGAAGTTTGTGATGTGTTATTAGGACAACCATACTTGTGGAAGTGACATGCTGTGTATGAGTCAAGGCCCCGTGCTGTTACTGTTACTTTGGGAAATAAGTTGTACAGGATACCAGAGGTAGCACCGCCTACCGCTATATCTTTGGTTACTGCAAAACAATGCAGTAAGCTCATTTCCAAAACCGGGAAGTTTGTTTTCCTGATGATACGCCCTCAAGAAAAGAAGAAGACGGTGGCCACGACCTCCAGACAGGGCCCCTCCGCACGACAACTACAGATGGACAAGGTCGTGGAGGATTATGAGGACATCTTCACCTCCCCCGTAGGGGTTCCTCTGCACTGTCAGGTCAAGCACTCCATTGATCTAACCCCAGGTTCGTCATTTCCCAATGGACCAATCTATCGGCGCTCTGTTCTGGAGAACGATGAAATCAAGAGGCAGATTCAGGAGCTGCTGCAAAAAGGTCACATCTGTCCAAGTTCATCGCCCTGTGGGAGCCTGATCGTGCTGGTACAAAAGAAGGATGGGACTTGGAGAATTTGTATTGACTATCGGGCACTGAACAAGATCACTGTCTGTAATAGGTACCCAATCCCACAGATTGATGACCTCCTGGACCAACTAAAGGGGGAAAAATATTTCAGCAAGATCGATTTGAAGTCGGGATATCACCAGGTACCAATCGAACCCTCCGATGTGTGGAAGACTGCCTTCAAAGCCAAGGAGGGCCTTTTCGAATGGTTGGTTATGCCTTTCGGATTGACGAATGCTCCTGCAACCTTCATGAGGCTAATGGAAGACATCTTGCGGCCATTCACCAACTCATTTTTAGCGGTATACTTGGATGACATCTTGATCTTTAACAAGACTTGGGAAGAGCACCTCCACCACATCTGACAGGTTCTCCAAACACTGCGACAACACAAGTTATGTGCCAATTTGGAGAAATGCACTTTTGGCATGACCCAGGTTCAGTATCTGGGATACATTATTGATGAACGGGGGGTGCATGTGGATCCAGCCAAGATCCAAGTCATTTGGGATTGGCCATCTCCAACCACTCTGACAGAGCTTTGTAGCTTTCTAGGCCTTGCCAACTTCTACCGCAGGTTCGTGTTGGGATTTTCTCATATCACTTGGCCCTTGAGTCAGGTCACCAAGGGAGGAGTGAAAGCAAAATTTTTTTGGTCTGAATCTCAATAGAAGGCATTCACAGAGTTGAAAGATCGACTCTGCACAACACCAGTTCTTGCATTACCAGACTTGCAACAACCATTTGAGGTCGAGACAGATGCCTCTGACTATGCTATTGGGGCAGTCCTTACTCAACACGGGCATCCAATGGCATATCACAGTGAGACACTTTTAGACACAGTCCGGAAGTATCCCACTTATGACAAAGAGATGCATTCCATTGTGCAGGCCTGTCGACAATGGAAGCATTACATTTTGGGGAAGGAAACGATCATCCACACAGACCACCGACCCCTGCAGTTCATACAGACCCAAGGGAAATTGCAGAATGATCGCCATCAGAAGTGGTCCACATACCTGCAACAGTTCCATTTGAATATCAAGTATAAGAAGGGTAGCACCAATAATGTTGCAGATTTCCTCAGTCGACCACCGATCATGGCGTTAACCACCGTGCTCAACTCTTGTGGGCATGAGACTTTTGATTGGCCACTGCTCTACAAAAGCGACCCGGAATTCGGCCACACATACCAGACACTCTTGGAGGGTCAGCATGTTCCAGATTTTCACCTCCAGGACGACCTGTTATGCGACCTGGGTCATCTTTGTGTTCCTTCAAGCGAGCGTGCCAAGATGATCTGGGAAGCACACTACAGTCGGGCCGTTGGGCATTTTGGGGTTGAAAAAATGGTGGCAGTACTGCAGAAATATTTTTATTGGCCGAATCTTCGACAAGATGTCGGGAAGTACATCAGATCATGCACTGCTTGCGCCATTGCCAAACCGACCATCAAGAAGCAAGGCCTCTATACCCCGTTGCCTACCCCTAGTCGACCTTGGGAATCCATCTCCATGGATTACATGTCAGGCCTCCCTTCCACTAGGCATGGAAATGACTGTGTTTTTGTGGTCGTCGACAGGTTCTCGAAGATGGCCATTATGGCGGCCTGCAAGAAGAATATCACAGCAGAAGCCACTGCTAAACTCTTCTTTGAACGAGTATGGGTACACTTTGGGATCCCACAGTCTATCATTTCAGATCGGGACAACAGGTTCCTCAGTACATTTTGGTCTAGCCTCTGGTCGATGCTGGACACCAAACTCACTAAGTCCACAGCCTTCCATCCTCAAACTGATGGCCAGACTGAGGTCGTCAACATGATGATCGTACACATTCTGTGCATGTACAACTCAAAGCATCCACGCACATCGGACGAGAGCCTCCCCTATGTTCAACACAGCTACAACCGGGCTCTCCACAGCTCGACTGGCCACAGCCCTTTTCAGGTGGGATTGGGATTCCAGCCACTATGTCCCATCGATGTGGCCATGCCATTTGCAGCTACTCACGCAGATTCTGTTCATGTCCAGTCCGAAACAGATAAGGGAAATAGCTTCATTGAGCACATCCAACATATTCGCCAACAAGTCCATGACATTCTGGAGAAATCAAATGCCAAGTACAAGCAGCGGCATGATCAACATCGGGTGCTACACAAGTTTCAAGTGGGCGACAAAGTCTGGTTGCATTTGCAAAAGGAACGCCTTACCGGAGCCTATCGGAAACTCAGACCACTCTGATATGGCCCTTACACCATTACCAAGGCTGTGGGAGGCAATGCATTTGAGCTCAGCATTCCCCCATTCCTTGGCCTGCACCCGGTGTTCAATGTCGACCGCCTTCGGCCATACTTTCCACCATTACTAGACATGTCCGACATTGCAGAACATCTCACACCCACAGAGTTAAATCCAGCTTGCATGGAACAAGCTGCAACTGATCGGATCATGGACACACAGATCAAGCACACTTGCCAGCAGAATATGCAACTGTATCGAGTTGTCAAAGCAGGACAACTCCTTCACCAGGGCAAGTGGCTCACCAGGGACCAAGTGCAGCAGAAGTTCCCTCATCTCATGGAGGAACTCAACACAATGGGGACCATTGCTTCCTAAGGGGGGAGGAATGATCCAGGTGGATATTGGTGGCCACCCGCTAATTCCACTTGGATCCCCTCTAGTGCTTCTTACAGTTTTTTTTCAGTTTCCTTAATTATAGCACAGTTTACTATTTTTAGCAGTTTTTCGGGTCCTAAACTTCCGGAGCCGTTTTGAGGCCCTAAACGACGTTTTTTGGGAAATCTACCGCCAGTGATTTTTTTGTCTAAAAATCGTCTTTTCCGTCGTAGTCCTCGGAGAGATCTTTCCAACGGGCTATCATGCATGTCAAATGGAGATAGTACAACCAATTCGCGACCCCGGGAAGTTGATGTACCAAATTACCCAAAAACGGGGCCCACAATTTGGTGTTTCATCTTCTAGGGTTAGGATTTGGAATGTGAAGGGTTTTCCATTGTTTCTCAACAATAAATAGGCCTTCGAGCCTCATTGTAAGACAGTTCAGAGGCATGTAGCCACCACATCTCTTCTTAGAGATAAGCTACCATCGCCCTAGCTGGTTTATTTCCATTTCTGTTTGTAAGCATATTTCAGTATTTTACAGTAATGAATTGAGGTATTATTTCCGCTACATATCTATCTTTATGGTTATCTCTGTATTTTATTGCATTCCTATTTAAATCCGGATCAGATTGAGATTTTGAAAATTGACACACAAGTGGATTTCCATGAACTTCTTTCTTACTCGGACCAAATTTGGCACCCAAGTTGAGTGGTGCACTCTGTATATGATCTAAGCATCCAACAATTTGCTTAACTCTTTCTGAATAAGAGGCTCAAGAGTTGGATGTACTTTTCTCAATTTTTGGTGGAATGGCTTGGCCCTTCTTTTATTGGTATCACATCTTGGATGATTCACGTGTCATAAGCTTTAAGCTCATTGTACATCCACGTGAACACATCTCGGTATTGTTTGAATAGGCATATAAAGGCTTGTCATTCCTTCTGTGTACAACAAGTGCAAATATTGATGTACTTAAAATCCTTTTATGTTCCCAAGTTAATCTGCTTGTGCGACAACATGGAACTGTGGGTTTTAGCATTAATAGGTCCCCAGAAGAAATTTTGCAGGTCATACATCTTCTCTAATGATACCACACCCTTTGGGATGACATTTACTTTACTTGCACTGGATGCATCCTGCAATGCCTTCTCTTGCTCATCCTCATCGATCGCTACATCCTTGAACACATCAATGTTAGCCATGAAGCACAGTATCTGCTGGTCATCATTAAAAACGAGTAAATTAGTGATATTATCAGGGATGGATGGCTTATAAAGAATCTCAATAGAAAAACTATCCCTTAATGGTGACAACCTAGCAACAACATTTTCCATTGCATCCGCAGCTGTGTTATGCATTCGAGGAACAAAAATGATATTAAAAACTTGGAATTGTGAAATCAAATGCCATACCTCTTATTGATAGATTTTAAGATGAGGTGAAACACAATGTAAGGTATCGTGTACCTGTTGCACAATTTTTTTTGAGTCACCCAAGATAACTTCTTTCTATTATGTAGTGTTGTTCGTGCACTCAAATTCCAAGCAACTAGAGATCAAACATTTTCTTTGTAGTGGGTCTATTAAAATGCAACCGGCTCCATAGCCCTCCTACATTTTGGAACCATCAATGTACAAAGTCCACATATCATATGTATAAGGGTTGGGAACTACATTAGTACTATTATTACTATTACTAATGGTACAAATGTCATTTTCACTAGTTGGACTAAGAAGGAGTTCCAACTGTGTATTTGGTGGGACTAGGGATGGTTGTGCATGATAGCAACCCATTTGGGTTTCCATGACGCAATTACAAAAGATAAGTTCTGCGAAAGCCACAGGTTCATTCTATCCATTCAAGGGAGTTACAATATGTTTCATGTATCTCTCTGAATTCACCCGGATCTGATTATTTCTTCCCTTATATGGAAGCCATAAATGTGACCAGTCCATAGAAAAGTACCCTTGTAGCTTGCTGGACCAATCAGTGCTTAACAAAACTTCATATGCTTCCGGAATCTCCACAATATCTATGTTGATACATTAATGGACTTGCTCATTGGATGATAAACATATAATCACATCTCTGAGTTCCCCAACTACATGGACATGAGTTTTGTCCAGAGGAATAATTTGTGAATCTTTTTTATCCCATTTTGAATTGATTTTCTTGGCAACAGATAATGGAATTAAGTTCATCGATGCATCAGAATCAACTAAGAAATTGTGTACATTGAAATTGAAGATTTCAAAAGTTAACAGAAAAAGGGGGCAAAGTGTGTTTTCTCTCATTGTTAAATCATTAAGTAAATATTTGAGGGAACCAAAAGATGTACCAGATCCCTTGTCAAAAAAAGCATCATTACCTGCAGTGGACTTCCGAAGTGCGCGTAAGAGGATGTCGCACTGGATCGTGATATTTATTAGTTAAAACATTGAAATGTTTACATGAACCTTCTTCATGTCTTCAACTATGTTGTAATATACAATGGGAAGGGTTTCCGAAGTAGCTGGGGGAATAAATTGGTTTGTGACTTCCAGAATGTTGGTCTTACTCTTACTACTTACAGAAGAACTTTTCATTGTAGTTGTGTTACTAGTCTTTCTCTGAGTGTTCTATGATGAGCTGATGGGTGGATTGATCTTTCTTAACATATTTTATTTGATTTTTTTCTTCGTCAACTCTAGTGTAGTAGCCAGCCATTGGATTCTCAAATTTTACCGTTGGTCTGCTTCTTGGCTAGACCATCACTTGAAGGATTTTTGTCGACCATACTCTTTTTGTCTGTGAGTATGAAATTGAACATGTTTACTACATGCCCCACACTCGGTGTCTCTTCAGTTACAATAACTTCTGTCTTTTCTTCTGTAGGCTTGGTCTGCTCCTCATCCAATATTGCATCAACAAGATGTGTAGCAACAATGCTCATAGCTTGATTCCATTGTGTGCATGTTTTCTTGGAATGATATTGTTGATGATACGAACAATATTGATCTATGCCCATGTTTTCAATATTCAATACAAAATTGGAGCTCTGCGTAGACTTAGCTGGTTGGTTGCTGCTACCGCCAAAAGTTGTAGTCCTTCTAAACAGGTTAAACTTAGGATGCAAGCTGCTCACGGTGATCTTGCTTTACCTTTGTTTTAGCTCTACCAACTCATTCAACAGAGTCTTGATAGGTGTCAAACTCTTAATACCAATAGTTTATTTCTCTTTGCCTTACTTACAGAGGCCTGAGACATTTTACCCATGTCTTTGGAGTCTTTGGCTATTTCATTATATACAATGATTCCAATTGCGTGCAAGTCCTTTTCAACCGCAATTGCCTCTTCGTAATTTTTAGTCAAATTTTGTTTTGTAGTTCTCTTTGCAAATTGTGTAATGTTGGTCGGCAAGGCAAAAGTGTAATAATCGATGGTGATGTAGTCATGAGGTTTAGTGTTTGTTGATAACCTATTCAGAATGCATTAAAGTTCTGATTAAAATCTTTCACTTTTTGCTTTTTCTCCATCTTGAGACTACCCAACTCTTTTAATAACATGGTAGGGGTCTTGTCATCAGAAAATCTCTCAAGGAAAAATTTCTTAAATCCCCTCCAATTTTGGATGGAATTCGGAGGAAGACTATGATACGACATAGTTTCTCTACCATCTAAGGTACAAAAAAATAGTCTACCTGTAACATAATCATAACATACCGCAAGTGTTTACAGATGTAGGTAGAAGTTGTCTAGATGATCCTACACCTTTATTGCTTTTTCAGGGTCATACTTTGTTAGGAGATTTTCCAAATGCCTTGGCATCTTATGTAACACACCTGGTAGTGAAAGTGGGCCCTAAGACATCCAATTTAGATCTTGTTCTACCATGTCCTCTTCGTTGTCTTCCCTATCCTCTCTAGAATTTGATTGGTCTTATTCCTCTTCTTCTTCTCCGCCCAACCCATGGAAAGTATCGTTTGAGAGCGATGCATTATCACTGTCACCATCATTGGAGGTTGGAGGTTGTTTTGGTTGTTCTGTGTTTTCTTCAGAGTTTTCTAACTCTTCAATGGTGGCAAGAACCAACTCTTCGAATGTTGAAACCACTATCCTAATAGGGGTCATTTAGTTCTTCTTTGGAAAATATGGAAGAGTTTCTATTCAAGGTTTCAATCCAATAGTTCTCGTAAAATTTCAGCTGATGGGGTGGATGGACTGAAGTTGTTCATATGTAAGTTCGTAAGGTTGTGCAGTCTCAGGCTGAGAAGAATTACCAACTTCAAGAATGCGCGTAGGGGAGTTGCTAGTTATGTTACTGCCTTGACCAGAGGATGTAGGATTGGGGTTGGTGGGGTTATCAGCCATAAAATTTTGGCTTCCCTCCTTCTAGCACCAGAAATGTTGATGGTGTTGGTGTAACAACTTTAGTGAAAATTTCATGTAATAAAAATTAATGAAGGAAAAATAATAACAACAAATTATGGGATGCTTATTCCATGTTGAATCTTGGGCAAGACATCCTAATGTGGGTGTTCATTGGTTTATTATGGCTAAGGAAATTGGCAAAGGAAATGGCTAAGGCATTTGGAAAAGAAAAGTGACATTAATTCGTATTTTATTTAAGAAAATAATGCAAATTAGGAGAAAATGAAGATGAAAGGTAACAAGTTGCATGTGAGGAGGAAAATGAAGGAAAATAATAGAAAATGAAGAAAATAGAGGCCTAATTCATAAAAAGGCTTCTGAGGATCAGTTGGTACCTTTTGTCATTTTAGTTTTGGAGCTCTTTCATTATTCTCTCTCTCTCACTCTTGGACACTTAGAGTTTTCATGGAGCACTTTGGCATTAGATCAAAAAAGGCAAAGAAGGCAAGAGGAAGGAAGGATCAAGTAGGGAAGAGTAAGATCAAGAAACTACAAAAGGATCCTTTGCGTGTATCGATTTGCATGTGTAATTTTCTTGCTAGATTTGGCATCCATGGTATTGCATGTGGTTCTTTACTGTCATGGCATGGGTTTTTCCAGGTGTGACAGTGTTTTAAGCCTAGCCTTGCCATTTTCGGATAGATGGGGTTCTCATGTTTTGGTTGAGTTGGTTTCCGGATGGATTCAAAGCTGAGTGAGGTGGATATTTGAATAATATAACACATGGCCTAGTAAAGCCATATTTTGTGTTGCCTCAGTGGACTTAGGAATCATCGACCGGTGAATGGCAGGATATATGGTAAAGCCTAGAGATGGGTGCTCTCCATGAGGCCTGGTAATCCCAGGACGAGATGTATGGTAAAGCCTAGAGAGTGGATTGTCAGTTTGGGCCTAGTGATCCAGTGTGGATTGCGGTAAAGCCCAAAGATGGTGTCTCAGTTATGGCCTAGTGATCCAGTATGGATTGTAGTAAAGCCTATAGACTAGGAGATAGGAAAATTCCTCATGGTGTAGGTGGATAAATATGGTGGCATCCATGCTTGTTTTTGCCTAGTCATATGGTGGAGATCATGGTAAAGCATGCTATTACATGTCTATTGTTCTGGCCTAGTGATCTGGTGTGGATTGCGGTAAATCTTGGTTTATATTGATGAGGGTGAGGTGGTATAGCCTTGGGATGCCCTAGTTGGTTCTTTTGGTTTGATTCCCACATTCATGCTTGGAATATGGCATAGGCGTGATTGGTTGAAAAGAGACCTGGCTCAGCCAATATATGGTCAGGTGGAACGTGGTAGTCCCATACCAGGTTGGCTTTTTCATTCATTAATAAGAGGTTCTTTCCTTGGTATCTTATGTCTGAATGTACTGGTTGATATGTGGATTCTATGGCTGATGTATCCTTGATATTTTTTTTGTTATTATGCTAGTTATAAGCATGTATCATGGCAGTGATGATGTATGGCTCTCCTCATGTTTTGATTTGTAAATGAATGAATAATGTATCTATGACCTAATAGATGATAATTCAACTAATAATATAAGGGAACAATGCTTCTTAGCGATTTTCAGATAAGTATGAGACACCTATGCTCAGATCTATTGTTTAAACTTGTATATTACATATTTATGACATGTTTGACGAAATGCCTATCATGGCTAGTAGGGGTCTAGTCTAGACCAAGTTGTCAATGCTTTTGAAAATGTATCATTGTTCTATTGTGCAAATTCATTTATGAACTTCTCATTGAGTTTTGGGTAGTGACCTGGGCTTTGGGCATGAAAAATGGTACAAATCTCGGAGTCGCAGGCACAGGTCTGAGGATAAAAGTCTCCATATGCATGCATGCCTTGTTGTGTGAGTGTCTGGCGCCTCCCAGAGGCACCCTTGTCCATATTAAGGGAGCATCCAGGGGTTTTATGCTTTAAAACTTCAGTTGGTCTCAGAGGTTGGTTACCTGAATGGTTGGGATAGCTCCTGGGAGTTCTATTGCTGATGTGGAAGGTTTGTGTGATGTGTTTCCATCAATTTCACTTCCTTAAGGTCACCTAGGAGGTTGAAACCAATTATAGTGGCCTCTTGTCGAATATTTAGCCCGATTGGCTGGTTACTTGGGTAGATGTGGTATGAGGGTGTTATAGAGTGGTATCAGAATGGGTTGCACTCTCTTTGGGTCATATCTGATACCACAGACTGGATGGGCGGTGTGCGTTGGTCATGTATTCATGTCGGTTTCACATGTGTTACTAATCCTTGTGGTCTATATGATTGTAGCATATGTATGGTGATAGTCATGATTGTAGTGATGTTGCCATGTGAAAGAGGATGTTTTTGTTGTGAAGTGTGTTGTCATGAGTGTATGATTTGTTACATGTGGTTTATGCTTGCGTATTATCAGTGTACATTGGTATGATTGTTGTTGTCATGCACGAGGTCATGGTGTGTAGTTGATATGGTCATGCATTAATGACTGGACTCTAGCTAGAATAATGGTTATATGCTTATATGCTTATGTGTTATATTTGTATACGCTGTCATGATTATGTTATACATGTATTACGTTGATTTTTTGATCCTGTAGATGAGATATCCTCCCCGAATTATGCCTAGGTACGTTAGTTTATTATGAATTGGTTTAGCTGACATAGTATGCCTTACAGGAAAGAGATCAAGAATGACTAGCAAGATGGTAGACTACAAAGATTCTCCCTATGAATTATATGAGAAGTATGGTGTTGGGTACTCTTTTAATTTAGAAGACACATTGAGAATCTTGAAGGAAGAAATAAGGAGTTGTAAGGCAGACAATGACAAAATCATGTAAGCACAAGAGAAACAAGTAGAGGTTAATGCAATCAACCATGGTCAGGAGGACAAAACTAACGAGGCATATGGACGTAGGTCTCATGGTGGTCGCAGGTCGGATAGAGATGACACAGTGAGAGATGACAGGCATTTGAATACTCCGAATAGGAGAGGTGATGGACACAAGTACTACTCTAGTTTTGGTTTTGATAAGAATTATGATCGTCATTGTTATCATCCTTACAGAAGGAGTGATAGGGGATACTTGCCAGATGAATTTAAGAAAGCAAAGCCGCCTAATTTTGATGGATATTTGAAGAATCTGAAAGACGCATTGGCTTGGATACTTGGGATGAAGAATTTATTTGAGTTGCATAATTACACAGATAATATGAAGTCTAGAGTAGCTATCTTTAGCCTGACAGGTAAAGCAGATATCTGGTGGGAAGATGTGAACCAGGTTAGATACATTGGGACAAAGGACTTGAGTTGGCATGAGTTCAAGAGGATTTTCAGGAAGAAGTACTTGTCAAAAAGGTACCACGACGGTAAGGCCAAAGAATTTTATGAGCTAAAGATGGGCTCAATGACAGATGAAGAGTACATGACTAAGTTCCTAGATCTATTAAGGTATGTACCGTATCTTAAATATGAGAAGGATAAAATTTAGCTATTTGTCAGTGGTTTTCCATTAGCACTTAGAGATCGGACTGAGTATGATGAGCCTTAGTCACTTGAGGAAGTTATTGGTAAATTGAAGCATTGTTATGAACAATAAAAGTGCAATTATTAATCTTAGCAAGGATAGAAAGGGAAAGGTAAATGGAAACCGAAATGAACGAATCCTCATAATGCAGAAGAGAAATAAAATGTGGCACCATAAAAGAAGTTCAATGCAGCTAGACAAGGACATGGATCACAACAACAACATAGAGGTGATGGTATTAGACGATTGGAGTGTTGGAAATGTGGTGAGGAACACCTTAGGAGAGGTTGTCCACATAATCAAGGTGGTAGGCCTCAGATATATTGTTCACAGGAGGCACAAACTATTGGGGATCTTGGTTAGAGCATTCCTCTTATCTATGCAACACTGGTTAATAGGAAGTCAGACCATCAAGCATCTATCATTGAGATGGATGGTAAGCTTAGTGATCAAGTTGTTTCTATTTTGACTGACCCTAGATCTAATTATAGTTATGTTAGTCCTGACTTGGTGGATAAGTGTGGTTTGAATAAAGGAGTGCATATAGAATCTTGGTTAGTGCAATTGGCTATGGGTACAAAGAAAAGAGTTCATCATTGGGTAAGAGCTTGTACATTTGAGTTGAATGGCATGTCTACATAAGCTCACTTGAATGTATTTCCATTGGGATCATATAGTATGCTATTGGGTATGGACTGGCTATACCTTCACAGAACTAATGTGGATTGTTATGACAAAGCCGTTAAGTGATTGGATGAAAATGGGGAACCAAGAGTCTTACACAGAAAGAATAAAGCCACATCAGTTAGGATGGTGACAACTATGCAGGAAAAGTGCAGTTGCAGAAAAGGGTGTGTGTTATTTGCAGGGCATATTTCTAGCGATAAATGTAAGGAAGTTGAGGATGCATATGTTTGGATGATCCGGATTTAGATAGGAACGCAACAAATTACAGAGATAACCATAACTACAAAGACAAGATATCCATAAATACAAAGATGCAGCGGAAATAATACTTCATTTCATTACTGTAAAATACTGAAATATGCTTACAAAAAGAAATGGGAATAAACCAGCTAGGGCGATGGTAGATTATCTCTGAGAAGAGATGTGGCGGCTACATGCCTCTGAACTGTTCTAAACTGTGTTACAATGAGGCTCGAAGGCCTATTTATTGTTGAGAAACAATGGAAAACCCTTAACATTCCGAAATCTAACCCTAGAAGATGAAACGCCAAATTGTGGGCCCCGTTTGGGTAAATTGGTACATCAATTTCCCGGGGTCGTAACTTTGGCATACGATCTCCGTTTGACGCGTACAATAGCTCGTTAGAAAGATCTATCCAGATTTCCCAAAAAACTTCGTTTAAGGCCTCAAAACGGCTCCGGAAGTTCAGGACCTGAAAAACTGCTAAAAATAGTAAACTGTGCTACAATTTAGGAAACTGAAAAAGCTGAAAGAAACAGTTGTGAGGGTCCAAATGGGAAAGGTGGGTGGCCACCAACATCCACCTGGATCATTCCTCCCCCCTTCGGAAGCAATGGTCCCCATTGCGTTGAGTTCCTCCATCTGCTGAACTTGTCCTGCAATCTCTGATGTGTCTAGTAATGGTGGGAAGCATGGTCGACGATGGTCCATATTGAACACTTGGTGCAGGCGAAGGAATGGAGGAATGATGTGCTCCAAAGCATTGTTCCCCACAACCTTGGTACTGCTGTAAGGACCATTTCGGAGTGGTCTGAGCTTCTAATGGGTTCTGGTAAGGCGTTCTCTCTGCAGATGCAACCAGACTTTGCTGCCCACCTGAAACTTGTGTGGTATCTCTGTGGGTGAGGAGAAGTTGTTCCTGTGTTCTGTCATGACCGTATCCCTTTGCTGTTGCTGCTGCATGGAGGAACCCTTTGCAGGGGTCATGGATGTAGCAACGATCTTCCCCTTACTTTGGGAGTGAACTAAACAGATAAATTTCCTGGTCTGGGAGATGAGCTTGCGGCCTTTCTTAGCAGTGATCAAAGATGCGGTGGTAGGTGGGGCTACCTCCGGTATCCTGTATAATGAATTATTCAAAGAAATATTGACAGCACGAGGCCTGGACTCATACACAGCATGTCGCCTCCACAAGTATGGTTGGCCTAATAATACATCACAAACATCGAGAGGTGTAACATCACACAATACGTCGTCTGTGAAGGGCTTGATGCTGTAGGGAAGGCGACACTGCTGGCGAACTTTGAGATCTCTTCCTTCATGAAGCCACCCGATACTGTACGGTTGTGGGTGCGGTGTAGTGGGTAGGCCCAATCACTTCACGACCTCTGCTGAAATGAGGTTCTTTTGGCTGCCACTGTCGACAATGAATTGCAGCGGCGAACCCTTCACCCACATCTGTGAGTGGAAAAGACGCTCCCCCTCTTCTGGATCTGTAGGTTCATTCTTCTGGATCTTGGCAGTGGAAATAGTGGTGCTGGGATCTGCATCAATGATCTGCTTCCCTTTTCCATTCCCCTTTTCAGGTTCTGTCTCAGGGGTCAGAACATGCATCTGATTCGGAAGCCTTCAACTCGGCCACCAGCAACTGCTTGGTCCGACACTCACTTGTGTTATGAGTGGGACTATTGTGGAACTCACACCACTTCCCTATGTCCTTCTTCGGCTTCGTGGTGTTGTTCTTTTCTTGCGTCTTCGACGGGTTGTCTTGGGTCACCTCGCCTTGGCTTTGTCCTTTGGGCTTCGGATTTGCAGATCCAAAGTCTCGCTTCTTCTGTTTGAACTTTTGCTCGATTTTGACAGCTTATCGGTATGCTGTGCCGAGTGAGGAGATGTTCAAGAACCCCATCTCTTCCTGGATGTATATGTATAGGCAGCCGCGGTATTTGAGTACTAGATGCAGCTCAGAATCTTTGATACCCAACTGTGTGCGAAGGGTATGAAAAATGTTTGTGAACTCTGGCACATCTTGGTCTCGTCCCTGCCGCAGTGTGGTCCATTTGATGTATTTGTCCTCATAGCTTCCGACAGGGTAGTACTGCTCCTTGATGGCATCCCGGAAGTCATTCCAAGTGGGTGCGGCTGAAAATAGTGAGCCTGTACTTTCATCCTTCTGCTCGCAGTAGGTTTCCCACCAGTCCTTGACATGGGGGGCTGCTTTGAGAAGAGCGAAAACAATCTTTTCCCGATTTGAAAATTCATGAACAGAAAAATACCCATCTAGCAGATTTAACCATTTATCTACGGCATCTGTGTCTATTTTACCCTCAAAGATGGGGATTTCAAAATTCACTTGTACCTTAAACGGTGTGGCATTTCCAGAGTCGCTGTTGGAAGCCGATGCGTCGCCTCTGGGTAGCCGTTGAAGGATCTGCACAAAGCTATCCATCATCGTGTTCCTTTGCCGCTCGAGGGCTTCTTCGAGCAAGATTTTGATAGGATCTCCTGCCCCCTCGTCTTTCTTCTCATCCGCCATGGAAGGTCGTCGGGATTTTCGAGGCTGGTCTTGCAAAGGTAAGACTAGTTCAAGCCCTAACTCCTTATATCCCGACCTCGTTGGGGACATGCAAAGAAAAACAGAGAAAAAACAGACCGCTCTGATACCACTGATCCGGATTTAGATAGGAATGCAACAAATTACAGAGATAACCATAAATACAAAGACAAGATATCCATAAATACAAAGATGCAGCGGAAATAATACTTCATTTCATTACTGTAAAATACTGAAATATGCTTACAAAAAGAAATGGGAATAAACCAGCTAGGGCGATGGTAGCTTATCTCTGAGAAGAGATGTGGCGGCTACATGCCTCTAAACTGTTCTAAACTGTGTTACAATGAGGCTCGAAGGCCTATTTATTGTTGAGAAACAATGGAAAACCCTTAACATTCCGAAATCTAACCCTAGAAGATGAAACGCCAAATTGTGGGCCCCGTTTGGGTAAATTGGTACATCAATTTCCCGGGGTCGTAACTTTGGCATACGATCTCCGTTTGACGCGTACAATAGCTCGTTAGAAAGATCTATCCGAGCACTACCAATTTGGGAGGCAACATCGGTCCATGGACCCATGTTGCCCCAGATTTCCCAAAAAACGTCGTTTAGGGCCTCAAAACGGCTCCAGAAGTTCAGGACCCGAAAAACTGCTAAAAATAGTAAACTGTGCTACAATTTAGGAAACTGAAAAAGCTGAAAGAAACAGTTGTGGGGGTCCAAATGGGAAAGGTGGGTGGCCACCAACATCCACCTGGATCATTGGAGCAGTTACTTAGTTCTACAATAGTTTCAGGATGTTTCCCCCCCAGAGATTTCATAGTTGCCACCTCACATGGAAGTAGAATTTTCTATTGAATTTTTTACCAGGGGTAGCACCAACATCAAAAGCACCTTACAGGATGAGCACTCCAGACTTGGTAGAATGGAAGTTGCAATTAAAGGAAATGAATGAAAATGGATGCATTAGGCCAAGTGTATCACCTTGGGGCACACCGGTATTGTTTGTAAACAAGAAGGATGGTACACTCAGATTGTGCATTAACTACAGGAAGTTGAATAAAGTGACCATGAAGAATAGGTATCCATTTTCGAGGATTGATTACTTATTTGATCAACTGAAGGGAGAAACAATGTTCTCGAATATTGATCTGAGATCCAGATATCATCAGGTACACATTAAAGAGGAAACAATTTACAAGATAACTTTTCGGACTGGGTATGGGAATTATGAGTTTGTTGTAGTTCCATTCGATTTGACTAATGCTCCAGCTACTTTCATGTGTTTGATGAATAGTGTGTTTCGTCCCTATTCGGACAAGTTTGTTATTGTGTTCATTGATGACATATTGGTATATTCTAAAAATTAGGAAGAGCATTCCGAGCATTTGGCAGCAGTGATGAGGTTGTTGAGAGAGCATTAGTTGTATTCTAATCTCAACAAGTGTAGTTTATTTAAGACTGAGGTACATTACTTGGGACATGTGGTTTCCAAGGATGGCATAGCAATGGACCCATAAAAGGTAAGAGTTATCATGGAGTGGGAAGCTCCCAGGAATGTGGATGAGGTGAGATATTTCATGGGGTCATCAGGTTATTACAAGAGGTTCATCACAAACTTCTTGCAGATTGTTTATCATATCAGATCATTGCAAACAAAGGTAAGAATTTTGAATGTATAGAGGAGTGTGCAACTAGTTTTGAGTAGCTCAAGTAGTTTTTGACACATGAACCAATGTTAAAGATTGCAGATATGAACAAAGATTTTGTAGTATGTATAGATGATTGCAAGAGAGGACTTGGTGGATTCCTTATGCGGGATGGAAAGGTGGTATGCTATGAGTCACGAAAACTGAATGAGAACGAGTAGAACTATCCGACACATGATCTTAAGTTAGAAGCGATAATTCATGCATTGAATATGTGGAGGCACTGTCTTCTTGGCATAAGTTTTGTACTGACGAATGATCGCAGTGGGTTGAGATACTTGTTTGACCAGTCGAATCTAAACGCCAAGTAAGCTAGGTGGTTTGCCATGATCAGTGAGTTTGACTTTGAGATCAGGTGCATTAAGGGAAAAGAGAACATGGTTGTAGATGCTCTTAGCAGGTGATACAGGTGAATCATATAGAAACTATGAGCTCCTATGGGAAAAAATTACGAGATAGGATATTATAGGAAAGTCAGCAGGATGATAGGTATATGGAGATTGTAAATAGGTTGTAGCAGAGTACAAGTACAGGTATAGGTACAAGCAGTGGTATAGATACAAATACAAATGAAGGTGCATAGGATGTGGACTATCATCTCATGATAGATGGAATGGTGAGATTTAGGGATAGGATATATGTGCTAGATAGAAGTGAGCTAAGGAAGGTGATATTGAGGGAGTTTCATGTGAAACCATATTAAGGTCACACACGTTATCAAAAGACGTTGAAAATATATTATTGGAAAAATTTGAAGAGCGGCATAGCAGAGTTTGTGGCTAGATGTTTTGATTGTCAGCATGTAAAGGAAAAGTGTAAGCATCCAAGTGGACTGCTAAATCCAATTGCAATTCTAGAGTGGAAATGGGAGGTCATTTCCATGGATTTCATCGCAGGTTTTCCCAAGACATTTAGATGACGCAATTCCATCATGGTTGTTGTGGATAGGTTGAAAAAGGTTGCGCACTTCATTCTAGTGAAGGCAATGTATTCAACTAGTGATGTGGAACAGGTGTTCATTAGAGATGTGGTTAGATTGCATGGTGTTATAAAGAAGACTGTGTCAGACAGGGATGCAAAGTTCACTTCCAAGTTTTGGAAAGAGTTGTTTGTAGGTTTGGGCACAAACTTCGCGTTTAGTTCATCTTATCATCCGCATTCAGATGGACAGACTGCGAGGGTCAATAGGATATTGGAGGACATGTTGAAGATGTATGTGATGCATCAACAGTGAAAGTGGGAAGAGCATCTTCCATTGGTAGAGTTCGCTTACAAAAATGGATATCAAGAATATTTAAATATGAGTCTGTTTGAGGCATTATATGGGAAGAGTTGTAATTCTCCCATCAGTTGGAGTGATCTAGTTAACATGGTGTTGATTGGACCAGACATGTTGGAAAACATGGAGTGAGAAATGCAGGTAATGAAGAAGAATTTGAAAGTAGAATAGGATTGGTAGAAGAGCTATGTAGATTAGAATAGGTTTTTTAAGGAGTTTCAGGTTGGGGAACAGATGTACTTGCGGATCAAACCAAAGAAGAGCTCCTTGCGTATTGGATCATGTACCAAGCTGGCACCCCAGGTTTGTGTACATTTCAGGATTATTGAGAGGATTGGGCTAGTAGCCTATCGACTTGCACTGCCTCTGACAATGAAATTCCATGATGTTTTCCATGTGTCACTGCTTAAGAAGTATGTTAAATATGTTGATCATGTGTTTGACTAGTCTATATTGCAGGTGGATCCATATGGAGAATTCAAGCTAGAACCTCAGTGTATATTATAGGTAAAGGTGTTCATGCTCCTAAACCAAGAAATTGAGCAGGTTAAAGTGTAGTGGAAGCACTTTGGTCTCGATGAAGCTACATGGGAGATGGTGGATCAGATGCGGGCTATGTATCCTTCATTGTTTGCCAGTTGAGGCAAAGTAGTTTTGGTATGATGTTTCGTATATGTTTTGGCATATGTTTGGGTGATGTTTTGATATATGTACATATGTACATGGATGTAAATACTGCCATTAGTTATGTTATAAAGCTCCAACAAGCGGTATGGGTGTCATTATAGTTGTCATGTTGTTATGTTGTCATGTTGGTTTTCTTTTCAACAGGGTGATCATTGTAAATACTACATCGAGCTATGTTATGAAGCTCCACGGTAAGTACATTTGATTTTCAGTGGTTTTGATGAGGTATAGGTGTGGTTGAACACCGAGGATGGTGTCCACCAAGAGGGAGGGTTTTGTAACAGCCCTAGTGAAAATTCCATGTAATAAAATTTAATAAAGGAAAAATAATAACCACAGATTATGGGACACTTATTCCAAGTTGAATGTTGGGCAAGACATCCTAGTGTGGGTGTTCATTGGTTTATTATGGCTAAGGAAATTAGCAAAGGAAATGGCTAAGGCATTTGGAATGGAAAAGTGGCATTAATTAGCATTTTATTTATGAAAATAATGGAAATAAGGAGAAAAGGAAGGTGAAAGATCACAAGTTGCATGTGAGGAGGAAAATGTAGGAAAATAATGGAAAATGAAGAAAATAGAGGCCTAATTGATAAAAAGGCTTATGAGGATCAGTTGGTACCTTTTTTCAGTTTAGTTTTGGAGTTATTTCATTATTCTCTCTCTCTCTCACTCTTAGACACTTTGAGCTTTCTTGGCGCACTTTAACATTGGATCAAGAAAGGCAAAGAAATCAAGAGGAAGGAAGGAGAAAGCAAGGAAGAGTAGGATCAAGTAGCTACAAGATGATTCTTTGTAAGTATCAATTTGCATGTGTGATTTCCTTACTAGATTTGGCATACATGGTATTGCATGTGGTTCTTTGTTGTCATGGAGTGGGTTTTTCCAGGTGTGACAGTGTTTTCAGCCCAGCCTTTCCATTCCTAGATAGCCATGGTGTGATGGGGTTCTCATGTTTTGGTTGAGCTAGATTTCCAAATGGATTCGAAGTTGAGTGAGGTGGATCTCTGAATAAAAGAACACATGGCCTAGTAACCCCTGAGCCAGAATGTGGGTTGCGCTAAATCCTAAATTTGTGTTGCCTCGATGGGCCTAGGAATCCTCGACCAATGAATGGTGAGATATATGGTAAAGCCTAGAAGTGGGTGCTCTCCATCAGTCCTAGTAATCCCGGGATGGTATGTACGGTAAATCCAAGAGAGTGGACTCTTGGTTAGGGCCTAGTGATCCAAGGTGGATTGTGACAAAGCCCAGAGACTGGTGTCTCTATTATGGCCTAGTGATTCGGTGTGGATTGCACTAAAGCCTAGAGACTAGGAGACAGGAAAATTCCTCACAGTGTATGTGGATAAATCCAGTGGCATCCATGCTTGTTTTGGCCTAGTGCTTTGGTGGAGATTATGGTAAAGCCTGTTATTACGTGTTTATTGTTTTGGCATAGTGATCCAATATGGATTGCGATAAAGCCTAGTTTCTATAGATGAGGGTGATGTGGTATAGCCTCAGGATGCCCTGGTTGGTTCTTTTGGTTTGAGTCCCACATTCATGCTTGGAATATGGCAAAGGGGTGGGTCGGGTTGAATGTGGTAGTCCTATACTAGGTTGGATTTTGCATTCATTAATAAGAGGTTCTTTCCTTGGTATCTTATGTGTAAATGTACTGGTTTATATGTGGATTCTATGGCTGATGTATCCTTGATATTTTTTTTGTTATTATGCTGGTTATAAACATGTATAATGACATTGATGATGTATGGCTCTCCTCATGTTTTGATTTGTAAATGAATGAATAATGTATCTAAGACCTAATAGATGATAATGCAACTAATGATATAAGGGAACAATGCTTCTTAGCAATTATCAGATAAGTATGAGACCCCTATGCTAAGATCTATTTTACGAACCTGTAGATTACATAGTTGTGACATGTTTGACGAAATGTTTGTCATGGCTAGTAGGGGTCCAATCTAGACCTTTTCAATTTTTTTACAAATGTATCATTGCTCTGTTTTGTAAATTCTTTTATAAACCTATCATTGAGTTCTGGGTAGTGACCTGGGCTCTAGGCTTGAAAAAGTGACACAAATCCCAGAATCATAGGCACAGGTTTGAGGAGAAAAGTCCCCAAACGCATGCATGCCTTGTTGTGTGAACATCTGGAGCCTCCTAAATACACCCTTGTCCATATCAAGGGAGCATCCAAGGGTTTGATGCACTAAAAATTCAGTTGGTTTCAGAGGCTGGTTACCTTAGTGGTTGGGATGGATCCTGGGAGTTTTGTTTCTTATGTGGAAGGTTTGTGTGGTGTGTTTCCAGTGATTCGACATCCTTAAGGTCACTTAGGACGTTGAGTCCCATTATAGTGGCCTCTCGTCGCATATTTACCCCGGTTGGTCAGTTACTTGGGTAGATGTGGGATGAGGTGTTACAGCTAGACCCACCAACATTCAAGGGATCTCCTCGACATGAAGTCCCAACTAGACCTCGCACCGTTTGGTGTAGGAGTCCCATCCAGGATAAAGGCCCGATTTTCGAATCCTTAAATATTTTCCTTGCCTCTAACTATCAGCAAGAGAAAGGGATGTAATGACACCTTCGAAAAGTAGTAACCCTGTGCCTGGTGAGTGTTCATTTATAAATGTGTCAAGCTTCTTCTACTTCAGAGAGGGGAGAAAATTGAGCCTCTAAGTGAGAGGTAGTAGTACCACCCAAGAAGAGACACACATGAACCGGAAGGATCCGTTTAACATCTAGTGGAATAGTCCACAGAGGATGCGACGGTCGTTACAACAACCAAATGAAGAAATATATGTCTAATATCCTGCGGAATAGTTGGCAAGAATGGGACATCAATAACAACCATTACAACAAATTCTCAATAAGATAAATATTAAAACAATCGAAATAGTTCAACTTTCTTAGCACATGTGAAAATAAACATGAAATACAAACATCTCAATAATAGTCTTACAAAAGTTCCAAGACACATGTTTACAATGCGCATCACTAGCTCTAGTAGTGGAGCATTGGAGACACTTTTGGCTCCTCAAAGAACCAACTTATCTCTCTATTTCTTTATGGGAGGAGCCAAGGTGAAAACTCCTTTTCTCATACAATGAGGAAGTATATATAACCAAGGGTGACTCTTTGACTACCCTCATGACTATTTGACTTCCTATGACTTTTCAACTTACATGACCCTTTACATTCCATTTGTGTCCTTTGGACTTCCACTTTACAATACCTTTTGAATACAATATACATGATCCGCAATAGTGATGTGGCATATGACCACTCATGACATGAAACTGATGACATGGACTACTTGATGATGTGGCAATGTCAAGGCACTACTGTTGCTAAGTGTTGTATGTCTTCTTGAAGATGCTTTTTTTGTCACCTCCTTATGGCTTGGTGATGAGGAATCTTCAATGGTCTCAAGTCTTTAATAGTGGTCACAAACTAGTGTCCCTTCGGTTTCCCTTGATCGATCAACTTGTAAGTTCAGCTGCAAGAGAGTTTTTGAGCATGCTTCCCTCCTTATTCTCCTTCTTCATCATCTTTCCATGGCATTATAGTCTACCTATTCCTACAATTCACTCATGACGAGACTCCATCAATCTGAAACCACCCCAGTCTAAGATGATGCATTCTGATCCACCAACTAAGCCAGGAACAAGTGACAGGGTTGGAATAGGGACTCAATGACTGTGCAATTGTGCAGTTCAGGCAGACAAGGGGAAGTCTTGAGCCTTGAGACTACACAGTGCACAGTTCAGGCTGTGCTGAGGCATAATACTGTCGATCCGGATCTTGAGAGGAGGCCCCCAAGATCTAAAAGATTGAAATGGATCTTGGGAGGAGAGACCCCCAAGATCTGAAAACTTGCATTGCCAAAAGAAAAATAGGAGAATGCCCAATAAACAAAACCACAAAGAAACTTTTATTTAAAATAGTAATGAAAATAAACCAGCTAGGGCGATGGTAGCTTATCTCTGAGAAGAGATGTGGCGGCTACATGCCTCTGAACTGTAAAGGCTACATTGTGGCGGACAATCTGTCATTTTACAAAAGTGACTTGTTACTTATAGTATTTTTCAGTTACAATACCACGGGTCAATTCCATGGGTGAATGAATACCATGGGTGGATTTTACAATACCACGGGCAGATGCCATTTACAATACCATGGGTCAATTCCATGGGTGAATGAATACCATGGGTGGATTATACAATACCATGGGTGGATGCCATTTACAATACCATGGGTAAATTCCATGGGTCGAAAAATAATATGGGTGGAAGAGTACCATGGGTTGATGCCATTTTCCATTTGGATCAACTGTGCAGTTTCTTTAGCCAATGGGATAGGCTGAAGGGATGGGCATGGGGAGAGCTCACTCCATAGTTATAGGAGTCAAGTAAGGCTAGGCTACTACAAAACTACGTAGTTCAAGGTCTTAGGCAATGGTCTTGAGGCTTGAGGTTGTGAAGTACGCATTTAAGCTAGGATGGGGGTCATGATTGCACAATTAGAGAGGTGAAGGTTGGGGCTTGGGCAGAGAAACTCCGTAGTGAAGCAGTCTTGGGAGCCAAGAACTACAAATTACATAGTTACAATCAACAAGGTCATAGCTAGAGGACTGAGACTACGTAATGCATAGCTCAGGGGACGCCTGTGAAGCTAGGTTGATCAGTCAAGAAGTTTTTCCAAAAATGGCTAAGTGTGGGATTAGTAAGATTGGTGTGAATGGTGATCAAATTTGACTATGATCACACACTTAGAATATTTTGATGACATGACAACCTAGATTATCAAAACACATGAAAAAATCATTTCTCTCAGTGCGACAACTTTACGATAAGTTACAACAAGTGTGACACCAAAGATGTACCTTACGACGACCGTGACACCACTTGTGCGACAATGCTCAAAACTTTGGAAATGAGTGTAACAGGTACTTACAAGGTTATAAAAACTCACTTACACAAATATGACCTCTTACAACCACCATAACAGGCTTATAGACATGATGTGACAACCAACATGCTAAAAGATGATACTTTTCCCATCTTTCAAAGGGGAACACAAGACTTTAAGAAAAAAAATGAAATGAGTTTAAAATTTTGCAACAATGACCAACAAGATCAAGGAAGGCTCCAAAATTGAGTATAGGCCAAAATTTTGGAGGGGGTTGTAGTAGCTATAACAGGACTTTAAAGAGGTGTTTCAGTAGTTGCAAAGCCTAAATCATGTGCATGATGGTGATAACACATTTGACTACCATCTCCAGGATGGGTTACTCTATAGGTTGGATAAGTTATGTGTTCCTAAATGCGAGCGACTACACCTGATTAGAGAATCTTACACCTCCAAGGTTGCAGGATGCTTTGGTGTAGGGAAGATAGTGGCCAACTTGTAGAGCTATGTCTGTTGTCCCAACATGCAAGAAAAAGTAGGTGGATTCATAAGAGGATGTACCCACTTATTCTTCCAATAGCCACTTATTCTTCCAATAGAAATTAGGGTCCATATCATCCCTTGCATGTACCCACTTATTCTTGAGAAGGCATTCCAATGGACTTTGTGGGAGGTTTAGAAAAAACGATGAAGGAGCATGGCTACCTATTCATGGTAGCTAACAAGTTCACTAATATGTATATTCAGATGCCCTAGAAAAGTGCCATCAAGGGGAAAGAAGTAGTGAACTTGTGCTTTGGATAGGTCTATATGCACTTTGGGATACCGAGTAGCATTTTTTGAGAGAGGGACATGATATTTCTTGATGCATTTTGGACTACATTGTGGTGCTAGATGGACAAAAATTTGAAGAGGTCTACAACATTAAATCCACAAATAGATGTGTAGACATAATCAATATGTAGGAATTCCATGCAAATTTTGGGGGGTTATAATCATAAGTATCAAAAGACTTGGGACAAAAATTACATCCTTATAACAAAGTACTAGTCCCCACTTCTACTGGTAAGTCTCCATTTAAAACTTGTTTTGGATATTTCTACCTTCACCTTTGGATATTGCATATGAGAAACAAGGAGGAGTGAGGGAGGTTCTTACAGGGGATTCCTTGAGGGTAGAATTTGTTTTTGAGAAGAATACGTAGATCCATCTACAAGTAAAAGAGACATTGCAAAAGTAATAGGAAAAATAAAAGGCTAGGCATGATCAACATTGAATAAAGAGGTCACTGAAGATGGGAGACTAAGTATGGTTACAATTGAACAAGGAGAGGATATAGGGTGCTAGTAAGAAAATCAAGGCTTTGCGATATGGTCCCTTTGATATATTGGAAAAGATGGGAGATAACACCTATAAATTCAATCTACCCCCATGCATGCACATTCACTTAGTGATGGATGTAGATAGTATGAAATCTTTATGACCTTCCATGCTAGATCAGGAAGAGGAATAGGTCCGACCTTCTAAAGAGGATTTGACACTAGATTCTTAGGCATACTTGACAAACGATACAATTTTGTAGAAGAGGTCTAGAACTATGATATAGGGCTACCATGACCTTTGGTAGATTGGGTTTAAAGGAGAACTTCTAGTTAAAGCTAAATGGTACAACTAACAGAAGTTGGAGGAAAAATTTCCTCGCCTCATTCAATAAACGCTTTTGGGAACCATAAGATTCCAAAAATGGGGAGGTGTGATATATATATATTTTTCATTCATATAAATTCTTTAAGAGTGGAAAAAGTGGAGGAATGAGCTCACAGGACTACTTTTATCGACATGATTTAATTTGGAAAATTGGGGTCTAAAACCTTCCAGAAGAAGTTTTGCGCATCAAATGGCATTTTTTGGGGGCAAAAGTTTTTTTTCTTAAATTTACACCTTACATTTTATTCTACACACAAATATCTTTCCAATAGTAGAATAATCACCTTAATTGAAGTCCATATGCAAAATTTATGTCACTAGGAACTTGACCTTCTATTGTGACCACGATGATTCAAGAGAATGCCACATCGGCCCCCATTACTCATTGAAAATGGGCTAGCCAAATGATAATGATGAGAAGTCTCTAGAATATTACATATTGTGACTCTAGTTAAGAGTTGAAGGAGTCAAACTTAACCCCTAGTAGGCTATTGGGTTATGTTATAACTAGGACACTAGAAGAAAAAGGGATTCCATTCTATTCAAGTGCATTTTATTACAATAGGCAAAGGTGGATAGGGAGAGAGAAAATAAAGATGATTTCTACATTGTAGCATCCAATAGGCCACATGCCTCACTTCTTTGTACTTGCATCCATTTTCCATTTAGAGAAAGAGAGTAAAGAAGGCTCACCTTTGAACTAGGTTATCTCCCAAAAGAGTTTTACATGCTATATATTGTGTTATTTTATGGTTTTTTAGTTTTATTTCATTGTTCTCTATTTCCTAAATAGTGATAATTTTCCCGGATAAGTAATAAATAATAATAAAGAGATCCAAAAATATAAGGAGAAATTGACCCTCATAGTGTATATTTCAAATTTTTAAGCATAATTTTTTCAAAGTTGTTGTGACAAACTACCTAGTGGAATATCTATGACAATTTAAGGATCAATGGGAGCCCCAAAAGTCCAAGAAGCCTAGGGTCTATCTCAAGTATTGAAGGACTTATCCCTCGCATTCGGTATGGAAAACAATAAAGCTAAATATCACTTTTTTCTTTAATACTCCAAAAGTTGTGCAGAACCACATTCCTAGAACTCTAGGTTTTCAAATTAGCAAGTTGGCCTCAAAATGTCTAGGAGATTCACTGGTGGAAGTCTCCCTCAAGAACAACCTATGGGTGGATATCATCAGTTAAATTAATACTAATATGGCTAGTTGGACATTCAAATCCCTCAACATTGCAAGAATATTTGTCCTTCTAAAATCAATCCTCCAATTTCTTTTGATCTATCTTTTTTCTACTCATGGCACCCTCTTCCATTCTTAGCTCAATATGGATCCTACAATATTCCTTTTTGTGGGTTGGGGACAAAATGGAGAAAAATGGTCCTTAGAGGCATGGGATGAACGATGTAGACCCAAGTTTAGAAAAGGACTTGGTTTAAGGGGTCCATCAACCCTAGACACTATTTTAGGATCCAAAATTTGGAGGCGATGCATGCAAGGGGCATGATTTATGGAAGCACATATGGCTTTGGAAATATGCAGAAAAAGTCCTAGTACAACTTATCATCAAAACTCCATTTAGATAGGTGGGATCCTCCATATGGAACTTAGCAAAAAGTGGCATGGACTTCATTGAACAAAACTACTTCTGAGAGTTCCTAGATGGTGAATCAACCCTTTCCTAGGATGAATCATGGAAGCAATGAACCAAATTCCAAGGTCAGAATGAATTAAACATTCTTTGACTTAATATGCAAACATAGGGCTTACACAAAGTCAGATATTATTGGGATACACATAACTCCTCTTCTTGGAGACAATAGGTGGAACTAGAGGATTGGCATCCCTTACCCAATGACAAGATTTGGAATCAACTCTAGAAGAAACTATAAGAAATATGTATCCTAATTTATACTCAAGTGGATAAAATTAGATGGTTATATGGAACAAGTGGAACATTCTCCAACAGAGAAGCATGCAATCTTGAGGTAAGGTACAATGAGATCCTTAAAGATTCTATCTAGAGAAATATCTAGAAATGGAAATTATATCCAAAAGTATCAATATTTATATGCCTCCTAGTATACGAGAAAGCACTAACTTAGGATAATATAGAAAAGTGAAATTATTTGGGACCCTCTAGGTAATATATATATGTTTCCTTGAATCCAAAAAATTAGAACACTTATTCAAAAATTACTCTTATACTAGGCATCTGTAGAAGACATTCGAGATCAGTATGAAACACTCATATTGAAAACCATTAAGTATCCTCAAAATAGTGAAAATTGGATATTTCAAGTCTGTAAGAACCCTATATGAAATAGGATTTGGACCCCAAGACTTCTTATTTGGGGCATATGGAAAGAAAGGAACTACTGCATCATTAGAAGCAATTCCCTTACTCATGACCATCTTTGGCTCTTCATTCAAAGGAAAATTTGAGAATTATGGTTGAAGTAGGAGTATAAAGACTCAAGAGAATAATCCTCCATTATGTGAAATTAGAAACTACACCCCATCAATTCCTCTCCTTCAACTACTCTCCCCATCTCTCCAACTATCCCCTCCTATTGGGATCCTCCACCCCCAATTTTTCTAAAGTTTAATTTCAATGAAGCTTCAAAAGGAAACTCCATTCTAGAAGGATTTGGTAGAATATTTAGGGATCACTCTAAAAATATCCTTTACATATACTGAGAATCCATAGGTTATAATAGAAATAATGCACCTAAGCTAAAGGAACTAGAAGAAGGAATAATGATCACGCAAGATTAGGGATACACGAAGTTGATGGTGGAAGGAGACTCGAAGATATTCATAACTATGATCAAAAAAATTCTTAATGGTACTCCCATGACTAAGGTCTCTCATAGTTGAAGACTGGAAAATCTCATATATCAAGTTGAATCCATTATTAATGCCATCCATGTGATCATTTCCACCCACATTTAGAGGTTAGGAAAAAAAATAGAAGACAAGCTAGCCAATGAAGGATGCTTTGCTCAAGTCACTTAAATCTCCACCCTTTGGAACTCCTCCAACAATTCTTACTCAAACAGGAGTGTTGGATATTATCTTAGAAGGACTCAAACCCCCCAGATGGGGTGCATGAAAAGAGAGAATGTGGGGTGTGTTTTGTCTCCACCCCACTAGCTCACATGCTAGTTACACATTAAAACACACCCCATAAGGTTCCAATGCATTATATGTAGAGTGCATGGGACATAGTTATAATCCACCACCCAATGATTTGGTATGTCTTTTACTGCATTGTATACATAATGGAGTGGATGGAGGAGAATATAGGAATTTCGAGAAGGTTTAATGCATGTTATACCAATTCCTCAGATGAGTCAAGCCACCTATCACTCTTCACCCATTCGACATTCAATTGGTACCAAATGATGGGCAATCAATTTCAGATCTCTTCATTGGGAGTAAACCCCATCAGTGGGCATGGTACATAACCTGGTTTGGAAGTATTATATTCAAAATGAGTGTAGATTTTAACCTTGTACAAAAATTACTTGCAAACAAATTCTTAAAATAGAAAAATATACAATGGTGAGAGTAAAAAAATATACACAAAGATTTTCTCCTAAAACCAAAAACCACGAAAGTTAGATTGATTTTTCATTATTTTCCTTTCAATGTTACAATAAATTATATACATTCTGCAACATTCATAAAACCCAATCCATTAACCTTGGATTAGAACATAATCATAATTCCCTTGATCGGATCTACAAAATACCATGGGAAAAAACCATCATGCCCAAAACCATGCACAAAACCATGGGTAGGTTTTCCCACCATCCTTGGGTCCTCCCAACAATTATTGGGTCTGCATAATTTTTTTTTATCAAGGTACTTCCCTAGACCCTGTGTAGGGGGCTATTTCCCCCTTGCAAACTCCTCAACAAGGGTGACTACCGACCATGTATTGTGCCCAATGCAACATAACAACACCTTACAACTAGTCGTGAAAAGAATATCACACATACCAAAAATTCTTCCACTTGGTTCTTTCTTTCCACACAAGGGGTCGTAGGAGTGTATAGTCATTGGTCCTGAGTTGAAATTCCCATTATTTTTATACACCAAGAAAACTTCTCAGTTCTCATTTACTTTTTCAATGCATCTGCAACATTCTTCAAAGTGACATCCAACTTTACTAGTAACACCATTTTGTCTTCAACCATATCCCTCACAAAGTGACATTGAACAGTAGTTTGCTTTGTATTCTAATGATAAGCAACATTATTGACCAAGAAAATTGCACTTTGGTTGTCACAGTATATACTTATTTATCATTGTACCAACCCCATACTTGAACACAATATTTGCAACCAAACTACTTCCTTGCTTGCATGAGTGGTTGCCATGTATTCAACCTCTATAGTTGAAAGTGCCACTACAAACTGTCTCTTGCTCATCCAACTGACTGCTCCTCCAAATAGTTTAAACACATACCCACTTATAGATATTCTCTGATCTAGGTCTACAACCCAATATGCATCAACAATGCCACATATGTCCAACACTTTTTCCAATCCTAGTCTTTCCTTGGTAGCACAAAGCATAATCACTAGTGCCACACAAATACCTTAAAACCCACTTTATTATTGCCCAATGCTCCTTCCCTAGTTTTGAGGTAAACCTACTCAATACTCCCACTGCATGTGCAATATATGGTCTAGTACATACCATTGGAACATTAGGCTACCAAGTTCACTCGGATATGGAACACAAGACATGTCCTCTTTCTCCTCCTATGTCTTGGGACATTTTTTAACATTTAACTTTTCACCTATAAGAATAGGAACCTTTACTGGTTTACTATCCTGCATATTAAACCTCTACAATGTTGTCTCAACATACTTCCTCTAGTTTAATCAGAGCTTCCTCTTTGCATGATCTCATTTAATTTCCACCCCCAAAATATATTTTTAGCATCAAGATCCTTCATGTTGAATTTACAAGACAATTGGGTTTTCAAATCTTGGATAATTTCTTTGCTATTTCTAATCAACAACATATCAACGACATATAAGACCAAATAAATAACGTGATCACCAATTAATTTAAAATACACACAATGATCTAATTTTCTCCTTGTGAATCCAAGTCCCAATATACATGTATCAATTTTTTTATACCACATCCTCGGTGATTTTTGTAACCCATACAAATAATTTTTAACCTGCATACTAGTTCTTTTTTACCCTTCACTGCAAAGCCTTCTGGTTACTTCATGTAGATCTCTTCTTCCAGATCCCTATGAAGAAATGTTTTCTTCACATCCATTTGTTCTACCTCAAAATCAAAAGCAACAAAAACATATAAAAGTAATATAATAGAAGCTAACTTGGCAACTGGAGAAAGCATATCACCAAAATGAATTCTCGGCACCTAGGAATAACCTTTGGCTACCAACTGAGATTTGTATTTCTCCACCTTTCCTTTTGCATTCATCTTTCTTAAATACCCATTTTCTACCAATGGGTTTCCTTCAAGCTAGCAACTCCGCCAGATCCCAAGCCTCATTTTTGTCCAAGGATGCCATTGTTAGAAAAGTATATATTACAGAGCAATGCAACACATAAAATATTGCAGAAATATAAACACAGAAAACACATAAAACAAGAAAGACACAGATATATGCGGTTCACCCAGTTCGGGCTATGTCCATGGAGAAACAGCCTGTCCTTCCTTTTATATTATCCAGCAAACTGAAGAGATACAACCTACAACAGATCTGTTGTAATTACCTTTTCGCTCTCAATCTCCTCTCTCTTCTCGCTCAGAGTACATATCTACTTAGACGCAATACAATTCCCTCATATATAGCGAGGGGTTGCCTTCTAGGGAGAAAAACCCTAAATTAAACATGACTTCTACCGTCAAATATCCGCCTAATGAATGACCCAGATTGACTATGAAATTAGAACATTTTACAAGGCAATTTACATCTATTTTTAACTTTAGGGGCGCTGCCCCCGATCCCCTGCCAAGGGGGTGCTCCCAAAGGACGTAGCTGCCCCCCCCCCCCCCCCCCCATGGACCTCCCCTGCAGCGCAAATATTACGGGCGGCTACGAATTGGGGTCCAATGCGGTGATACCTCTAAATAAAGAAGATAATCAGGTTCCACACCCAACAATCTCCCACTTGGAGACTAATTATAGAAACTCCACCGCTGCTTCATTTGCTGGACAATGACTCCACTCTGGACCTGGTTGTTTCTCATCTTCTTCATCATACTTGAAGACCAATTGAAACTAAGCATATTCTCAGTTTCTCCCTGGTTACAAATTTTGTTAACATATTTGTAGGATTCTGGCTAGTGTGTATCTTTTCCAGCTTCAGTTGTCCATCTTCCAACGTTGACCGTATGAAATGGTACTTGAGCTGTATATGTTTAGTCTTGGAATGAAATGAAGAGTTCTTTGTAAGATGTATGGCACTCTGGCTGTCACTGTATAACCTACCGAACTCCTGCTTCTTACCCAATTCATCCAGAAACCTTTGTAACCAAATCATTTCTTTACTAGCCTCTGTAGCAGCAACATACTCTGCTTCAGTTGTTGAGAGTGCAACAACACTTTGTAGTTTTGAGACCTAACTGACAACTGTTCCACCTACAGTAAACACATACCCTGTTTTTCTCCTCCCGTTATCTCTATCACCCACCATATTTGCATCAACATTTCCCTGTAGAGCAATGTTTGAACCACCAAAACATAATGCTTTATTTGTGGTACCTCTCAAATACTTGAGAATCCCCTTCACCACCATCCAATGTTCTTTTCTTGGATTGTTCATGTACCTTCTTACAACTCCCACTGCATGTGCAATATTAGGCCTTGTGTAGACCATTGCATACATTAAGCTTCCAATTACTGATGCATATGGAACTTTAGACATATGAGCCATTTCTTCTTGAGTCTTGGGACACTCCTCCTTACTTAATTTGAAATGGCTAGCCAAAGGTATACTATCTGGTTTTGCATTTTGCATATTAAACCTTTTCAACACCTTTTCTATGTACTCACTTTGAGACAATGTTAATTTGCGATTCTTCCTGTCTCTAGTTATTCTCATACCAAGGATTTGTTTTGCAGCACCCAAATACTTCATTGCAAATGAGTTAGCCAATTTTCTTTTGAGCACATTTATTTCCTGCATGTTAGAACTTAAAACAAGCATGTCATCTACATACAATAACAATATAATATAGCTGCCATGATTTTTCCTTTTGAGATAAACACAATGATCAAAGTGACATCTAGTATAACCTTGTTCAGACATAAACCTGTCAAATTTTAGATACCACTACCTTGGAGCCTGTTTTAAGCCATACAAGCTCTTGTTCAACATGCACACTAGTTTCTCCTTCCCTTTTACCTCATATCCTTATGGCTGCTGCATATATATCTCTTCCTCCAAATCCCCATGGAGAAAGGTTGTCTTTACATCTAACTGCTCAAGATGCAAATCTTCAGCTGCTACTAGACTTAAAATAGTTCTGATTGAAGTCATTTAACAACAGGAGAAAATATCTCATCAAAGTCTATACCCTTTTTCTGTGAAAACCCTTTCACCACAAGTCTAGCTTTATACCTTTTTCTACCTCCATCTTCTTCCTTCAACTTGTAAACCCATTTATTCTGCAATGTTGTTTTACCTACAGGCAACCTGACTAAGTCCCAAGTCTGGTTATGTGCTAAGGAGTCCATCTCTTCTTTCATGGCTTGCTCCCACTTCTTCCTGGTTTCCACTTGCACTGCTTATTCATAACATTCTGGTTCACTAGAATTAGTCAACAGTACATAATATAATGAAGGAGAGTATCGTTCAGGGGGTCTACTTATCCGGGTAGATCTTCTAACACCACTTTCAGGTGTTTGAGGTGCTTGTTGTTGTTGTGGTTGTTGTTCTGGCCGTTGATCATTATGATTTTCAAGCACCATCACTTTTTTTGTGATCTCATCAAGCACTATGTATTCTATGTTTTCTTTTTCTTGTTTCTTTTCCTGCAACTGATCCTTATACAAAACCTTTTCATTGAATATGACATCTCTTCTCCTAATGATTTTGTGTTTTTCATAATCATAAAAACGATAACCAAAATCATTAACACCATATCCAATAAAAGTACATTTCTTTGATTTTGCCTCAAGCTTTGTTCTATTTTCTTTATTAATGTGGACAAAGGCTTCACAACCATTTTTTTTTAAATGAATAGTTTACCTTTTTACCTGTCCATGCCTCCTCTGGAATACCACCATCCAAGGAACTTGAAGGCCCTCTATTTATTAGATAAACAACAGTATCTACAACATCTGCCAAAAATTGTAAAGAAAATCTTGCATGCAATCTCATGCACCTTGCACGCTCCATGATTGTCCTGTTCATCCTTTATGACACACCATTTTCTTGTGGTGTTCCTGGAATTGTCTTCTCTCTGCAAATTCCATTCTCTGAATAGTACCTATCAAACTCTTTGCTACAATATTCACCTCCATTGTCTGCTTTGAGACACTTCAACCTTTTTCCTGTCTCATTTTCTTTCCATTTCTTGAAAGTATCAAATACATCAGATTTATTTCGAATACAATAAATCCAGGTTTTTCTAGTTGCATCATCAATAAAAGTAACATAATAACGAGAGCCACCAAGAGATGATACCTGAGCAGGTCCCCATACATCTGTATTCACAAACTCTATTTTTTCGCTCTTCTTTTCTTTCCCAACTTTGAGAAATCTGACTCTCTTCTGTTTTCCATAAACACAATTTTCACAAAATTCCAAATCAACATGCTTCAGACCTGGCAACAAATTTCTTGAGTGAAGGATCTGCATCCCCTTCTCACTCATGTGCCCAAGCCTATGATGCCACAATTCCGTATCTACTCCTATAGAGGTTAAAGCATTAACGGAATTAGAAATACCATTGCATAAATACAATGTACCAACGTTTTCTCCTTTTGTTATTACCAGGGCTCCTTTAGTGACCTTCCAGGTTTTATCTGTGAAAGTAGTTACACAACCTTCACCTCCCAACTACCCTATTGAAATCAGATTTTTCTTCAGATTTGGAACATGCCTTACCTCCTTCAATAACCATTGATTTCCATTATGTTGTTTTATGAAAACTGTACCCATTTCAATGATTTTGCAGGGTTTATCATCACCCAATCGAATCTGTCCAAAATCTCCTTGAACATAATCATGAAAATGTTTCCTATCAGGTGTGGCATGGAATGAGGCCCTTGAATCTACCACCCAAGCATCAATAATATTTTCTAAAGAAAGAATCAAAGCATCTTGCAACACATCACATGTCACATTCACTTCATGATTGTTTTCTTGCTACGCATCTCCTTCTTTTCCCTTCCGAGACTTGCAGTCTTTCTTCAGGTGTCCTTTCTTCTCACATTTCTAGCACACTATCCCCGATCTGGACTTGGATTTTCCTTTCCTTGACTTATTGCGATATCCTGGGCTCTTTCCTCTTTCCATTTTTCTTCCCCTAGTCTCTGTAGTCAAAGCATTAGCTGATGTCTCACCGGAGCTTTTCCGTCGCATTTCCTTGCTAAGGATTGCACCGACAACATCATCAAACTTTAAAGTACTAGATCCAAAGACAGAGTTACTAATGGCCATAACTAAACCATTCCAACTTTCAAGCAATGAGCAGAGAAATAACAGAGCGCTAACTTCATCATCAAAAGTTACCCCTACAGAACTTAACTGATTGGTAGCTG
Source organism: Pinus tabuliformis (assembly GCA_031772625.1). Classification (NCBI taxonomy): domain Eukaryota; kingdom Viridiplantae; phylum Streptophyta; class Pinopsida; order Pinales; family Pinaceae; genus Pinus; species Pinus tabuliformis. The sequence continues at coordinate 416,895,289 of CM062815.1, forward strand.
TATTAAATTCATTTAAATGATTAGCAACAGATCCACCTTCTGACATTTTCATATTAAATAAACGCTTCATAAGAAATACCTTATTTGAGGCCAAGGGTTTTTCATATAGCTTGGCCAATGTCGACATTAAACCCTCTATTTTTGTTTCCTTTGAAATATTAAAGGCTACCGATGCCGCTAGGCATAGCCGTATTGTTCCAAGTGCCTTTCCGTTGAGAATATTCCATTCTGTGTCTGTCATACTCGTCGGCTTCTTTGCCTTTCTGCTCAATGGTTGGTACAGATCTCTCTGGTACAAATAATCTTCCATCTGCATCTTCCACAACTTGTAGTTTTGGTTGTTAAATTTTTTGACCCTAAACCTACCATCTTCTACCATTGCTCCCACTCAAACTAGGAACCCTTTTCTCCTGCGAGTTTATCAGCCAAATAGACTTTTGGCTCTAATACCAGTTGTTAGAAAATTATATATTACAGAGCAATGGAACACATTAATATTGCAAAAATATAAACACAGAAAACGCATAAAACAAGAGAGACACAGATATATGTGGTTCACCTAGTTTGGGCTACGTCCACAGAGAAACAGCTAGTCTTTCCTTTTATATTATCCAACAAACTGAAGAGATACAACCTACAATAGATCCACTGTAATTCCCTCTTTGTCTCAATCTCATCTCTCTTCTCGCTCAAAATACAGATCTACTTAGACGCAATACAATTCCCTCATATATAGCGAGGGGTTTCCTTCTAGGGAAAAAAAACCCTAAATTAAACATAACTTCTACTGTCAGATCTCTGCCTAATGAACAACGCAAATATTACAGGCGGAATTTCCTCCCCATTACAAACTGGGGTCCAATGTGGCGATACCTCTGAATAAAGAAGATAATGAGGCTCCACACCCAACATCCATTTCTTCAACCATGGCCTTTTTCCAAAGTTTTCCATCCTCTGAATACACTTCCTCCTTGATAGTTCTAGGATCATCGTCAGTAACAAATAAATAAAATTTGAATAGAAAGCAGATGGGTTATACCTCTCTAACCTCCTTCTCTCTCAATCTGATCTCCTAAAAAATGGAGTGTGCGACTCTTCCGCTTATGATTCTTTTTTTTCTATAGAGTATGATTCTTCCTCCTTCAGTTCAAACTCTATCTTTTATAGTTCCTTTTCCTTTGATATGAATGCATGTTTAATAACACCTTTCACCTCTCTAAACACCACAACTTGGTTGTACATAACCTTCCTTGTTCCTAGGTTTCAAATCTTGTAACCTTTTAAACCATCCCTATACCCAATAAAGATGCACCTTTCAAATTTACTATATACCTTGGTTCTTTTCTCCTTTGGAACATGCACATATGCATCACATCCAAATAAATTTAGATGTGAGAGAGAGGGTTTCTTACAAGTCCATACCTCATGTGGAATCTTATTCCAACTTTGATGGATGTGATGTATTAAATAGGTAACATGCAATATCCATTGCCTCTCCCTAGAATTCCCGCCCTAAATTAGTGCCACTGAGTATGCTTCTTTCCTTTTCCATCAACATCTTGTTCATTCTTTCTTCAACTCCATTTTTTTGAAGTGTGTATGGAGTATTATTTTTCCATTCTATACCATGCTTCTTAACAAACTCTTCAAATTATTTCTTGCAAAACTCTCCACCATTATTTGTCCTCAACACCATAATCCTCTTCTCTATTTTATTTTCCACTAGAGCCTTAAATTATTTAAACCTATCAAAGAATTTATATTTCTTCTTATGGAAGAATATCCATGTATTCCTCAAGAAGTCATGTATAAACAAGACATAGTACACAAACTTTCCCAGTGATGGAACTAACATGGGTCCAAGCAAATCATTGTGCATAAGCTCTAATACCCCTTTCGCCCTCTTAGCACGAGCGGGGAAACTCACCCAATTATGCTTCCCATATACACAATGTTCATAGAAATAGAAATACATAGAGAAATTATACATACCTTCTACCATATCATTACCATGCAATATTCGAAGGCCCTTCTCTCCAATGTGTCTTAGTCTTTGATACCACAACATAGTATTTTCACTAGAGAGTATAAAATTTTCTTCTCCACTTTTAGGAACCACAAAATTGTTGCACTCATCAATAACAATACTTCCTAGAAACTTGTACAAAGTTCCAATTGAAACTCCTCTCATCAATACTATTTCTCCTAAAACCATCCCGCAATAATGTTTCTTGAACATTGTTTTTACAACTGCATCATCCATCTTGCTTACAAAATTTAGATTTCTAGCCAATGCAGGAATATGCAGAACACCAGGAAGTGTTCTAATCCTTTTACCTTGCAACTTCAACTTGAATTTTTTTACGCCTTATGATTTTGGTATTATTTTAATCACCTAGAAGACATCACATCATCATATTTCTCATACTCGCAGAACCACTCCCTATGGAGAGTCATGTGAAAGGATGCACCTGAGTTAATCAAACATGCCTCATGATCTACATGTATGCTTGAAGAAGAAGTCAAGTACACATACCCACCTTCATCTGAAGTAGTTTTTGCCTCTGCAAAAGTAGCATCATCAGATCCCTTTCCTTTCTCATGAGTTTTAGATTTACATTCATTTTTGAAGTGCCCTTCTTTTTTGCATTTCTAGCATACCTTCACAAATTTTCCTAGAGATTTAGATATCTCTCTAGATTTAGATTCCCACTTAAGGAATTATTTCTATTTATATTTTGGGATCATCCTATTACAAATAACGTGTCTCCATTCTGACTCTCCATATTTTTCTATCTCATCTCCTCTGACAAAAAGGATGAGACTATTTCACCAAATTTAAGGTAGTTGTTTTTATACCTATAGCAACAACTAGGCTCTCCCATGAGTCTAATATAGGAAAAAAAAATTGATGTACTTATCTTCATCTAAAATTTTAATATCAAAATATAATAACTGACTTACCACATTATTGAAGGTGTTTATATGCTCTATCACTGAGTCTCCATCCCTTCATCCTCGTGTTATAGCATTTTTTTTGCAAGAATAATTTATTCACGAGAGACAGATTGATATAAAGCACCTAAATTGTCCCACAAATCCTTTGTTGTATCTTCCCCTGAAACATTTAACAATATTGAATCTGAGAGACATAATTGTATTGTGGTCTTCGCCTTCTGATCTAACGTCACCCAGTCTTCTTCCCATATTCTTGTTGGTGTCTTACTTGGATATATAATAATCCACTGATATCTATAAATTAATAGATCCTACATATTGAGCTTCCACAACTCAAAATTTTCTCCATTGAATTTCTCAATCTTTATCCTTTATTGTTTGCAATCTCCTTTCATCGTAAGAATTGATTCTGTAGATCTCCCACAATAACGGGGTCTACCACAGGCCCAAGAAAAACCCCTTAGTAGCAAAGGCGTCCCACTGAAGCGAAAACAACTGTGATATTAGATGTAGGTTTTAAACCTATACATAAATTACTTGCAATTGGATTCTTAAAAACAAAATATACAATGGCTAGAACATAAAAATATACACAAAGGTTTTCTCCTCGAACCCAAAACTAGGAAAACTAGATTGATTTTTCATTATTTTCGTTTCAATGTTACAATACATTACATACATGTGTTAAATGCAATTTTGTCACCATTAGGCAAATGATCGCTAATCTGGATCTCTCATTATCCGATGAATTGTTCCAAGAAATCCCCTATAATGTTGGAATAAAAACAATCCCAAAGACAATAAGAATCCTAGATTACATTGCTCAAAAACCTATTTTAAGCACTTGCATAGTTTCCATAGCCATTACCTATGCAAGCGTAATTTTGACCATTGTGGCCTGCGAAATTCTGCCCTCTGTCTTCCACTAAAACTATGCAAATCTCTTAACGAAGGTGAAAATAAAAAGTGATTTCTAGAAGCCTTATTGGAGTAATATCTCCCAACTGAAGGCCTAAAGCCCCTACATACTTGGGCCTCATTCCTCTGTTCATGGAGAAAACTCCCTCTCTTTGTGGAACCCCTAATCCCTCTCTTTATGGATCTCATCCCTTGAGATGATGATCTTAAACCTCCTCCTCTTGGCCTATAAATTCAACGTAGACCAGAGGGTGAGGGGGACTTTTGGAATGTAAAATTATGTTGTTGGATTGGGGTTGGAACACAGGGGATTCACTAGGGGAGCAATACCATACCACGTGCATTCAAATTGGGGAATATATATTTAGGAAAAAATGACATAATATATTGAGCATATAATAGGGGGTAAAGGGTTCTTATATTGGCACGTATGAAAAATGAAGCTCAAAGTTAATGAAAAAATATAAAGGGGTATAAAATTTGTTAATGAGAAAATGGATACCTACAATATCTAGTGAAAGTAGGGGTTTTTTAAATTGGGAAGGTGTATTGGGTTTGTATTGGATTAGAGGTATTTTCCAATATGTAGTCAAAATAAGGGTATTGTTTAGTATGCCATGAACACACATGATATGTCAGAGGTTCATTGAGTGAAGCCCCCATGGGTTGGAAGCTTATCATTGAAGGAAGGATTGGAGACTATTAGGAAGAGGCTTGCAACATCAAGGCTAAGGTTCTATTGCTCCTTCTTATTTAAGATTAATACAAAAGAGCTTTTATTTCACACTGTATTGTTTGATGGAGCTGATGTATTATGTGTTTACTTCCATTTTTCCATTGATAATGATATTAGGTACTAGTTTCCTTCAACATTAGTGTGGGTTTTATTGAGTCATTTTTCTATCATTTGCCTTTGATAATTTATTGTTATTATGTTTGCAGGTCTAGATTCCGAGGATTGACGAGTTGCATCAAACCATAGCGAGTATCTTGATCAGGAATTTCGTTTGAAAGCTATGGATTTCATATTCCAACATTCTTGCTTATATTTCAATAGGAATTCACTCAGGGAAAGATTTACTAGTTTTATTGTTTGTTACTAGATTCAACCATTGAATCTAGGAAGATTTCTCTTGTCTGCAAGAGTGATTTGTTTGCCATAACAAATTGGCAACCATACTATGTAATGATATTTTCTTCATTATGTCCTCATGTGACTCTGATTGCTTTTTGTATCCCTTTTTAACTGTGTTTTGAATGTTGAAAACTTAAATTTCTAGATTTTTAGATTTTTTTTTTTTCCTTATGTTTTCTTGGCTTGCACACTTTTTCTTTAGCAAAAGTGCACAAATTTGGCACTTTTCCTTTAACAACAGTGTGACTATGCACTAGACCTAATTGGTTACCTATGCAAGTCTATAAAATTTTGAAAAATTAGGGTTTTTACCTTATGGGTCCAGATTTTTTTAATTGTTGTGTTTTCTTGGGTCTGTTTTACATTGTGAAAAAATCCACTCCTTTTTTATTTCATGTTTTGAGTTTCCTTCTTGAAAAATTACTCATCTTTTCTAATTGTGGGTGAAGGTTATTTTTGATGAATTGTTGATTTATCAAAAGAAAGATTGGTCATTGTTAATATAACTTGAGTTTGTCCTTCTTTTGTCAAAATCAGATTAAGTACTTTATTTCTTGATTGCAAAGAATTATTAGTATTGGTAAAAAGTTAGTGTTTTTCAAGATGAACACTTTTGATTTGGAAATTGTTGTTTTTGTTGAATTGAATTGAATAATGACTATTCCTTTTTATAAGACAACACAAATTGTGCTTACAGTGATTTGTAATTCATTATATCAAGTTGAAATTATGGCTCGTATATTTTGAAGGAGGAATTAATTGTTTGATTTTGGGTATACAATAAGTTGTTGAGATTAAGATTTTGCACTTTTTAACCTACATTTTAAGGAAATTAGGTTGCATTTGAAAAAAAAACCCCCTCATGGCCTGGGCTAGCCAAGAATCGTGTATTCTACACTCTCTTTGATTTTCATTTTGAAAATGATTCATTGATTCTTGCATTGCTGAAAATTGAATGAAACCTCTCTCTTTAATTTAGTTAGGATTCATCGAAGTGAAAATATTATCGTGCATATTTGACTACATTCTATTTTGAGTCAGGTTATAACACCATCGGTTTCATATCCATTAACTTATGAAGTAAACAACATCTTAAAAACAACGCTAATAAAATAAATTAGATCTTTATATTTCTATGGCTCGTTACACCTACATTAGATCAAATTGTAGGGCTTTAGAATAGGGAACTGAGTTAACTTTCCAAAGATGCAAATAAACAATAGAATCTTGCGGTAGGGAGTAAATCCATCTATTACAGTTTGACTCTAGGAAGCTCCTCTTACACGGGAGTTACGAACAAGATCATATTAGACCCAGTGAAGTGATAGACCTCACTTCATTGGTTACAATAGCATCATTTCACGCATTACAAATGGTACCGAAAGGTGCTTGGGAGTCACTAGAAGGATAAACCTTAGATTGACCATGTTGAGGAACCTTAAAGGGCATTGAGCTTTGTTACTCTCCCCTTGCATGTACTTCTGATCTGCAACTATCCCCCTAGGTCAAGTTGTTGTATGTGGTAACCTTAGAGACCATTATCTTAGGGATTTTACCCAAGGTGATGGTGGGGGGGGAGTCCCTATTGTACCTAGAGCAGATGTTGATTAGACTCACTTGGACCTTTTTGGAGGGTATTCTTCACTCAAGATGGCATAAGTGAAGTTACTTGCACCAGATCGTGGCCATTAAGTAGGTTGTCAGCATAACTGATTCCACCTACTCTATCTCTATCCACTTTTCACATTGATCTCTATGACGTTGGGTTTCATCACCAACTAGTGATTTCACTGTGAAAAGGTTGTTTGCATGGTTTGAATCCTTAGATTTATTAGTGTGTGTTATTTGTTTGTTTTACTTTTTGCAGACCTTAGGTGTCATGGATTGTGAATTTGGATTGTTAATATTATTAAAATTATTAATAAAATTCACTGAGGTTGAATCTAATGGCAACAGTTCCGGAATTTACCAATCAAGGAACCCCTTTTAACAGGAATCCTAGTCCTTTTACATTCTTTGGAAATGTTGGTCCTTTTTATATGGCTATGTTGCCACTTCCCCAATTCATGATAGGTTTATTGCTGTGGTTTTTTTCAACTTCTTTAGTCCCAAATACCAAAATTGTTCCACCTTAACCAAGTTCTCCATCTCAAAAAAACCAACCATTTGTTGACACTTTACCTTCTTCACCCACCACGTCTTCTTCACCTGGTGGAAGTCCTGATACTGGTAACCAGGTGGCTAAGAAGAAGAAGAAAAGGAGGGAGATTAAGAATCAAGATAAGAAAGAGTCAAACCAACCAACCATTTCCTTGAGTATGGATAATGTTGAGGAACCATTCAAAACACATCGTAAACCCAAATACCCTTGCAAGATTTGTAAGGGTGACCACCTTCTTATTAATTTTCCTAGTATTCCAAAGGTGTTAGAAGTGTGGACTAAAAATTCTTATCAACTTACTGTTGATCCATCAACTAGTGATTCTTAGGTTTCAGGGAAAAAGGGTAAAGTTAGTTTTCCTTGTAGGTTATGCAAAGGGAGTCATCAAACTCACCTTTTCCCTCACATGGATGAAGCCAAAAAAGTTTTTGTAAAACCTTACTATTCCACAACAACAACTTCCAATTGGTTTTTGTAAGCTTTCTCCCAACATACGTCAGTTGATGAAGTGATTGATTTAATTCCAAGTACAGTCAATCCCACTCTTCCATTGGACAGTGAAAGACATATCACTCAGGTTAATGAACGTTTGGTTGATCAAGTAGTTGAATAGATTACATATTCATTCAATCCCACTCTCCCTTTAGAGAGTGGAGTTAATGCGACTCAAGTTATTTTTATTACTTCAGATTCCACCGCACAAGGGGGCATTTCACCTACAAAGTAGACTGACAAAGTCTCATCTTCCTTCTTCCATCCCTTTCCATATCATTGTGAAGGCTTATGGTAAGAATGTGCCTTGCAAAAATGTAGATGAAGGTGTTACACAACATTTTGTCACTGTCCCTACACTCCCCGTTCCACGATCTTGGAGGACCTCCACAATGAACCCTATATGCATTCCCATCAACTCCCATTATGCCCCTCTTCATGATAAGAATGATTCCCTTTTGCATAATTTCCCAAGAATCTTCCTTTTACCCCAATTTACAAGATCGACACTAATGACCAGTTTCCTCCTTGTGCCGATTTGCAGAGATTAAAAATAGGACTAGCGCCATATGATGCTACTGAGCCTTTTCTCAGTCGTGTGGATCCTCTTTTGGCAAGTTTTTAAAATATGGAGTTGAAGCTTCCATGTCTAGAAGCTTCGTAATGGAAGTCTGGTAAATGGTTGGGCTGGATGGAGCTGAGGAAGTCAGTTTGGGCTCCTTTCCCCTATTAGGATGGAACCAATCCAAGAGATAAAGCCTTATCCCATGATAAGAGGAACCATCTCCCCTCTATCCAAGCTATATAAACCCCTCCTTTTACAAGCTTCACTAGTTTCAGTCTTAGTATTTTTGGAGCTTGAATAATCAGCAAGACATCTATAGCTTGTGGCTCTCTAGTTGATGTTTGAGGGAGAATAGTGTGTTTGGTTTGGTTTGAGACTAAAGGGCAGGGGCCTTAAAACTTCCATTGTTGGTGCTATCCATGAGATGCTAGTAGAAGTGTGGGAACCTGGATATGTCGGAGGAGACCAGCAACATCAAGGCATTGGTTGTAATGTCTTTTTGAATTTATATGAATAAAACTATTGATTGATTTCCTACATTGAAGTGTTATCTTACATTTGATGGCTTAATGTTCCTTGACCTGTTAAGTAGGCTGAATGAAATTTGTATGCTATCATGTTTGTTGTTGTTGTTTGTTTGCTTGTTTAAGGTATTCGAAGGAAGGAAACGAAAAGTAGTTGGAGTGAGGAAACAGGATCATCACCAAGCGGAATAGCGTTCTAAGATGTAGGCCCTCTTATTTGATTCTAGCTTAAGGAAGTTTTCCATTGATTGTTTGTTTGTGGCTAGACTTGCTCTCTTGAGCTAGAGGAATTGTTTGTGTCCGCACTGAGAATTTACCTACACCACAAATTGGCGACCATACTGGGGAGCCATTCCTTCTATTTGATTGATTGTCATTTTATGGTTTTGTGTGAACTTTTATAGTATCACCATTTCCCTTCAATTTTCTCTGCTTTACCTGGTTTACTTCTCTGAGTCTGAAATTCACAGTGGCAAGTTTGGTTTTAGCCTTTGAAAATTTTATTTTTTTCCTTGAATCCTCGGTCACAGCATTTATTTTTCTGATAGTTGCGCCGATCAGCGCAAGTTTCTCTAAAACAGTCATGCTGACCCCCTTCTGGTGCTTGTTGTCAGTTAGATAGTCATGCTAATCCCTGTAGGTGAAGATTAGGGTTTCCCCTAGATCATAATCGGTGTGTCTTTCCCTTCTGATTTTTGTATCTTAGCTTATTTTGACTGTGTTCTCCTTGGCTGGAAAGCTTCATTGGCTTGGTTTATGTGCTTGTTTGGTTTTCCTTTTCTTCACTTGGTTTCTTGAGTCCTTGGATGGTTTGTAGCCCTAGGGCATCTAGGTCGTCATTCATTCACTTGTTTGTGTGCTCAACAAGTCAAGTTGTTGGTTAAGTTGCTCCTTGCATTTCATTTTTTTAGTCATTTTGCTTCTTTGATTTCCATTTAACAAGTTTGAAAAGTTTCGTTTGTTGATTAAGCGTCTCTTTTCAGGCATAGATCACATTGCTTATCTTGCTTTTGGTTGAGTCTTTGCATAATTAGTTTGGAAGGAATTCTCTTTTGTGATTTGCATTCGCTTGAGGTTGATTGTTTTGAAAAATTTTCATTGAAGTGTTTGTGAAAGATTCGTTTTATCATTTCATTGACAAATACATAATTCCAGTTTTCTGAATCAATATGTTACAATAATTAGCATCATTGAAGACTAGAGTTGCATCGTCATTTTCATTGGAAAATAAATGAATTCTCTTTACTAGTGAAAGGACTACTTGAAGTGTGTTTGCTAGGAAAGATAGGAATTGGAAAGAGCTTTTCATCATTTTGTTTTCAAAAAGTGAAGTAGTGAAAAGGTCATTCTGCTTACAATTGCTTGTTTGTTGCATTGAGTGTGTTTTCTACTCTCATTAGTGTAAATATATCATCGAATTGAAAGGGTCTTGTCTCATTTAGCTGCATATAGGAGTTTTTTCAAGTCACATCGATAAGGCCTAAAAAATGAGACATAATTTCAAGATAAACTCTAAAATGTATTCAATTAACTTAAGGCACATTTGAAACCTAACAATCACATTTAGAAGGTCTAGGCTAGAGATGTGTTCCGACTTATTTAAACCTAGCAACTGTCATTCGCTTCAACACTAGACAATGCTAGTACGGACTTGTGCTCCCCGTACCGTCGCGTATATAAAGGGAGACCCCACTAGGTTTCAATCCTTTATCCATAGGAAGCCAAGTCTGCTGCCTTGTAAATGTGATACAATGAACACAACATTCAAGGAGATTGCCTGCAAATACTTCTCGGTTTGCCGAGAGGTATTCTGCAGTTCCGAGAGGTATTCTGCAGTTAACGGTTACCTGGTAATCCTTTTTTCCTAGCTTATCCTGAGTAGTCATTTTGATATTTTTGACTCCCTAAATATTAAATATCATTCGAGTGCTTTTCCTTTTGAGCTCATTTAAAACCGAAAGTGATAGAGTCACCTTTGCTTCTTTCTCAAATCTTAAAACATGAAAGAGTAGCAGTTTGTTTTTGTGTCTTAAAAAATTGTTGTCCACGATCATATAACATTCCTGTTAGTCTTTTTCTATACCAGATTGTGAGTATACCTTTAAATACATTTTAAATCCTTGCAATCAATCTCTCTCTTCTGGTTAATTGAGACAAAATCATTGTGGTTGAACCATCAGGTTCGCCTAGTTCCTCTTCCTCTCCTCTATCTAAAATATCATCTAAGGATCCTTTTCCTGAATTGCCACAGTCACTTGAGGACCAAGGTGTTGAACTTGGAATTGTTCTAAGCTTTCAACCTTTGTCATGTCGTCCTCCCCCTCCCTCAGATACTGGGTCACTTTTTGACATTGGCCCGGAATCTCTAGATAATCCTATCCAGACTCCCGAGAGTCCACCGACTTCTGAAGGTAAGCTTGGACTCATTGTTTATCCTTTGAATCATTTGTTCAATCATGTTGCAATATCGCTACAGCATTCATACAATTCATATGATCAGCCCAGTATTCCTTTGGAATTATCCCCTCGAATGCTTTCGGTAGTCTGTCGTCGCCTGTTTTACCCATGGAATCAGAAGGCGAAATCCGAGTCTCCTCTTCGGGTCACTCGGAGGTTTCCACTCCATGCACAGTCAAGGAGCAGGAATATCATTTCCCTCCTGAAGGTTTACCTTACACGGGAAGCATTCCAACCAGTGTTCATCCTGAGTTACCATGTAATTACATGACTTTAGCTCAATTGGTTTTAGGTACACCTACTACCTCATCGCTATATCACAAACCTATCTGGTCATCTGGCACTGTGCCTACCTCAGGTCTGTTCATTCAGAACTCGACCTCCCAACCAATGGTGCATTTCACAGTTACTTCAGTTATGGTGCAACCCACCATTCCGAATCCTCTTGTTTCACTGGTCCAAGTAACCCATCTAGTTCAACCAACGGTCTGGAGTCATGTCCCTGTCAGTTCTTCGATCCCTCTAGTAAGTGGACATGTTGTACCACCGCCTGGGAGACAAAAGTTTGCATGTTTCTATGATGTCTCGCATAGCTAATGTGAGTGGCTCACAAGCTCACATGGTTGGAATGAACCAACTCTCTTCGAGTGCCATTCTAAACCCTGTTGGTCTTGCTGGATCGAGTAATGTATAGTACCAACAACTGAGCCCTGGTGGTCCATCTAGGTCAAGTAACATCGAGTACTAACATCCTAATGTGGCTTAGGCTCAGTACCAACCTCCTTATGTTCCATATGGTTCACAAGCAATGGTTAATCCGCCTTACATCCCTTAGCTTGGACCTTATGTCTAGCGTGGTCTGCTCTTCGCACTTGGCGGATATGGCCAGATATAGTTTGGGAAATTTCAAGGTGTCACTCCGGGAATTGTTCGAGTACCCTTGCAACAACAAGGGCAACCTTCATTGCAACAAGGGCCATCCATGTAGTAGTAAGGGAAGATAATGCCGCAGTAAGGAAAATTGCAACAACCGCAAGGGCAACCCTCGCAACCATTACAACAAACCATGTAGCTGCAAGTGCAGTATGTGTCGCAATCCTCCCAGCCTATGCATTCGAAAGGTCAACCTCTGCAGCCACGGGGACAACCTTTACAACTGTAAGGTCAACCCTTACAACAACAAGGTTAACTCGGGTAGCAGCAACCCTTATACTCATATCAACAGGGTCAACCTTTGCAAGGGAAAGGTTAGGGTCAAGTCCTGAAGTAGCAGGTGCAAAATCCTTATGTCCAAGGGAAACAGGTTCAACATCCTTTTGTCCAAGGGAAACAAGTGCAAAATTCTTACGTCCAAGGGTATCAGGTTCAAAACCCTTTTGTCCAGGGGAAACAGGTTCAAAATCCTTATGCTTAGGGACATCAGGTGCAAAATCCATATGTCCAAGGCCAGCAGACTCAACAACCTTTTAACCCGTATGTTGCTTATCAGCAGCCTATGGTTGGATAGTTTCAAGGCTTTTAATGTCAGAATCCTCCCTATGGGAAAGGTAACCTACAGTGGGGGAAAAATAAAATGTTGTATGGACAAAACCCTTCACTATGAGGACAATATCCTTACTAGCAGGGATGGGTCCCACCAATTGGGTCCGCTTATTGACCTCAAATGCCTTTCAATACCCAATTTCCGTTCTTGACTACACTAGAATTGCCAGTTGTGCCTAGGCTCACGAATGACCCGATTCTTCCTTCACCATACTGGCCTCTAGTTCCATCCAATATCCCGATCGATTGTTTGAAGTTTGAAGGAAAAGTGAAAGAGGGTCCACAAGCCTTCATCATGACATATTGCCTCTGGTGATCGAATTCCTACGTTGATGATTCCATTCATCTTCAGCTTTTCCAACGAACACTTCAAGGTGCTGCAGACAAATGGTATATCAAGTTACCTCATAATACCTATCATAAATTTAACACTCTTTCCATGGCCTTTCTCACACATTTCCAGTTGTCGGTTCGCTATGAAACTGGCACCCATTTTCTAACATTGCTCAAGCAAGACACTGCGACCCACATCTCTGATCACATCCATGAATGGAGACGCAGGCGCCGCCTCATTAAGTTTGATATTGCTGATCAGTTGTTGACCAAGTGGTTTACCAAATCATTCATCAACAAAATTACTGAGGACATCACTATGGGTGGATACGTCACTGAGGAACAAGCCATCGCGCGTGCCCAGTATCTAGACCTTGTCTATTAACAATCCGACATGTTATATGATATGTTACCTGATGCGCCCAGACCATCATCTGATCTGACGACATCTAAGTCTTTGGCTACACCTTCTGTTGATGGAGTAATTGGTTCAGTGACTGAGACCCCTGCAAAATCTTCTTCTAAACAGAAGTTAGTCTCCAACATTGCTTCCAATGATTCCTCTCGCAATTCACCGGGCCCTGGTAAAACGTCAGAGGTTCACGCTGTCCAATCTAGCACAGTGGACAAATCCTTTAAAGATAAGAAGAAACAAAAAGGCAAGAGTAAATCCGATGCCCCGAAATAGGGCCCTCCTAAGTCATCTGTTGGTGATACTTCCCAACGTAAGCCCAAATATCCATGCCTCATCTATGAGGAGGATCACTATACTGAGGATTGTCCCCGCCGATCTGAAGTTAGTAGTTTGCTCAAAGGGACCCCAGCTGTTTGAAAGAGCCCTTTCCGTCCCAACAGACCCAAATGGTAGAATAGCCTCAGTCATTCGCTTCCTCAGGTTCACAAGTGTTCATGATGAATACACCAATTAACGTGGCTACCAGGTCAAAATATTATCAAACTCCTACCCCGATAGTAGGGAAAGAGAAAGAAGGTACCCCTTCTTCTTCTACCCCATCCAATTCTGGTCCTCTCCATATAGAGCGACCTAATCCTAATTCTGCCATTCGACCACCTTCTCGAGGTGTGCTACGAAAGTCCTCGTACAATCCAAACACTTGAGCCGCTCAACATTATAACATTGTTGAAGATTTGGCTCAAGTGCCATTAGCTATGTTTGCTCTCGAGGTCCTTCAATGATGTCCTTCTCAACGGAAATTTTTACTGCCGACTATTGGGAGTATTGATCCAACTGACTCTAATCTCATTTGTTTTGATTTGGAAAACCACATTCCGCATTTACCTCATCAGATTGCCTTTCTCATTCAGGTGATCATAAATGAGAAAACCATTCATAGGATCGTCATCGATGAAGGTGTTTCTACCTGCATCATGTCTGTCGCTTGTTGGAAGGAAATTGGTTCTCCTACTCTGAACCAGTCCCCTAACACTTTGGAAGCTTTTGACGGACGCGATTCGCGACCATTCGGTGTCCTTCCCAACCTTGCCATTACTTTGGAGGGAAAGACAATACATGTTGAAGTAGAGACCGTTGATGCTAATCTTAACTATAATCTTCTACTCATATGGAGCTGGAACCATGCCATGCATGTTGTAGCCTCCTCCGTATTCCATGTGATTCATTTTCCCCATCAATGGAAAATAGTCACAGTCGACCAACTGTCCTTCTTTGCCTCTTCCTCCTCAGATGGCAATATTCCTTATGTAAAGCACACTGGTGCTCCTTATGAGAGTGTGGGGGCAGGACTCTTTAAATATCCTACCTTGATGGGTATTTTCCCACTCCCACCTCCTCATGTTTCCTTTGTCAACATGGTCTCGGTCAATTCTGATACTTGGGTCATTCCCTTACTAGATCTTGTTGATACATGGGGCAAGGTTACGCCGTTAAGCCCTGTCGAAATTAATTATGTGGAAAGTGTTCCGGCTTCGCCTTCGATATCATCTGATTATTCTATTTTGAGTTCATCCCTCGATGCGTATTCTCACTGCCCATGGCTTGGTTCTTGACCGACGGTCATGTCTATGTGTCTTGAGAAATTCTCTTCTCTGTTGCCTATTGACATGCCATTTTCTCCTGACGTTGTCAAGATCTTTCAACTGAGGGCACTTTTATCTCTTCATAGATTCAGGGTTTTTCTCCCTACCTGATTTTTTACCGATTTCCCATTATTTCAATGGGGTTTTCATATTATGACTCATAACCCTCCCTCACCCAGGGGGCATGGGGGCACAACCTTATATGAGTTCTACTCTATTATTTGGCCGAGTCGATGCTTACTCATCATGTCAATGGTAAAACCCCAATTTTCATCTGTGTTGATTGATTACCCAAGTCCGAGCATGGACTCTCTCAAAAAGTACTATGCCTAGGTCATCTTACATGGCTACTTTTGTACAATAGTGTGTTATTCATTTTTGCGCAGTGTGGTTTGGTGTGTTGTTTTGCAAGCAGCTTTCCTGCTTATTATGTTTTTACCTACTTTGCAGATGTTTGTGTCTCATCACATCGGTTTCACTGATGGTGCTTGCCATAGTACCAGAAATATATCATTCACAGCATGGGCCATTTATGACCTCCATGGCAAGTTGATTGATCTTCAAGGTATTTGTTTAGGTCGAACAAATAATAACATTTATGAGTATAGCGCAATTATCGAATTGTTGTCAGAAGCTATCGCTCTTGACATCCGGGAATTGGTTGTCAGCCTTGATTCACAACTTGTTATTCTTCACCTCAGAAGCTATCGCTCTTGACATCCCAGAATTGATTGTCAACCTTGATTCACAACTCGTTGTTCTTCACCTCAACGAGAAATATTCCGTCAGAAACCCCCACATATTGAGAATGTATCTACGTATTTGTCGATTGGAGAGAAATTTTGATTACATTACATATCATCATATTCCTAGGCATATGAATACATTGACAGATGCATTAACTAATTATGTGTTGGATAGACATTTGCGAAACATGTGAAAATAAAAAACAAAACATTTGTACCATAGTAAGCAAGGAAATATATATATATATATAGATATCGATAATGTTTTTCATACATCAAAACCCCAAAAAAAAATATATGTGTTCAAATACATCCATGGCTCGCAGGCCTTATACATCTGTGGCTCACAGGCCTCAAAACTGTAGAATGCTAGACCTATGAACTACTCGGCATGGTGCTCATGGTAGCACGTAACTGCTTGTACTACACGAGTCAGCAGTTGGTGGATCCGATCTGATACCCCCACTGTGTGCCTCTGATACTGGCATGGGATGTCTCCCACCCGGGCATACTCTGGGATACCATGGGTCAATCCTTCGAGGTTCCATGCGATCTCCTCCTCATTATCACTTCCTTCCTGATAAGGAGTGATATTGAACTATCGAGCAATGCGCCTGGAAATCGGGGACATCTCGGTAGGACGCTCTGGTCCCACATCTGCATTTACAAAATCAAAATTTCATGAACACATGTATTTCAAAAACAATAAAAAATTAAAAAATTAAAATTATTTGTTTTTACCTCCATCGCCATAATTCTTGCCCTTTGGGAGCGGCATATCTGGATCACTGCAGAAGTCGGTACTGCTATAGGGCCAATCTTCTACTACGATCAACTATTGTTGTAGCCATGAGAAAAAGCCAGGCTTATATGACATATTTTGGCACTCGGTAATCCTAGGCATCAATGCACTCCAATGGACCATCTGTGGGTCTCGTGGCAATGGCGGTCCAATTTAGCAAGTTGGTAGTGAAATAGCGAGACCCACTCCAAAAAGAAGGTCACTAGAACAGAACCATAGTAGAACTGCTTCAGGTTTCCTGCCTTGGCTTTTGATAGCTGGCGCTTCATGTTTACCTTCATGGCTTCCACCCAGTTGAAGATAGTTGGTGCCGTATAGACGATAGCATACTAAAACTTTGACTCATTGGACTCATGCTGTGCTTGATACCTAGCCACTTTGTTGATGGTTAACAACAACACTTTCAGTACAAGATCCTGAACACTCATGAAATCTATCTTGTCGCTCTTCGATTTTAGTGCTTCTGGGTAGTGTTCTGCGAGCAACATGTTCACACTTGCCCCAATAGGCCTGGACCCATATAGATTGACTGGTTCCCCTCTTTGGGACAATCTTGTGATGAAATAAATGTCAGAAGTTTCCAACTCCAGTTCTTGGTCCCGGATCATAAAAACTTCCTGATTGACATCCCAGAGACTGATCAAATATCGTAGCAATTCAGGTTGAGCCCGCAGACCTAGTGTGAGGAAGAATTTGAGGAGCCCACAGTTCCTCAGGGAATTCAAGAAATTTGGGTCTGTCATTTCTTATGTATCAATGTCCTCATGCTTGTTTTCCTTCCAATCAACCATTTTTCATGATGTTTTCCTTGCAAAAACCATACAATCAAGTTAATAATCATCCTTGGCTAGACAAATTTGGATCAAATCAGAGAAACTTGGGAAAAAACTTGAAAATTTTGTGTTCACGACCCCAACGCGACTATTTTAAAAATAGTAGCACTGACAACGCATTTGACAGTGTTAATAATCCTTGATCGGCGCGATTTCATGCCCAGAAATTGCGCCAATCAGTGGATTTTTTTTTCTAAATCCTCCTCAAGAAATCCAAAAAACAGTGCAAAACAGGCAAAAAAAGCATGAAAATGAAGCTAAAGGTCTCGACTCTTACTTGCACCTGATGGATTGTCGAATAGCCTCCTGGATCTCCCGCAATCTGCACCTGAAAATCTGGGGCACAAATGGGTGAAAAATGCTCTACACAAGGTAAAATGGTAAAATGGCAAAAATTAATTACTTTTTCCTCCTCTTATTCATTTTTCATGAAATATTAGGTTTAAAAAAGTATTTTTAACCTATTTTTACCTGAGAAATTGGATAATCTATTTACCTTTTGTGTAGCAATGGGTGACGGGTTACTGATGATGGTACATGAGTCACGTTTAAGCTCTTTTCTCGATTCGTAAAAATCAAATGAAAAGATCGTCGAATATTTTTCCATTTTTAACTTGTAAAAGAGAATAAAAATGGGGGGTCCTCTTTCAAGCTCTTTTTCGACTCTTTAAACACGAAAAGATTGCCGAGCTCTTGTTGTTTTGAACTCGTTAAAGGTTGCGAAACGTTGTTTACCTAGTATACGCTTACCCCTTTTTCGGGCTAGGATAAACTATTTACGAAAAAAGGTACTCCTTGACTAAAATGGTCAAGCGGTTCTCTCAAGTATCATTTTCTACCTTTTCGGGCTTGAGAGACACAAATGTACGAAAAGGGAGCATGTGGAATTTTCTTTTCCGTGTCTTTTTCAAACTCTCTAAATATGAAAAATATACCGAGTTACACCTTTGTCGGACTCGTTAAAACATTAAACATCGGATTTGTCACCATGACAGACATGAGCTTCTCCTTCCTAGGGCTCATTAAACTTACTAGGAAGGATTCGTCCGAAGGATGAACTTACATGCAAGCACATGCTATCCCCTTCAAGCTTGCAACAAAAAATAATTGGGGTACCTTCTAGAAATGGTGGTGAAAATGGAAAGTCTATCAGTTGTGTTGGTAGCTCACTCTTGAACATGACACTTTCTACTTCGTGTCAAGTTGGGATATCCTCCTTTTCATCGTTGACCCTCCTAGGTTGGGCCGTTCATTTTTTCCTTCCATTTGATCCCTGCCACATCATCATAACCATTGATCCTATGGATCCAAAAGTTGCCAAACTCCGGAGTCGTGTCACCGATATGTTTAAGAGTTAGTCCTTATACAATTACACTTACTCCTGATTCTTTATATCATTTGAAATCATTGCATCCCTTTGTCTCATGTCGATTATGTGAGATACATCATGGCCCTCCTTCAACACGGTTGCTTCGTGTCGAATTCAACTCAGTATCCAGGAAGCTGGCCGAGAGACTCCCTTCTAGTACCTTAGAGCTTGCATGCCCTAATGGCATGTTCTTTGCACTCGACGACAAGTTCACATCATTGGCTTTCTATCAGGTGATTTCACGGGTGTTCGACTTCAGTTCCTTTATTCACATTCCGTGAACTATACTACTAGTACCTTGACAACCATTGTCATTATTAGTTGTTTCTCTCGCGCTTTTTAACGATTCACATCATTGACCGATAATCAAGTGAATTTCTAACATGTTCAACTTCAACAAATTCATTCACATGTTAGGATTTGTACTTTGATTGGGTTATGTTGGAGCGCAAGACCCTGGGCTCAGATTACACAAGTCCAGGTTGCAAGGCGATGTGACATGATCATGCAGATATACATGTCTCTTTTAGATGGATGACTATGACCATACCATGAGTTGTTATATGTGATCCTTCTCATTATTGGATGGCTGCGACCATACGTTGGTTTCGATATGATCCTCCTTATTGGATGGTTGTGCCCATGCCTTCGATCCATTTACATGATCATTCTCTGGATGGCTGCATCCATACCACGATTCATGTATCATTTGTCAAAGTTTTTCAGTGATGTATATGTATCTATGCTTGATTGCAGGTTTTCCGACGATAGGCTCTGGTTCCCCCCATCTACTTATAAAGCATTTCACCCCTCACTCTAGTTCGACCTTCACGCTTTAGGGGGCATCTGTTACACAAAATTTTGTCACTATCCATGCACTCCCCTTTCAATGATCCTGGAGGAACTCTACAATGAACCCTATATGCTTTCCCATCATCAAGAAACTCCCATTATGTCCCTCTTCATGAGCAGAATGATTCCCTTTTGCATCATTTCCCAAGAATCTTCTTTTTACCCCAGTTTACAAGACCGACGCTAATGACCAGTTTCCTCCTCACATTGATTTGAAGAGATTAAAACCAGGACTAGCGTCGTACGGTGCTACTGAGCCTTTTCTCAATTACGTTGATCCTCTTTTGGCAAGTTTTTTAAATATGGAGTCAAAGCGTCCAGGTCTAGAAGCTTCGTAAAGAAATTTTGGTAAATGGTTGGGCTAGATGGAGCCAAGGAAGTCAGCTTAGGCTCCTTTCCCCTATTAGGATGGAACCAATCCAGGAGATAAAGCCTTCTCCCATGGTAAGAGGAACCATCTCCCCTCTATCCAAGCTATATAAACCCCTCCTTTTACAAGCTTCACTAGTTTCAGTCTTAGTATTTTTGGAGCTTGAATAATCAACAAGACATCTATAGCTTGTAGCTCTCTAGTTGATGTTTGAGGGAGAATAGTGTGTTTGGTTTGGTTTGAGACTAAAGGGAAGGGGCCTTAACACTTCCATTATTGGGGCTATCCATGAGATGCTAGTAGAAGTGTGGGAACCCGGATATGTCGGAGGAGACCAACAACGTCAAGGCATTGGTTGTAATCTCTTTCTAAATTTATATGAATACAACTATTGATTGATTTCCTACATTGAAGTGTTATCTTACATTTGATGGCTTAATGTTCCTTGACCTGTTAAGTAGGCTGAATGAAATTTGTATGCTATCACGTTTGTTGTTGTTGTTTGTTTGCTTGTTTCAGGTATTCGAAGGAAGGAAACAAAAAGTAGCTGGAGTGAGGAAGCAGGATCATCACCAAGTGGAATAGCGTTCTAAGAGGTAGGCCCTCTTATTTGATTCTAGCTTAAGGGAGTTTTCCAAAGATTGTTTGTTTGTGGCCAAACCCGCTCTCTCGGGCTAAAGGAATTGTTTGTGTTCGCACTAAGAATTTACCTACACCACAGAAGGTGCTTCTGTTAGTATTTTATCCTCAACCACTTGGAAAGCTTTGGGTTCCCCTCAGCTTGTGTCTGTTACAGAGAATCTGTTAGCTTTTAACATAACCATCAACGAACCTTTAGGGATCCTTACTAAGTTACCCATTATCTTGGAAGGTAAAATTGTTTGTCTTGATCTTATGGTAGTCCAAGGCCCTTTGGATTTCAATTTCCTCCTTGGGTGAGACTATGTTTATGCCATGAAAGTTGTCGTGTCCACACTCTTTCAAGTGATGCCTTTCCCTCACAATGGAAACATTATGACTATTAACCAACTTTTGTTTGTTGGTATTGATTTGGATACCAACGATATGACATCCCTAAATATTCCTTATATGGAAGTGGTATCTACCCCACCACATGTTAATTCTGTGGAAACCTATTCCATTTTTTAGTTACCGATGCAAGCAAGCTTCTCACTATTTGCTCGACTTATTTTGACTTAGATCCAATAATTGACATGGTGAGTAGTTTAATGGGGATATTTGAACCTGATTTTGTTATCCCTATTTATTCTCTTGACATGTGTTCCTTCCAGAGAATTATTCTTCCTTCTGATGAAGACCTCTTGGAAGCCATGATCGAGGTGTGTCCCTTGGCATGTGTTCCTTCCAGTTGGAAGCCATGATCAAGGTTCCATGAGGATGGTTCTTTTATTGTGTCAACCTCGTTAAAAAATGAAACAGGTCCCTATGAGGATGGTTCTTTTACTGTGTCAACCTCGTTAAAAAATGAAATAGGTCCCTATGAGGATGGTTCTTTTACTGTGTCAACCTCGTTAAAAAATGAAACAAGTCCCTATGAGGATGGTTATTTTACTGTGTCAACCTCATTAAAAAATGAAACATGCCCATATGAGGAAGGTTCTTTTACTGTGTCAACCTCATTAAAAATGAAAGAGGTCGTTATGAGGATGTTTCTTTTACTAAATCAACCTTGTTAAAAAATGAAATAGGTCCCTATGAGGATGGTTCTTTTACTATGTCAACCTCCTTAAAAATTGAAACAAATCCCTTTGAGGATGGTTCTTTTATTGTGTCAACCTCGTTTAAAAATGAAATAGATCCCTATGAGGATGGTTATTTTATTGTGTCAACCTCCTTAAAATATGAAATAGGTCCCTATGAGGATGGTTCTTTTACTATGTCAAAGTCATTAAAAAATGTAATAACTCCCTCTAAGCATAGTTCCTTTTCCTGTTTCATGCTCATTAATTTATGAAACACGGTTCCATGAGCATATTTATTTTCCTGTGTCAAGCTCATTAAAAAATGAAACAAATCCTCCCCTAATTGAGTCGAGTCATTGACTAGATCTCGTAAATGTTAATTCAAGTCTTTCCCGTGATCTCGTAAATGAACCTTCATTTCATCCACCTATTAGTAACCAGTAGTCTACTAAGGTGAATGGAATGAAGCTTGGGGGGCATGTGACTATGTCATTATGCCAGGGGCATGAAAGCTTATTCCAAGAAAAATTTCTTCTTTGTTTCAAGCTTGTGTAAAAATGAAACCACACTCAAGCATAGTTTTTCTCTATTTCCAGCTTGTATAAAAATCAAAACTATCTCGAGTCCATTTCAGTTATTATTTTCAAGACTCATTAAACTCATGAAAATCCTGAGCTTCTTTTGCTATCTTTTCATGCTCGTAAAACATACATGAAAATGCCATTTTCTTTCCATATTTTCCTTCACGTTAATTAAATTGAAAGTCAATGATATGAGTATACTTCTATCACTTTTTCGGGCTCTATAAACATATGAAAAAGAAAAATACTAGAGTTATCTTTAAGCTATTTTCTGATTCTTGAAAAGTGAAAAGATTGGTGAATATACTTGTTTCTTTTGAACTCATAAAAGTAAATGAAAGGACGTCTACTTGGTATAAGTTTACTTCTTTTATAGACCACGTATACTATTTGTGAAAAAGGTATACTTTGACTAATCATGATCAAAAGAGTTTTCTCCTGCATTATTTTACCCTATTCTGGGCTTGAGAGACTAAATTTTTGAAAAATAACATTTTGGAGTCTACTTAAGTTTTTCTCCTAACTCCTTAAACATGAAAAACACTAAGATTTAATTTCTCTAGGCTCGTTAAAACTTTACATTGAATGAACTATATGAGTTTTTTTTTTTGTGTGTTTCAATTTCTTTAAATATGAAAATGGCATTGAGTTACCCCTTCACTAGACTCGTAAAATGGAAATAGTGCAAGACTCGTCAATCATGATGAGAATGAACCACTCCATCCTAGGGTTCGTTAAAAACAATTCGAAAGACTCATTCGAAGGATGAGATTACAGGACAAGCATAGGTTATCCTCCTCAAGGTTATGTAAAAATAAAGAGGTTCTTGCTAGTAATGGTAGGGGGAATGGGAAGGAAACATTTGTTTTTGTATTGTGAAAAGGCATTATATCGCTCTTGAACGTGACACTTCGTCACTTTTGTGTCTGGGTTGGGTAATCCATTTGTCTCTCAGCTAATAATACCTCATTGAAAGTCTTCAGATTAAATTTTGGCCTTCTTTTTTAGTAAAATGCTTCTGTCAAAATTTCGTGTTGTCGATATGTTTAAGAGAAGTCCAGCCTCAGTTCAAATTACCTTGTAAAACATAACATTCAATCTTGTTGGTCATCCCTGAGTCAGCCCTAAATCACTCCAAATTTTTTCTTCAAAACTTGACATGAGTTTCATGTCGGAGACCCTCCTTCGACGAGTTGCTTCCTATCGACTACATCTCATTATCTAGGAATTTGACATAGAAACTTGCATGCCTTAATGGTAGGTTTCTCACTTTCAATGATAGGTTCTCATCATTTACCTTCGATTGGATGATTCTATCAGTGTTCAACTTCAATATGTATTTTCACACTTCATAGATTGTATTGGATTACCTTGAGTGGCATTGTCATTATCGGTGGTTTTTCTCGCACCTATTAACAGTTCCCATCATTGAACGGTAATAGGGTGGTTTCTACCATGTTTGACTTCGAGACATTCAATAGCATGGTAAGATTCATACTATGGATCAATGGAAATGAAGACCAAGACCCTAGAACTAGTTTCATCCATCTAGGTTGCATGGAGTTTCAAGATATATTCACGTTTGTGACGGTTGTGCCCATACTGCGTCTATTATTGATGCAGATCTTTTGTATATTTCCATATTGATTCTTTGAGTAATTTTACTCTGAGTATGGTGTTGGCATTATGGTTCAAGTGTTGTCCTTGATGGCAACTCACTCAGTGGATGGTACAGGTGCTCAGAAGTTGGTACAGGTGATGGCAACTTAATCAGAAGACAGATCTCAGTACAGCATGCCAAGGAAACTCATACACGCTGTTTCGTTAAGCCCAAGTCGCGTGTACACGCAAGTTCGATTCAGAAAAAGCGCGTGTATGTGGAAAGGTTCCTTTGGTTCATGGTGGTTAGACCTTGGAAGTTGTGCCTATGATTTCGGACCATTATGTCTCGACGGGCGTGTCGATCCCTAGTTTTAAAGTTGATGGTATTGTGTTACTATGGTTTTGGCTCTTGGTATTGAGAAAGGCCTAAGGCTATATAAGGAGAAGAAGATCATTAGGCAAATATCATCTTTCGACAAGGCATGAATATCTAAGAGAGAAAGAGATTTGATATGCAGGTTCTGAGTTGGTTGATCTAAGCCAAGGAGAGATCACATCGGTTAATGGAAGACTAGATCTAAGGATAGATCGGGATCTAATGGTTTGAAATGCACTATCATGATATGGTTGATTATGCGTATTTCTAGATCTGCATATTGTCGCAATGTTACGTTCTGAGTCTAACTAATATCTGGTACAGCTGCAAGTTGAGAAAGTTTATTTTTAGATCTGTACGCAGGTTGGCTTCGGTAAAAGGGCGTGTATACGCGGTTTCTGCTCATTAAAGTAGCGTATATCTTTTGAAGCTTGATTTTGGTTTACAGTGGGGTCTGACTGTTATTACAGAGTTCTGTAGTCTGCTCTGTGTTCTGGTAACTGGTGATTGACAGGGTTCAGTGGTTCAGTGATTCAAAGTTGGGTTGTTTTATGCTTCAATGATCTGTTGTGAAAATTGAATGAATTGTGGTCTTCAGATTGTAATGTTGTGCTTCAGGAATATCCAAGTCTGAAAATGTATGAAAAGTGATACCTGGAAGAAGGAAGATTGTAGGTCAGCACCTACGTACTAGTATCTTGGCTAGTACAAAAGCAAAGGGGGTTGGAGCTCCCTTCCAAGGAAGTTTGGAGAACGAGAGAAGGTTGAAGCCTTCTGCAGGTTGTAGCCTGCGTACTGGTATAAGGCTGCACCAGTACAAAAGATTGTAAACTGAAGTTTCATATTAAGAAAGATAGAGACAACTTGCAGCAGGTGGTTTTCACCCACATTGGGTTTCCACCTTATATCTTGGTGTTCATGTGTGTGGCTTTTTATCTGTTCTGTTATACTGCACATGTTTACTGTTAATATGATGAATAATGTCCTGATGCACTTAATTGAAGAATAAGCCAACTAAATTGTGAGTTTTCTGCTTATACGCTGTTTTACTTCGTCACAGTAGCGTGTACACGCTGGTTCACTTAACTGAAGTAGCGTATATGCTTTTGGGCATTTAAAAGTTTGATTAATCTGATAATACTGATTCACCCCCCCTCTCAGTATTATTTCCAACAATTGGTATCAGAGCAGGTCCTTCAGAGAAGCTTGATCGCTTGAAGGAAGATCATTCATCATGAGCAACTACGAGAAAGAAGCATCAATCAGGCCACCGGTTTTTGATGGAACAAATTTCAATTATTGGAAGGTAAGAGTTACTGCATATCTTCAATCTCTTGGTACAGAAGTTTGGGACATTGTAGAAAAAGGCTATGCTTTTCCTTCAGCTACTCCTACAGATCCAGATGAAAAAAAGGCATATGAAACAAATGCAAAAGCAGTCGCTACCCTATTAGGAAGTATATCTCAAACAGAATTCATGAAGGTCATGCACTTCAAATCAGCAAAAGAAATATGGGACAAAATGATCACTAGCTATGAAGGAGATGAACAGGTAAAGGAAGCTAAACTTCAAACACTCAGGATTCAATATGAGACTCTCAGGATGTATAATGATGAAAGTGTGGCTAATTATTTTCTCCGGGTAGATGAGATTGTTAATTGTATGAAAAACTTGGGTGAAGAAATAAGAGAAACTATAGTAGTTCAAAAGGTTCTAAGATCTTTATCCCCCAAGTTTGAATCTAAAGTATCTGCAATAGAAGAAAAAGAAAATCTCCGTGTTCTCACTATGTCTCAGCTACATGGAATTCTAACCGCTTATGAAATGAGAAAGGGAGGTCCATCTGACAGAAGGGAAGCTGCTTTTAAGGCATCAGGAAAAGAAGATTACTATGAAGCAAGCCATGTTCCAGAAGAAGAGGAAGAAGAATCAAATTTTGTCAGAAATCTTCAAAGGGGTTCTGGAAGGTTCAGAGGTAAGCTACCTTTCAAATGTTTTGCTTGTGGGAAAGTAGGTCATTATGCTGCAAAATGTCCTTATAAGGATAAAGGAAAAGAACCTGCTAGATGGAACAAGAAACAAAGTGCAAATAGGAAAAGCTACTACACCCATGAAGATAGTGATGGCTTATCAAACAGTGATGAAGATGAACAAGGTAATAAATATAAGCTGTTAATGGCATTTGAAGATGATGATTATGAGGATGCTATAGATGTGGATAATCTCTATAATGAAATCACTATACTCAAGAGAAGCATAGAAGAAAGGAATGTGATTATTGATACTTTGCAATTTCAGATTGATGAAAAGGAAAAACATCTTGAAAAACTAGAAGGTGAAATTGTTGGTCTCAGAAAAGAAATTGAGAAAACAAAAACTATTAATCTTAAATTTGTCAAAGGATCTGAAACCTTGGATGAGATTATTAGTGTGCAGCGGTCTCCTCTAAACAAAACAGGTTTGGGCTATAATGGAGAAACCTCTCAAGCATCCACCTCAAAAAGTTATCTTGATGCAGCAAGAGGAAATGAGCGGAAGAACAATGAAGATAATCAGGTAAAGCAGGGACGAGTTACAAACAGAAACTATCAGGGACAATCCTCCTTAAGGATGAACAAAAGCTACAACCAACCACAGGTAAAATCTTCTCAGTTTGGCTCAAGAATAGATGAAAATAGAAATTACAATCAGTTGGCTGGTAGATTCAATAACCGCAGAAGCTTCTTCAATGGACAATGCTTTTCTTGCCACAACTTTGGTCACAGAGCAGCTCAATGTGTTGCATATAAAACAATCATGACTAGGGAAGCTCAAAAACAAAGAAGTATGACAGGGATTACAAAAAGGACCTATAACAACTTTTCGGTGCTTGAAAATGAAGTTGAATGTTCTATTTGCAATAATTTTGGTCATAAAGACTCTGAATGCAGGAGCAGGTTTCAGGAGAAAAAGGAACAAGCCACAAGCACCAAAACATGGAGAATAAAGGAACCTCAAACAGAAAGATGTGGGATAGCATTTTATGCAGAAGGACAGGAAAATCTATGGTACATTGACAGTGGATGTTCGAAACATATGACAGGTGATAAAGAAAAACTTGAATCTTATTCTACTTTAGAAAAGGGAAAGAAAGTCTCTTTTGGAAATGATACTCCTGCTACTATAAAAGGAAAAGGTATTGCTCCTTTAAAAGAAAAGGTCAAGGCTGGAAATGTTTTGTATGTTGATGGATTGAAACATAATCTTCTAAGTGTCAGCCAGATGTGTGATCAAAAAACAGAGGTTATTTTCAGATCGAATGGATGTCTTGTTCGTGATCTTGATACAGGTAAAACAGTTCTCAAAGGCAAAAGAACTCCAAATAATCTGTACATATTTGAAGAAGAACAACAACAATGCTATCTTAGCAAGGATGAAGAGCACTGGTTATGGCATCGAAGGTTGGGACATCTAAGCTTCTCACAAATAAGGAAAGCATGCAAATATCAGGCAGTTCGCGATCTTCCAGATATCAAAATTCCAGACAACACCATATGCAAATCTTGTCAGTTTGGAAAGCAGACCAGAACTAACTTTCCAGAGAAGGAAGGATCAGCTAGCTTGCCTCTTGAGCTAGTCCATACAGATGTATGTGGTCCATTTAGGAAAAGGTCACCTCGAGGAGAAGAATATCTGATATTATTCATTGATGATTTCTCAAGGTTTGTTTGGTTAGGGCTTATGAAGCACAAAGATGAAGCATTCGAAAAATTCAAATCCTTCAAAGCATTGGCCGAAAATGAATCAGGACACAAAATCAAGTGCCTCAGATCTGACAGAGGTGGGGAGTTCACATCAAATGAATTTTTTGATTTCTGCGATGAACATGGGATAAGAAGAGAATTCTCTACAGCTAGAACTCCTCAGCAAAATGGGGTTGTGGAAAGAATGAACAGAACTATCCAACAAATGGCTCGTGCTATGCTCGATGAATCAGGTACTCCTGCAACCTTCTGGGGAGAAGCCGCACATGCTGCTGTTATCATTCTTAACAAAACAAATGTCCGAGTAAACAGCACTCAAACACCTCATGAGCTTTGGAGTGGTAAAACTCCTTCCGTGAAGCATTTCAAAATCTTTGGGAGCAAATGTTATATTAAGAACACTGATGAGCAACTTGGCAAACTTGAACCTAGAGCAGATGAGGGCATTCTTCTTGGTTATTCTCCACATAGCAAAGCATACAAGTGCTACAATAAAAGACTTGGCAGAATTGTTGACAGTATTGATATAGTGGTTGATGAGAAGGGATATATTCCTAGGCAAGTTCATCATGAAGAAGATGAAGGTTACTCTCAAAGGCGAAATGATGAAGAAGAAGAACCTCAAGAAGAAGAAGAATCTCAAGAAGAACCAGAGGAGCAGACAAGAATAGAAGAGAAGACTCCATCCAGATATGTCCAAAAGAATCATCCAGAAACTCAGATTGTGGGGCAGAAAGAAGCAGGAGTACAAACAAGAAGGACACTTGCAGAAGCTTCAAGCTACTTGGCTCTACTCTCCTCCATTGAACCACAAAATGTGAAAGAAGCATGCAAAGATGAATGTTGGGTCAAAGCAATGGATGAAGAACTTGAGCAAATCGAAAGGAACAACACTTGGGAATTGGTTCCTAGACCAAAAGATAAGAATGTAATAGGAACAAAATGGGTCTTCAAGAATAAGTTAAATGAAAATGGAGAAGTAATTAGAAACAAGGCCAGACTTGTTTGTAAAGGGTATGCACAGCAAGAAGGAATAGATTTTGAAGAGACCTTTGCTCCTGTGGCAAGACTAGAGGCCATCCGAATGTTCCTTGCTCTCTCAAGCTTTCAAAACTTCAAGGTATTTCAAATGGACGTGAAATCAGCCTTCCTGAATGGAGACTTAGAAGAAGAAGTATATATTGAGCAGCCAGATGGGTTCATTCTTGGGAATGATCCAAACCTTGTATGCAGATTGAAAAAGGCTCTCTATGGGCTCAAACAAGCCCCAAGGGCTTGGTACTATCGGTTGGACAAATATCTTCACCAACAAGGCTTTTCAAAAGGATCAGCAGATAGCAATCTCTATATAAAAGTTGAAAATAACAAATTGCTAATTCTTGTTGTTTATGTAGATGATATTATTTTTGGCAGCAATGAAGAAACTATGAGTCAAAACTTTGCCTTGGTTATGCAGAAAGAGTTCGAAATGTCACTTCTTGGAGAATTGACATATTTTCTTGGATTGCAAATCCAACAAAATGAAGGAGGTATCTTCTTGTCTCAAACCAAATACCTCAAGCAGATCTTGAAGAAGTATGGCATGGAAGAATCAAAACCAGTATGTACACCCATGGTTACAGGATGCAGCCTCAGTGCAAATGATGAATCAGCAGCAGTTCACCAACCCACTTATAGATCCATGATTGGGAGTTTGCTTTATTTGGCAGGTACTCGACCAGATATTACTCATGCAGTAGGGATGGTTGGAAGATTTCAAGCCAACCCAAAGGAAACCCATCTTCAGGCAGTCAAAAGAATCTTCAAATATCTTCAAGGGACCCAAAACTATGGCTTATGGTATCCTAGAAATACAGATCTCACTCTTCATGCTTACACAGATGCAGATTGGGCTGGAAGTGTGGATGATAGGAAAAGCACAAGTGGAGGTGCTTTCTTCATGGGTTCCAGATTAGTGTCTTGGTTCAGCAAGAAGCAAAGTTCGATTGCCTTATCTACAGCTGAAGCAGAATATGTGGCTGCAGCATCTTGTTGCACACAACTTCTTTGGATGATGCAGACCTTGCAGGACTTTCAAATCACTTGCACTCCACCTGTCTCTATCTTATGTGATAATACAAGTGCAATCAGCATTTCAAAGAATCCAGTCATGCACTCAAAGACCAAGCACATACCAATCAAGTACCATTTTCTTCGGGAACAAGTGCTTGAGCAGAAGGTCAAATTGGAGTATGTTCCTTCTAAGGAGCAAGTTGCTGATATTCTCACAAAACCACTGCCCAGGGAAACTTTTGAATATCTCAGACAAAAGCTGGGAGTAGTTGATGCTTCATCCTGTTGTTGAAATTTGTTTTGTTCTACAGAAAAGTTGGTATACGCAGGTTACGGAAGGGATATGAGCGTATACACGCGGATTTATGGTGAGTAAGTCGCGTGTATGCTGGACGCTTGTTGCAGAAAGAATATCCGCGTACATACGCTGTTTTATACAGGATAAAACGCGTATATGAAGTTCTGAACAGCAAAGGAAAACTCTGAAGTTCTGAACAGCAATAGGAATGTCAGAAGTATTCAGGCACAGTTTCAGGGAGTGCAACAGGCACAGGTTCAGGGGGAGCAGCTCAAAAGTCTCATAAAGCATTGTTGGCATTCAGATGTTTTGTTTGTTGGTTTAAGAAGAAGGAGCTCAGAAAGCAATTCTAGTTGCTGATCTAACAAGATGTTTATCCGATGCTGCTGGTGTCTTTTCTAAATCTTGGTCTAGATCTGTTGTCTCTATGTCTTTCTTGTCTCTTTTATGGTGTCAAGGTCATGTAACGGCCTTTGTTGGTTTCCCCACTATGCCTGGGATGAATGATGAAATGTTCATGTATTATCATGTGTCTTCACATGGTTAGGTGGATGAGTCAATATTGGTATATCCCCACTAGATTGGGTGATGAATGTATGTTGAGTCTTTTGATGATAGGAAGGTCTTCTTTAATGTATAAGTCTTTGTTCTTCTTGAAGAACATCTTTTGCAGATCTTGCCTACAGTCAAGGGGAGCATGAACAGCACTTGGTAAGCAGGACGGATAGATTGGTACACTTTGGCATACACAAAGGGGGAGCACACTTGGAGATTTCAGCATGTACTCAGGGGGAGTATGGACAGCAGTATGGACAGCAGAAGGAATACCAAGGAAGAGAATATTTTGGTCCACCCTTTGCCCTTGATGTCAAAGGGGGAGAGTGACTTGGTGTGGTGGTTGCCATCAAGTCCAAAGGGGGAGATTGTTGGCATTATGGTTCAAGTGTTGTCCTTGATGGCAACTCACTCAGTGGATGGTACAGGTGCTCAGAAGTTGGTACAGGTGATGGCAACTTAATCAGAAGACAGATCTCAGTACAACATGCCAAGGAAACTCATACACGCTGTTTCGTTAAGCCCAAGTCGCGTGTACACGCAAGTTCGATTCAGAAAAAGCGCGTGTATGTGGAAAGGTTCCTTTGGTTCATGGTGGTTAGACCTTGGAAGTTGTGCCTATGATTTCGGACCATTATGTCTCGACGGGCGTGTCGATCCCTAGTTTTAAAGTTGATGGTATTGTGTTACTATGGTTTTGGCTCTTGGTATTGAGAAAGGCCTAAGGCTATATAAGGAGAAGAAGATCATTAGGCAAATATCATCTTTCGACAAGGCATGAATATCTAAGAGAGAAAGAGATCTGATATGCAGGTTCTGAGTTGGTTGATCTAAGCCAAGGAGAGATCACATCGGTTAATGGAAGACTAGATCTAAGGATAGATCGGGATCTAATGGTTTGAAATGCACTATCATGATATGGTTGATTATGCGTATTTCTAGATCTGCATATTGTCGCAATGTTACGTTTTGAGTCTAACTAATATCTGGTACAGCTGCAAGTTGAGAAAGTTTATTTTTAGATCTGTACGCAGGTTGGCTTCGGTAAAAGGGCGTGTATACGTGGTTTCTGCTCATTAAAGTAGCGTATATCTTTTGAAGCTTGATTTTGGTTTACAGTGGGGTCTGACTGTTATTACAGAGTTCTGTAGTCTGCTCTGTGTTCTGGTAACTGGTGATTGACAGGGTTCAGTGGTTCAGTGATTCAAAGTTGGGTTGTTTTATGCTTCAATGATCTGTTGTGAAAATTGAATGAATTGTGGTCTTCAGATTGTAATGTTGTGCTTCAGGAATATCCAAGTCTGAAAATGTATGAAAAGTGATACCTGGAAGAAGGAAGATTGTAGGTCAGCACCTACGTACTAGTATCTTGGCTAGTACAAAAGCAAAGGGGGTTGGAGCTCCCTTCCAAGGAAGTTTGGAGAACGAGAGAAGGTTGAAGCCTTCTGCAGGTTGTAGCCTGCGTACTGGTATAAGGCTGCACCAGTACAAAAGATTGTAAACTGAAGTTTCATATTAAGAAAGATAGAGACAACTTGCAGCAGGTGGTTTTCACCCACATTGGGTTTCCACCTTATATCTTGGTGTTCATGTGTGTGGCTTTTTATCTGTTCTGTTATACTGCACATGTTTACTGTTAATATGATGAATAATGTCCTGATGCACTTAATTGAAGAATAAGCCAACTAAATTGTGAGTTTTCTGCTTATACGCTGTTTTACTTCGTCACAGTAGCGTGTACACGCTGGTTCACTTAACTGAAGTAGCGTATATGCTTTTGGGCATTTAAAAGTTTGATTAATCTGATAATACTGATTCACCCCCCCTCTCAGTATTATTTCCAACATATGGGAATTCCTACCTCAGTGATGATTATATGAAGATATTATATTGTAAACCTTGATTTTTTTTTTCCAGTTCTCCAACCAATTGATCTCTAATCTAAAATTTGTCATGATAAAGTGCTTCAGTCCTCAAACATCTTTTCTAACTTTGCACTTTAGGGGAAATATGTTACACATCATTTTGTCACCATTAGGAAAATGATCGCTAATCTGGATCTCTCGCTATCTGATGAAGTGTTCCAAGCAATCCCTGACAATGTTGGAAGAAAAAAAATCCAAAAACAACAAGAATCTTGGATTACATTTCTCAAAAACCTATTTCTAATGAATTGCGTAGTTTCCCTAGACATTACCTTCACAAGCACAATTTTGACCATTGTGGCCTGTTCAATTTTGTGTTCCATCTTCCACTAAAAATTACATAAATCAATTAATGAAGGTGAAAATAAAAAGTGATTTCTAGAAGCCTTGTTGGAGGAATATTTCCTAGTTGAAGGCCTCAAGCCCCTACATACTTGGGCCTCATCCCTCTGTTCATGGAGAAAAATCCCTCTCTTTGTGGAACCCTAATCCCTATCTTTATGTATCTCATCCCTTGAGAAGAGGATGTCAAACATCCTCCTCCTGGCCTATAAATTCAACAGAGACCAGAGGGTGAGGGAGACTTTTGGAATGTAAACTTATGCTATTTGATTGAGGCTAGAAGCTTATCATTGAAGGAAGGATTGGAGACTATTAGGAAGAGGCTTGCAACATCAAGGCTAAGGTTGTATTTCTCTTTCTTAATTAAGATTAATAAAAAATAGTGTTTCTTTCCCACTATATTGTTCAATGGAGCTGATGTATTGTGTGTTTACTTCCATTTTTCCATTGATAATGATATTAGGTACTAGTTTCCTTGATCACTAGTATGGGTTTTATTGAGTCATTTATCTATCATATGCCTTTGATCCTTTGTTGTTATTATGTTTTCATGTATGGATTCTGAGCATTGAGGAGCTGCATCAAACCATAGCGAGGATCTTCATCAGGCATTTCATTTGAAAGGTATGGATTTCATATTCTAACATTCTTGCTTATGATTCAATAGGAATGAACTCAAGGAAAGATTTACTAGTTTGTTTGTTTGTTACTAGATTCAACCATTGAATCTAGGGAGATTTCCCTTGTTCGCAAGAGAGAATTTTCTGCCATAACAACATGTTGAAGCATTCATAAAACCCAATCCATTAACCCTAGAATATAACATAACCATATTTCCCTTGATTGGACCTACAAAATACCATGGTAAAAATCCATCATACCCAAAACCATACTCAAAAACATGGGTAGGTTTTCCCACCATCCTTAGTTCTTCCCCACATCCTTGGGTATGCCTAACTATTATTGGTTTCACATAAAAAAACTTCCTAGGGCATTGCCTCGAACCCCATGCAAGGGTTCTACTGCCCCTTTGCAAACTCCATGCAGGGGGAGATAGCCAGTGCAATGTAACAACGACTGAGTCTAATCGTGGAAATAATATAGCACATACCCAAAAATGAGAGCCACATATGCTCAATAAATGGCGAGTTACTTTTACTTTCCTTTCATAGAAGGAAGTTTCGCCCTCACATGTACATGGTATGGTTTGATGGAGCGCTATATGGAAAGTGCTGAGCTAATTTCGAGAGAATAAGTAGGAAAATAAAGTTGAGCCATGATGTTTCCCTTACCATCCCCACCAATCTTGTCCACTCCAATATTTTCCAAAGGAATCCTACTGCATGCACTAATTTAAGGTAGGAGCTAACATCTTAGTTAAATTTTCAATTTTTTTTTTTATCATCCTAGGCCTCACAAGCAAACCATCTCCATGGAACTATAACACAGGTTGGAAAAGGTTTGTACTTGTTCTCTCATTTATCTCTCATTTTTTCAACATGAGTAGATATTTAGAACAAATATAGGGCTCCAATCTCGCATCAAATCCTTACACTCTACACTATTCACTTCTCGCTTTTCCCTCCATTGTAAATCTATTGGCTGGAAATAGGTTAAGGTGGTGGCTTATCCCTCTCAGGGACAACTCTTTCCAGTGACACACATCATGCCCAATTAGAGAGAAAGGGTGCATTAGTGCATAACTTATTATCATGAATGAGGGCACTCAAGAGATCAGGAAAGAACTAAGAGCTCAGATGTTAAATTAATGGAGGTTACCCCATAATTGATTTAGTAGGAAATTACCTACGAAGAGGGGGAATTAACAAATGAGTCACACACCCTCACAAACAAAAACTTGTTGGTATAGGTATTAGACTGGGTTCTGGATACCAGACATACTAAACGCCATTACAACCAATAAAAGTATATGGTGGACATATATTTTCCTTTAAATTTTTTCATGGGAAGAGTACTTCTTGACAAAAAAAAATAATGGAGGAGGACATTCTCTTGACCCTGAACCAGATGTAGAGGCACATGGGAAACTAGACCAAAAAAAAAAAATTTAAGTCTTAAAAACATCCATATAAAATTTTTACTCAAGTTTAGAAACATTATTAAAAAACTAGAAAGAAGTGGTAAGCCACTAATTTTTATTATTATTTATTATATTTGTTTATAATTATTAAAATAACAATGATCCATCTTAACGTTGAATCCAATCGATCAAATCTCTTGAGATATATAGTTTTTTCAAGTGTAAAACATGACAAAAGGTTTACACCTCGAGATATTTGATTCCTATAAGAGTTTGGTAGACTTGGAATTAAGATGGATTTATGTGTGTTGTTAATAATATAATTTATATTTATATAAATTTCACATCTCCATATGTAAAAATATTTTAATTTTAATTTTATTAAGATCTTGATTATATATATATATATATATAGATATAGCTTAGAATTTTTTTATTTTAGGTATTAAATTTTTATATGCTTGAAAATTATGACCATACAAGAAACCATAATGACACATTGAAACATGAAAATATCTTGTGTTTAAAATTGCCTTATTTCCTATGAGTAATTTAAAAAAAAAATGAAGACAAAGTAATGGAAATGGTGAGACACAACTCACTGCTCACACGGAGAGGCTTCCCACACACTTTCTCACATTCATCAAACCAACATCTTCTTACATTTATAGGAACATACTATAGTTCAACAATTTGAACAAATTCCTAAAGAATGGGATCTAAAAGCTAATTAAGACAATCAATCCTAACAAATCCTAAATAATGAACAACAAAGTCTAATAATTTTATCATGGATGATCTGAAAATGGGGCACTTAGGCTTCTTGTCTAACTTACAAGAACCTCTCCCACTTCCAAAGCTTTAAATATTCCCAAGTCTTATTGATTAACCAATGCGGAATTGATCATATGCTTGAAAATATAGGTGTATGCTTATGTTTATTTTAAAATTGTTACGTGCTGTAAGTTCACTTGCTTATGCTGATATGTAAATACATAAAACAGTAAATAGTGCAGCAATAAATAAAATGCACAGAACAACAATATTAATTTGGAGTTCACCCGAAACTCTTGGGCTACGTCTCCTTGAGCTCTAGTCAACTCAACTGGGCTCTCTGGGATTATGGCAATAATTCTTTTACAAGCTCCACGCTCAACTCCATTGGTTTACACAGAACTCAGTGGGCCTAGAACACCATCTTATCCCTTCCTCTTGAAGCTCTTCGGCTTTTTGGCTCTCGGCTCTGGCTCTGGCTCTGGCTCTTGCTTTCTGCACTTACAGCTCTCTGGCTTTTCACTTAACCTCCAAGTGACTCCCTTGGCTGCTCTGTGCATTCGTGTTTTTCTCTCTCTGCCTCTTTTGAGGTACCTTTCCGGCTTTCTGGCTTCCCCAGTCGTTTCTCTGCGGTTCATTATCCCTCTGCGGCCCTGCGGCTTCTCTACGCGTTGTCTGTTCGACTGGCCACCTGGCTCTATGGCTCTGTGGCTTCAAACGCATCATTGTTTGTCAAAAACGCCCACCTGTAGCGTGCATCAATGATCGGGAGCTGTTACGAAAGGATCGGGGCCGTTTTCTAGGCAAAAACCCGAAAATTGAGAAAATTCCCTTACACAGGGAATGTCCGCAAAATACACTATCGAGCGTGATTCTTGGATGTGAAATTCCCTTCCATCGCCCCTCAAATCCCTATCAGGTCCGCCATTTGGCGGTATATCGCATCGCATTGCGGATTAGGCAAAATCCCAATTACACCGAGAAATACGTGAAAAACCCGACAAAATCCTTTCTATCGGACTTTAAATTTATCGCATCCACCCTATAATCACATCAGGTCCGCCTATCACTATCGCAAATCGCATTGGCCCTATTATTAGGGACCGCCAATCGCCGATCATTGATTCAATCCTGGTCGTCGATTTGATCCTGCGATCCGACGGTCCAGATCGCATCGCATCGCTTCGGGGCATTTTCCTTTGTATTTCGGTTTTCATGCCGAAATGCGCCAATACACAGAAACCCGACATATATTAGATCTCAAAATTTATATTTCCGTGTGTATAAAATCCATCGGGTTCGGCATTATCTCCCTTTTTACATTGCTGCGAGGTGATGTTACGATGCGATATATCGCAATCGCAAGTCACGTTGGCCCAGGGGTCCATCCTTTGCCTCATGGCATCGTCGACGCCAATCCGCCGATATTGGCGATCGCAATATCGCTCAGCCCGGGGTCTCGCCATTGAACACAGGCCTATCTCCGACCTGATATATCAGAGATCTATGATCGGGGGGGGGGGGGGGGGGGGTCTCTTCCGCCTCCGTTTAAGTCCTCCGCTCACCCTTCCAATGCGATTTTCCTCTATAAGGTGCTTTTGCCATTTTTTTGAAGATTTTGCCTCTTTTTCCAAAGGATAAAGGGCAACTTCTTTTTGTGATAACTTCTGCATCCGAAGTCTGTTTTTGCCCATTCAAGTTGCAGTAGATTCAAAATGAAAAGATCTCTGTAATGGGGCTATTTCCAGGAACTTCCTTGGACTTTCATTTTCCTCTGTGAGGAACACTTAGACTTAGGAGTCTATCCAAAATCCATTTTGGATCACGCCTTCCCACTAAAAGAACTTTTGGTCTCCAAAAGACTGATATACTGATCTGAATAATAAATGAGAGTAACAACACCCTCTTCTTTCAGCCTCCATACACTTGCCTTGCATAGTGCCTCTGAACCAAGGTCTTTGACCACTTTCCTTCCTGGATATGCTGGTCCTCCTAGGAAGAATTGCCTTCCTCCTTGCCTTCCTGCAGAACTCCTACTGAGATGGTCATAGAAGGTAGTTTGAACTTCTCTGCCTTGATCATTGATCCAAGGTGGCTCAAACAAATGTGAAGTACATCTGCTCCACAAAATTCTCGTTTGTACCTGTTTGAAAAGCTGTCAACAACCACTGTTAACAACAACAGAAATACAGACAACAACTGGATGGTCTAACAAAAGAAATAGATTTCACATCTTGTGAACACCTCCATGTCTTACATCTACATACAAATGATGGACTAGACAACAAGCCCACAAAACATGCCTTTAAAACAAATGACCCTTCAAGTCAAGCATGTAGAAAAAAAGACCATTAGAACTCTTTTTCAAAAGATGAAACACTTCATCATTATCTCCATCTTGGAGACCAAATCAACTTTTCCCAAGTCAATATTGCATTACATGCATGTTTAAAAACAAAGCAATCAACCCTTCAAGTCAATTACATATACATGTTTAAATACAAGGAAAACATCAACATCCTTGTGTTCATGTATCTCATGCTCATGCATGCATTTCATCCTTCAACTTTCACTTAAGCACATTGTAATTTCGAAGCTGAAATGAAATATAATGTTGCAGCAACAAAGTGAGCCTACTACTCAACTTTTCCACTCACCTTCTTGGTAAAATCCTGCAACTTGCATCTCATCAACAAAGAAATGCAAATAGATGCACTAATAGGCATGCAATCTTAATTGGATAAGAACTCTAGCCATTTCTTACCAATCCATTTCAAAGGTCCTTCCTTTGTTTGCACATCAGCATCAACATGTGAATCATCTTGAGACACATCGTTCATGGAATCTTCCTTTCCATTTCTGCCATTTTCTCTTTCCACCTTCTTCAGCTTTTGTGGAAGCATTGTTGGATTCAGAGTCCAACATTTTGCAGCAACATGTCCTTGCTTATGGCAGTAAGTGCAACACATGTGCATCTTCTTGACAGCATGATTTGCCTTGTCCAATGGACCTTTGGCTTCTTGCTTCTTTTCCTTCAAAAGTTTCCTATATGTGGCCATTCTCTTCCAACATCTAGAAACATGATGGTTATCCAAACCACAAAAGGAACATGCAATTATTTTCCCATATCTATGTGGAAATCTATCATGCTTTGCAAAATCAAAAGGAATATGATTAGAACTAGATTTATACCTTTCTCTTTCACCTTTATTGCCTTCATGAGGAGGTGAATTGAAAGAAGAAGTGGCTCCTTTTGGAACACCATCAATCTCTTCAAGGCTGTCAGAGTTTCCACAACTCTCTGGTTCAAGTGTGTGCTTTTGAACACCTGCATCCTGCAAATGATGTTTCAAGCTATTGCATTCCTCCTGAATACAATCTCCACACTTTTGAGGTAGAGGACATGAAATGAAGCTCCTTCTTGGGACTATTTCAATGGCCTTCATGGCAGCTTTGGAACTCTCTCCATAAGACTATCCATAGCCAAGACCCAAATACTTAGGCATTTCCTCAACCATTATTGGCTCAACAATACCTTGTGCATGCTTTCCCAAGCCTTTTCCTTCATAGCCCATCTTGGACATTAGCTTGGAACCTATGCCTCTAGTATGTTTTTCAAAAGAACCAATATAAGCATTCTTAGAAGAATTTGAAGACAAACAAGAACTATTTACCTCTTCTTCAAGCTGATACTTGACCAAGGCTTCTTTGGCAACAAAGAGTTGGGACTCCAACTCATGCATCCTCTTTAGGTTCATATTTGCAATATGAAGTTGCCTCTCCATTTCCTGGAATTTGTCAAAAAGCATCTGCTTCTCTTCCTCCACAGAATTCAACTGCTCTCTAAGTATGCTGCTCTTCCATCCATCCTCATACATTTCTCTCACCTTGTCCATCATGATGAACAAGTCTTGCTTCATGTCTCCATCAAAGAATCTTGTGATGAAGGAGGAATTTGAGGATACACTTGTAGAAGTTGTCATTATGCAAATAAACAAAAGAACTTCAAACAAGGTTAATAAAGAGCTTATTCAGCAACCTTTTGCAGCAAACCTCTTGTGCTTCAAGGATTGCCTTGAGGTCCTTTGGGATAGAAGAATGCCTTTAGCCCTTCTTCCTTCTTGTCCTTCCTAGACTGAGCTATCAATAGCTTTCCCTTCACCTCTACAAACTCAGAAAATAGTCAGTCTGCAACAAGCATACAGTCAATCAGACAATCAGTCCTTGACTGCCCAAACACCTTTCAGACAAGCAATATTTTCCTTGTCAATCAAGCATTCTGATATAACCTTCTTTGAAGGTGGGTTTAATCAATCTCAAGCTCTGATACCACCTGATCTGAAAATGGGGCACTTAGGCTTCTTGTCTAACTTACAAGAACCTCTCCCACTTCCAAAGCTTTAAATATTCCCAAGTATTATTGATTAACCAATGCGGAATTGATAATATGCTTGAAAATATAGGTGTATGCTTATGTTTATTTTAAAACTATTACGTGTTGTAAGTTCACTTGCTTATGTTGATATGTAAATACATAAAACAGTAAATAGTGCAGCAATAAAACAAACGCACAAAACAAAAATATTAATTTGGAGTTCACCCAAAACTCTTGGGCTACGTCTCCTTGAGCTCTAGTCAACTCAACTAGGATCTCTGGGATTATGGCAACAATTCTTTTACAAGCTCCACGCTCAACTCCACAGGTTTACACAGAACTCAGTGGGATTAGAACACCATCTTATCCCTTGCTCTTGAAGCTCTTCGGCTTTCTGGCTCTCGGCTCTGACTCTGGCTTTGGCTCTTGCTTTTTGCACTTACAACTCTCTGGCTTTTCACTTAACCTCCAAGTGACTCCCTCGGCTGCTCTACGCATTCTCATTTTTCTCTCTCTGCCTCTTTTGAGGTACCAATCTGGCTTTCTGGCTTCCCCAGCCATTTCTCTGTGGTTCATTATCCCTCTGTGGCCCTGCGGCTTCTCTACGATTTGTCTATTCGACTATCCATCTGGATCTATAGCTCTGTGGCTTCAAATGCATCATCGTTTGTCAAAAACACCCACCTGTAACATGCATCAATGATTAGGAGTTGTTACGAAGGGATCGAGGCCGTTTTCCACGCAAAAACCTGAAATTTAATAAAATTCCCTTACACAGGGAATGTCCGCAAAATACACTATTGGGCATGATGCTTAGATGTGAAATTCCCTTCAATCACCCCTAAAATCCCTATCGGGTCCGCCATTTGGCGGTATATCACATCGCATTGTGGATTAGGCAAAATCCCAATTAAACGGGAAATACGTGAAAAACCTGACAAAATCCTTTCTATCGGACTTCAAAATTTATCACATCCGCCCTATAATCACATCGGGTCCACCTATTGCTATCGCAAATCGCATTGGCCCTATTATCGAGGACCACCGATCACCGATCGCCGATTTAATCCCAGCCATTGATCTGATCCCACGATCCAACGATCCAGATCGCATCACATCGCTTAAGGGCATTTTCCTTTCTATTTCGGTTTTCATGCCGAAATGTGCCAATACACAAAAACCCAACATATATCGGATCTCAAAATTTATATTGTCGCGCGTATAAAATCCATCGGGTCCGGCGTTATCCCCGTTTTTACATCACTGTGAGGTGACGTTGTGATGCGATATATCGCAATCGCAATTCGCTTTGGCCCAGGGTTCCATCCTTTGCCTCGTGGCATCGCCGATGCCGATCTACTGATATCTACGATCGTAATATCGCTCAGCCTGGGGTCCTGCCATTAAACACAGGCCTATCTCCGACCCTATATATCAGAGATCGGTGATGGGGGGGGGTTCTCTTTCGCCTCTGTTTAAGTCCTCCGCTCACCCTTCATATGTGATTTGCATCTATAAGGTGCTTTTGCCATTTTTTGAAGATTTTGCCTCTTTTTCCAAAGGATAAAGGGCAACTTCTTTTTGTGATAACTTCTGCATCCGAAGTCTGTTTTTTCCCATTCAAGTTGCAGTAGATTCAGAATGAAAAGATCTCTACAATGGGGCTATTTCTAGGAACTTCCTTGGAATTTCATTTTCCTCTGTGAGGAACACTTAGACTTAGGAGTCCATCCAAAATCCATTTTGGATCAATGGATATTTCCACAATCAATAAATTGTTGTTGATGAAGACTTTTGGAAAATTGTGTGTCACAATCATATGTTTGCCCAATGTTCTAGGTGAACCATTCCCATCTTCAAGGGCTTGAAGCTTACTAATAATGTGAAGAGTGTTAGACCCCTATAAATAGCGGATGGTGTTAACCTATAACCATCAGAGTATGGTATTAAATGATAACCATTAGAGGAGAAGAGGAAAATAAATAAATTAGAAGGAATGATTCAATTTATTAAATTTGATTTTAATAAAGGATAATCAGATAACGATAGTAAATTATTAAAGAATACATTTTGAACTAAATAATAAGAAAGAGTAAATTAAATTATTTGAAAAGTTCAATAATTAGAAATATAAGATTTTATTTTAAATTATTTATAATATGGTAAAAATTAACTATAAAGGCTAAACCTAATTATAGGGCAATAAATTATTTATTAAAAATATTTTATTATTATTAACATATTAAAAAAATAAACTTCATCAAATGATATTATTGAGGAGTTGGAAATGTTAGTAGGAATTTGGATTAAAGAGTATAATAGTCATTAAAGAGATACAAATTGTAAAATAAGATTAGATAAGAGTTTAATACAAAGGAATTAAAAGAATTGATATAGGTAGGAAACATTGGGTTATTTTTGTCCTTAGCCGAACTAAAGAGATGGCTGAGGGTTTTCTAGGGCTTGAAAAAGGTTTCAATGTAATTTTTAGAAAGAATTTTGGAAATATGTTTTGTAACTCCTTGGATGTAAGGTAAGGTTTCCTTAGATAAGGGAGGGTTATTAGAAAGGGTTTTAGGTTGGGGGTGGAGAGCGGAATGAAATTCCTTGCTCATGTGGAATATCTTACATAGGAAAAACTGGTAGAGCTTTCAAAGCTCGACTCAAAGAACATATCGTTGATACCTACCACAACTACATTGTTAAATCCACCATCGTCAAGCATTCCCATAATACCAAGCATCTTATTATTTTTTATAAAACCAAAATCTTAGTCTCTACACCCTTTCATTCTGATCGAGTCATTAGATAAGCCCTCGAAATTGAAAAACACCCTAACAACTTTAATCACGATGATAGATATCATTTAAGCCAATATTGGAAGCCTACTATTCAGTTCTTGTCCTCTATATCTCGTCCCCTTATTTCAAGTTCTAACCTCTCTTAGCCCCATCCTTCCCTAATTTCTTCCTTTATTTCTCCTTTTCCTTATCCCCTATTTTTGGTTTCCCCACCTTTGATTGTTCCCTTATATCCTCCTTTAATATGTAATTTTTTTCTTTTCATTTTCATTTTAAATTATTTAATTAAAATTAAATTAAGTTAAATAAATCCTTTTCTTTATAATTTCAATTTTGAACTTTTTCTATGTATAATTTAAATTTAATTTAATTCCTTAAATTTCTTACTCCAAATTTTACATTTAATGTTTCCTACCTAAACCCAATTTTTTAATTCTTTTCTACTCAACTCTTATATAATATAATTTTACCATTTGTATCTCTTTAATGATATTATACTCTTTAATACAAAGTACTCATAATATTTTCAACTCCTCAATAATATCATTTCACCAAGTTTATATTTTTAATATTTTAATAGTTGTGAAATATTTTTAATAAATAATATATTATATTATAATTAGGTTTAATCTTTATAATCAATTTTGACCATTCTCTATAGTAATTTAAAATAAAATCTTATATTTCTAATTATTAAAATTTTCAAATAATTTAATCTACTCTTTCTTATTATTCAAGTCAAAAGTTATACTTTAATAATTTACTTTAATTATCTCATTATCCTTTATTAAAATCAAATTTAATCAATGAACCTTTTTTATCTAATTTATTTATTCTTCTTTTCTCCTCTAACGGTTATAATTTAACGTTATCCTCTATTTATAGGGTTCTAGTATTCTTC
Organism: Pinus tabuliformis; assembly: GCA_031772625.1. Classification (NCBI taxonomy): domain Eukaryota; kingdom Viridiplantae; phylum Streptophyta; class Pinopsida; order Pinales; family Pinaceae; genus Pinus; species Pinus tabuliformis. Next base: position 416,939,474 of record CM062815.1, read on the forward strand.
ACATTATTAGTAAGCTTTAAGACTCTGGAGATGGGTGAAGGGTTCACCCGAAACAGTAGGCAAATATATGATCATGAAATTCTAGAAGTCATCATTAGCAACAAAGTCTAATAATTTTAACAAAGTCTATTATTCTGCTAATACTCCCCCTTAATGGAAAAATGTGTTCTCTACAACACCTAACTAATTTCTAAATATTTTAAATTTTTTCTTGCTAAGAGACTTTGTGAAGATGTCATCCATATTTCGTTTGTAGCACAATAAATTAAATCAACCTACTTTGACTACATGTTTTCCCTTACAAAAAGATTTTGGATCTTAATGATATTTGATCTTGCATGATACACAATATTATTGGCTAGTTTGATGGAGCTTTGACTATTACACTTGATAATTATTGGCATTTTTTTCTTCTCTCACATCTTCTAGAATCTTCCTCAACCAAACCACCTCACAAGTAGTGTGCCATAGGTCTTTGTACTCAACTTTAGTTGATGACAAAGAAACAATTTGTTGTTTCTTGCTACTCTATGGTACGATCCCAAATCCAAAGTTAAATGCATATCCTATAGTTGATTTTTTGTCATCATGATTTTCAAACCGATATGAATCAAAATAACTTGCTAAATCAACATCAAATTTCCTGGCATATTTAATACCAAAATTTGTAGTCCCTTTCAAATATTGAAGGTGTATTTTTTCTTTTTTAAGTGGCTACAATGGGGCTTGGACATGAACTTACTAAGGACACTAACTGAATATGTTATTTCTGGCTTGGTTGTAGTAAGATAGTTTAGACTTCCCATCGATTAATGATGTAATGTACCATCCACCTCTTTTGTCTCATCATCACTATGGAGTTTAACATTCTGTTATATTAAAGGAATTGAAACTACCTTACATTGATTCATATTGAACCTTTTAAGTACTTGCCTTCTATATTTGCACTGTGTGATCAATGTCTAACCAACTTCTCTCCATATTTCAATTACTAAGTAATAATGTAATTCACTAAGGTCTTTGATCTCAAAAACCTATGATATATGTCTTCTAATTTATTCAATCAACTTAGATGCATTGCCTATTATAATAGGATCATCAACATATAAGGAAATCAAAGCAATATTCCCCTTCTAAATTGATTTAATATACAGGTTAGTGTCACTCTTACTTTTGCATAAAAACATTCTGAAGCAAGAAAGAGTCAATATTTACATACAAAGATCTTGTTGCCTATTTCAATCCATATAAAGCTTTCTTTAACTTACAAACACGATTCTCTTGAAACTTCCCTACAAATCCTTCTAGTTGAACCATATACATTTCTTCCTTTAATTCTCCATTTAGTAAAAAATATTTGATATCTAACTGATGTAGATTCCGATTATGTTTTATAGCTAGTGCAATCATTGATATAACTATATTTAGCTTAGCAATAGGTGCAAAAGTGTCTTCATAATCAATTCCCCCTTTCATGAATAACCTTTTGCAACTAATATAGTTTTATATTTATCTATACTACCATCAACATTACTTTTGGGTTTGAAAACCCATTTGCATCCTATGTGAACTTTATTTTCAAGGAATTTTGTTAATTCCCATGTATCATTTTTCATTATGGACTCATACTCTTCTTTCATTTCATCTCTCTATTCTTTATGCTCTTTAGCTTGTTCAAAATTCAAAGGTTCTATGACATTCATTACTTCAATCATCAAAGCATAATATTTATAGCTTACAAGTAGTTGAGTTTGGTGTGACGACCTCTTTGGTGCTTCACTATTGTCACCTTTTCCTTTGTGGTGAAGCATCTCCTCCTCTTGGTGTGCTTGAAGCATCCATGTTGTTGGATTCTTCCTCCTATTTCTATTCTTGTTTATCATCTGCTACTTCTTTGACATTATCATCATAATCATAAGGAATATGTCATGCATCATAATTGTCCACCTTATGGCCTTCATCTACATGCTCATGAAATAACACATCTCTACTTGTAAAAAATTTATGTGTGCAAGGATCTAACATCTTATATGCTTTGAGGCCATAATAGTAACAAATAAAATTGTACTTTTTCACTTTTGCATCAAGTTTTCTCCTACCTTCTTTACGAAAATGGGAAAATGTTTTTCTTCCAAATATTCTTAAATGAATCACTTTTGGTTTATAGCTATAAAGAGCTTCAAAAAACAATGATAATATTTTACATTGTATCATGCTCCATGCGCATTCCACTAAGGTTTCATTCTTTGCACATTTCCACGGGCTTTGTAATACTTGATGAATGCACCTAATGTATACTCTCCCCCTTGATCTGATCGTAGGATCTTGATGTATTTACCTGTTATTTCTCAACCAAATTATTTCAAGTATTCAAATACATGATTTTTTGTTTCTCGTAAAATAAACCCATTTATATTTTGTGTAATCATCAATAAATATCAAGAAATAGTATTATCCTCCAAGTGACCTTGTTTGCATAGGACCACACACATCTTTATGCACAAGTTCAAGAATATATTTTTTTCATTTATATGTATAAATATGGAATTATTCCCTATGTAGTTTTCCAAGTGAAACCCCTTCACATGCAATATATTAATTCTTAAGAAATGAAAGTTCCTCCATTGTTCCTTATGTATGAAGCAATAACAAGTCACAATAGTTAGGGTGACCATATCTTGGATGTGATAAAACTTATGTTGTCATGTTTGTAGATACCAATGCTTGATGTCTCCCACTCATCACATCAAGCTTGTATAAACCTCCAATATTACTCTTGTTACAATGATCTTGTAATGATATCACATATTTTTCACCACATAATTTGGCTTTACAAATTCTATGTTCAAATCTTTGATTTGTTTTGGTAGACATTGAGATTAAGTTCTTTCTATCAAGCACATACATCACATTTTGAATTTGTTTAACACAACCATTTGGTAATGTCATAGATACATCACCATATCCTTTAATTTGATGTGCGCGATCATCCTCAATATTTATATTAATTCCATTATTTTTTACATAACAATTTTCAAACCAATCCTTATTACAAGAGATATGAATGGAGGCACCAGAATCAATAAACCATGCATTTAAGTAATTTGTTTTAGTGGATAGGGAAACATCTAAAATAATTGATCTAATATTTTTAAAGTCATCATGCATTGTTTCTCCTATATAAGAAAAATGATATGTATTCTTATTGTTCTTATATTTTGACTCTTGATATTTCCTTTTAAAGAAATCTCTATAATAGTGTCCAAAATTGCCACAATAAGAACATGCATCATTCCTTTCAACATTAGCTTCAAATTTTGGTAGAGTCATAACTTGATGTGGCTTTGTATATGGTGGTTTTACATTTTTTGGCTTTACTTATGGTGGATTAATTCTTTTATTTCTTTCCCACGACATTCCTCTAGAATATTGTTTCCCTTTCTCCATCAATGCCAAGTCTAAATTTTGAGACTTGCAATTAAGATTTTTCCTTTGTTTTTCCTCTTGCAAAAGAATACCTGTGAATTATCAAATGTAGTTGTTTCTCGATATGTAATACTTGTAATAAATATATGATATTTTTATAACATCCCATTCAATATTAGAGTTACGATATTTATGATTCAGATATTTTCACCAATATCACCCAGTTTTTCTTGCAAATATTTAATTCTAGAAATAAATTTATTTACATTATCATTTTATTCCGTTATCATTAAAAGAATTTTACTTTTTAAGAACATAACTTGGTTTGTAATGGTTGTTTCATACAAACCTATAAGGGTACAACATGTCTCCTTGGACGTCTTGTAGTCTCTGATATGAAAAATAATATTGCCTTTGATAAAAAATTATGAGGGAATAAACAAAATACAAATATAAACCAAAACATGGAGATACAACGAAACAAAACAAAACTTCGATTATTAAATAGCAACTACTGAAAATTGTTTACTTACATAAGAGAAACAAACTAGCTCGAGAATTAATAGCTTATCTCTGAGAAGAGATGTGACGGCTACATGCCTTCTGAACCATGTTACAATGAGGATTGCAAGCCTATTTATCATTACAAAACAATGGAAAACCCTAAACATAAAAACACCTAACCCTAGGAGATGAAGCACCAAAAGTTTGTGGGCCCCATTGGGGTTAGTTGGAATGTCAACTTCCCAAGGTCATAACTTTGGCATACAATCTTTGTTTGGTGCATACGATACCTCATTAGAAATATTTGTCCAAGTAATGAAACTTTTGATTGCCAACCCTTTCTATAACATATAAATTTGCATGTTTTCCAAAAATAAACATCGTTTAGGGCCTCAAAATAGCTCTGGAATTTCAGGACGTAAAAACTTCCAAAAATAGTAAATTGTGATAGAAATTAGGAAACTGTGTTAGGCCCCTATACTACTAGTGTAACCCCTTATCGTTATTAGTACAACCCACTTATTATATTGATGTATCCATGTAGTGCCCATATTGTTACTATTGTGCCACATAGAAGCCCACTATTGTTATTATTGTGCCCTTACATTATTATTGTTATGTCGGCTCTGATTATGTTATGACCCCTTAAACTCCTATATATAGAAAGGAGGTTTTTTCATTTGTATCATCCAAGAATTGCTCATTTGTGTAATGTAAAGAAGGTTTCCCCCTCGAAGAGGCTGGATTATAAGGTGTTGATCTCTCTTTTCTATCTTTTTGTGAGTTGGTTTCATAACATTTGGTATCAGAGCTTTGGATTCTAGGGTTTTGCTGCTCCAAACAGGTCATCGTGGAATTTTCACTATAACTTTTTTTCTGCGACGTTTCAGAAGCTAAAAAAAAAACCCATTTGAGAAGACATTGCACTGAATCTCAGGTCCAAATTTCACAGCTTTTTGCTCTATATTTGTGGAGATATGATCTGAGGAAGTTGGTCTTTTTGTAGACTCCTGAATTACATTCCAAACATGTGACCTCGGGAAAATCATCATAACTTTCTCTCTGAGCATCAGATTGAAATTTTGTAAGAAGGTACAGAAAGAGGACGGATTGTAGTTTCTTGTATATATCTTTTAGAGCCAAAAGTTGAAACAGGGACACATGGCATGTTGTACAAGTTCGCTCTACTGAACTAGTCTATAATCAGGTCACTGTGGGAGATTTGGCATAACTTGTCCTTGGAGAAACTAATTTGGATCAAACTAGTGGCATTGGAAAGAGGATGCAAAGGATACTGCAGGTCGCAATTTCAGAACTTAAAGATCTAAAAGTACAGAGTTACAGTCGTTTCAAGATCGAGCTCCTAAAATCAAGAAAAAGCAAGATGAGGAAGTTTGATGGCAAGGATCCGGTAAACTGGATACTTCAGATGGAGCAATATTTTGATCTACATGGTGTACCACTGTTACAAAAGGTATGTATTGCATCTTCATATTTAGAACTAGATCAATTTTTATGGTATGAAGGGCTTTGTTCTTGTAAACAACTTGTTACGTGGTCAATTTTCATGGAGGAAATGATAGCACATTATGAGGATACAAAGAGCAACACCTTCTTTAGAGCAACACCACAACAATTGGAAAGAGTAAAAGGGCTTTGTGACATAGTGGAAAGAAAAATTATGGAAACTAGGAAGCATAACCCTCACAACTATAAATATGGAAGTGTTGTTTCTCCCAGTCCTCCACAACCTACAAGGGTTACACCACAACTATTGGAAGAAAAAATATAAAAAGGGCTTTGTTACAATTGTGATAGCAAATGCACTAAAGGTCATAAGTGTGCTGAGAAGAAATTATTTTACATAGAATATGAAGAGGAGGAAGAAAAGGATCAAGAAACATCAAAAGAAGAGGATATATGCTAGGACCCCACCCCAGAGAAAGAAGAAATGAATCATACCATATCTTGTAAAGCATTGGCAAGAATTACCACTCCTCAAACTCTCAAGATAGAAGGACATATCAAGAAGAAAAAGGTGCAAGAAGTGAAATATCACATTGAGAAGGAAGAAATGAATCCAACCATACCTTGTAATTCATTGGTCAAAATTACCAATCCTCAAACTATCAAGATAGAAGGACATATCAAGAAGAAAAATGTTCAAGAAGTGAAAGATCACATCGAGCATCAAGAAATGAATCTAACCATATCTTGTAAAGGATTGGAAGAAATTACCACTCCTCAAGCTCTAGAGATAGAAGGACATATCAAGAAGAAAAAGGTTCAAGCAGAGAAAGATCACATCAAGCATCAACAACAAGTTCTCCAACTTTTAAAGGATAATGCCACTTCGGTGCAAAATCAAACGAAACAACAGGTAGATCAACATCACAGTGAAAAATGTTTTGATGTAGGTGATTGGGTATTTTTACTGCTACATCTCAAGCAAGCTATTTATGAGAAAGAAATATTGGCAATACTACATGCACTTACAAAATGGCGACCTTACCGAATGGGAAGACTCTTCAAGAATCAGGATGTGGAAGCATTGTTTTGTGTTATTTCTATTATCCAACCAGGTTGGATAAACGAAGCAAGGGATGAATGGAAGAAGGATGAAGAAGTATGGCCACTTATTCAAAAGTTGCAAAATACCCCAATTCAAACAATATTGCCAGAAATTGAAGAGGAAGGAAAAATCATATTGGAACCTGGAGCAGTCACAGAAACAAGAACCCGACAGCTACAAAATCGATCAATTTCAGAGTATCTCATCAAGTGGAAGAACTTACCCGCTGAAGATTCCACATGGGAGGACAAGAATTTTATACAAAAGCATCAAGAACTACTCAAGCGTAGAGGACAACGCTTTTTGAAGGTGAGGGGCATGTTAGGCCCCTATACTACTAGTGTAACCCCTTATTGTTATTAGTACAACCCACTTATTATATTGATGTACCCATGTAGTTCCCATATTGTTACTATTGTGCCACATAGAAGCCCACTATTGTTATTATTATGCCCTTACATTATTATTATTATGTCGACTCTGATTATGTTATGACCCCTTAGACTCCTATATATAGAAAGGAGGTCTTTTCATTTGTATCATCCAAGAATTGCTCATTTGTGTAATGTAAAGGAGGTTGTCCCCTCGAAGACGCTGAATTCTAAGGCGTTGATCTCTCTTTTCTATCTTTTGTGAGCTGGTTTCATAACAAACTGAAAGGAAATATTGTTGGGGGTCTAGCTGGAATAATCAAGTGGCCACCAATATCCACCTGGATTAGTCCTCCCCCTTAAGAAGAATGGTCCCCATTGCATTGAATGCCTCCATGAGATGGGGATTTTTTACCAAACTTGGTCCCTAATGAGCCACTTTCTCTAGTGAAGGAGTTAGTGGGGTTTGCCAACCTGATATCGTTGGATTCTCTATTGGTGATTATTTTTAATTTGTGTTTCCATGATCCTATCAGTGGTGGCATATTTAATGCAATATGGGTTGAGCTTTGTTGGTGTCAATTTCTCAACAATGTTTGATGTGTCCAACAATGGTGGAAAGTATGGCCGAAGGCAGCCCTCATTGAAAAATGGGTGCGGGCCCCATATCAGAGTGGTCGAAGCTTCTAATGGGATATGATAAGGAATTTCTTCTGCAAATGCAACCAAAATTTTCCACCCACTTCAAACTTATGTGGCACCTCATGTTGATCATGATGTTGTTTGTACTTGGTATTGGCTTTATATAAGATATCATGAACCTATCGATGGATGCACTAGATGCATTCAATAAACTTGGTGGATTTATTAGATTTAGACTAAACATGTGCATATTATGCATGTGTAATCACAAGAGGCTTTACAACATCAATGGGACACAATAGTCGAAATCTCATGCCCACTTGAAAGGGGTTGTGGCCAGTCATGCTATGGAGAGCTTTGTTATAGTTGTGTTACACATAGGGAAGACTCTCACCCCATGTTCATGGATTCTTGGAGTTGTACATGTGTAGTATGTGCACTACCATCTTGTTGAAAACCTTTACCTAACCATTAGTCTGAGGATGGAATGCAATTGACTTGGTGAGGTTAGTGTCCAACAGCAACTAGAGGCTCAACAAGAATGCATTTAGGAATCTGCTTTCTTGATCTGATATAATGTTATTTGGAATCCCAAAGTGTACCCACACTTGTTCAAAGAATATTTTGGCCGTGTCTCGTGTTGTGATTCTCTTCTTGCAAGCCATCGATATAAGCACCTTAGAAAATATATTGATGACCACAAATACATAGTCATTACCATGTGTGGTAGAAGGAAGACTAGATATATAGTCCATGGTGATGGATTCCCAAGGCTGGTTAGGAGTAGGTAAAGGCGTGTACATGCCTTGCTTCTTAATGGTTGGCTTGATGATGGAAAGGTAGTGCCGAATGTGATATATTTTCCAACATCTTGGTGGAGTTTTGGCTAATAAAATTATTTCTACAGTATTTCCATGGTCTTCTCCAAACCAAAGTGTCTCGCGACTCGACTGTAGTGCACTTTCCAAATCAACTTGGCATGCTCACTTGAAAGAACACAAAGGTGCCCTAGGTAGCATAATAATGCATTCTAGAGGAGGAATCTGGTACTTTCTTTCCATCCATTAGCATATGGTAGGTGGTGAAAAATTTTGGATCATTTTTGTATAGCTACATCCATCCAGAAGTCTTACTTCCATAAGAGTTGAGAACAATGGTTAGTGCCACAATCAGGGGCCGACTAAGGAATTCTACGATGTTATTCGTGCTTCCATTCTATATTTAATATTCAAATGAAATTGTTGCAAATATGTGGAACATTTTTTATGGTGATCATTCTGCAATTTCCATGATGTCTGTATAAAGTGAAGAGGTCGGTGATATGTGTGGATGATCATTTCTTTCCCCATAATATAATGTTTCCACTGTTGGAAATCTTGCATGATTGAGTACATCTCCTTATCGTAGGTGGGGTATTTTCGAATAGTATCATAGAGTGTTTCACTATGATAGGCCATTGGGTGCACTTGTTGGGTGAGAACTGCACCAAGAGCATAGTCGGATGCATCTGTCTCAATTTCAAATGGTTGTTGCAGGTCTAGAAAGGTGAGCACTGACACAAAGCAAAGGCGATGTTTTAGCTCAACAAATTCCTTTTGTTATGCCTCATACAAAAAAAACTTTTCATTTTCTCCACCCTTAGTAACTTGGCCCAAAGGCCAAGTGATATGAGAGAATCGTAACACGAACCTTCAATAGAAATTGGTAAGGCCCAAAAGGCTATGAAACTATGTGAGAGTTGTCGGGGCTATCTAATCCCAAATGAGTTGTGTCTTATCCAGATCCACATGCATGCCTTGCTCATCAATTATGTAACCCAGATATTGGACTTGGTTCATGTCAAAGGACCATTTCTCTAAATTGACACATAGTTTGTGTTGTTGCAAGGTTTGAAGGACCTCCTGAATATGTTGCAAGTGCTCTACTCAACTCTTGTTGAAGATGAGGATGTCATCTAGATATACAACCATGAACGAGTTGGTAAAAGGCCACAAGATGTTATCCATTAACCTCATAAACCTTGTAGGGGCATTTTCCACCTGAAGGGCATGACCAACAAGTCAAAGAGACCGTCCTTGGATTTGAAGGTGGTCTTCCATACATCTGAGGGTTAAATAGGAACCAAGGATAATTTTAGGGGCGAATGTTCGCCCTTTGGCGAAATTAAGGGGTTTTAAATTTTTAGTGGGCGAATATTTTGTATTATAGTACATTTTTACAAATCACCTCAAATAGCCCACCTTATTTTAAGGGAGAGGGTAAAAAAGGTAAATTTAGCCCTTGAAATTAGGACTTACAACCTTCCATTCGCCCATTTTCAAGAATAGGTTTTATTTAAGTGAATCCATTCGCCCATTTTCAAGAATAGGTTTTATTTAAGTGAATCCTATGGGCCAAATACCATATTTATAAAAGAGGTATGGTAAATTAATAAAAATATAAATAAATGAGAGGTATGGTAAATAAATAAAACATTTTTTATATTTACTCCATAAGTCACCTTATATACATGTAAGGGTGTAAAAAAATAAAAATATAAGTAAAGTGGAGGTATGGTAAATAAATAAAACGTCTTTTTATACTTACTCAAAAGGTATGGTAAATAAATAAAAATATAAATAAACTAGACGTATCGTAAATAAATATAACCTCTTTTTATATTTAGTCCATAACCCTCGTTCTATTTATGAAGGCTCAAGAAAGAGGTTTTATTTAAGTGAATCCTATGGGCCAAATACCATATTTGTAAAAGAGGTATGGTAAATTAATAAAAATATAAATTGTTAGGTAAACTTGACTTGAGATAGAGTCAAAGTTGACCAGGTTAAATAGTGATGGTTTTGGGGCACATGGTATTGTGCACCCATGGTATTCTGCCGTGGTATTATATGTAATGGAGCTTATAAAAAGCTGGAAGGACTTCATTGTAAGGAAAGGCCTGGAGGTGAGTGGTGAAGGCTCACTTGGTTAGATTGGCCAGGGTTTTGGCCACTGCTAATGAGATCTTATTAGGTTGGGTTTTTCCCTGGATTTGGGGTTTTCCTGAATAAACATGCGTGTTTATGTGTTTATGGTTGTTGCTGGTTTTTTCTTATATTTATTCCTCTCAGTAATTATTTATGTCATGCAGTAAATTTCTTAACAACTGGTATCGCACCCAGATATTGGCTTCAAAGGGATTCTTTGATGTCAGGGGTTTATAGTGGCTGATGAGATCAATGCAGCCATTTTACAGATCTAGGTCTAGAAGATAATGGTGGAACAATCGTATGCGGAAGAACCTCGAGGAGAATTTGCGATATTTACTGGTTTGGAACATGCTGACGAATTGTTCGGGATTCATGCGGCTATTTAAAGAAGGTTGAGAAATACCTTTGGTAATATTAAAATTCAAGGCTGATTTTGTTGGGAGCTTTTTCGTAGAGAATCGATAAGGGATATTCCCTATGTGCTCTATGCCGTGTTGAAAGATGGAGTAGGCGTGGGCTGCATGCAGGTCATCAGAAGAAAATTGTTCACGCAACTTCGAAAATTGTTCATTTTCTGCTACGTTTTTCTGCTACGTGAGGCGCCACCAGTGCTGGAATCTATGAGGTTCTCCCAGTTGGAGTGGTTTGATAGAAGTTTTTGAGCAAATCAAATTGAAAGAGGATGGATCGCAGCATCAATAAACAAAAAAAAATTAATGAAGTCAAAATTATTGCATGTAAATGGACATACTACTGTAAGACCTAATAAGGCATGTGTACCCCTCGGTGATCACTGGTAAAGTCTGGGTTAAACCTAGGTGATAGAGGGGATGTCGGGTTAACAATACCCCAAGTAAAAACTCTGAGGGGGGTAAGAGCTAGAGTGAGCGGGATTGTCTCACCTAGTAGGTTTGGCTGGAGTTAGTCAAGGAACCCCAAGTCAAGTTTAAGAGGGGAATATTGTTAGGTAAACTTGACTCAGGATAGAGTCAAAGTTGATTAGGTTAAATAGTGATGGTTTTGGGGCACATGGTATTGTGCACCCATGGAGTTAGTCAAGGAACCCCAAGTCAAGTTTAAGGGGGGAATATTGTTAGGTAAACTTGACTCAGGATAGAGTCAAAGTTGACCAGGTTAAACAGTGATGGTTTTGGGGCACATGGTATTGTGCACCCATGGTATTTTTCCCATGATATTATATGTAATGGAGCTTATAAAAGGCTGGAAGGACTTCATTGTAATGCAAGACCTAGAGGTGAGTGGTGTAGGTTCACTTGGTCGGATTGGCCAGGGTTTTGGCCAATGCTAGTATTTATGTGTTAATGGTTATTGCTGGTTAATTTTATATTTATTCCTCTCAGTATTTATTTATGTTATGCAGTAAATTTCTTAAGGTAAACAAATAAAACATTTTTTATATTTACTCCATAAGTCACCTTATATTTACGAACACTCAAAAAATGGGTTATATTTAGGTGAAACCTATGGCCAAAATACTATGGGACAAATACCATGGACTAGATTGTTATTAATACCATGCAAAAAACCATTATTAACCCTAATATTAGAATTAATAAAAATAAAAATGGCACATGGTATTGACCCATGGTATTCACCAAAATGGCACATGGTATTGACCCATGGTATTCACCTAGAGTGTAGCCTATTTAAATGGGGGAATTAAACCAGCATGTAGCCTATGCTAAGATTCACTAGGACTTTTACAAAGTTTTATTATTTAGTGAAAGACTCGCCAAGATCTTACAAGATTTTATAATCGAGTAAAATATTCGCCATGCCTGGTGAGAGATTCGCCAAAAAAATATATATACATATTATATTATTGATAAAATCGCCTTTCATTTTTCCTATATACCATTGACATTCGCCCATTTATTATATTTATAAATTTAGGGGGGGTTCTTAAAATTTTCCCTGATAGGAACTTGGTGATAACTAAACTTCAAATCAATCTTTCAAAAGTACTTGGCCCCCTTGAATTGGTCCAGAACATCATCACTCCATGAGATCAAGTATTTGTTCCTGAAATTGATTTTATTTAGTGCCCAATAATCAATGCAAAGTCTTTGAGTCCCATCCTTCTTCTATACGAGTACAATTGGGCTCCCACAAGGTGAGGAACTTGGTTGGATATGCCCTTTTTGTAGCAACTCCTAGATTTACTGCTTGGTTTGACTCTGGGAAAATTTTTCCATCATCTTGTTACTTTATTGCTCAAGGTATTCTTCAAGCAACATTTTGAAAGGATCTTTTTCTCCCTCATCTTTCTTTTGGTCTGCCATGGGAGGCCATCGAGGTCGACAAGGCTACTCTTGCAAGGGTTTAACCAGTTTAAGTGCCAATTCCTCATCTCTCGACCTCATTGGGGGCATGCCCAAAAAACAAAGAAAGAGAAAACCACTATGATACCACTAATCCAGGGTTATGAAGAAACAAAATGAAACAAAGATTCAATCCAAAACACAAAGATACAGTGAAACAAAACTTCAATTAATGAATAGCAACTAATGAAAACTATTTCATTTGTAGCTTATCTTTGAGAAAAGATGTGACAATTACATTCCTTTTTAACTGTGTTATAATGAGGCTTGCAAGCCTATTTATCATTAAGAAACAATGGAAAACCCTAAACATCCAAAAGCCTAACCCTAAGAGATGAAGCGCCAAAAGTTTATGGGCCCCGTTGGGGTTAGTTAGAATGTCAGCTTCTCCAGGTCGTAACTTTGTCATACGACCATATTAGAAATATCTATCCAAGGACTACAATTTCGACTGCAAACCCTACTACAAGCAATGTGTTTGCCTATTTTCCATAATAATAATAAAAACATTTTTAGAGCCTAAAAAAAACTCTAGAAGTTCAGGACCCGAAAAATTGCTAAAAATAGTAAATTGCGCTAGAAATTAGGAAATTGAAAGGAAATAATGTTGGTGGCCCTAGTCGAATAAGTAGGTGGCCACCAATATCTACTTGGATCATGGCTTCACAAAGACATCGAGAATCACTTTTTCTTTACTCTCACGGTTCTCCTAATAATGAACTAAGTTTACAAGGGCTTCAAGTTTAGCTTCATGTTCAGATACAATGAGTCAATAATTTGTCCCTTCTAACAAGGTTTGAATCATAAACTTCCAATTCACATAAATGGACCTGTCCAAAAAGTTTTCTTCATTTAAATAAGATTTCTCCAAATAATTAGCCATTAAGAACACCTTAAAAAAAAAATCCCGCATCTTTTAAAAATGCAAATTACCTTCCCTTATTCAGCCTTGTGATCATAGTTTCCTTCATCTTATTCAGATTTGGAGCAACAATTCAAATTCAACCATAATTAATGACAGTGGAAAACGACAATAACAATCGCCTTAGGTTCTGATCATATGCCAGTTTATGTAGTTTGTATGAACTCACAACTCCAATTTCCATAGATTTGGCTCAAACTTAATAACAATGCTTGAATTGCCAAAAAGAATTTCCAAATATATAAATTCTTGTCAATTCATGTCACCAAGGAAAATCAAAAGTAATATTAGATGTTTAGTTACTAATAACCTCAACACAATAGTAACTTTAGATATTATGAAATCAAACTAGAACACCATAGAAGCTAGAGATATCACTCAAGTGATATCAATATCACAAAATGCAATGCTTCAAAAAGAATTATAATATTTGGCATTAGTGCATCACAATACGGGAATGTCTAGGAAACAAAAAAAAAGGTGTATGTACGACAACTCCTTTACAAGTTGGCTCATCCAAGCCTAACAAAGAAGATGTAAGAGTAGCAGATAAGAGAGAACTAGATTATCTTGGATTAAACTTGGTCATTGATCATTATTCGAACAACAATTCCTCCACAGGGTTCTAGTACTCCTCTATAATAATGTTCAACTCGAGTAATAAATCCTCTACATGGATTCGATGCATTCATGACTAATGACTCAATCGACCTTTTGTTTATCTACAAATTTTCCTCATTGCACTTCTACCTCATGTGGATAACACAAATTTTGAGCTTGGAAGCTACCCTTTTCTGTTCCTCTGTGATTTGATGGTAACTACATTAGTTATTATGGCAATGACTAATATATTATTAACTTTTATGACAACAATGATTCTGAGCAATAATTCTCTTCTGTGCACTGCCGTGATACTCATGCGGACAATAAATTCCTCGCAACATTTATTAATGTCCTGTTTACAAACAACAAAGATCAACAACATGTTCTCCTCTTACAATTCAACAACATCTTCTCCTCTTACAATTTAGTTTCGAGCAAAACAAAATAATGGAAATAGTGAAATGCAACTCACAGTTCAGACAATGCTCACATCAATAAGTTTCCCATACTCTCAATCACATTCATTAGACCACGTCGGCTAACATTTATAGGAATACATTATAACGTATATAAATTAAATAAATTACTAAACCGTAAGATATGAAAGCTAATTAAATCAATCAACGCTAACAAAGTCTACATAATAAATAACAAGACCTAATATATTCATTTCTAAAATTTCTCCATTTTTCTACATTTACCAGAGCTAGCTAAGAGGAAGTAAAAAATCCCACCCCGTTTAAACAAATGAGACTGTTGAGACACTCCAATTGATCCAGCTAACCGAGTTGACCCAGCGGTAGTTTCACCCGTTGACTCAGCAGTTTCATATCCAGTGCATAAAGGGTCTGAGTGTGCTTCGTTCAAGGGTTTTTTACATGTGTCGGTCTCGCCGAGCTCGAGATTTATATATTCTTAAATTTACATTAATCTATTTAAGGATTCAACTTTGCTCACAATGGAAAAATATCTGAAAATTTTAAGAAATATCTACTTTTTTCAAGTGGATGATGTTGAAATGAGGGAGTTTCATGAGTTTGGTTGACAATGTGTACATTGTAGAGCCATGTAGGTATGTATGGTGTGGGAGGACTCTAATCATTCATATATATAAAGTTATTGTTGATGGAAATGCGATTTCATATTATACTTAAATTTGATATTTTAAAAAAATATGGGTACCATGTTACTGAGTGATTTTTTTTTCTATGGTGAGTTTCTTTTAAAACTTTGTTTTGGATTTTTATTTTTATTGTTATTATAAATATAAAATCATTTTTATGTTAATATATATTTTATGTGATGTTTAAAAAAAATATATTATTTAATCAACAAAATAATATGATAAACATACATGTTTTATATTATTTAAAAAGATTAATTATATTTAATTGTTTTCATTCTTATTATCAAATTAATTAATGATTTAATATAATTATTTATAACTTATTTTGAAAAGGAATAATAATTCTTTATTTTCAATATAATGATTTGGAGTGAAAGAGGACCTTATGAATAATAAAATAAGTTTGAAACTACTTTTATATAGGAAATTTGGAGGATTCTAACATTTTAAACAATAATAATATATAAGTCATGCATTTTGAAAAAGAAATTATAATCTTCCAATAAGTAAGAAACATGGAGCTCTCCCATGGCCCTAACACCCAACAATTGAAAGGCCCAAACATAGTTGCAATTATATTGAAATATGAATGCATCAAACACATCATAGCCTTAGTAATCATATATTTGAGATTCTATATCCAATAACAAAATAGATCTTTTTTCTGATCAAACTAATAAATAGATCCATTTTATAAAACCCTAGATCTATCATAGGTATACTAACACTAAAGAGATTACACGAAAACTAAGAATCGAACAAAAAAAAGTCATTTCATCCATATAAACAAGAAAAGTGAATTCTAATATATATATATGAAAATTAAATAATCCTTCAATTTGATTACTCTATGCTTTATAGGTTAATGTTTTATATAGCATTCTATTGACTGGTTTATATAGGCATTACATTAGAAACTTGAGAATTTAGTGTTCAATATTTAAGTTTAATTATTACTCTATCCTCATAGATTAGTGTTTTATATAATATATCAATGACCCATTGGTATGAACATGCCACAAGAATTTCAACTTTGAAACTTCAAACTCTATTATTCAAGTTTTAATTTAAATGTGAATAGTCCAAAATTATTGATATAAGTGAAAATGAAAACATGTTTTTCTAACCATCTTAAAAATACACTATAAAAGAGTCTATACTTATCTTAAAATCTCAAAATAGAAACACTCTGTACTTTTTAAGAGTTTCATTTAGAGAATAGAAACACTCTGTGCTTTTTAAGAGTTTCATTTAGAGATTTTAGTATGTTGGGTACCTGATAGTGTAATGCTAATGCTTATCTAAAAGTCTCAGAAAACTTATTTTTTATTTTATATATGGATAAGTTTGGCCGCCACCATTGCCCAATTCCGTGATTCCGACTGCTGTGATCTCGAGGCACTGACTTAGTGCCATAGACAATGTCGTTTCTGGAACTCACAATATAGGTAAAGTCCAGAAACGTGGTTAATGCCATGTGTCGTTTCAGGACTCGCAATTTAGTTAAAAGTCAAGAAATGTGGTCACAGGGCATGCTTGACAGTGTCGTTTCCAGAACTCGCAATATAGGTAAAGTCCAGAAACGTGGTCACAGGCCCTGTGTCGTTTCCAGAACTCGCAATTTAGTTAAAAGTCAAGAAACGTGGTCACAGGGCATGCTTGACAGTGTCGTTTCCAGAACTCGCAATTTAGTTAAAGTCAAGAAACGTGGTCGCAGGGCATGCTTGACAGTGTCGTTTACAGAACTCGCAATGTACGTAAAGTCAAGAAATGTGGTCACAGGGCATGCTTGACAGTGTCGTTTCCAGAACTCGCAATATAGGTAAAGTCCAGAAACGTGGTCACAGGCCCTGTGTCGTTTCCAGAACTCGCAATTTAGTTAAAAGTCAAGAAACGTGGTCACAGGGCATGCTTGACAGTGTCGTTTCCAGAACTCGCAATTTAGTTAAAGTCAAGAAACGTGGTCGCAGGGCATGCTTGACAGTGTCGTTTACAGAACTCGCAATGTACGTAAAGTCAAAAAAACGTGGTCATAGGTCTGGTTAGAAAGTGTCTCGTTTTGTTAAATTGAAGGTGTCCCTTTAAAAAATACTTTGAAATATAAAGTCTCTTGGTCATACCTTCCAGTAACAATGGCGAGTTTAATACGAGAATATCAGTACAGGTGTTGTTAGGTGCTGCTGATATCAAAAGCCAAGATCATCCATGAGTATATCCCCATTACACCACATATTAACTTTTGTTTTATATCAAAAGCCAAGATCATCCATGAGTATATCCCCATTACACCACATATTAACTTTTGCTTTATGGACATCTTTAGAATTTGTACTAATTTGGGATACACTTCACCTTTTTTTCTCCAACAGTAAATTAATAATTATATTTTAAATAGTTTATTTTGGATAAAATTTTATTGTGGGTATTTAACAATTTAGTATCAAAGAGATATCTAAATAATCTTATATTTAAAAATAATAAAATAATATTTAAATTAAAAATATTAATAACAAGAAATATAGAACATAAATAAAATACTTTAATTTCAATTTATTTTTACATCAACTCTGTTTATACAGAGAAAATAATTGGAAGTAAAAAAAAATTAACATGAAATATATGAGTATTTTTTTCACTATTAAATATGGTCTTGAAAGAAATAATATCATTGATATTACATAATTTGTAATTCATTTTATGTTCAATTTATATGTAATATTTTAAAGGAAAATATATTAAAAACAAAAATATTTTATTGTTAGCATTAATCAAAACATTTCAATATCCATACTAAATAAATAATAAATGTTGCAGTGCAACTTAGTATTTGTTAGAAATTATGTTTTGCCAAAAATTGCATAAAAAAATTTAGTTAAATCTAAAATAATAATAGTCAATACTGAATCTCAAAGGTTTTTTTAGGCAGCAATTAATAAATTGAGAAGAGAAGTGGATAAACTAATTGTTTCGTGAAAAATAAGAACTTGTATAAATTTGGTGGGTTGTAACTATTGGTAAAACTACACATTTACAAATTTACTACTACATAAATGTTCAAGAAAACATAAATAATGGTGGGAGGTAACTCTTGGTAGGTATATTTATTTACATCTTATTTTTATCCATTTTTAATGCAAAACTTTTCTTAAGATTAAAAGCAATACACCATATCAAATCCTCCTCATAGAAGCTACCCTCTCCACCATTGAGTGCAAAACCATGGTTAGATACTAATGTACAAGAGAAAGATAAGAAACATGGATGACAAGAGACTCCGTGAAATTGCTTCCAACTCTAGCCATAACAACCAATGGCTCAAGCAATGATGGCATCGAGATGCCAAGTCTTAGCTAAATTATTGTGGATTTTAGAAAGATGTCATCGTGCATGATAGTATAATTATTTAAAATATTATTGCATCTAGATTTAAAAAGAATTTGTGGAGTAATAAATATTTTAAAATAAAAGGAAGTTTAAATAGAACAACAAATTGGTTAGCCCTAATCTAGAAAATCAAACTAGCACAAAGAAGAAAGCTAACATTTCTATAATATGAACCAATTCCCATTAAGTACATAGAAAAAATGGGAATTGGACAATTCCCAAAACATTGTGGGATGCAAGAATCTACCATATTTGTGAGACTAAGATCATAGAATACAAAATACACTTTCTCCTAGAGTGATCCATAAATTGTTGTGGATATTCCACTGGACAGTTCGTCACAACAAATCTGATAAACTTATATTTAAAAAATATGAAATCCTACAATATTATGGTTTATTCCTCTTTAGATTTTTGGATTCGTATATTACTATTTATTATGTATGCATGTAAATTAAACTTATCCAAAAAATAGAGAACAATAAAAAAAATATTTCAAACCATAGTTGACACAAGATATATCTCAAGAAACCCTTTTAGGAGAAAACCCAACTAGAAGGTGAGGTCACTCTGCTCTCTTTCTATTAATAAAAAATGATTGTGAGTACAAATAAGTACAGTTTGTGGCCCATGGGCTACTACAATGCACAAGTCCTCTTTTTGTGCTCTCTCCCTATCCCTCTTGGGTATGATATTCATCTATGGAACAAATGCACTTGAAAATAATGGAACCCCTTGTTGGGCCGCTAAATTAACATACATTTTCACTCCATTTTCACCTTTATCCTCATTTTGTCACCTCATTCCATCACATTATCATTACATAACCCTATATTTCCAATACCATATGGGTTCATATCTTCATTTTCCAAAGTTATTAATTTTATATTTTTAGAGTTATGATTAAAAGTTAGGGAAATAACATGTATTTTCTTATACCTAAAAGTGGCTTGAGTGTGATGACATGTGTAGATCATTTGGAAGCTTCCAAGGCACCCTTATGTGGCCTCCCAATATCAAATTCGAATTTCAACTCAAGAGGTGGACCATATTCCAAGGAGAAAGATCATGGAGATTTTGATGTGTCATTGGATTTGTATCTAGTATTTAGGGATAAGTTGAGACAAGTATGGGTCTAGCATTGATCTGAAAATGATCATATTAAAACTAATGTAGAATTGATTATGCCATTAATGAATTGATTATTAACCGTAAGTGTAGAAATCGTGAGAAGTGAAGAGAAGAAGGACTTTGCGACAGTTTGGAAAACTTAATTAAGATGCAAAACAGAACTGAAAATAGCAAATACATAGCTATACCAGACAACAATATTGTTTACGGAGTTCGTCCTTGATGGACTACGTCTTCGGGTCCGCTTTCAAGATGGGCGACCACTTTATTAAGAATGAATCCAAGGAGGTTGATTACACAGAAATTTAACCAGATTGAATGTGCTCGCAGGAACTTCTGGTTATTGTCAACAAAAAGCTCTCTGAACTAGCTTTCCAATGCCTGTCTCGGTTCCCAATTCCGACTCTCGACGCTCCTGTTACACTAAAAACAAAACAGACTCTCTCTTGCAGAATCTGCATACAAAAACTCTAAAAACCTCTCTCCCCTCTTCAATAAGCATACATGCCTTTTAAAGGCCTCCTGGTGCACTTGAGGTCTCCAAATTATGATTGGCATGTACAGGTTGATTTGTGGGATTTGATTCCCCTTGGTTTCATCACAAATTGCCACTTAGGGATTACATTTATGATTCTTGGCATTAAATTTGCATTAAAATCTTTACAGACCCAAAATAAAACATTAAAATAGCCGATGACCATTAGCTACCAGCTAACTGGGCAGAGGGGGTTAACCATCGTCATGTGAATAGGTGGTTGATTGCCACCTAACGGCTTACTCTGACGGTCAGTGCGGCCACGTGCTCTGATCACATGTTGACTGTTACCTGTTAACCCCAATGGTTCCCCGTTCCTGGTTACATTGCCACAACTCTCCCAACGCGGTTACAGTCACGGTAACCTCCAACCTGCTAACTGAAAACCTTTTGCGCTATTCACATGATCTCCGATGCAGTTAAGAACCCGATACGGTTAAGGACTGTAATTTGATTTGATTGTAATGTTTTAGTGTTTTAATATAAGCCGAGGGGTAATAAACCATAGTTTAGGTTTGTAACTAAATGTATTTTGATTAATACATTGTATGACAATGTATTTTAAATACATAACATGAATGTGTAGTGTTGGAAATATGGGTTTAGGGACTAGGTTAAGGTGTTTAGCAGAGGATTTAGTACATAGGACTAAGAGGTAGGATTAGGATTTTTAGGGTCTAGAATAAAAAATCCATATTACATCTTTTGTCACAATGCGACAATCAAGGTATACATATCATCGATAAACGACGACACCCAAAACTTTGCCATGACGACGACCCATACACATCATTGACAACTTGGACAATGCATCTATGCCACTGACGACACTGATCATAACCAACACTGTCAATCTGTCGAGGCTGAACTGAAGCAACGACGACACTGAACGACACCCATATTCACTGATGACGACACTTTGAACACTTGTGTAATCGAATCAACGGAGCCACCTGGATCACTCCTCTCCACTTGAAAGCTTTTGGACCACCAAAAGTTTGACTAATTAAATAGTCGATGAGGGTAGAACTCCCTCTCTTTCCACCCTGACTTGATGATGTACCAATACATTCGATCAATCACCTGCAAGTGATGACCCTGATGCTGACCATGGCACTTTTTGAACCGGTGACCTGTTCCACTCTTCTGCAGTATGTACAACTTGCGATGATGGTGAAACAACCTGTTATAAACATGGCAATTGACTTCTTTCCACAAGATACCATGAGTTAGTGATTCACAATCTTTGAAAATAGTGTCTATAAGATATTGTTCAATACCATTGACATGTATTAACAATCTATTTTGCAGAATGACAAAGACAATTAAAGACATTTTTGACATCACTATTTGATGTTTCCATTGATTAGCACTTTCCCCTGATGCATAAGTTGGATACTTTGACACTGCTTTTAGAAAGGCTTTGATATGAAAACAAAAATGCTTCCTCTCCACTTGAAAAGAGTCTTCTAATGGCGACACAATACAAGAGAAACCAAACACTGACTTCCCCAATACTGATCTGTATCCTTGCAACTGTTAAGTTTCAAACTTAAACTGAATTGATTCATTCTGACATTAGGAAGAGGAGATTTAGGCATCAACTGTAATGCATGTTGTATTCCTTGTTTATGAGTAAGATGTTTGTTTCCTTTAAATAGAACTGAAGAAGTTTCTATCTCTTTAATCAAACTATCTTTAAACTGGGACTCATAACTTGAACATGATGTTTGTTCCTTTACACACATGATTACAAATCTCTTATTTGAACTTATTAATTGCTTCATTTGATTAGAAACAACTGAATTCAATTGATTTTTGTTTTGATGTGCCTTGACAATAAATTCAACCCCATTTTTCTTAAGGTGATATTTATGCTCTCTCCTGTAAAAGACTGCATCACGATCATAAAGATAAGGACTCCCTAAGACAACTCCACATATGTCTAATGGTACCACATCTAATTCCACTTCATCAATGTAATTAGCTGTAATGGCAAATCTTAATCGACATTGCTTTGTGACCTTTATCTAATTTGATTTATTTAGCCATCCTAATTGGTAAGTTTTAGGATGTTTCCATGTCTCCAAACCCAACTTCTTAACTAAATATTCAGATATCAAATTGGCCTGTGATCCATTATCAAACATTGTGTCTATCTTCATGTGCTTAGAAGTTATCCTTATGTGAAACAATTCAACTCTTTTATTCTCATCTGAAAGACTGTTATTTGAAGATGCAATAGTACTCGAACTTGAACCATGGTTAGAAATTTTACCTGTTGAAACTATAGCATTTATCTTCATTTCATCACCTGAATCGGAACCTAGATCCTGCTGGATTGTTGTAGCTGCTTTCTTTTCATCCTTCTCCTTAAGGAACTTTTTGGGCTTAAGTTCTAGATGAAGTTTCCAACACTTAGATTCCTCATGACCGACTCTCTGGAAATGAGTACAAGTAGGTCTTTCCTTCTGAGCTAGCGCTGATTTCTTTCCTTTGTTCTTCCTCTTGTCTTTGGAATCTTTGGCTTCCAACTCTTTGGATGATGGTGGTGCAAATTTGTATGGTCTTCCACCTGACTCAATATGAATGGCTTGAACACACACTTCATCAATATCGTTAGAGTTAAACATCAACAATGTATGCTGCAAATATGAATGTAAACTGCCGATATATTTTAACAAAGTTTCACGTGTATCCAATGAAATACCAAGTGCTAAGGCTTTCTTTCTGAACTCCTGAGTAAACTCCTGAACACTCTGTCCTTTACGCTGCTTCAAGTGCTGCCAATCAATAACAGCTTGCTGCATGTATCCTAAAGGATAGAATTGCTTCTTAAGAGCTCTTAAAAACTTAGACCATGAAGAGATGACTTTACCTTTTTGCTTTACATCTATCTGAGTTTTACTTTCCCACCAGATTAAAGTTGTTCCCCCCATTCTAAGTGTAGCTAGCTGAATTTTCATTTTATCCTTAGTAATGTTTTGAATGTGACAATACACTTCTAACTGCTTAATCCAGTTATCTAGCTTTTCAAGATTCATTTCACCATGACATATAGGTAACTCAAATTTAACATCAAGTTCCAAAAGAGATTCTTTCTTAGGTTTCTTTTTTGTTTCAGATTCTTCACTGGAAGATGAAGAAGAAGAAGAAGAAGAAGATGATGATGGAGATGATGGAGGTGAAGGTGGTTTATCAACTTTGCCTTTACCTTTATCCTTCTTCGATTTCTTTGAAGAAGAAGCTACATCTCTCGTCTTCTTATCTTCGTACAGTTCACCCAACATCTGTTGCATATTCATGAACACTTGCTGAAACTGTTCATCGCTCCACTTAGTTTCTGGAATTTCACCTGCATCTGATCCTGACATGGTCGATTTATGAACGACTCTTCGTTTTCCAATCTCTGGATCGATCTCCTCGAGGATTCCTTCTCCACGTTGCGACTTTGATCTAGTTAACATTCACTTGGAAAATTCTACAAAACTTTTGAAACCTTTAGCTTTGATACCAACTTGATCTGAAAACGATCATATTAAAACTGATGTAGAATTGATTATGCCATTAATGAATTGATTATTAACCGAAAGTGCAGAAATCGTGAGAAGTGAAGAGAAGAAGGACTTTGCGACAGTTTGGAAAACTTAATCAAGATGCAAAACAGAACTGAAAACAACAAATACACAGCTATACCAGACAACAATATTGTTTACGGAGTTATGGACTATGTCTCTGGGTCCGCTTTCAAGATGGGCGACCGCTTTATTAGGAATGAATCCGAGGAGGTTGATTACACAGAAATTTGACCAGACTGAATGTGCTCGCAAGCACTTCTGGTTACTGTCAATAGAAAGCTCTCTGAACTAGCTTTCCAACGCCTATCTCGGTTCCCAATTCCGACTCCTGATGCTCCTGTTACACTGAAAACAAAACAGACTCTCTCTTGCAAAATCTGCATACAAAAACTCTAAAAACCTCTCTCCCCTCTTCAATGAGCATACATGCCTTTTAAAGGCCTCCTGGTGCACTCGAGGTCTCCAAATAATGATTGGCATGTACAAGTTGATTTGTGGGATTTGATTCCCCTTGGTTTCATCATAAATTGCCACTTAGGGATTAAATTTATGATTCTTGGCATTAAATTTGCATTAAAATCTTTACAGACCCAAAATAAAACATTAAAATAGCCGATGACCATTAGCTGTCAGCTAACCGGGCGGAGGGGGTTAACCATCGTCATGTGAATAGGTGGCTGATTGCCACCTAACGGCTTACTCCGACGGTCCCGGCTAGCGGTGCGGCCACGTGCTCTGATCACATGCTGACTGTTACCTGCTATCCTGCGGTTCGGCGCTTAACTGTTGTCTGTTAACCCCGACGGTTCCCCGTTCCTGTTCACATTGCCATAACTCTCCCAACGCGGTTACAGTCACGGTAACCTCCAACCTACTAACTGAAAACCTTTTGCGCTGTTCACATGATCTCTGACGCGATTAAGAAGCCGATACGGTTAAGGACTGTAATTTGATTTGATTGTAATGTTTTAATGTTTTAATATAGGCCGAGGGGTAATAAACCATAGTTTAGGTTTGTAACTAAATGTATTTTGGTTAATACATTGTATGACAATGTATTTTAAATACATAACATGAATGTGTAGTGTTGGAAATATGGGTTTAGGGACTAGGTTAAGGTGTTTAGCATAGGATTTAGTACATAGGACTAAGAGGTAGGATTAGGATTTTTAGGGTCTAGAATAAAAAATCCATATTACATCTTTTGTCACAATGCGACAATCAAGCCATACATATCATTGACTAACACCCAAAACTTTGCCATGAAGACGACCCATACACATCGTTGACAACTCGGACGATGTATCTATGCCACTGACAACACTGATCATAACCAACACTGTCGATCTGTCGAGGTTGAACTAAAGCAATGACGACACTAAACGACACCCATAAACACTGATGATGACACTTTGAACACTTGTGCAATTGAATCAACGGAGCCTCCTGGATCAAGTAGATATTTAAGGGATCTACATTTATTCAGTAGATATCCCTAATTCAAGTATAAATAAGAGGAGCATCCTTCAAAGGAAGGAGAAAAGAACAATTATCAATTATTCACTAGCATCAGATTTATGATTGTTCATTCAACATGAATAATATTATTTTCTCCAAATCATGAGTTATGGGTGTTGTTTGATTCTTAAGTTGTGATAGTTGTTCATGTGTTCTCATTGAGGAATGGAAAGATCCCCATACCGACATAAGCACACTTTGTTGTAGAGTAATGTTGTGAATATACTAATTTTAATTCTGATGTTCATCTTATTTCTTTATTGTAAATACTTGTAGATAATTTCAATATTAATTCATGTTATGGCCATGTTTTGTTGTGTGAAGGTTGATCTCCTTTCAGTAGCTAGTTTTTATGTGAGAAGGACAACTGGGATCTCCTCAGATAGGAGCCTCTTCTCCATGAGCTAGACTAAACTAAAACAAGATTTACTTTCTTATATGCTTTCCTAGATTACATTTATGTGAATATTGATTTCCTTTCAGTAGCTAGTTTTTATGTGAGAAGGGCAATCAAGTCCTCCTAAGTTAGGAGACTCTTCTCCATGAGCTAAGAACTGAACTGAAAACAATATTTACTTGCTTTCATTTCTTTCCTGCTTTCTTAGATGTTTGGCAATGTTATTATAGAAAGATTGTAGAAGGACAATCAGGACTCTTGAACAAGAGACTCTTCTCTATCTTCTAAAGTAAAATAATTCCATTGATCAAACATTTTTATGCTTTCATAAAATAGATATGATAGTTTAGATTTGTAATATGCATTTCCATTCTAAACAAACTTCCTACACCTATTTCATCTGAGGTCCCATATATTTTGGTTTGCTTCTAAGTTTACGAAACCCCCGGGTTGATAAATTAAATGACAGGGATTTAATAGACAATTAAATCGCCCAACACCCCTTTCCTCCTAGTGGCCCAGTAATGACACAACTTGATAGCCAACTAGTGGTTATGTTTGACTCCCTCAACTCTTAACCCAAGTTAAAATGTATACTCTTCTAGAGTCCTCTTCATCGTGATCACGTAGTTAGCCCATTTTCCATGAGACATGGGGGTTGACATGGAATCCTCTTGAATTATGGTGGTGAAAACTTGAATATGAACTTCAAAGGGGCATAAATTTTGAATATGGACTCTGATTGAGATGATTTTTGCACCATTGGAAATGCCTTTGTGTGTAGCCTATAGGAAAAAAGGGTGCCTTGCTAAATAATCAATGTTTTACCCCAAAAAATATCATTTGATGCCTTAAAATGCTCCTATAAGGTTTTCAGACCCCAATTTACCAAACTAGGTTCCACCAATAAAATTAGTCCTGTGAGTTTATTCCTCCACATTTTACACTCTCAAAGAATCGAGGCAGATGAAAATAAATATAATGATATAATATAGATCACACCTCCCCAATTTGAGAGGATCCCCCCCCCAAAAATATTCTATTGAATGAGGTGAGAAAAATTTTCTGCCACCTTCTCTTAGGTGTACCGTTTATCTTTACCTGGAAGTCGTCCTTTTAACCCAATCTACCAAAGGTCATGCTACCCTTGTCTAGTTGGTTTGGATATCCTCTGTAAAAATATATCCTCTCTCAACACTTCCTAAGCATTTAGTGCAAAATCCTTTACAAAAAGTAGGACTTGTTCCTCTCCCTCATCTAGCATGGAACGGTCATAGAGTTTCATATTATCTACATTCACCACGGAGTAAATTCACATGTGTGGGGGTAGGATAAGTCTATAGGTGTTATCTATTAAAAATTTTTATTTTTCTATGCTGAATGAGTTACTTAAGGCCAATTTATCTTTTCATTAACAATGTATCCAATTATTAGCAGTATAATCAATCATTAAGCGTAACTGAAGAAAGAACAATATGTGTAGTGACAAAGAAGACAACAATAGAACCATAAGAGACAACATATTGGTCTAAGACTAGGGAAAACCCCCACAAGGGGGAAACCCCCATAAGGGGGAAACCCTTTCAATTATTCTTCTTTAGTAGATCATCATAAAATGATTTCAACAAAGAGTACAATGAGCCCAATACATATGTTTACAGTAGATAATAACAAATCAGATCTACAAATCTATAGATTTGTATAACAACAGAGAGAAAAATCAGATCTTCTAGATCACTGAAGTCAACTGAAACCAAGATGTAAAACCCTAGATCTGAACTATGGTCACCCTCATCAAAACTATCTGTGTGCAACCGAAACTCCCTGGACGCTTTCTCAGACATTGTATGAGGGTGACTATGATTGCACAGTTGCTCTTCGGAAGTCTATGTGCATGCAACCAAGGTGCAATACAACTCAAACCCTTGGTCGCTTCCTTACATTTGTTATGCAAGCATTCAAGATGGCCTTGACCCTCTCAGGACTACTTTGTGAAAGCGTCCGCGGACTTGAAACTTCCGATCTGCTTCTGAACCTAGAATCGCTCTCACAAGCTTGTCTCCCAGCGTCCAAAGAGCCTTAGTTGCTCTCTTGCCCACTTTGTGCCAGTGTCCAAGGACCAAAATGCATCATTTTGTGTCAGTGTCTGAGATCCATAAAATCCTAACGCAAAGAAAACCTTTCACCTATGATTTCATACACTGTGTGAGCTCCTTCTGTGGAACCTGTGCGAGCCAAGACAAAATATAAGAATAGAAAGATGAATTGATCAATTTTTTGAAATGAGCTTAAGGTTGCTTCTCTTTATAGGCTTTCCTAAGGGTTAACTTGGGGTTAAGGTTGACCCAAGCAGTTACCCATGTGGTTAGGGTCAACCCATTCCATAATATATGTATGAATAAAATAATTCAAAACTTAATTTCCACTTAACCAAATTAGGTGATCTTTAGGTCGATTTTGGTCCTCTCGAAAAGAGGAATTTAATGCAAGAATAATATTGGTCATTTGAGCTGTCCAATGTGTAATTTGACTGTAGTTAAAAAAAATTGACACCCTCTCAACTAGGAAGAATTCCACCTGCCAATAACAGTGAGTTGATCTTGACATCAACCTGTCAAATTGTTGTAGTGCTTTGACTGTCTCTGCTCAACTCTATCTATTGAAACATTCTCGGATCTAGAGGAAGAAGAATCAGGGAGAAATAACTTCCAACCATATCTAGCAATAGGATAACTCATCATACAGGGGAGTAAACCCTCGACCCTAGAGTCTGATCGGGGAGATTTACCCTCAACCTAGAATCCTATTGCCTATCCATCTTCGCAGAAATGAACCTTAGTAGTCATGTGGTAGAACACATGCATCATAATTAACTTGGGCTGTACATAACCAAGAATTTTTTGAACTCTTTGGCCAAATGAGGAGTGATTTTACCAACAAGCCTGGCTTGTGGGTATGATGCCAACTGGGGTATACTCTGCAAAGACAAAACAGGCGAGTAAAACCATTAACCCTATGGGTAACAGATAGGGGTAACACCCTATTATTAAGTGTTCCCTCAACCCCAAGAGCCCTTTATCTCGATTCCTCATCCTGGGAGCTCAAACAAGGTAGAAAGAGTTGGTTTCATGTCCTCGATCAGCGTTGCCCCTCATTTGTAGGGGCTACATCCATCAGTCCAAGATGCTCTCTGAAAAACAAGAACTTTCTCTTTGGTAATGCCTTTGTAAGAATATCTACAATTTGTTTGTTTGTCGATATGTGATGGAGCCTGAAATCTCTTCTCTACACCATGTCTCGAATAAAGTGATATCAAATTTAAATATGCTTGGACTTGTCATGGAACACATGATTCTCTACCAAACAGATTTCACTCTTGTTTTCGTAGTATATCACTGTAGTATCTAGGACCTGCTCAAATATCTCTCCAAAGATGTTTCTCAACCAAACTGCTTCACACCTAGCCATGTTAGCGGCAATGTATTCTGCTTCGGTGGTACTCAATGCCACCAAATTTTGTTTCCTTCTCATCTAGGATATCATGGTAGATCCAAGGCTAAAACAACATCCAAATGTACTTTTCATGTTGATAACATTTCCAGCCCAATCAACATCAGTGTATCCATGAAGTTAAAAATTTCTGACAGAATATTTCAGGGCAAGTGTGATCGACCCATGCAAATATCTCAATATGTCTTTGGCAAGTATCCAATGTGTGTGGCGGGGATCAATCATGAATTGACTCAATGCATTTATTACATAGCATATGTGTAGACGGGTGTTCATAAGAAATATCAAAAACCCAATCAATTGTCTATACTGGGATGGATTTTCTAATTTTGGTCCTGCAATATCTCTGCATAACTTATTGAAGTTCATTTCCATCGGTCTAACCATGGATTTACATTCAGTCATTCCAAATATTTCTAGAAACTTTACAACGTATTTTCCTTATGAAGGGAAAATATTACCAGGTTTTTTCCACACCTCAAGGACCAAAAAGTAGTGCATGATACCAAGGTCTTTCATCTCAAATTTAGAGGCTAGATTCCACTTACATTCGATCATCAGAGGCTCACTACCTGTCAAGAATATATTGTCAACATATAAAACCAAAATCAATGGCATACCTTGGACTATCTTTTGGGATCAAAATTGCTTCTTCTGAATCCCAATTTCATTAACTACCAATGCATGCATACCAAGCTCAGGGAGCTTGCTTCAAACCATACAACGCCTTCTTCAACCTACAAACATGTGTTCTTCGATCTTCAACTTCAAATCCCTATGGTTGTTCAAAATATACCTCTTCCTCTAACATGCCATGAATAAATGTGGTATTTACATCCATCTGATGAAGAGTCCATCCCTGACTCGCAGCAAGGGAAACTATAGAACAGATGGTTGTATATCAAGCCATGGGAGAAAATATGTCATCATAATCTTCTCCCTCTTTCTGAGAGAAGCCTCGAGCTACGAACCTTGCTTTATATTTCTCAATGCTTCCATCAATTCCATGTTTGATCTTGAATATCCATTTTTAAGTCACAACATATTTCCCTTTCGGTCTAGGTACAACATCCCATACATCATTTTTCATAATTGATTCATATTCTTTAGCCATTGAATCCTTCCAAACTTGTTCTTTTACATCTTCTTCGAATGAAGATGGTTCAGATTGAATCATAGTTCTCATAGCAACAACATATCCTAATACCTGCATGGTTTCTTTCTTTCTCTGAATTATCTACGAATGGAGACATTTCTTTCAGTATCCTGTAAAGTATCGTAGAGCCAAAGTGGTATATTCCTAGAGGAAGGATCACTTGGAGGAGGATCTAATGGATCCATAGGCTCTGTGGGATCATCAACCATGTCAAACTTAGCCATAGATAGACAATCCAAAATATCCCAGTCATCATCCTCTTCCTTGGGAGGACGAGGTGGAGGAAGATCTATTGCTTTTCCAAGAGCTACATCTTCATAAAATGTTACATCCCTACTAATCATGACCTTCTTCTGACAAGGAATATAAATTCTATATGCTTTATAATTTTCACAATAACCCACAAACATGCCTTTTCTACCAGTAGCATCCAATTCATTCCTTTTTTACTTTGGCACATGAAAATATATGGGGCATCCAAATAGACCAAGCTAGTTGATATCAATCTTGATACCTTAGAATATTTCTTTAAAAGTCTTGTTTTATAATGCTTGATGAGGCACGCTATTTTGAACATATACAACTGTAGATATAGCTTCGGCCCAAAGGACCTTTCACACCTTTTGATCATGGAGCATAGCACGAGCAACTTCTAATATAGACCATTTCTTCCTTTTAGCTAGACCATTATGTTTAGGAGTATATGGCACAATCATTTCCTTCTTGATTTTGTCTTTCTTGCAAAATTCTATGAATTATTTTGACATGCATTCACCTACATTATTTGACCTAAAGACTTTGATTCTCTTTCTTGATTGATTTTCGATCAAGGCTTTGAATTCATTGAATGTTTCAAAGGCTTCATCCTTGTGCTTAAGATAGTATATCAATGTCTTTCTTGAGAAGTCATCAATAAAGGTGATGTAGTAGAGATGACCACCAACATAATGCATAGGAATCAGACCACATATATCAGAATGAATAAGATGGAGGATATCATTTTTCTTGTTCTTACTAGAGTGAAATGGTCCCCTTATTTTCTTTCCACTTGCACAACCTGGAAAAAATCCATCATGATGAGCTTGAACATCGAGAATACCAGAGACCAATTTATTTAACTTTGGAAGTGCATCATAGTGTAGATGATCCAGTCTGCAGTGCCATAACTCACTAAGATGATTGATATTATGAACCAATGCTAGAAGATGTCTTCCAGTGACTCTATAGATTCCTTCAAATCTCAATCCTAATGTGAATGCATGTCTCATAGGTGAATCGGTAGGCCAAGTCAAAACTTTACCTTTGATGAAGGAAACCTTCATCCCTTTATCTTCTAGTGCGGATATAGATACCAGATTCTTCATCAATCCTGGTACATACATAACACCATCTAGCAAAACTAATTCCTCGTAATTTAACTAAAATTTTACGGACCCAAAGCCTTTCACGGGATGAGTGGAGTTGTCTCCAAGAATGACCTTTAGCTTGTCTCCCTCTCTACAAAATTAGAGAGGACTTCCTTGTAACCAGATAAATGCTGAGTGGACCCACTATTAACCAAACAACTATGCCACGAATCCAGTGGAGAAGAACTAGTAAGAGAAAAAATAAGAATGTATTCAGATTTATTTACAACATTGATTTCATACGTCGGAGCCCTTGACTTCTTTTGAGGAGGACGATTTTCTTCACGATCACTTGAGGAGTCTCTTATTCTTCTTTTATATCTTCTATCATAGTTCTTCCTTTGATAATATTTTCTTCTTTTGTTATTATAGTTGCTTCTAGTGTTGTAGCATGATATTTTGTTCTTCTTGAGGAAGTCACGAGAATAATGACTTGTCTCATGACAATTGAAGCATTCAACATGATATAACAATTTTTCATTCCTTTATTTTGTATTTTGAGAAGGAGGCGTTCTTTATGGACCTCATTTTTCCTTCTTCCTTCTGTTATGAGTGATATATGCAACATGCTCTCCCTCTTTATGCTTTTGAATCCTTCATCTTATTATCATCCTTGATTCTTCTTGAGTGAGATTCCCAACAATTTCGTCAAATGTCAGAAGGGCATTATTGTTGCTGATTGTAGTAATGAAGGTTTCCCAAATGGGAGGGAGACCTCTAAGATTCACAACTATTAGTTCCCTGTCAAGCACATTTTTTCCAACTCTCTGCAATTGATCTCTAAGGTGGGAGATCCTTATAATGTAGGATTGAACAACTTATCCTTTGTTCATCTTAGTTTCCTTGAGTTGATCTTTCAAGGTGATGATCTCATTCAGGTTGTTGATTTCATACATGCCGACTATCTCGTCATACATATCTTTAGACTTTCTTAAATTCCCAACATATGCAAGTAAATGATCTTGTAAACCATCAACTATGATTTTCTTTGCTTTGGACTCACCTTTCTTGTACATGTTCTTAAGGGAAGCAGAATCATTTTCTCGAGGCTTGGGCATCCTTCCTTGAATGTATTCTAGCACATAATTGTTGTCAGCTATGATCTCCAATCTGACTTTCCATGCATCAAGGTTTGATGCATCACCCAACTTTTCATGCTCCTTGAAGGTAGAGGATGACATCTTGACCTTGACTCGATAATCTGCTATCTGAAAGAGAGGGTTTCAATGCTTGTCTTATTTTGGGCTTGACTTTCACCTCAACTCTGATACCATGTTAAAAAAATTTATTGTTCTATGCTGAATCAGTTACTTAAACCCAATTTATTTGTTCATTAACAATGTATCCAATTATTAGCAGTATAATGAATCATAAACGTAACTGAAGAAATAACAATATATGGAGTGACAAAGAAGACAACAACACAACCATAAGAGACAACATATTGGTCCAAGACCAAGGAAAAACCCCAAAAGGGGGAAACCCTTCCAAATCTTCTTCTTTAGTAGATTGTCTTAAAAATATTTCAACAAAGAGTAAAATGAGCCCAATACATATGTTTGTAGTGGATAATAACAAATTAGGTCTACAGATCTACATATTTATTTAACAGTAGAGAGAAAAATCAGATCTACCAAATCACTAAAGTCAACTAAAGCCAAGATGTCAAACCCTATATCTGAACTTTGGTCACCCTCATCAAAATTGTGTGTGTGTGACTGAAGCTCCCTCATCGCTCTCTCGAAAACTATATGAGGGCAACTATGACTGAACCATTTCTCTCAAGAAGTCTCTATGTGTGCGACCGAGGTGCAATACAACTCAAACACTGGGTTGCTTCCTTACAACTATTGTGCAAGCATCCAAGATGGCTTGGACACTCTCAGGACTGCCCTGTGCGAGTGTCCGTAGACCTGAACCATCTGATCTACTTCTGAACCCATAGTCGCTCTCACAAGCTTATCTCCCAGTCTCCAAAGAGTCTTAGTGGCTCTCTTGGCCACTCTATGCCAGCATCCAGGGACCAAAATTCCTTTTTTTGTGCCAGCATCTGAGATCTAGAAAACCCTAACCCAGAGCGAACCTTTTGCCTATAATTTCAGACCTTATGCGAACTCCTTCCGTTGAACTTGTGCGATCCAAGACAAAATACAAAAATATAAAGATGACTTGATCAATGTTTTGAATTGAACTTAAGGTTTCTTCTATTTATAGGCTTTCTTGAGGGTTAACTTGGGGTTAAGGTTGACCCAAGCAGTTACCCATGTGGTTAGGGCCAACCCATTCCACAATGTATGTATGAATAGAATAATTCAAAACTTAACTTCTGCTTAACCAAATTAGGTGATCTTTAGGTTTATTTTGGTCCTCTCGAAAACAAGAATTTAATGCAAGAATCATCTTGGTAATCTGAGTTGTCCACATGGTAAATTTTACCGGCGAATTATAGCCCAAAGGTGAAATTTGAGGGTTGAGGGTTTTTACATTTTAAGAGGGCAAATTTTTTATTAAAAACCCTTTTCATATAGTTAGCCCCAATTTTAATTAAAACATAATTAATTTTTTGATTTTAGCCCAAAATAAAAAATGGGCAGATAAACTAACTGAACCTTCATTTGGCACAATTCGCTGCTTTTGGGAAATCATATTCCCTTAAAATCGCCGAATTTTGATATTTGCCCCTGGTTTGGGAGATTAAAATGATTTAATACCTTACATTGGGCACAATTTTTTTTAATACCATGGGCCAATACCACATGCCCAAAAACCATCTCTCATTTCACAATCAAAATATCTATAAATATTTTATTTGAATTTAATTTTATAACATTTTTTAATTAAATCTAAAAGAAAAAATATTATAATTACTTTTAAGATATATCTAAATCCCTTATCACATTCAAATATATGAGATATAAATAATAGTTATAAACTAAGATCAATTTTACCATATAATTGAGTCTAATAATTTTGTAACGATATTTAAACTTTATTAATAAGCACATAAAAATTTAATACTTATAATATAACAATTTTTTTAACCATGGATATTCACCCCCACTTTACCATGGACATTATTAAGTTGTGAACATGCTTTGTTACAATACCATGGGCCAATACCATGACTTATCAATACCACATGCCCAAAAACCATCTCTCATTTTACAATCAAAATATTTTGTATTTTGTATTTTTTTTTTTTTAATTTAATGTTATTACATTTTTGGTATGGAAAATATATTGTAATGTCATGTTATGTTATCTAAATATTATGACTCAATCAAATTAAAAAAATTGATTAATTAATTAATTAAAAATTAAAATATTTTGACTCAATGAAATTACATAAAAATAGAAATTACATAAAAATAAATAAAATAAATAATTATAATAATTGATAATTAAACAAACCTAGATCCATTTTAACTTTGGATCTATCTAGAGATTTGATAATTAATAACCCTATGTTAAAATGAAAAGTCTACGCTATTATTTTATGTAAAAATTTTAGGTTATTATTTTTTTAATCAATTTTGTTGAGTAAAGGTAAATTTGAAATAAAAATAAAAATAACTCTATGTAAAAATGAAAATTCTACATTATTATTTTTTTATTATATCAAGAGATATTGTTTTGTCCATTACTGGTTTTTGAGCTCAAGGTTTATAAGAACCCATGGTATTCATGTGGAATATAGTCTATTTAAAGGGGGAATTATACCATCCTAAATCCATCTTCTCATTCTCCCTCTTTCTCTCTCTCTCCCTCAGTTTTGATTCACATTTCACATTAGCATTAGCATTAACTGTTGATCTCTTAAGATTTGTCGATCTCTCAAGCTTAGAGAGGGATGGATCTTGGCTCATGTATATCTAAAGAGAGGTATGCTATGAATTCTTAAAGTAGTATACTTGGATTTGCAAAATGTAAGATTTTTTTTACATAGGGATATCTTAAAGTAGTATACTTGGATTTGCAAAATGTAATATTTTTTTTACATAGGGATATCATTTACTTTTGATTATGGTCTTGCCTATTAAGTGCCCATATTTTGGTTTCGATGAGTTTTGATTATGGTTTTGATCAGGTGCAACGTCTATGACCCTTTCCTATTAAGTGTCTATATTCTTGTTTTGATCAGGTGAAGCGTCTATGACCCTTGTATATTAAGTTCCCATATTCTAGTTATCATTTGGGAGGTTTTTTTATTGCATCCAAGGATA
Source organism: Pinus tabuliformis (assembly GCA_031772625.1). Taxonomy (NCBI): domain Eukaryota; kingdom Viridiplantae; phylum Streptophyta; class Pinopsida; order Pinales; family Pinaceae; genus Pinus; species Pinus tabuliformis. The sequence goes on from CM062815.1 coordinate 416,975,789, forward strand.
TTGTCTTGTTCTCTGAAGTTACCAGTGGTTTTTGAGCTCCAGGTTTATGAGAACCCATGGTATTTCCCATGATATTCATGTGGAATATAGTCTTTTTAAAGGGGGAATTAAACTAGCCTAGATCCATCTTCTCCCTCTTCCTCTTCCTATGCGTCAAAACCATCAGTTTTGATTCTCATTTCCCACTCGCTAGGTTTTGATTCTCATAAACTAGCCTAGATCCATCTTCTCCCTCTTCCTCTGGGTATCCCTCGAAACCCTCGGTTTTGATTCTCATTTCCCATTCACCTTAACTAAGGATGGATCTAGGTTGGTGTGTATCAAAAGAGAGGTATATTGTGAATTCTTAAAGTAGTATACTCTGATTTGCAAAATGTAAGGTTTTTTTACATAGGAATATAGTTTATTGGATTTGCAAAATGTAAGATTTTTTTATATAGGGATATGGTTTACTTTTGATTATGGTTTTGATCAGGTGAAGCATCTATGACCCTTGCCTATTAAGTGCCCATATTCTACATATCACTTGGGATGTTTGCATAGGTTGCTCATGATTGTGAAACCCTATTCCAAAACAAAGACATCTATCCACTTAATTAATTTTTTTTTTTTCATTTTAAATTAAAATAAAAATCAATAATATGAAAAATATCAATTATGGGGCTGAAAAAAAGCTAGAAGCACTAGTAGTTCTAATATCATGAGAAAAATGTTTTTTTTGTTGCTTTATATTTTATAGTTTGTGTATAGTAAAATATGGTATATTAACGACTTAATCACTTTCTATCTTAATGGTTAATTTTTTTAAATTCATTTAAATTATAATTAATTAACTTGATATAAAAATTATTGATGAGACAATATTATATAAAGGGAAAGTGATTTGATAATTATAATTACAAGTTGTCCAAATTTGTGAGTGAATGATTATCTTCACTTTCAATTTCTGAATTGAGATATAATTAAATTTGTAATGGTTTATTTATATAATCATCACTCAAACATGATATTTTTCCACAAGGAGGTCACTCACAAAACATAATAAAAAATATATATATTATTTAATTCCAAAACTAAAGAGGTCATTTCAAGTTACAAGGGTTTGTCTAATATATATATATATATATGAAAATTAACCATCATGCAATATAATATTATGTTGACTCCGTTAAATTAAAACATAAATTATTATTTTAATATGATAACTATAATTATTATTTTATATGTGTCCTTAGAGGTATCCTAAAGTGTTGTTAGATTCTAGCTAGTTCATTTTTTATCATGTTAAGGAAACAATCATAGTACCTAAGGTGACCATGTATATTCATTTTAAAATTTAAATATTTTGTAATAATTTTTGTCAATATAGACAATTTTAAAACTGAAATTCACTAAGCAAAATCATAACAACACTTATCTACTAATCTCTCTCAAAACTACATCTCTCCCTAGACTTTTGTAATTAATATACATTTAAAAAATAAATATTCAAAACTGAAAACTAAATCTCTCCTTAGTTTCAAATGTTATATAAAATCTTTTTTAATTAGTACATATTTAAAAACTAAATATTCAAAACTTATTTTTATTCACACCGAGCCAAGTTTTCCAATGATGGTCTAAAATCCAAAACCCTAGTAGAAAAAAAGATTCCTTGCCACATGATAGGCTTCTTTGCGCTCAGATTGCTGGGAGGATGATACTAAGATGTAAAAACTGGCAATTCAAAAAATACTGTAAGATAAAGAATAAATAAGTTAATTACATTATAATTTTTTGAGTTGAATTGCAAGCCGCAATGCTCAAAATTTAACAAAACATTACTTAAATCATGATCAGGCTATTTACCTGCTTGCAAATAGTAAAATCTCATCTTCCTTCTTAGCTCTTGCGAATATATGTAGGGCTCTACATTTTAAGGACGTTGCTTTGAAATGTTGAGCATTTTTGCAAGGCAGAAACTTCTTCTTTGATTGATGCGAGGGGTTCTCACTTATTTTCAGCTAGGGCTTTGCATTTTGGGGTTTCATCTTGATACATAAAATTCCAAGGGAGACGCAGGCTTATTATCATTGTTTTGCTTGGTTGTAGGAGTTTTAAGGCTGATTTCTATTGCAAACCTTTATGCGCTATAACCTTTCGTGCTGATTTTCACCATGCAGATTTTATTAATATGTTCTTTTAGTATGTAATGTTGGATTTTTTATGCTTTTTAGTACTATTTTTTTTTTGGTTTGGGAATATTGTCAATACAGTTGGGGCATACTTAATGATGGACATGGCTATACCTATACAATTTGTTACAACAAAAAAATGGGAGAATTCTATCTCCAATACTCATATTTGTTCATCTCCATCTAAAGATAGGTAGGATGAGTAAAAAACATTTCACAAAATCCATGCTCTAACATAGCTACTTGGCAACTATTTTACAAACTAATTATATAACAAGATACATAGATAGATCATTCATAATTTTTCAATAGGCCTCAAAGGAAGTACCCAAACTCAACAAGCAAGGATTGTAATTCCAATGCTTTGTTCCATTTAAATTCTTGTTCTCACATTTCTTTCCCAGATTTCCTCCCTCTCATTACTGGCATAGAGCTTAATGTTTGTTTAGCTACACTTGCATAAGTGAGAGTTCTAATGTCTACCTTTGTTACCCCTAGGCTGAGGGAACATCTTCCCTCACTATCTCTAATCATTGTTCCTCCCATGGATTATTAATTTGTTGTTTCACCATTTTTCTCTTGTATTTCTTCTCAATTTTTCCATTTTCACCTTTTTTATTTTTTTCACTTATCTTTTTCATGTCAATTTTCTAAGGACTTATTGTGGTTCATTTTCCACTCCTCACTCATATATTTATATCCCAATACATGAGAAATATATTTATATTCCATATGAGTAATATACATATTTCAGTCCTCGAGGGATTGCTTAGAAAACAAGGCTCATAGTGATTACAAGAAATACTCATTATGAGTCCAACACATTGTCACATGTAGGATTTCTCCCTACGACCTGCGCTAAACCTAATTGACTTTCCATGAGAAATATCTTTATATTCCATATAAGGAATATACTTGTTTTGGTTCTTGATGGATTGATTAGCAAGGCTTCAAGCCATTACAAGAAATACTAATTATGAACTTTGTTAGCCCTTTACAAAGCCTTTATTATTCAGTGAAATATTCTCCAAGATCTTACAAGATTTTATAATCCAATGAAAGATTCACCATGATTTTACAAGATAATATAATTTGGTGAGAGATTCGCCAAAACAATATATATACATATTATATTATTGATAAAATCACCTTCTATTTTTCCTATCTATCATGGGGATTCGCCCATTTATTATATATATAAATTTAGGGGGGTTCTTAAAAGTTTCCCTGGTTGTCCAATGTGGAATTTGAACCGAGTTGCAAAAATTAACATTATCTCCCATCTTTTCCAATATCTCAAAGGGACCATAACATAGAGCCTTGATTTTCTTACCAGGACCCTATAGCCTCTCCTTGTTCAACTATAACCATATTCTATGTCTCCCACCTTCAAAAGATTCTTTGTTCTGTGTTGATCATGCCAAACCTTATATTTTTCTTGTGACTTATGAAATGTATCATGTACCTATACATGGATATGCCTGATCTTTTCTACAAATTTTTCATCCCTCAAGGTATCCCCTATAAGATCCTCCCTTACTCATTCTTATTTCCCATACACAATATCCAAAGGTGAAGGTGGAAAATATCTCAAACAAGTTTCAAATGGGGACTTACTAGTAGAAGTATGGAATGATCTTTTATAATAGTGTTGTATATATACCAAATTTTCATCCCAGGTCTTCATATGATTCTAATGGTAACCCCTCAAAAGCTGCACCAAATTCCTTTTGACTACTTATGTCTACCAATTAGTACTTGGATGGAATATTGTAGACCTCTCCAAATTCATGTCCATATTATCCCACAATGTAGTCCAGAATGAACTAGCAAATCTTGTGTCCCTATCTATAATGATGCTCCTTGGTATCCCAAAGTGCACCCAGACCAGTCCAAAGAAAAGGTTTGCTACTTCTTTCCCACTTAAGGTATTTTTATAGGGCATTAGAACACACCTCTTGGTGAACCTTTTAACTATCATGAATAGGTATTCATGTCTCTTCTTGGTTGTTGGTAAACCTCCCACAAAGACTATGGAAATTCTTTCCCAAGGATGAGCGACTACAAGTAAGGTATGATATAGACCTTGTTCCTTGGTACTAGGCTTGTTATTATAAAAAAGTGTGCATCATCTTATGAACCTAGCTAAATTTTCTTACATCTTGAGCCAATACACATACATCTACAAGTTGAATAATGTTTTCCATCACCAAAATGCCCTACAACCTTGGAGGTGTGAGCATCTTTGATCTACTATAATCGCTCAAATTTAGGAGAGCATAACTTATCCAGCCTATAGAGTAACCCATCCTAGGATGGTAATCAACGGTGTTTTCACCATCGTTTTCATGGCTCTGACTCTGCAATTGTTGAAAGAACTCCTTGAAGCCCTCATCCTATGAATATTCCTCTTTGTATGTATCATGGGTGAATTTCTCCATGTGCATTAGAGTTCCCAAAATTGTGATTGGAATTGAAAGCTTGTTAAGCAACTTGTTTTTGTTTCCCTTCTTATACTTGATCATTGTTGGTGCATTAAGATGTCATTTTACAGGCAATCTCAATTCCCACATTAGTTGTCAACCCAAGGTAAGTCTTTTTATCTCAAGAGTGTTAGCACAGTATATACAGTGAATCTAGAGGTTATGTAATGATGAATCGTTGAAATCACTAATATCTGATTCTTCAATTCAATCCACACAATTCTGGAAAGAAATAACTATGGAAGAAATACTCTTAACACACTCTGCAATTCTATTCAACTTGTTCTGAAATCAAATGAAACTGAATGCAAATAAGAATCACACTTGGGAATGTTCAAATAGACTTAAGGCTAACTCACTCAATCAAGGAAGGGAACTATAATTATTGAACAATGTTGTTGATCTATAGCAATCCAAATTAAACAACAATCTCAATTGAATAGCAAATAATAATTGAACGGCAAATGGTAATTGAACAACAAGCACGCATACAACAATAAAGGATTTCTGAATAGAAAATGATCTATATTGCAACCTGTGGAAATTAATTAGAATTATCTCTAGGATTTATGATAACATCACTCAAAATGAACAACAATCTACTATTGGCACTAATTCACTCATTCCAATCAAAGCATTGCTTAACTATGTCACATGGCTTCACTCTGAATCTAATTGAACAACAGTATGAATCAATATCACAAATCTTTATGATAAATGGAATAACTAATGACTGAACATTAATAAAATAGAAAGATTATAACACAAGGAAGTAGTAGAACTTCTCGTGACCAGGCCCAAAGTCGCCAGAAGTCTCTGCTTAATGTAAACTCAGAATATAAATATGTATCAAACACAACCTTCTTTCATTAATGCAAGTAACAAGCTTATAGCATCACTGAGATAACAATGTTATATGTCTTCAAAAAGAATAATTATAGATTATCAAAGTCTGAACTCTTTCCATTTTCCTTTCGGCCCTATATATAACATAAAAGAGTAACTAGATAAAAGTGAATCCTCAGGATCAGGGGATCCTGAGGATTTCATAATACATAATCCGATTGTGTCATAAAATAGCATCATTCAGGCTGATCTCCCGATGCCTTGTTTACCAAAGACGTTGTAGTTTCCCTTTTACGACCTCGTGCTGCTTTGTCAACTGAACGAATTTTTCCCAGTCTGCATCTTCTGCACACAAGGATAGTAAAAAACTAGTTTCTTGTGCTAGATTTTCCTATTTTGTCACCAAATGCTTTCATCCAACTTTAGCCAATATTTTCCTTATTTTAATCCATAAATAGAGATAATCGTATAAGGATGAATGTTAAATAAAGCAATTTACGAAGAGAAAAGATACCTTTTTCATAACCCAACATACTCCCCAACTTACCTTGTTGCATGTCCAAATGCAATTGAGTAGTTTATATGCAACTGAGTTAGGGAATAAGCAGGATATACCTCCTCCTTGTAATTCCTGAAACCATTTTTCTGCTTAAGGATAGCGAAAGCTTGGGTTACCTCTTGATCCTTCAAGTTATAGTCACTACGGTATTGATCGGGAGGATACCATATGATTGGGGATCTATAACAACATCCTATCCAATCAGGCCCCATCGTTAAAATCATATTAATGTATTTATAGAAATGAGAGGAGGTGGCTTTGAAGTTCCGATATCCAAATGGCTCTCAATTCCTCACAGTGTTGCTGGAGACTTCCCACCTATATCTTGATGCAGACAAGGCTTCTTCCTTAATGTCCTGGAAATATTCCTTTCCGGCCTGGATGATATCAGTATGGAATGGCCCCAATTTGCCTACAACATCGGCTTGCTTCATAAATTGTTTATGCCTGACAAATAGATGTAATGGTTGTGTAGGCTCCCCTCTGACCCATAGGTCAATGCCATACTCACGTCTTCTGAAAGTATTGTGAGCCTTGGCCCACTTGAGTTGGTTGGTAGCAAATGAGAGGAATGCCTGAAATTGGACATCTCCTATAAAGGGGCCAGGGTGGTTGTCCCTATCATCTTCTAAAAAGAAATTGTGCATATAAAGTTCACAGAGGAGGCGTTGAACCTTCTCATCATGCTCTCTGAAGCATTTGATAAAGTCCAGGGTGGTTTTGATCTCTACCAGTTTGCCAGCCTTAGCGGCTTTGACTTTTAGCAGGAGGAATATTTCCATGAGGAATAAGGCATAATTTGTAGCAGGGGCTCGGCACGATAGGGTGTCTGAATAAAGAGAGCAGATGGTCTCCATTTGCTCTCTAGCCTTTTGCAATTTACCCTTTAATCTTTCAACCTTCTTTTGCTCAGCCTTATACTGAGCAAAGGTCTCATCTTCAGTCATGGTAAGTGCTTCAAACTTCTTCCTCAACCCTTGATGTTCATGTAGGGGGACCACCTTTTCTTTGTGCTGAGCCAATTCCTGTTGAACCATCAGTAGCTCATTCTACAACCTTCTGATGACGACCTCTCTTACCAAGGGAGTGTAAGTAGGTGTCTCATCTGTTTGGGCTTCTCCATCCTGGATCTCCATAGGACTGGTCTACATAATAGCTTCAACTACCTCTTGAATTATGCAATCAATTCAAACGTCTTCTTCAGCATCTGTTTGGACAGCAATATCCATAGTGGGGTGGTCCGTTTGGGTCTCTTGCAAAAAGACATAGGGGTCCTTAGTTTGCATTTCAGTGTCTTCTACCAGACATGGTTCAGTCTAAGTTTCTTTTGGATAGACCACAAGAAACTCTATTTGAGTCTCAACATCCTTTCCAGAACATTGTTCTGTCTGTGTTCCTGCGGTTTCCATTTCCACTTTCAATTTCCTGGTTCTGGTTGCCTCTTTTAACCAATGTTTCAGCTGCCTGATTACTTGCTTCTGCCTTCTATACTTCTTGAGCATTTTTCTGAGCCTGTCTCTGTAGGACTTCTTTACTCTGGGACCTCCATCTGATGGTGGGTTAGCTGTGTTATCCTCTGGTTCCTATATAGGTGGTACTATGTCAGCATCAGGGATGGTTCCAATTGGAATTGTGTCTCCTGATGGAGCTTCACCTTCTAGCTCCTCGTTATCATGTATTTCTTTTTCAGGAGACCCCAATGCAATGGTGTCTCCTGAACAATTATCATTCTCTAGGTCTTCTCCTGGGTAGGCCTCATCCTCAGGGGACTTAGAAAAGGGAGTATTACCTGGTTGATTGGCATCTCCCAGGGTTTCATCTTCAGGGTTTCCTTCAGCTGGGGGGTCCACTGGACTAGTGCCTACTGTCTAAATTTCTTCTTTGATGGCTTCCCCTTCATGTACCTCGGCTTCGAGGGTGTTTCCACAGAAGGAATTGATTCCCTCTGTTCCTCCATGGCATCAGTGAATGGCGGGGTTTGCTCACGACCAGGGCTGTTAGCAGGGGCAGACCGGTTGGGGGTACAATTCTGCTCTTCAATGCTCCCTGGATGTTCTCTATCCTCGGTAAACATTCCCATGTTTTCCAATACCCTGGCCACTTCCTCCTCATAGTCTTGCAAAGGGGGATTTTGCGGACTAAGAGGTGGTGTGCAGGATGGTCTGGCCTCATCTACTTGAATTGGGATGCATCGCTGGGCTTTCACTCGCACAGAGTGCCTATGCTTTGCTGGGTTCAAGGGCACAGAGGAATTCTTTCTCTTTAGTGTTCTTCTCAGACCTGGGGTTCTTGGCCCTTGTTGCTCTGTTACTGCATTTTCCAGGGGTGGAGCCAAAGTAGGATTTACGATATTGTCCCATGTTAACTACTGCTGGGCCAGTCTATTTGTGATAATTAATTTAATCAATCCATGATGACTGACTACACTGTGTGGGTCTTTAGCTGTCCTAACTTTCCGGAAAACATCATGTAATAGGGAATTCAGATAAAATGGCAAATTAACTGAAATTCTTTGTTTTAAAATGGTTAGAAGTTTCAGTTATCGGGGATTTACCACATCATGTCGACCGTCACAGGTAATGTATCTTTGGACGATGATCGCCAATTCTTACCACAATTGCTTTAATGCCGAAGGATGAATTCCTTTCCCTGTTTGTACCAGCCACTCACCCGGATCCTGGAATACTTCAATTGCACTGTATAAAAGGACGTGTTTATTTATCCATTTCACCCCCTCTGCTAGAATTCCAGTGACTTCAGCTAGGACCGCTTCAGAAACTGTCATACTTTTACCTTTTACCACTGTGCTACCATTCTGCAGATTCTGCAGAAATTCTAGCATTAGATCCTCATGAAATCCCTGTAATCTGTTTAAATACTGCAGCCAGCCAGTGCGCTCGAGAATTGCATGAGCTTGATTTGATACCATAAGCACTGAAGGTTCACTCCGAATAGCTCTTCTGCCCATGGCTACTGCACTTGTGGCTAGTTCACCTATATGCAATTGTGTTTTACTTCTGTAATTCAGAACAACAGTGAAGTATGTTACAACAATTATAAGAGAATGACGATGTTTGGAAGATTATTATCACATTTAGTTAAGTCATTTGTCCCATCAACCATACTTAACGCAAGATCATGAGTTCGCATGCCTGCCATAATGGTTGTCATTCTTCGTCCAATCGGAAATACCTGCTAATTATTACGCATTCATACTCATCATAAGGTTTGTAATCTAGAGTTAATTCGAATGATTGTCACATAGTTATTCATAACAGTGACATGTACCGTGCATACGCAGGCCATCCCCCCTCTAACGAGAAAAGGGCATCCACGTCCTTTCAACACGCGAAAATCAAGCAAATACATTGATGCTAAATAAATGTTGGCAACCAATCTCAAAAAACACAGCATGCAAATTGGTAAATCAATTAAAGCAATATCCGTCGTCAAATGTGAATTGGCCAAACCAAATAAAAACAGCAATTTTAATTCATTATGTCAAATATATTCACCGTAAGTAATATTAATAACATCAACATAATCGACAATATGTGTTTAATGACTGTCATTTAATGATTGGACATATGGAATATAATGAATATAGATATAAGTCACCATGCAATTCGGCTTGTAAGAGTGTTGCTCGAATGGAAATTCTCTTTAGAAACAAATCCATAGGTGATAAGAGCTAAATGACATATGGCAATATAAGGTGATACCCCAATACCACAAGCAAAGTTGTTGCTGCCAGCAGGCGTTCATAGCCTCAACAGGGTTGCTTTTTAACCCCCCCAAATGAGTTAGAGTCCTCCTTACAATTAATTCTTCTTTTCTTGTCATAAAGAGACTGCTATGCTGGCATGGTGACCAGATAACCATAGTGCCATTCACCAGGGTGTAACAAAGTGATCAGGCTGGCTCGTGATGAGACCCCCTTTTCTTCTGACATATTTTATTTATCAAGAAGGTCATTACCTTGGTTTAGTGGCCAAATTGGAATGTCACCTGTTACATCCTTATGATCATGCTACGCTGGCTTGAAATGAGACCTGCTATCCTCTTTAAGACAATGTTTTGAGCATTTTCATATTTCACTATTTCCATTTTTCTTTTGGAATTCTTATTGTAAAAAGAGGGAGGCTCGTTTGCTCCTTAAGAGTCAAGGATGGTGTAAGAAGTAAAAAGATGTCAATGAAAGTTTCATACTATTATCCCCTTATCATCATATCAATGAGTTTTATCCATTTGGAAGTATAAACAGAACCCAACATGGATTAAGAATAATGAATCATTTTATGATGTGTCCAAAAGAAGAGATGTTCAGGCAGTCATTCTAAAAATACATTGTATTAGCTTCTGAATAAAGATAACCATCAAAAGGCTATACAATATTATTACCATTTTTCCCTAAAAGAGGCCCAAATCAATTCAAATGGTGTTTATTTGCAATACAAAAGAAAAAGAGAAAATAGTATAATGATTATAAAAAAAAAGAAGAGAAAAATTCATAATTTATCCTATAAAAAGGTGTTGTTCAATCGATTGAATGGAAATAGTCCAATCATTTGAATGAAATATATATATATATATATATATATATATATATATATATATATATATATATACGAAAATGTGTTGTTCAATCAATTGAAAGGTAGTTGTTCAATTGTTTGAATGACAAAATTAGCAAAAAAATGAAAATGTGTTGTTCAATCGATGGAACGACAATCATCCAATCATTTGAACGATGAAAAAACAAAAATGAAAATGTGTTTTTCAATCGATTGAACAACAGTCTTTCAATCGTTTGAATGGTCAAATTAGCAAAAAAAATGAAAATGTGTTGTTCAATCGATTGAACAATAGTCATTCAATCGTTTGAACAACGAAATTAACAAAAACAAGAAGTGTTTTTCAATTGATTAAACGACAGGCGTTCAATTGTTTGAACAATGAAATTAAAAAGGAACAAAATGTGTTGTTCAATCAATTGAACGACAGTCGTTCAATTGTTTGAACAGCGAAATCAAATAAAAATAAAATGTGTTGTTCAATCAATTGAACGACAGTCGTTCAATTGTTTGAACAACGAAATTAGAAAGAACAAAATGTGTTGTTCAATCAATTGAATGGAAGTCGTTCAATTGTTTGAATAGAGAAATCAAATAAAAATGAAATGTGTTGTTCAGTCAATTGAACGGTAGTTGTTCAATTGTTTGAAGAGTGAAATCAAATAAAAACAAAATGTGAGTATCAATCAATTGAACGACAGTCTTTTAATTGTTTGAACAGCAAAATCAAATAAAGACAAAATGTGATGTTCAATCAATTGAACGACAATTGTTCAATTGTTTGGACAGCAAAATTAAAAAGAAACAAAATGTGTTGTTCAATCAATTGAATGGCAGTCGTTCAATTGTTTGAACAACGAAATCAAATAAAAACAAAATGTGTTGTTCAATCAATTGAACGACAGTCGTTCAATTGTTTGAACAACGAAAACAAAAAGAAACAAAATGTGTTGTTCAATCAATTGAACGACAATTGTTCAATTGTTTGAACAACGAAATCAAATAGAAACAAAATGTGTTCAATCAATTGAATGGCAGTCGTTCAATTGTTTGAAGAACGTAATTAAAAGAATCAAAATGTGTTGTTCAATCAATTGAACGACAGTCATTTAATTGTTTGAACAATGAAATCAAATAAAAACAAAATGTGATGTTCAATCAATTGAACGATTCCATGAAAACAAAAAGAAACAAAATGTGTTGTTCAATCAATTGAACGACAGTTGTTCAATTGTTTGAACAACGAAAAACAAAAAGAAACAACTGTGTTGTTCAATCAATTGAACGGCAGACATTCAATTGTTTGAACAACGAAAAAAAAAAAAAAAAAAAAAACCTGTGCTATTCAATTAATTGAACAGTAGGCGTTCAATTTTTTGAACAAAACAAATTAAAAAATAAACAATTGTGTTGTTCAATCAATTGAACGGTAGGCATTCAATTGTTTGAACAACAAAAAAAAAAATGGGGGAAAAAAATTTCCAAACTTTGTGAAGCTTCCCTAAAAAAAATTTCATATTTACATGGTAATGCCTAATCTCAATTAAAAAGAATATGTACATTATTTACAATTTCTAAAGAAATTTCAATTTTTTAAAGGAAAAGTTGTTGGGTCCTCATTCCCTGCAGCTAAAATTTGCATGGAGGGGTCCTCGCGTACCTGCTCGCAGAAAGACTCCTTGGTAAGCGGTTGATGATAGAGGCGCACTCGGTGCCCGTTTACCTTAAAAGAATGGCCGGATCCGTCGATGGTAGTCAAGGTAAGAGTACCATTATTATGCACTTCTTGAATCTCGTAAGGGCCAAGCCATCTTGTTTGCAACTTGCCTGGGAAATCCTGGAATCTGGAATCGTACAGGAGTGCCTAATCCCCTTTTTGAAACATTTTCTTCTTGATAAGGTTGTCGTGCCATTTTTTCATTTTCTGTTGAATTATTGCAGTTCATTGCAAAGAAAGCAGTCAAGCCTCATCTATTTCGTTGATCTACCGAAGTCGCTTGGTTTGGGCTTCTGTTAAATCCAACCCCACTTCCTGGGCCGTTCTTAGAGTCTTTATTTCCAATTTGATTGGAAAAATTGGTTCTTTATCAAACACAGGTTGGCATGGAGAGTATCCAGTAGTATTCCTCCAAGTCATACGATAGGCCCACAAGGACTCTGGCAGTCTAGCAGCCCAATCTCGCCGATGTGTTGAGACTGTCTTGGCCAGAATCGCTTCTATAACCTTATTGGTCTTTCGACCTGCCCGTTTGCCTATGGGTGATACAAAGAAGTGATCTTGTGCGTAATATGATGGTTTCTGAGTGTGGAAGTAATCTTGTGCCCTAAGAATTGCTTTCCCCCATCTGTGATCACTTCTAGCGGCAATCCATACCGCACAAATAGCCCAAAAAGGAAGTTAATCACTGCTTCCTCTGTGACTCTTGGTAAATCTACTGTTTCCACCCATTTTGTCACATAATTCGTGGCTACCAGTATTATTGGATGGCGGATGGAATGGACCCACAAAGTCCAATTCCCAACACTCAAAGGGCTCTATGACTAATTGGGGCTGCAGAGGAATTTCATCAGATTGGCCAAGACAACCCATCCTTTGGCAGCTATCGCAGGCCTGGGCATATTTCTTAGCATCCTTAAAAATAATGGGCCAATAATAACCCATCTGTAATACCTTATGTCTTGTCCTTAGATCTATGAAATGTCCCCCACAAGGCTCGTCATGACAAGCCTTCAGAATGTCATGGATCTCATCCTCGTGGATACATTTGTGTATACACATGTCGACCCCTGTATGGAAAAGATATCTGCCTGTCCAAGAGAACCAGGCGCTACGTTGAACCACTAGTTTTCTTTCTCTTGTCATCAAATGTTTAGGTAGCTTCCCTATTGCTAGATAATTTTCCAAATCTACGTACCATGGCGTCTTGACTGCCACGGAAAACAGGTGTTCATCCAGAAATTAGTCACCTACTGCCAGTGGATCATTCACCTTCGAGATTTGAGATAGAAAATCAGCAACTGGGTTTTCCTTCCCTAGACGATCTTTAATAGTAATGTCGAACTCCTGCAAAAGAAATAGCCACCGTGTTACTCGACCATTTGTGATAGGTTTATTAGCTATATACTGAATGGCAGAGTGATCAGTGTAAAAAAACACTTGGTAGGCAGTTATATAGTGTCTAAATTTGTTTATTGCATAAATAACAGCTAAGAATTCTTTTTCTGTCATTGTATAGTTAAATTCTACAGAAGTGAGATTTTTGCTAATATAATATATAGCATAAGGTTTCTTGTCCTCCTCCTGGCTGAGGACAACACTTATAGCTACATTTGATGCGTCCATGGATATGTGGAAAGGTGGCTCCCAGTTTGGTCCACGTAATATTGGTGTTGTTGAGACTAGTTTCTTTAAACCTGCAAAGGATATGTCACACTTGTCAAACCAACTGAAATTAGCATGTCCAGTTAGAGCATATAAGGGTGCAGTAATCTGTGAATTTATTTTTAATAAACATATGATAATAACCTGCATATCCCAAGAAACTACGGACCTCTGTCGAAGTGCAGGGGGTAGGCAGTAAAAGAATTACCTATATTTTTGCTGGATCTACTTGTATTCTTGCTGTAGAGATATAATGTCCCAGGATCACGCCCTCGGTCATCATCATGTTACACTTGACATTGCTTAAACATATCCTAGTAGAAATGCATCTTTTTAATACCTTTTCTAGTGTTTACAATGCTTGGTCGAAGTCTTCCCCATATGGAGTGAAATCATCCATATATACCTCGAATCCTTCATTTATTAAATCAGCAAAGATGCTGAGTATAGCTCTCTGGAACGTGGCTGGGGCATTACACAAGCCAAATGGAAATACCTTGTATGCGAATGTGCCCTAGGGATAGGTGAAGGTTGTTTTATCTTGGCCTTCAGGGGAAATCTTGATCCAGATTTAAACAGGAACACAATAAATTACAGATATAACCATACATATAGAGATGTAGCAGAAATAATACTTCATTTGATTATTGTAAAATACTGAAATATGCTTACAAACAGAAATGGAAATAAACTAGCTAGGGCAATGGTAGCTTATCTCTGAGAAGAGATGTGGCGGCTACATGCCTCTGAACTGTGTTACAATGAGGCTTGAAGGCCTATTTATTGTTGAGAAACAATGAAAAACACTAAACATCCAAAAACATAACCCTAGAAGATGAAATGCCAAACTGTGGGCCCCATTTGGGTAAATTGGTACATCAACTTCCCGAGGTTGTAACTTTGGCATACGATCTCTATTTGACGCGCACAATAACTCGTTAGAAAGATCTATCCAAGAACTACAACTTTAAAAAGAGAAACATTAGTCCATGGAACCATGTTGCTCCCAATTTTCCCAAAAAACATCGTTTAGGGCCTTAAAACAGCTCCAAAAGTTTAGGACCCGAAAAATTACTAAAAATAGTAAACTATGCCACAATTAAGGAAACTGAAAAGCTCAAAGAAACAATGGGGGGGGTCCAAGTGGACTTGGCAGGTGGCCACCAATATCCACCTGGATCATTCCTCCCCCCTTAGGAAGCAATGGTCCCCATTGCGTTGAGTTCCTCCATGAGATGAGGAAACTTCTGCTGAACTTGGTCCCTGGTGAGCCACTTGCCCTGGTGAAGGAGTTGGCTTGCTTTGACAACTCGATACAGTTGGATATTTTTCTGTCGAGTGTGCTTGATCTGTGTTTCCATGATTCGATTAGTTGCATCTTGTTCCATGCAATCCGGATTTAACTCTGTGGGTGTGAGTTGTTCTGCAATGTTTGATGTGTCTAGTAATGGTGGAAAGTATGGCCAAATGTGGTCCACATTGAACACTGGGTGTAGGCCAAGGAATGGGGGAATGCTAATCTCAAATGCATTGTCTCCCACAACCTTGGTAATGCTGTAAGGACCATATTGGAGTGGTTTGAGTTTCCGATAGGCTCCGGTAAGGCGTTCCTTTTGCAAATGCAACCAGACTTTGTCGCCCACCTTAAACTTGTGCAACACCTGATGTTGATCATGTCACTGCTTGTACTTGGCATTTGATCTCTCAAGAAGGACATGGACCTATTATCGAATATGTTGGATGTGCTCAATGAAGCTGTTTGCCTTATCTATTTCAGACTGGACATGAGCCGAATTTGCGTGAGTAGCTGCAAATGACGTGGCCACATCAATGGGACATAGTGGCTGGAATCCCAAGCCCACTTGAAAAGGGTTGTGGCCAGTCAAGTTGTGGAGAGCCTGGTTGTAGCTGTGTTGAACATAGGGGAGGCTTTCATCCCATGTGCATGGATGCTTTGAGTTTTACATGCATAGAATGTGTACGATCATCCTTTTGACAACCTCTATATGTCCATCAGTTTGAGGATGGAAGGTTGTGGACTTAGTCAGTTTGGTGTCCAGCATCGACCAGAGACTGGACTAAAATGTATTGAGGAACCCACTGTCCCGATCTGAGATGATAGATTGTGGGATCCCAAAGTGTACCCACACTCGTTCAAAGAAGAGTTTAGCAGTGGCTTCTGTTGTGATGTTCTTCTTGTAGGCCACCATAATGGCCATCTTCGAGAACCTGTCGATGACCAAAAAAACACAGTCATTTCCATGCTTAGTAGAAGGAAGGCCCAACATGTAATCCATGGAGATGGATTCCCAAGGTCGACTGGGGGTAGGCAACAGGGTATAGAGGCCTTGCTTCTTAATGGTTGGTTTGGAAATGGCGCAGGCAGTGCATGATATGATGTACTTCCCGACATCCTGTTGAAGATTCGTCCAATAGATATACTTCTATAGTACTGCAACCATTTTGTCGACCCCGAAATTCCCAGCAGCCCGACTGTAGTGTGCTTCCCAAATCATCTTGGCACACTCACTTGAAGGAACATAAAGGTGCCCTAGGTGGCATAACAAGGCATCCTAGAGGTGAAAATCTGGAACATGCTAACCCTCCAAGGGTGTCTGGTATGTGTGGCCGAATTTTGGGTCACTTTTGTAGAGAAGTGGCCAAATAGAAGTCTCGTGCCCACAAGAGTTGAGCACGGTGGTTAACGCCATGATCGGTGGTCGACTGAGGCAATTTGCAACATTATTGGTGCTTCCCTTCTGACACTTGATATTCAAATGGAACTGTTGTAGGTATGTGGACCACTTCTGATGGCGATCATTATGCAATTTCCCTTGGGTCTGTATGATTTGCAAGGGTCGATGGTCTGTGTGGATGACCATTTCCTTCCCCAAAATGTAATGCTTCCATTATCGGTAGGCCTGCACAATGGAATACATCTCTTTGACATAAGTGGGATACTTCCAGAATGTGTCTGAAGGTGTCTCATTGTGATATGCCATTGGATGCTTGTGTTGAGTAAGGACTGCCCCAATAGCATAGTCAGAGGCATCTGTCTCGACCTCAAATGGTTATTGCAAGTCTGATAATGCGAGCACTGGTGCTGAGTAAAGGCGATATTTCAACTCTGTGAATGTCTTATGTTGAGATTCATATCAAAATAATTTTTCTTTCACTCCTCCCTTGGTGACTTGACTCAAGGGCCAAGTGATATGAGAAAATCCCAACACGAACCTAAGGTAGAAGTTGGTAAGACCTAGAAATCTGCGAAGCTCTGTCAGAGTGGTTTGAGATGGCCAATCCCGAATGACTTGGATCTTGGCTGGATCCACATGCACCCCCCGTTCATCAATAATGTATCCTAGATACTGAACCTGGGTCATGCCAAAAGTTCATTTCTCCAAATTGGCACATAACTTGTGTTGCCGCAGTGTTTGGAGAACCTGTTGGATGTGGTGGAGGTGCTCTTCCCAACTCTGGCTGAAGATCAGGATGTCATCCAAGTATACCACTACAAATGAGTTGGTGAATGGCCGCAAGATGTCATCCATTGGCCTCATGAAGGTTGCAGGAGCATTCGTCAATCCAAAAGGAATAACCAACCATTCAAAAAGGCCACCCTTGGCTTTGAAGGCAGTCTTCCACACATTGGAGGGTTCGATTGGTACCTGGTGATATCTTGACTTCAAATCAATCTTGCTGAAATATTTTGTCCCCTTTAGTTGGTCCAGGAGGTCATCAATCTATGGGATCGGGTACCTATTACGGACAGTGATCTTGTTCAGCGCCCGATAGTCAATAAAGAGTCTCCAAGTCCCATCCTTCTTCTGTACCAACACGATTGGGCCACCACAGGGCGATGAACTCAGACGAATGTGACCTTTCTGCAGCAGCTCCTGAATATGCCTCTTGATTTCATCATTCTCCAGAATACAGAGTCGATAGATTGGTCCATTAGGTAGCGGCACACTTGGGGTTAGGTCGATGGAGTGCTTGACCTGACAGTGCAAACGAACCCCTGCGGGGGAGGTGAAGATTTCCTTGTACTCCTCCACGACCTTTTCCATCTATAGTTGTCGTGTGGAGTGGCCTTGTTTGGAGGTCGTGGCCACTGTCTTCTTCTTTCCTCGAGGGTGTATCATCAGGAAAAAAAAATCTCGGTTTTGGAAATGAGCTTACTGCATTGTTTTGTAGTAACCAAAGAGATGGCAGTAGGCGGTGCTACCTCCAGTATCCTGTACAAATTATTTCCAAAAGTAACAATAATAGCATGGGGCCTTAATTCATACACAACATGTTTCTTCCACAAGTATAGTTGTCCTAATAATACATCACAAACATCAGGGGGACCGATGTCACACAATACCTCATCCGTTAAGGGCTTGATGTTATATGGAAGGTGACACTGTTGGCTCATGCGAAGATCCCATCCTTGGTGAAGCCACCCGATGGTGTGTGGTTGTGGATGTGTTGTGGTCGGTAAGCCCAACTGCTTCACGACCTCTGCCGAAATGAGGTTCTTTTGGCTCCCGCTATCGACAATGAACTATAGTGGGGAGCCCTTTACCCACATCTGGGAGTGGAAGAGACGCTCCTCCTTTGGATATTCGGGTTCCTCCTTCTGGATATTCCTGGTGGAAACAGTGGCATTGGGCTCCGCATCGATAATCTACTTCCCTTTGTCATTCCCCTTATCAGGTTTTGACTCAGAGTCGGAACATGCATCTGATTCTGAAACCTTTAGCTTGGCCACCAATGACTGCTTGGCCCGACACTCACTTGTGTTGTGAGTGGAGCTCTTATGGAACTCACACCACTTTCCTGTGTCCTTTTTCAGCTTCGTGGCGATGTTATTTTCTTGCAGCTTTTGTGGGTTGTCTTGGGCTGCCCCGCCTTGGCTTTGTCCTTTGTTCTGCGGTTTGGGGGCACCTTTCCCTTGCTTCGGATTCTTAGATCCAAAGTCTCGCTTCTTCTGTTTAAACGTTTTCTCGATCCTGACGACATATCGGTATGTTGTGCCAAGCGAGGAGATGTTTAGGAATTCTATTTCTTCCTGGATGTACCTGTGCAGGCAGCCGTCATATTTGAGTACCGAATGTTGCTCTGAATCCTTGATACCCAACTTTGTGTGAAGGGTATGGAAAATATTGGTAAACTCCAGCACGTCTTGGTCCCTTCCCTGCCGCAGCGTGGTCCACTTTATGTATTGATGCTCATAGCTTTTGATAGGGTATTACTTCTCCTTGATGACAGTCCAGAATGAATTCCAAGTGGGTGCTGTTGAAAATAGTGAGGTCGTGCCTTCATCCTTCTGCTCGCAGTAGGTTTCCCACTAGTCCTTGACGTGGGGGGCGACTTTGAGAAGAGTGAATGTAATCTTTTCCCAGCTGGAAAAATCATGAACAGAAAAATAACCTTCTAGCAGATTTAACCATTTTTCTATGGCATCTACATCTATCTGACCCTCAAATATGGGAATGTCAAAGTTAACTTGTACCTTAAAGGGTGTGGCACTTCCAGAGTAGCTGCTGGAAGTAGATGTGTTGCCCCTGGGTAGTCGTTGAAGGATCTGGGTAAAACTATCCATCATCGTGTTCCTTTGTCACTCGAGGGCCTCTTCGAGGAAGATTTTGATAGGATCTCCTACCCCCTCATCTTTCTTTTCATCCACCATGGGAGGCTGTTAGGATTTGCAAGGCTGGTCTTGCAAAGGTTCGACCAGTTCAAGCCCTAACTCCTTATATCCCAACCTCGTTGGGGACATGCAAAGAAAGACAGAGAAAGAGTAGACCGCTCTGATACCACTTATCCGGATTTAAATAGGAACACAACAAATTACAGATTTAACCATACATATAGAGATGCAGCAAAAGTAATACTTCATTTCATTACTGTAAAATATTGAAATATGCTTACAAACAGAAATGGAAATAAACTAGCTAGGACGATGGTAGCTTATCTCTAAGAAGAGATGTGGTGGCTAGATGCCTCTGAATTGTGTTACAATGAGGCTCGAAGGCCTATTTATTGTTGAGAAACAATGGAAAACCCTAAACATCCAAAAACCTAACCCTAGAAGATGAAACGCCAAACTGTGGGCCCCGTTTGGGTAAATTGTTACATCAACTACCTGGGGTTGTAACTTTGGCATACGATCTCCGTTTGACGTGCACAATATCTTGTTAGAAAGATCTATCCAAGAACTACAACTTTGGAAAGAGAAACATCGAACCATGGGAACATATTGCTCCTAATTTTCCCAAAAAACGTCGTTTAGGGCCTCAAAACTACTCCGGAAGTTCAGGACACAAAAAACTGCTAAAAATAGTAAACTGTGCTACGATTAAGGAAACTGAAAAGCTGAAAGAAACAATGGTGGGGGTCCAAGTGGACTTGCAAGGTGGCCACCAATATCCACCTGGATCAAATCTGAATTTGATTGTAGCCATTGAAACCATCTAAAAAGGAAAAGAAATGCTTCCCTGCCAATGTATCGAGGACCTAATCGATGAATGGGAGGGGGAAGTCATATTTCTGTGTTGCCTTGTTTAGTTCCCAATAGTCTACACAAATATGCCAATTCCCATTTTTCTTAGGGACGACCACCAATGGAGAGACCCATTTACTGTCCGAGATAGGATAAATGGAGTTTACATCCAGCAGCTTCTATAATTCCTCTTTAACAATGTCTTTGAGGTGTGGGTTCAACCTCCGTTGAGGCTGCGGGATGGGTCGAGCATATTTCTCTGTATAGATGTGGTGTGTACGTAGTTGTGTGTTTATTCCTTTCATATCAGGATAATCTGAGGCAAAAGCCCCTTTATATTTCTGCAAGACCTGGATAAGCTTTTGTTGTTGTTCGCTACCCAGACTGTCATTAATATTTAGAACTTTTCTTGGTTAAATCTCAACGGGTTTGCTGTTATGAACATCAGTCATCTGAATGTGCTGGTCATTTGTATCCTTCAAAGGATCTTCCATGGCCTCATTATCAAGGATTGCTTTCAACATCTGACAATGTACATTGCTCACATTAGCCGACTAATTTATAAAATTATTAATAATTTCATCCTCAATCTGATCTTTAAATTCCACTGCTTCTGCTACTGTGAGTGGTGAACGGATGCTCTCTTCTAGGTACACTAGTGGCTACTTACATATTTTTACAATGGGAAAACTCGGCCTGGCAGGAGGATATAACACAAGATTTTTTACAACATCCCCCTTTGCAATAGTCATGTTGCCTTCTCGACATCCAATATGTGCATCATCTATTGCCAGCCAAGGTCAGCCCGGAATCAGAGGATTCCCATCCAACCGACTCCTTGGGTTTATAACCATAAAATCTACTGGATATTCCCATGAGTCAACAAAAACTGTGATATCTTGTAAAGTCCCTTCTGGTCTCACCACCGATTGGTCAGCAAGTTCTAATAAAGTGGTGGTTGGTTCCAGGGCTGTAATACCAAGTGCTTGACAAGTTTCTGTTGTTAAGATATTAATGGCGGCTCCTAGATCAACTAGTGTATTTGGAAAAGAGCGGCCATATATCTGAACTGTCACTATGGGGTTTCTAGGATCTTCATACTTTATTGGGGTTTCTCCTCCCAAGAGTAAATCAGATAAGGTTCCTACAACATGGATAGTGGGTGAGATTTTTTCCTTCCTCACAGGCTTCTTTACACATAGTTCTTTGATTGTTTTGGCATAGATGGGAATGTCTTGAATGGCCTGGAGGAGAGGAATCTTAATACACAAATTTTTCAGTTCCCCTACAAGATCGAAATCAGGGTAGGCAATAGGTTTGGGTATTGTTAATCTTTCGGGGAACGGAGGAGAAGTGAATATAAGTTTTTCAGGGTCGTCATGTCGATCTGTCTCTTCCCCTTGCTTTGTTTCAATATTAATTATAGATGGTAGAATATGTACAGGTGGATTTACACTTTCAATTGAAGGTTGGTCCCTGTTTTTCTCAGGGGTGATGATACGCCCTGACCTCAATCTGAGCTCATTACATTCTTTCTACTCAATCTCATACTCTGATTTTTCAATAATCTATACCAAATGGATCAGTCTGTTATTAGGATTCGGGTTCGGCTGAGCTAGCAACTGTGGGCGCATAAGAGGTTGAGAATTTTGTTGTAATGTATACGAATTTGATAGTGCAAGTTGAGGCTGAGGGCCTATCCCCATAGGTACATTGGATATCCACAGAGGTCACTACCAGTTTGTAGACCAGTTTGGATTTTGAGAGGTGGAGGTAGGCCACTAGGATTGATAGGGATTGCCTTGCCAAGCAGGAGTGAAAGGAGAATTTGGCTAGTCATTTCCCAGAAAATATTGTGTTGGCCAGGATGTCATAGGAAATGGCGGGATTTGCTAATTTAGGTGCCAGACTGTTCTAAGGTTTTGTTGTTGATTAAACAGCGAGGAAGGAAAGAATTGAGGTGTGTCTTGTGACATACTTGTAGGTTTAGCTTGCCACTATCGTCGCTAGTTCATCAGATATACCAGTTCTGTTTCTTCCTCTGCTTCCTTGAATACTTCTTTCAGCCCCAGTAATGATGGACATTGTTCAGTGGCATGATCTTTAGTACAGATAGTGCACGTCTGCACCATGTCTAATGGGCATTCCCACTGGCTGTACTTCTTTTAACAACATGGGCAGAGATGGCCAAATTTTGTTCTGCTAAGGCCTGTTTTTATTTAGCATGTAGGACATCCAGCTATGTTGTAAGAGTGCCTAGGATGTCTGTCTTAAAACCTTCCAGGAGGTTTCCGATCTCCATCCATTTTATGCCCCCACTATGTGGTTTGCTTCCTATGCTCATGGGATCTCAGCTTCCTGCTCATGTGCGTGTGCTTCCTCGTGAGCACCTGATACACAAACAAATAATTTCATCATAATCTTCCTGAGAAATATCCTCTTTTCCCATTAAGTTTAGAGTTTCTACCCATTCCTCTTTCATTCCTTTAATTAAGATAACTCTTAGGACTTCTTTTGGTAGGGCAGTGTGTGGAGACCTCTGCAAATTATAATTAAATCATTCTACATATTCTTCCAGTGTTTCATTATCTTTTATAGTCATCTTAAAAATCTCATCTTTTAGTTCCCTAGTTTTACAAAAGTCCTGGTATCTTTTGAGGAAGGAGGTTTTCATCTCGTCCCAAGAATTAATAGTTTGCCCACCTAGACCCATAAACCATCTTAAGGCTGCTCCTTTCAGAGTGGAAGGGAATAGTTTTAGCTTTTGGGGGTCAGTGGTATAGTCATACCCTCTATAGAGGACATCAAACTCAAACAGGAAAGCATCAGGATCCTCTGTGATCATCCCATGGAAAGTTGGGATGCTCTGCAGAGGAATAGCCTTCATGGGGGCATTGGCCACTTGGTCGACTATGGGGTACTCTAATTTCGAGGTTTGACCTTGAGGTGGTTAATCTACCATTTAGTCAAAGATGTGCCAATAATTTTCAGGGACTTCAAGGGGTTCTTCTTGAGTAAGCAGAGAGTTAGCAACCCGAGCTGGCTTTATAGCACTACCTAGACCTAGGATCTCAGGAGATCCTTGTTCAGACAGCTGTGGTCCTGCCTTAGCTGATCCAAAATTGGATTTTGGATAGACTTCTAAGTCTAAGTGTTCCTCACAGAGGAAAATGAAAGTCCAAGGAAGTTCCTGGAAATAGCCCCATTGCAGAGATCTTTTCATTCTGAATCTACTGCAACTTGAATGGGTAAAAACGGACTTCGGATGTAGAAGTTATCACAAAAAAGAAGTTGCCCTTTATCCTTTGGAAAAAGAGGCAAAATCTTCAAAAAATGGCAAAAACACCTTATAGAGGCAAATCGCATTGGAAGGGTGAGCGGAGGACTTAAACAGAGGCGGAAGAGACCCCCCCCCCGATCACCGATCTCCGATATATCGGGTCGGAGATAGGCCTGTGTTTGATGGCGGGACCCCGGGCAATGCAATTATGATCGTAGATATTGGGGGATCGGCGTCGACGATGCCACGAGGCAAGGGAAGGACCCCCGGGTCTATGTGACTTGCGATTGCAATATATCGCATCGAAACGTCGCATCGCAATGATGTAAAAGGGGCGATACACATGCGACTAGCGATTAGCGAAAGTCGGACCCAATGGGTTTTATAAACCCGGCTCCATAATATTTGAGTTTCGCCATAAAGGAATTTCCTGTGTATTAGCGCATTTTGGGGTAAAAATTTAAATACAAAGGAAAAAGGCTCAAAGCGATAAAGCAGACCCGAAAGTGAATATCAATTGTTGGATCGTGGGATCAGATCAAAGGTGAGGATTAAATCGGCGATCGACGATCGGCAGTCCCCGATAACAGGGCCAATGTGATTTGCGATAGCGATAGGTAGACCCGATGTGATTATAGAGAGGATGCGATAAATTTTGAAGACTGATGGAAAGCGCTTTGACGGGTTTTTCATGTATTTCCCGTGTATTTGGGATTTTGCCCAATATGCTTAAGCGATGCGACATAATGCCTAATGGTAGACTCGATAGGGTTTTTAGGGGCGATTGAATGGAATTTCATGTCCAAAATACACGCTTGATAGTGTATTTTTCTGACATTCTCTATGTAATGGATTTTTCTCCGTTTATGGGCTTTTGCCTAAGGAAAGGCCCTGAAACCTCTGTAATTGCTCTAGATCATCATGCCACGCTGCAAGCACGCATTTTTACAGGCAATGATGCATTTTGAAGCCACAGAGCCACAAAGCCAGATGGCCAGTCGAACTGACAAGGAGCAGGGAAGCCGCAGAGGCGCAGAGAGATGATTACACACAGAGAAATGGTTGGGGAAGCTGCAGAGCCAAAAGACTATCTCAAAGAAGGTAGAGAGAACAATTGAGGGGGATACGGAGAGCGCAGGAGTTTTTGGAGTCACTTGGAGTCCAAGCGAAAACCGAGAAGCCAACAAAGCTAAGGGAAAACGCGCAGAATTGTTGAGACAGTCGCTTGGAGGCCAAGCAGACTACTGATAGCTCACAGAGTGAGAGCCAGAGCCAAGAGTGAGAAGCCAGAGCTGAGAGCATGAGCCAAAGTGAAAGCTAGAGCCAAAGAGCTAGATCCAGAGCCAAAGAGCAAGAGCCAGAGCCGAGAGCCAGCGAACCAAACAGCCAAGGATGAAATGGCATTCTAAGCCCATAGGAACAAATGTCCACCTATGGAGTTGAGTCAAAGACTTGTAAAAGAATTCAGCCACAATCCCAAAGAGCCTAATCGAGTTGGTTAGAGCTCAAGGAGACGTAGCCCAAGAGTTTTGGGTGAAATCCAAATTAAATTTGTTATTCTGTGTGTGTGTGTTTATTGCTGCCTTATTTACTGTTCTAGACATAAATAGTTTTAAAAACAAACACCAGCATACACCCATTTTCAAGCATAATTAATTCTGCGATTGGTTAATCAATAGATCTTGGAAATATTTAAGCTTTGGAAGTGGGAGAGGTCCTTTCAAATTCACAAGAAGCCTTTAGTGCCCCATTTGCAGATCAGGTGGTATCAGAGCTTAAGATTGATTAACCCCACCTTCAAGAAGGTGATTAAAGTTGGTTATACCAGAGCAAGTGGTATCAGCTTAGAATGCTTGATTGACAGAGCAAATATTACTTGTCTAAAGGTGTGGGCAGTCAAGGAGGGATTGTCTGATTGATTGTATGATTGTTGTAGACTAACTATTGTTTGAGTTTGTAGAGGTGAAGGGAAAGCCATTGATAGCTCAGTCTAGGAAGGACAAGAAGGAAGAAGGGCTGAAGGCATTCTTTTATCCCAAAGGACCTCATGGCAATCCTTGAAGCACAAGACGTTTGTGGCAGAGGGTTGCTTGCATAAGCTCTTTATTAATCTTGTTTGAAGTTTTTTCTTGTTCATTGGCATGGTGGCAACTTCTACAAGTGAGTCCTCAAATTCTTCCTGCTTCACAAGCTTCTTTGATGAAGACATGAAGCGAGAATTGTTCATCATGATGGAAATGGTGATAGAAATGTATGAGGATGGAAGGAAGAGCAGCATACTTAGAGAGCAGTTGAATCCCGTGGAGGAAGAGAAGCAAATGCTTTCTGACAAACTACAGGAAATGGAGAGGCAAATTCATATTGCAAATATGAACCTGAAAAGGATGCATGAGTTGGAGTCACAGCTCTTTGTTGCCAAAGAAGCCTTGGTCAAGTACCAGCTTGAAGAAGAGGTAAACCATTCATGTTTGTCTTCAAATTATTCTAAGAATTCTTGTATTGGTTCTTTTGAAAAACATACTAAAGGCATAGGTTCCAAGCTAATGTCCAAGATGGGCTATGAAGGTAAAGGCTTGGGTAAACATGCACAAGGTATTGTTGAACCAACAATGTTTGAGGAAAGGCCTAAGTATTTGGGTCTTGGCTATGGACAATCTTGTGGAGAGAGTTCCAAAGCTGCCATGAAGGCCATTGAAACAGTTCCAAGAAGGAGTTTCATTGCAAGTCCTCTACCTCAGAACTGTGGAGATTGTATTCAGGAGGAATGCAATGGCTTGAAACATCATTTGCAGGATGCAGATGTTCAGAAACACACACTTGAACCAGAGAGTTGTGGAAACTCTAACAACCTTGAAGAGATTGACGGTGTTCCAAAGGGGGCCACTTCTTCATTTGCTTCACCTCCTCATGAAGGCAATAAAGGTGAAAGAGGCAGGTATAAATCTGGTTCTAATCATCTTCCTTTTGATTTTGGAAAGCATGGTAAATTTCCACATAGATATGGGAAAAGAATTGCGTGTTCCTTTTGTGGTTTGGATAACCATAGTGTTTCTAGATGTTGGAAGAGAATGGCCACGTACAGGAAAATTTTGAAGGAAAAGAAGCAAGAAGCCAAAGATCCATTAGACAAGGCAAATCATGCTGTTAAAAGGATGCATATGTGTTGCACTTACTGCCATAAGCAAAGGAATCTTGCTGAAAGATGTTGGACTCTGAATCCAGCAATGCTTGCACAAAAGCTGAAGAAGAAGGTGGAAAGAGAGAATGGCAGAAATGGAAAGGAAGGTTCCATGAGTGATGTGTCTCAGGATGATTCACATGTTGATGCTGATGTGCAGAGAAAGGTAGTACCTTTGAAATGGATTAGTAAGAAATGGTTAGATTTCTTATCCAATTGAAGATTACATGTCTATTGATGCATCTGTTTGCATTTCTTTATTGATGGAATGAAAGTTGCATGTTTTTACCAAGATGGTGAATGGAAAAGTTGAGTGGGAGACTCACTTTATTACTGCAACACTATGTTCATTTCAGCTTCGAAAGTACAGTGTACTTAAGCGAAAGTTGAAGAATGAAACATTATATTTCATTTTAGCTTCGAAAGTATAGTGTTCATCTTTTAAAAAGAATCCTTGAGATCTTTTTCTACATGCTAGACTTAAAGGGTCATTTGTTTTTAAAGGCATGTTTTGTGGGCTTGTTATCTAGTCCATCATTTGTATGCAGATGTAAGACATGAAGGTGTTCACAAGATGTGAAATCTGTTTCTTTTGTTGAAGCAGGAGTTTAGCCATCCAGTTGTTGTATGTATTTATTTTGTTGTTAACAGTTGTTGTTGACAGCTTGTCAAATAGGTACAAATGAAAGTTTTGTGAAACAGATGTACTTCACATTGGTTTGAGCCACCTTGGATCAATGATCAAGGCAAAGAAGTTCAAACTAACTTCTATGACCATTTCAGCAGGAGTTCTGCAGGAAGGCAAGGAGGAAAGTAGTTCTTCCCAGGAAGACCAGCACATCCAGAAAGGATATTGGTCAAAGGCTTTGGTTCAGAGGCACTATGCAAAGCAAGTGTAGGGAGGCTGAAAGAAGAGGGTGTTGTTACTCTCATTTACTATTCAGATCAGTATATCAGTCTTTTGGAGACCAAAAGTTCTTTTAGTGGTAAGGCGTGATCCAAAATTGGATTTTGGATAGACTTCTAAGTCTAAGTGTTCCTCATAGAGGAAAATGAAAGTCCAAAGAAGTTCTTGGAAAGAGCCCCATTGCAGAGATCTTTTCATTCTGCATCTACTACAACTTGAATGGGAAAAAACGAAGTTCAGATGCAGAAGTTATCACAAAAAATAAGTTGCCCTTTATCCTTTGGAAAAAGAGGCAAAATCTTCAAAAAATGGCAAAAAAACACCTTATAGAGGCAAATCGCATTGGAAGGGGGAGCAGAGGAGTTAAACGGAGGCGGAAGAGAACCCCCCCCCCTCTCCGATATATCGGGTCGGAGATAGGCTTGTGTTCGACGACGGGACCCCAGGCAATGCGATTGCGATCGTCGATATCGGCGTCGGTGATGCCACGAGGCAGGGAAGGACCCTTGGGGCTATGCGACTTGCGATTGCGATATATCGCATTGCAACGTTGCATCGCAACAATGTAAAAAGGGCAATACACATGTGACTAGAGATTAGCGAAAGCCGGATCCAATGGGTTTTATAAACCTAGCTCCATAATATTTGAGCTCCGCCATAAAGGGATTTCCTGTGTATTAGCGCATTTCGGGGTAAAAATTGAAATACAAAGGAAAAAGGCTCGAAGTGATAAAGCGGACTCAAAAGTGAATATCAACTGTTGGATCGCGGGAATAGATCAATGGTCAAGATTAAATCAGCGATTGGTGATCAGTGGTCCCTGATAATAGGGCCAATGCAATTTGCGATAGCGATAGGAAGACCCGATGTGATTATAGGGCGGATGCGATAAATTTTGAAGTCTAATGGAAAGCACTTTGAGGGGTTTTTCACGTATTTCCCGTGTATTTGGGATTTTTCCCAATATGCTTAAGATATGCGATATAGCACCTAATGGTGGACCCGATAGGGTTTTTAGGGGTGATTGAATGGAATTTCATGTCCGAAATACACGCTCGATAGTGTATTTTTCGGACATTCTCTGTGTAATGGATTTTTCTTCATTTATGGGTTTTTTCCTAAGGAAAGGCCCCGAAACCTCTATAACTACTCCAGATCATCATGCCACACTGCAAGAGGGTGTTTTTACAGCCAATGATGCATTTTGAAGCCACAGATCTGCAAAGCTAGATGGCCGGTCGAACTGACAAGGAGCAGGGAAGCCGCAGAGGCGCAGAGAGATTATTACATGCAGAGAAACGGCTGGGGAAGCCGTAGAGCTAGAAGACTACCTCAAAGAAGCCAGAGAGCACAATTGAGGGGGATATGGAGAGCACAGGAGTTTTTGGAGTTGCTTGGAGTCCAAGCGAAAACCGAGAAGCCAACAAAGCTAAGGGAAAACGCACAGAGTTGCTGAGACAGTCGCTTGGAGGCCAAGCAGACTGCTGATAGCTCACAGAGCGAGAGCCAGAGCCGAGAGCGTGAGCCAGAGCCAGAGCCAAAGCCAAGAGCGAGAGCCAGAGCCAAAGAGCCAGAGCCAGAAACGAGAGCCAGCGAGCCAAACAGCCAGGGATGAAATGGCATTCTAAGCCCATAGGAACAAATTTCCACCTATGGAGTTGAGTCAAAGACTTGTAAAAGAATTCAGCCACAATCCAAAAGAGCCTAATCAAGTTGATTAGAGCTCAAGGACACGTAGCCCAAGAGTTTTTGGTGAACTCCAAATTAAATTTGTTGTTTTGTGTGTGTGTGTTTATTGCTGCCTTATTTACTATTCTATGTATTTACATATCAGCACAATTAACAGAACTTAAGACAGAAACAGTTTTAAAAACAAACACCAACATACACCCATTTTCAAGCATAATTAATTCTACAATTGGTTAATCAATAGATCTTGGAAATATTTCAGCTTTGGAAGTGGGAGAGGTCCTTGCAAATTCACAAGAAGCCTTTAGTGCCCCATTTACAGATCATTAGTAGTCCCACTAGTTTCTCCTTTTCCTTCTCTTAAGTTACAAGATTTTCCCTCTTGTAGAGGATCAGAATGCAAACTTATTGTAGCTTGAAGACTCTATTCTGATCCTCCTACTTCACTTTGAATCTCAACGTAGGCTACAGATGGTGAGCCTGCTGCTTGAGGGATAATAATAGAAATTTTTCCAGGTATAGCCTAGAATCCTACTGACGCTTGAGACTCTGCTTTTATTAAAATTTCGTCTATAAAGGTCATTCTCCCAAGGTTCACCGATCCTTTGGGTATTGTGGGTTTTGGTGGAGGATTCTGCTCTTTTCTATTTTTCTATTCCTAGTCATTCATAAAAACAAATTCCTATTTAACCTCTAAGATTTTGTTGAGAAGCGGGCTGGTAAGCAAGCACTTTACTTGCTAGGTACGCAGGTTCTTACCTTTTGTTTTTAAAACCCAATTCTTTCACAACAAAATAAAATCAATCACTTGAAACACTCTCCCCGGCAATGGCGCCAAAATGTTGGTGCATTAAGATGTCTTTTTATAGGAAATCTCAATTCCTACATTAGTTGTCAACCCGAGGTAAGTCTTTTTATCTCAAGAGTGTCAGCACAGTATATGCAGTGAATCTAGAGGTTATCTAATGATGAATCGTTGCAATCACTAATAACTAATTCTTCAATTCAATCCACACAATTCTGGAAAGAACTAACTATGGAAGAAATACTCTTAACACACTCTGCAATTCTATTCAACTTGTTCCGAAATCAAATGAAACTGAATGCAAATAAGAATCACACTTGGGAATGTTCAAATAGACTTAAGGCTAACTCACTCAATCAAGGAAGGGAACTATAATTATTGAACAATGTTGTTGATCTATAGCAATCCAAATTAAACAACAATCTCAATTGAATAGCAAACAATAATTGAACGGAAAATGGTAATTGAATAGCAAACACGCATACAACAATAAAGGATTTATGAATAGAAAATGATCTATATTGCAACCTATGGAAATTAATTAGAATTATCTCTAGGATTTATGATAACATCACTCAAAATGAACAACAATCTACTATTGGCACTAATTCACTCATTCCAATCAAAGCATTGCTTAACTATGTCACATGGCTTCACTCTGAATCTAATTGAACAATAGTATGAATCAATATCACAAATCTTTACGATAAATGGAATAACCAATGACTGAACATTAATCAAATAGCAAAGACCAAATAGAAGGATTATAACACAAGGAAGTAGTAGAACTTCTCATGACTGGGCCTAGAGTCGCCAAAAGTCTCTACTTAATGTAAACTCAGAATATAAATATGTATCAAACACAACCTTCTTTCATTAATGCAAGTAACAAGCTTACAACATCATTGAGATAACAATGTTATATGTCTTCAAAAAGAATAATTACAAATTATAAAAGTTTGAACTCTTTCCATTTTCCTTTCGACCCTATATATAACATAAAAGAGTAACTAGATAAAAGTGAATCCTTAGGATCAGGGGATCCTAAGGATTTCACAATACATAATCCAATTGTGTCATAAAATAGCATCATTCAAGTTGATCTCCCACTGCCTTATCTGCCAAAGATGTTGTAGTTTCCCTTTTACGGCCTCGTGTTGCTTTGTCAACTGAACGGCTTTTGCCCAGTCCGCATCTTCTGCACACAAGGATAGTAAAAAATCAGTTTCTTATGCTAGATTTGCCTATTTTGTCACCAAATGCTTTCATCCAACTTTAGCCGATATTTTCCTTATTTTAATCCATAAACAGAGATAATCGTATAAGGATGAATGTTAAATAAAGCAATTTACGAAGAGAAAACATACTTTTTTCCTGACCCAACAATCACTAAAAGAAACTATTGTAGAAACCCCATCCACTTGTAATGCATGGTCTCTTGTATACATGGGGGCTTCACTCAATGAACCTCTGATATATCCAGTGCATTCATGGCATACTAAACAATACCCCTAAAATTTTGTCTACATATTGGAAAATACCTCTAAAAACCACATTTTTTAACTCCCTACTAATACGAATCCAATACACCTTCCCAATTTAAAAAATCCCTACTTTCACTAGATATTGTAGGCATCCATTTTCACTGGATAGATAGTGTAGGATCTGATATATTTTCCAAAATCTTGTCGTAGTTTTTTCCAATAAAAATACTTTTGCAGTATTGCCATGGTCTTCTCCAAACCAAAGTGTCATGTGACTCGAATGTAGTGCACTTCCCAAATCAGCTTGGCACACTCACTTGAAGGAACATAAAAGTGCCACAGGTAGCATAATAATGCATCCTGGAGGTGGAAGTCGGGTAATTTCTTTCCATCCATTAGCATATGGTAGGTGGTGGAAAATTTTGGATCATTTATGTATAGTTGCAGGCATCCAAAAGTCTCATTCTCATAAGAGTTAAGAATAGTGATCAGTGCCACAATCTGGGATTGACTGACGTAATCTACAATTTTATTGGTGCTACCATTCTTGTATTTAATATTCAAATGAAATTGTTGCAAATATTTGGACCACTTATGATGATGATCATTCTGAAACTTCCCTTATGTCTGTATAAATTGAAGAGGTTGGTGATCTGTGTGGATGATCATTTCTTTCCCCATAATGTAATGTTTCCATTTTCGGCAAGCTTACATGATTAAGTAGATCTACTTATCAGAAGGTGGGGTATTTTCAAATAGTATCAGAGACTTTATCACTATGATAGGCTACTGG
This sequence comes from Pinus tabuliformis, assembly GCA_031772625.1. Classification (NCBI taxonomy): domain Eukaryota; kingdom Viridiplantae; phylum Streptophyta; class Pinopsida; order Pinales; family Pinaceae; genus Pinus; species Pinus tabuliformis. The sequence goes on from CM062815.1 coordinate 417,008,430, forward strand.
ATGCACTTGCTAGGTGAGAATTGCACCAATAGCATAATCAGAGGCATCTGTCTCAATTTCAAATGGTTGTTGCAGGTCTGGTAATGTGAGTATTGATGCACAACAAAGGTGATGTTTCAACTCAACAAATTCCTTATGTTGTGCCCCAGACAACAAAAATTTGCTTTTGCTCCGCCCTTAGTAACTTGACCCAAAGGCCAATTGTTATGAGAGAATCCCAACATGAACCTTCAATAGAAATTGGCAAGGCCCAAAAATATACGAAGCTCTATGAGAGTTTTTGGGGTTGTCCAATCCCAAATAACTTGGATCTTAGCTGGATCCACATGCATGCCTTGATCATCAATTATGTAGCCCACACATTGGACCTGGTTCATGTCAAAGGAACATGTATCCAAATTGGCAGATATTTTGTGCTGTCGCAAGATTTGAAGGGTCTAATGAATATGTTGCAAGTGCTCTTCCCAACTCTTACCGAATTTGAGGATGTCGTCTAGATATACAACCAAAAATGAGTTGGTGAAAGGCTGCAAGATGTTATCCATCAACCTCATAAAATTTGTAGGGGAATTTTACAACCCAAAGGGCATGACTAACCACTCAAAGAGGCCCTCCTTGGATTTGAAGGTGGTCTTCCATATGGGTTTCTATAGGAACTTGGTGATAACCAAACTTCAAATCAATCTTGCTTAAGTAATTGGCCCAATTGAGCCGGTCTAGAAGGTCATCAATCCATGGGATCGTGTATTTTTTTCTGACAATGATCTTATTTAGTGCCCGAAAATCAATGCAGAGCCTCCAGGCCCCAACCCTCTTCTCTATGAGTATAAATGGGATCCCACAAGGTGAGTAACTTGGTTGGATGTGCCATTTTCATAGAAACTCTTGGATTTGCCTTGATTTCCTTATTTTCTAGAAGGGAGAAGTGTTATAATAGCCTATTCGGTAGAGATGCCCCAAGAGTCAGATCGATCGAATGCTTGACATGGCAGTGCAAGGGTACCCTTGTGGGTTAGGAGAAGATGTCCCTATACTCCTCCACAACCTTGTCAACTTGCCTCTACTAGACTACTATGCAGAGGAACCATTTCTGGGGGCCATGGATGTGGCCACAATCTTCCCCTTACTTTGAGAGTAAATTAGAAAGAAAACAAATTTCCTAGTCTAGGAGATGATCCTACTACATTCTTAGCAGAGATCAAATAAATGGGAGTAGGAAGGGCTACCTCCAGTATCCTGTAAAGTTTTATTCCCAAAGTAATAATAATATCATGTGGTTAGGACACATATATAACACGATGCTTCCACAAGTTTGTTTTTCCTAATAAAATGTCACAGGCTTCAAGAGGAACAACATAACACAATACCTCATTTGTGAAGGGCTTGATGTTGTAGGGAAGGCAACACTGTTGGCTGACACAGAGATATTGTCCTTGGTGAAGCCATATAATGGTGTATGGTTATGGGTGTGGTGTGGTTGGCAGGACCAATCGCTTAACGGCCTCTATTGAGATGAGGTTATTTTGGTTGTGAGTAGCGACAATGAACTACAATGAAGAACCCTTCATCCACATCTTTGAGTGGAAGAGAAGCTCCCCCTCTGGATCTTTGGGCTCAATCTTTTGGACCTTGGTATTGGCAATGGTGGCACTCGGTTCTGCACCAATAATCTTCTTCCCCTTATCGTTCCCCTTGTTGGGTTTTGGCTCAGAGTCAGAACAGGCATCTAACTCTGAATCTTTTAGTTCAACCACTAGTGACTGCTTAGCGCGACACTTGTTTGTGTTGTGGGTGGGGCTCTTATGGAACTCACACCTATTTCTAGGGTCCTTCTTCATCTTTGTGGTGTTATTCTTTGCTTTTGGCTTTGATGGGTGTCTTGGGTCACTCCACCTTGGCTTTATTCTTTGTTCTACGGCTTGGAGGTGTATTTTCCCTACTTCGAATTCACAGATCCAAAGTCTCGTTTCTTCTGTTTAAATTTTTGCTTGATCCTCATAGCATATCGATACACTGCGCCAATTGAGGAGATGTTCAAGAACTCCATTTAGTATTGGACGCATTTATGAAGAAAACGATGGTACTTGAGTATTATATGTCTCACAAAATCCTTGATACCTAACTTCGTGTGTAAGGTATGGAAAATATTTGTGAACTTTGGTACATCTTGGTCCCTTCCTTGTCATAGTATGGTCCACTTTATTTACTTATCTTCATAGTTTCCACCAAGGTAATATTGTTCCTTGACAACATCTCAAAAATAATTCCAAGAGGGTGCAGCTAAAAACAGTGAGGGTTCTTCCTTGTCCCTCTATGCACAATAAGTTTCCCACTAGTCCTTGACATGGGGGATGGCCCTGAGGAGTACAAAAGTAATTGTTTTCTTATCAGAAAAATTATGGACCAAAAAATATCCTTTCAGCAGATTTAACTATCTATCCAGGGCATCTATGTCTATTTGGCCTTCAAATATAGGAATATCAAATTTTAACTTGTACTTTAAAAGGGGTGGAACCTCCGAAGTGTCTTCTCAATAAACATTCTTTCCTCGTTGATACCCACTAAAGGATAAGGGAAAATTTGTCCATCATCTTGTACCTTTGTCACTCGAGGGATTCTTCGAGCAACATTTTGAAAGGATCTCCTACTCCCTTGTCTTTATTTTCTTCTGCCATAGGAGGCCATCGAGGTCGGCGAGGCCAATATTTCAAGGGTTCATCTAGTTCAAACCCCAACTCCTCATGCCTCAACCTCATTGGGGACATGCAAAAAAAAATAGAGAAATAGAAAACCACTCTAATACCAGTGATTCAAATTTATGAAGGAACGAAATGAAAGATAGATTCAAACCAAAAAAAAGAGATACAATGAAATAAAACTCCAATTAATAAATAGTAACTAAGAAAATCCGTTTACATAGATAAGAGAAACAAACTAGCTTGGGCATTTGTAGCTTATCTTTGAGAAGAGATGTAACAACTACATGCCTTTTGGACTATGTTACAATGAAGCTTGTACGCCTATTTATCATTAAGAAGCAATGGAAAAACCTAACCCTAATAGATGAAGAGCCAAAATTTTGTGGGCCCCATTAGGGTTAGTTGGAATGTCAACTTCTCGAGGTCATAACTTTGGCACACGATCCTTTTTTGGCACGTATAATATCTTATTAGAAATATCTATCCAACGACTACAACTTTTGACTGCAAAACCCTACTATAAGAAAAGGGTTTTCCCATTTTCCAAAAAAAACATTATTTAGGGCCTCAAAACAACTCTGAAAGTTCATGACCAAAAAATATGCCAAAAATAGTAAATTGTGCTAGAAATTAGGAAACTAAAAGGAAATATTGTTTGGGATCCAAGTGGATTAGGCGTGTGGCCACTAATATCCACTTGGATTAGTCCTTCACAGACATATCGAAAATCACTTTTTCTTTACTCTCGCAATGCTCCTAATCCTGAACTAAGTTTGTGAGGGCTTCAGGTTTAGCTTCATGTTCAAATACAATGAGTCAAGCATTTGTCCCTTCTAACAAGGTTTGAATCTTAAACTTCCAATTCACATAATTGGATCTGTCTAAAATGTTTGCTTCATTTAAATAAGATTTCTCCAAATAATTAGCCATTAAGAACACCTTAAAAAATATCCCTCAACTTTTAAAAATACAAATTACCTTCGAAAATTACCTTACGTTATTTAGGCTTATAACCATAGGTTCCTTCACCTTACTGAGGCTTGGAGCAACAATTCAAATTCAACCATAATTAATGACACTAGAAAATAACCATAACAATCTCCTTATGCTACAATTTCCACATATTTGGTTAAAAAGTAATGACAATGTTTGAATTGCTAAAATGAATTTCCAAATATATAAATTCTTGTCAATTTATGTCACAAAGGAAAATAAAAAGTAATATTAAATGTTTAGTGACTAATAACAACACAATAGTAACTTGAGATATTATGAAATCACATCAAAACAAAATAGAAGCTAGAGATATCACTGAGATGATATCAATATCACAAAATGCAATGCTTCAGAAAGAAATCTAATATTTGGCATTGGTGCATCACAATATAGGAACGTCCAGGAAACAATAAAAAAAAAAAGTGTAAGTACAACAACTCCTTTACAAGTTGGCTCATCCAAGCCTAACAAAGAAGATGTAGGAGTAGCTGATAAGGAAGAACTAAATTATCTTGGATTTCAAACTTGGCCATTGATCACTATTTGAACAACTCCTCTACAAATTGCTAGTATGTGACTCCTATATAATGATGCTCAACTCGACCAATAAATCCTCTACATGGATTCGATGCATTTCTGACTAATGACTCAATCAACCTTTTTGTTTGTCTACGACTTTTCCTTTATGCACTTTTACCTCATGTGGATAGCACAGATTTCTCACTTGGAAGTTACTCTTTTTTGTTCCTTAGTGATGTGATTAGTTCTAATGGTAGTGACTAATATATTATTAACTTTTTTGACAACAATAACTCTGAGCAATGATTCTCTTTTGTCATTGCCCTGACACTCATATTGTCTCATATGGACAATAGAATCCTCACAATATTTATTGATGTCTTCTATCATCTTCTGCTCTTACAACATACTTTCTTTAATACTAATACAAAACAAATCAAGACAAAATAATGGAAATAGTGAGATACTACTCACAGTTAAGACAATGGGAGAGGTTTTCCACACTGCCAACATCCACTAACATTTATAAAAATATATTATATGTAAACAAATTACTAAAAAATAAGGTCTGAAAAACAATCAATCGTAACAAATTCTACATAATAAATAGTTACAAAATTTAATAATATTCATTTCTAAAATTTCTCTATTTTCCTACTAACAATTTATATATTCTTAAAAGTTATATTAATGTATTTGAAGATTGAACTTGGCCGAGAATGGAAAAATATATGAAAATTTTAAGAAACACCTACTTTTCAAGTGGATGATGTTGAAACGAGGACGGAGTTTCATGAGTTTGGTTGACAATGGGTACATTGTACACCGACCCATGTAGGTATGGTATTAGAGGAATCTACTTATATATATAATTATCGTGGATGAAAATGTGATTTCATATTATTCTTAAATTTGATATTTCAAAAATATATAGATATCATGGTATTTAGCAAGTAATTATGTTATGATGAGTTTCTTTTAAAACTGTGTTTCTCATAATATTGGTTTTTTTTTACTAATCATTTAAATATTGTATTACATATTTTGTTACTTTTTATTATAAATATAAATTTTTTTTTTTTTTTATTATAGGTTTTGTACGATGTTTAAGGAAAAAAATAGAATATGATTCAAATAATATTATAGATGTTACTTTAAAAAAATCAAACATATTTAATTGTTTTTATTCCTACTCCTCAATTAACTAATAATTTAATATAATTATTTATAATCATTGTTTATGTAATTTTAAATATTTTTAAAATCAAGTGGAACTATTTTTGAAAAATTCTCAAATATATTCTTCAAACCTATTACGTATAACTTATTTTTGAAGAAAAACAATAATTCTCAATTTTCAACATAATGACGTGGAGTGAAAGAAGACCTTATAAACAATAAAATAAGTTTGAAACTACTTTTACATAGGAAATTTGGAGGATACTAACATTTCAAACAATAGTAATATATAGGTCATGCATTTTGAAAAAATATTATAATCTTCCAATAAGTAAAAAAACATGAAGCTCCCCAATGGGCACCCTAACACCCAACACTTGAAAGGCCCAAATATAGTTGCATTTATATTGAAGTATGGATGCATAAAACACATAATAGCCTTGCTAATCACATCTTTGATATTCTATATCCAATAACAAAATAGATCTTTTTTCTCATCAAACTAATAAATCAATCCATTTTATAAAAACCTAAATCTATCATAGGTGTACTAACACTAAAGAAATTACACGAAAACTAAGAATCAAATAAAAGGAACTATTTAATCCATATTGTCAGGCCAAGAGGTAACTCCTCAAATGAAATTTTGTTAATTCATTTAGATTGTTCATAGTTATATACATGAGGGAGTGACTCTTGAGTTTCATCTCTTGATGACTCTTCCTTTTCCATTATTTATTATTTACATTATTTACAATTGTTCACCCAATCCCCATGATTAGGTGTTAACATTCCAACCCCATTAATTTGAAGGGATGTTGATGAGTCCAAGCATCGTTCTGAATATTTCAAGCTTTTCTCTTCCAAGCGCTTTGGTAAAGATGTCTACAATTTGCTCATTAGTGGAACATGGCGTAGATGGATTGTCTTGGCCTCAACATGATGTCGAATCAGATAGTATTTTGTATTGATGTGTTTCATTCGATCATGGAACTTTGGGTTCTTGTCCAACTTTATTACCGAGGTGTTGTTAATCATGAGTGGAGTCGAATGTACTTGTTTTACCTACAAATCTTCCAAAATTTTCCTGAGCCACACAATTTCTTTTGTTGCCTCTGCTGTTGCCACATATTCTGCCTCTGTTGTGGAATCTGCTTGAACTGATTGTTTGCGTGATCTCCAGGATACAACTCCTAATCTAAGACTCATAGCATAACCAGAAGTAGATACCCCAGTTTCTTTGTCTCCATCGAAGTATATTGGCTCATGAGAGTCGTCAGGGGGAAGACCCTGGATTCAGGCACAGGGGGCCAACAGTGGTCTGCTGTAGTCTAGGATAGCACTGACAATGGAGAAGGTTTCAGAATGGAGTCATGAAAGGCTTAATTGAGTTGTATTCGATCCAATACATGAATACATTATATAAAACATAAAGATAACAACATACTCATGATATCACACGAACTACCAATTACATGCAATTGTTCAGTCATTCAAAAAAATGTTTAAAGATCCCTCATACGCAGGGACGGATACATACTAAACTGCAACTGATCTTAGAAGATATTTATATTAATCATAACAGTTAACCATTACAACATCACATGGTTGTCGCCGTAAAAAACTACATAACATACCCGGGCCAGTTCTGCGAGTACTGTGCAACTTCATGGACCATGTCTTCTCGGCTCCTGCAATCTTCCCTTCCATCGACCGCAACAAGACTCCTTGTCACCTTCCCCTAACCTTGCCCAATCTAACCCCGCTCCTTTCCTGGTCTTCTCTTTTTATATCCCTTCTTTGTTACTTGGACTGCTAGTTCTTCTCCACTGCTGCTTCTTCACCTTCCCACACCCCTCGGCTGCCTTTGCCTCCCGTTGCCACCTTACCGCAACTCTTGCGTAACTGCTTGTTCTGCCAGCCAACCGTTGTTGCCACCTATTTTCTTCTCGTCCCTTGGTCAATCAAAATGGGTCAAAACCTTTCCAAAATTTAAACAAAGGCCCCAACAGGCCCCGACCACAATTCCTTGACTCGTCCTCGAGTCAAGCCATTTCATCCTCTATCAATCCCATTGATACTGTGGGTGGTGGTTGCGCTAATGCCTACTTTGGTTCTATTATCGGCTTTGCAGGGGCTTCCTTTGCTTTGATCATTTCTTGCGGGGTGGCATCTGCTTTTATTGCACCTTCTTGCTCCTGTGGTTGCCCCATTCCAAACGAAGGCTCCAACTCCGAGACAGAGGTCGTTGTCTGCTGCCTGAACACTGTGTAATTTTGAACGGTGCTATCCCATTAGGCGAGAATTGAATCAGTAGCCTGAGTAAACATTTTGGCTGAGTGCAACATCAGTTTAGTTGGCCACTGGCTTCCGAAGCCGCTCCATTGTTGTCCGTTGGAGTTGCACACCTCCTTCAAAAGTAACACCTACATTCAGACCGGTGGTTGCAAATCCCTGATGATCTTCTTCGTCCGCGCGAACTCCTCCTCTATACTATCAACCTGAGCTTGGAGGGAATCCATTTGATTGTTGATTTGTTGCAGCTGGGTGGGGTCTGTGCATCCTTTCGTGCTGGCAAATAGAGTCTGTATTTTCTCTCGTAGGGGGTAGACCAAGTGGTTCTTTAGTGCTAGGCTACCAGACTAGTCATGGACCTTGTTCATCAAGGCATATCTGTCGGCGAGGGCATCAGCTAAGGTTTGCTTCTTGGCTTCTAGATCCCTGACCTTCCCCTCAACCATCCTTGCATAAATTGCTACTGGATTTGGTAATGCAGATCTCACCGTCTCCAATTTCCTCTTCATCTCAGCATTGCTAGCTGCCAGGCATGAGCATGATGCCTGGATGTGGTCGCAGCAACTGACCATTGTGCAATTATCCATGTCTTCCGGTACTTCGACATCCTCCTCGGTAATGGTCAGCCATAGTGATCTGAACCGCTATGTGACCTCATCGACCTGGGCCTGCAATCCATTGTTCGCTTGCCACAAGTGATCATGCTCGTCGATCACCATCTGCAACTGATTCGCTTTTCGTTCATGCTCCTGGGCTAGGTCCTCATGGATCCTTTCAAATCTGTGTACTGCTTGCTGAATAAATGAAAACAATTGGGTCGGCGACCAATGTTGGAGCATCTCGATCTACATTATGCTAGGTTCTGGGAATTGTTTGTTGGGTTGTGTTATATTCTTTCCACGACTAGCCCACATAGTTAACCGGGGGGTTAGAGGGGGGCGGAGCCCCCACTTCGTTGCGTTGATTGCGTAGTAGGGGGGTCACAGGGGGTTTGAGGGGTGCAGGTAGCCCCCCTCTATGGGGTCTGGGGAAAATTTTTGTTTTTGGACCCTATATTAGGTTGGGCGGACCTACCTATGGTTTTGTGCATAGTTTTCACACATGGTTTTGGACGCGATGGTTTTCGGTCCATGGTTTTGGACGCGATGGTTTTCAGTCCATGGTATTGGATGCTTCGGCATGTATAAATATGTATTGTAACATTGAAAGGAAAATAATGAAAAATCAAGCTGGTAGTCCCTGTTTCGGGATCCAAGGGAAAATATCTGTGTATATATGTTTTATGTGTTATGCTCTCGCATTGTTTATTTTCTGTGTTTTAGAGCATAACACATAAAACACATATACACAGAGATTTTCCCCTGAATCCCAAAACTGGGACTACCAGCTTGATTTTTCATTATGTTCCTTTCAATGTTACAATACATATTTATACATGCCGAAGCATCCAATACCATGGACCGAAAACCATTGCGTCCAAAACCATGTGCTAAAATCATACACAAAACCATAGGTAGGTCCGCCAAACCTAACATAGGGTCCAAAACCAAAATTTTCCAGGGCGCTGCCCCAGACCCCATAGAGGGGGGTTACTTGCACCCTTCAAACCCCCTATGACCCCACCACTATGCAATCGACGCAATGAAGGGGGGGCTCCGCCCTCCCCCCTCTAATCTCCCGGTTAACTACATGGGCTAGTCGTGGAAAGAATATAACACAACCCAACATTCTCCCACTTGTTGTTTTCTTTCCACAGGGGGCCAAAAGAGAGATTATTCATTTATCCAGCCCTACAATGCCCATTGTTTCTCTACACCAAGAGAACTTCTCAAAGCTCACAGATTTGTCAGTGCATCTGTAGTATTCTTCAAAGTGTCCACCTTTACCAGCAACACCTTTTTGTCTTCTATCATATCCCTCACAAAGTGATACTGAACATTAATGTGCTTTGTCTTTGAATGATATGTAGGGTTCTTTGCCAAGAAAATTGCACTTTGGCTGTCACAGTCTATCCTTATAGCTCCCTGTACTAACCCCATACTTGAACACAATCTCTACAACCAAACTGCTTCCTTGCTTGCATGAGTGGCTGCCATGTATTCTGCCTCTATAGTTGATAGTGCCACTACAAATTGTTTCTTACTCATCCAACTGACTGCACCTCCAAATAGGTTAAACACATACCCACTTGTAGATCTTCTCCGATCCAGATCTCCAGCCCAATCTGCATCAACAAAGCCACGAATATCCAACACTTTGTCCAATCCTAGTCTTCCTTGGTAGCACAAACCATAATCACTAGTGCCACGCAAATACCTGAAAACCCGCTTCACTGTTGTCCAATGCTCCTTTCCTGGTTTTGACATAAACCTGCTCAATAATCCCATTACATGTGCAATGTCTGGTCTAGTACAGACCATTGCATAGATCACGCTACCAACTGCACTTGCATATGGAACACGGGACATGTCCTCTTCCTCTTCTTGTGTCTTGGGACACTAGTTAGCAGATAATTGCACACCTATAGGAATAGGAACCTTCACCGATTTACTATCATGCATATTAAACCTCTACAGTATTATCTCGACATGCTTCTTCTGGTTTAACCAGAGCTTCCTCTTTTCCTGGTCTCTTTTAATTTCCATGCCCAAAATATAGTTTGCAGCACCAAGATCTTTCATGTTGAATTTGGAGGAAAATTGGGTCTTCAAATCTTGGATAATTTCTTTGTCATTTCCAACCAGCAACATATCATCCACATACAAGACCAGATAAATAACACGGTCACCAATTAATTTAAAATACACACTATGATCCGCTTTTCTTCTGGTGAAGCCAAGTCCCCGTATAAATGTATCAAATTTTTGATACCACATCCTTGCTGATTGTTTTAACCCATACAAAGACTTCTTTAACTTGCATACCAGTTCTCTCTTACCCTTCACCACAAAGCCTTCAGGTTGCTTCATGTAGATTTCCTCTTCCATATCCCCGTGAAGAAATGTTATCTCCACATCCATCTGTTCTACCTGAAAATCAAAAGCAGCAGCAACAAATAAAAGTAATCTAATAGAAGTTACCTTGGAAACAGGAGAAAAAATATCACCAAAATCAATTCCCGGCACCTGGGAATAACCTTTTGCTACCAACCGATCTTTGTATTTCTCCACCTTTCCTTCTGCATTTGTCTTCTTTTTGAACACCCATTTGCTGCCAATGGGTTTCCTTTCAACCGGAAACGCCACCAGATCCCAAGCCTCATTTTTGTGCAAATATGTCATTTCATCAACCATGGCCTCTTTCCAGAGTTTTCCATCCTCTGAATCTAGTGCTTCCTTCACAGTTCTGGGATCATCATCAATAACAGATAAAGAAAAATTTGAATAGAAAGCAGATCGACTATACCTTTCTCGCTGCTTTCTTTCTCGAATTGATCTTCTCACACCCGAAGTTTGTGGCTCTTCATCTTCTGATTCCTCTTCTGGTGTAGAGTCTCATTCTTCCTCCTTAAGCTCAAACTCTATCTTCTCAGGTTCCTTTGGTTGGACTTCATGTTTAATAACATCTTTCACCTCTCTGAACAACACATCTCGGTTGTATACAACCTTCCTTGTTACTGGGTTCCAAAGCTTATAACCCTTTAAACCATCCTTATACCCAATAAAGATGCACTTTTCAGATTTACTATCCAACTTGGTTCTTTTCTGCTTTGGAACATGTACATATGCATCACATCCAAATACCCTTAGATGTGAAAAAGAGGGTTTCTTACTAGTCCATACCTCTTGTGGAGTCTTATCCTTTAACGCTGATGAAGGTGATCTGGTTACCAAGTAACATGCTGTCTCCACCGCCTCTGCCCAAAATTCTTGTCCTAACCCGGCACCACTGAGCATGCTTCTTGCCCTTTCCATCAACGTCTTGTTCATTCTTTTTGCAACTCCATTTTGCTCAGGTGTGTATGAAGTAGTATTCTACCATGCTATACCATACTTCTTATAAAATTCTTCAAATTCCTTACTGCAAAACTCTCCACCGTTATCTGACCTCAGCACCTTTATCTTCTTCTCTGTCTGGTTTTCCACCAGAACCTTAAATTCTTTAAACATGTCAAAGACTTCAGATTTCTTCTTAACTAAATATTTCCATGTATTCCTTGAGAAGTCATCTATAAATGATACATAGTACATAGAATTACCCAGTGATGCAACCTTCACAGGTCCAAACACATCACTGTGCACAAGCTCTAATATCTATTCACCCTCTTACCACTAGAAGGGAAACTCACCTGATTCGGCTTCCCATATACACAATTTTCACAGAAATCAAAATCTAGAGAGGTATTACTCATACCTTGTACCATACCTTTACCATCAAGTATTCAAAGGCTCTTCTCTCCAGTATGTCCAAGCCTTTGATGCCATAGCATGGTCTTCTCTCCAGAGACCACTAGATTTTCTGCTCCACTTTCAGGAACCACAAAACTATTGCACCCATCAGCAATAGTGCTACCTTGCAGCTTGTACAGGGTTCCAATCCGAACTCCCTGCATCAATACCAGTGCTCACCGAACCATCTTGCAGGTATCCTTCTCGAACACTGTTTTTACACTTGCATCATCTAGCTTGCTTACGGAAATCAGATTTTGGCCAATGTAGGAATATGCAGAACACCTGAAAGTGTTCTAACCCTTCCACCTTGCAACTTCAACTTTACTTTTTCGTGACCAACTATTCTAGCCTTCCGGTCATCCCCCAAGAATACATCACCACCATCATATTTCTCATACTTGCAGAACCACTCTCTATGGGGAGTGAAGTGAAAGGATGCACCTGAGTCAATCAACCATGCCTCATGATCTACATGTGTACTTGAAGAAGCCAAGTACACATCCCCACCTTCATCTGAGGTGGTTTACGCCTCTGCAGAAAGAGCATCATCAGATCCCTTTCCTTTATTAGGAGCTTTAGATTTACAGTCCCTTTTGTAGTGCCCTTCCTTTCCGCATTTCCAGCACACCACCTTTACAGGTTTTCCTAGAGATTTAGATCTCCCACTCGATGACTTATTTTTGTTTCTGTTCTGGGACCGTCCTTGTACAGACAAGGCATCACCATTATGGCTTTCCATATTTTTCCGTCTCATCTGCTCTGTTAGCAAGGATGAGACTATTTCATCAAACTGCAAGGCAGTTGTATTGCTACCTATTGCAATAACCAGACTATCCCACGAATCTAGTAGAGAACACAACAAACTGATGCACTTATCTTCATCTGAAATTTTAATATCAACAGATAATAACTGACTTACCACAGCATTAAATGCGTTCAGATGCTCTATCACTGAGTATCCATATTTGATCCTCAGGTTATACAGCTTTTTTCGCAGGAAGGGTTTATTCACCAGAGACTTAGATTGGTAAAAAGTCCCTAACGTTTCCCACAAATCCTTCACCATAGCTTCCCCTGATACATTCAACAATATTAAATCTGAGACACACAATCGTATTGTGCTCTTTGCCTTTCGATCCAACTTCTTCCATTCCTCATCGGACACTCTCGTTGGTTTAGTACTCGGATCTACCGTGATCCACTGATCTTTATCCACCAACAGGTCCTCCATCTTGAGTTTCCACAACTCAAAACTTTGACCATTAAATTTCTCAATCTCTATCTTTCCACTGCTTACCATCTTCTTTCACCACCGGAATCGATCTCGCAAATCTCCCACTGAACAAGGTCTACCACAGGCCCGAGTGAAACCCCTCAACAACAAAGGCGTCCCCTTGAAGCCAAAAACAGCTTTGATACCAATGTAGGTTTTAACCCCGTACAGAAATTACCTGCATATGAATTCTAAAACATAGAAAATAAACAATGTGAGAGCATAACACATAAAACACATATACACAGAGATTTTCCCCTAGATCCAAAAACCAGGACTACTAGCTTGATTTTTCATTATGTTCCTTTCAATGTTACAATACATATTTATACATGCCGAAGCATCCAATACCATGGACCGAAAACCATCGCGTCCAAAACCATGGACCGAAAACCATCGCGTCCAAAACCATGTGCGAAAATCATGCACAAAACCATAGGTAGGTCCGCCCAACATAACATAGGGTCCAAAACCAAAATTTTCCGGGGCATTGCCCCGGACCCCATAGAGGGGGGTTACCTGCACCCCTCAAACCCCCTTATGACCCCCCCGCTACACAATCGGCGCAACGAAGGGGGGGCTCCGCCCCTCCCCCTCTAAACCCCCAGTTAACTATGTGGGCTAGTCGTGGAAAGAATATAACACAACCAAACAACTCCAATATTACAATGTGCCACAACATAGTGAGTGGATTCAGGTGCTTTACCTTTCTCTTTGTCATTAGTTTTACCTTTGGGTTGATTTCTTTCCTGCTCAATTCTGTCCCAAGGCAACTTGCATGTGGATGCATCATGTGATCCATCTCTATTGCAATGTATGCAATGCAAATATGACTTTTCTCCTTGAGAGTGTCTACCCCCCTGCCTCTGAAATTTCTTCTTCCTCTTCCTCTTCGACCACCTCTTCCTCTGGAAGAATCTTGAGAAAGATTCTTCTCTCTATGTGCAAGAAACATAGCCTCTTCAAAAGACTAAGGAGTTGTCTTCTTCCCAAAAGCTTTCTCTCCCTCAACAAATTTATTCACAAGGGATTCAAAGGTAATTTCTTTGAGGTTTCCATTTTCTTGCAATACCTCAAGATAATTTGAGTAACTAGGATAAAATGCCTTGACAAAAGCTATTAGTGGAATGTCCAGTTCAACATTAGTGACTTTGATATCATGCATAATAGATTTTACTTCTGATGCAAGAGCAAGAGGATCATCATTTTGTAATTCAAGGTTGAACAATTTAATCATGAGTTGAAAAAGTTCAAGCGCAGAGTGTTAGTCATAGTGTTCCTTCAGTTTTTGTAAGGCTTCAAAAGCATTTGAAAATGGCGAAATATGGTGACTCACCTGTTCATTTACAGATGTTGCAATCAAGGCATAAGCCTTGCTATTCTTATTTTCCCAAATGGTGAATTCCTTGTCTTAGTTAGGATTTTCTGGTTCTTTGTCTCCTTCTCCAACACACACTCCTTTCCACAGCTCATTAAAAATGAGAGTGTGTTTGATCTTCTGCGACCATTCTAGATAGTTCTCCTTCCCGGTGAGAACCACTCCCACAATAGATATTAATGAATGCATTGTAAAATCTGTGTACTGTAAAAAAAATGTACTTTTTCTTTTGTTGAGTAAAAAAAATTGCATTGTAATAGCAATACTGTGAAAATATAATTCTGATATGTATATAATAGAGATATATTTGGGAAGGTATTATATGGGGGAGGGGTTATATAGGGGAAGGTAGTATATGGGGGAGGCGTTAATGCGTGGGGTTATAACTATTGGGGTTAAGAACCGGGGGAGGTATTAAATGACAGAGGCTATTATATGGTAGAGAAGGAGGTAAGTCAGGAGTATGGAGTAGTATTTGGGTCCGGTGGAGCGATGTGATACCACACCACAATACCGCAACACGGGGACTGTCACGCCGGGAGGGTGATTCCACAATGGAGGTTAGTCATGCTTCCGCTGCGAGGAAGCAGTGGTATGGGGAGGAAGCGGTGCGGGTATGACAACTGGTGAGGAGAGCGCAGATAAACACACTATATTAATTGAGCTTTTGTGTATGCTTGGACCATAAGGTAGAGCATATGTCAAACCTAGGAATGTTAGATCTATTGTAGTGGTATGGAGTGGTATGTATGGAGTGTTAATGTAGTGGTATGTAAGAAACCACCAAAAATAAAAATGCAACTATCATATAACTACCAAAAAAATGCAGCTATATAAACCGAGAGTTGGTAGACAAATTTAGTTCACCGCACCAGAGGTATCACCATACTGCACCAAAGGTATCACCGCTCATCTCGTCTTTGTTCTACTCGACAATGTTATAGGACTCGAACCCGAGACCATTGAAGGGCCTACGGGAGTTAAAATGTTCGCAAGAAGAGTGCACATTCTTCATTAGATTTAATGTAGAGGCATGGAGGCCTGCTGAAGGCCAAGAACAATGGTATGGAGACCTGGAGGCTAAGCACTGTGCGTGGAGTTGGACGACGGAGAAAACCCTCCAGGACTACTCCAAGCACAATAGAAAATGCATGACTCTTGAATTTCATCTCCCGATGACTCTTCCTTTTCCATTATTTATTATTTACATTATTTACAACTTTTCACCCAATCCCCATGATTAGGTGTCAACACATATGAACAAGAAAAATGAATTCTATAAGATATATATATATATACATATAAATGAAAATTAAATAACCCTTCAATTTAATGACTCTAAGCTTCATAGATTAATGTTTTATATAGCATTCTATTGGCCCATTGATGTAGGCATGTAACTAGAAGCTTAAGAATTAAGTGTTCAGTGTTTAGGTTTAATGATTACTCTATCGTCATAGATTAGTGTTTTATATAACATATCAATGACCCATTAGTATAAATATGCCACAAAAGTCTCAACTTTGAAACTTCAAACTCTATTATTCAAACTTTAATTTAAGCATACATAGTCCAAAATTACATAATATAAGTGAAAATAAAAATATATTTTTTCTAACCATTCTAAATACACACTATTAACAAGTCTATACTTATCTTGAGATCTCGAAACTATAAAAACACTCCGTACTTTTTAGGAGTCTCATTTAGAGATAAAAACACTCCGTACTTTTTAGGAGCCTCATTTAGAGATTTTAGTATAATGGGTACCCGATAGTGTAATGCTAATGCTTATCTAAAAGTCTCAGAAAACTTATTTTTTATTATATATATGCATAAGTTTGGCCGCCACCATTGCCCAATTCCGTGATTCCGACTGCTGTGATCTCGAGGCACTGACTTAGTGCCATAGACAATGTCGTTTCTGGAACTCACAATGTAGGTAAAGTCCAGAAACGTGGTCACAGGCCATGTGTCGTTTCGTTTCGGAACTCGCAATTTAGTTAAAAGTCAAGAAATGTGTATTTAATATTTTAAACAAAAATACACATTTAATATTTTAAACAAAAATATATTAAAAATAAAATGTATTTTATTCTTAACCATAAGAAAAATATTTCAATGTCCATATTAAATAAATGTTGCAGTGCAACTTAATATTTGTCAGAAATTATATTCTGCT
The DNA here is from genome assembly GCA_031772625.1 of Pinus tabuliformis. Taxonomy (NCBI): domain Eukaryota; kingdom Viridiplantae; phylum Streptophyta; class Pinopsida; order Pinales; family Pinaceae; genus Pinus; species Pinus tabuliformis. The sequence continues at coordinate 417,025,342 of CM062815.1, forward strand.
AACGATTGTATAAAAAATTATAACCTATATTAGTTAAAGCTAAATTAATAATAGTCAATATGGAATCTTAAAGGTTTTCTTGGGCAGGAATTAATAAATTGAGAAGAGGAGAAGTGGATAAACTAATTGCTTCCTGAAAATAAGGACCTGCACAAATTTGGTGGGTTGTAACCAGTGTAAAACTACACATTTACAAATTTACTACTACATAAATGTTCAAAAAATATAAATAATTGTGGAGGTAACTACTACATAAATGTTCAAGAAAACATAAATAATGGTGGGAGGTAACTCTTGGTAGGTGTATTTATTAATATTTAAAAATTTGTTATGATTATTGTTGGTTTTTATCAAGAAATGTAAGTTAATTTATTCATGTTATTTAAAGTTATTCAGTAGTGATTTCACAAAGAGCAGGCTTTTGCAGATTTATTTACAAGAAAAACTAATTCTTAACCAAATATAAAGAGTTTTAAACTATAGAGTTTTAAAGCATACTTTAAAGTTATAAAGATTTCAATTTTATATAAATCTAAAAATACAAATTTCGAAGTATTTTGAAATTTTAGTAAAAAAAATCAAATGGTTAGTTTCTATGTTTATTTAAATAATTTTTAAAATATTTAATATACCAATCAAATCAATGGAAAATAATTGAATAATTTTTAAAATATTTATATATACGAATTAAATCAATTGAAAATATTTGAATAAATTTCTTTGAAGAATTGATCGATGTAGATTAATTGAAAATAATGTTTCTAAAATTTGATACGGGTAGATGCATTGGAAATAATTGAATTTACAATCCTCGTAGGATTTTGTTGTTTCGGCTCTCAGAGTTTCAGATGACGAACTTATCTTTTTACAGCACCGTGGATAATGATATAATCCAATCTTGTAAATCCTTTTCAGCGATAAAATTTTCATTTCTTGCAATGTGTTTAAAGAGATTGTTTTATTTTTCGGTTGAGAAAATTTTTATTGGTGAATTTTGGGTAAGAAATTTTTTAATTCGACTCATATTGGTGTGATTTAGGGCCTGGAGTATGCCCTAAAACTGCTTCTGCTTGGCTAAGAGCTCGTCTTCCTCGGACGTAAGGAAACAGGTTAACGGCCCAAAACGCAGAGGCATCTGGCAGGAGTGAAAGCCTGCTCTCTTACGGACCACCAGCGGGTTATTTCAGGTGGCGTGGTTTTCCTTGATAACAGTGATGTGTCAACTGACATTCGCGGATAGCAGCGAGAGATGGCTGTCCTCACTGTTGGTTTGACAAACTGAGTTTGATAGGTTTTTCCACCTTTTGAAAAAAAAAAAAAAGAGAAAAAATTATTGGTGTGATTTCTCTACTTAACCTTCTCACAGTTTTATTATAAATTTTCAGTTTCATAGAAATATATAAAAATTAATATTGGTTATATAGAATATATTTTTTAAAAGTTTATGTTATATTTACGAGTGTAATTCATCTTCATAATATAATCTAATTATTTTAATAAAAAATAAATAAATATAATATTAATTATATAGTGTTTATATTGTATTTATAAGTTTGATTAAATAGTATTAATATGTTTTTTTATATTATTAATTTATAGTTAATTAAATTTTATTATTGATGTGGTTTATTGTATAGTTGAATTTAAAGAGTAAAATAAAGAGTTAGTTATATGTGAAAAAAGGAAAGAGCTAAAGGATATGTTGGTTTTAAGGAATGTCATTTAAAAATGTTTCAATAATACACTCAATCTCATTGTTGTTTTGTTAATTTAAAAATTGTTTTCACTCTTTGTTTAGAACTAACATTTGGAATAGGTCACATGAGCTAATATTTCTTTATGAGGTGAGAGCTCTTGTTGTAAGGCTATATGAAAATGTCATTGCCAAGCTTAGGAACACTAAGAAGTGATCCAAAGAAACTAGTTGTAATATAGGAGTCATGTAAGGTTAATGTCCCCTATCCTCTACTCTTTTTGACATTCACATTCATAAGTTATAATGTTGCATGGAAGAAGTATCTTATATTGGCTTGACTCTTAGAGTGTAGCCCCGACTCTTATTCATGTTGATGATCTTGTTTTAATGGCATGGAATCTCTTTGACCTCAATAATCATCTAAGAATCTTTCAAAGGAATTTTTCTCTAGTATGGTTATGACTATGAATATAGAAAAAACAAAGTTTTTGATAATCAAATCCGCTAAGATCACTTATAACACTTAAATTTATATATGATAATAATAGTTTGCCAAAAGTTCCTTCAAACAAATATTTTGGAATTGATATTCATCGTAAACTTAATTGGAACTACATTGTTGAAAAGAGGAAAAATGTAGGGTGGAAAGCTTATGATATGATTGAAAACAAGTGTAAATTAGCAAATCTTCAGTTGTGTGATTTAATTGAAAAAAATAAATCTATTTGATATTCTCGTTACTCTCGTCATCTTATATGGATGTGAAGTTTGTTGATGTATTGTCTCTAGAGAACCTTGGAGAAGGATAGAGAAAATCCAAAAAATTATAACTTATGACCTTAAGATTAAAAGCAATACACCATATCAAATCCTCCTCATAGAAGCTAACCTCTCCACCTTTGAGTGCAAAACCATGGTTAGATACTAATGTACAAGAGAAGGATAAGCAACATGGATGACAAGAGACTCCATTAAGTTGCTTCCAACTCTAGCCATAACAACCAGTGGCTCAAGCGAGGATGGGATCGAGATGCCAAGTCTTAGCTAAATTATTATGGAATTCAGAAAGATGTCATCATGCAGGATAGTAAAAATATTAAAAATATTATTGCATCTAGATTCAAAATGAATTTGTGGTGTAACAAATATTTTAAAAATAAAAGGAAGTTAAAATACTACAACAAATTGGTTAACCCTAATCTAGAAAATCAAACTAGCACAAAGAAGAAAGCTAACATTGCTATAATACGAACCAATTCCCAAAAAGTACATAGAAAAATGGGAATTGGACGATTCCCAAAACATTGTGGGATGCAAGAATCTATCATATTTGTGAGACTGGGATCGTAGAATACAAAATACACTTTCTCTTAGAGTGATCCATAAATTGTTGTGGATATTCCACTAGACAGTTCGTCACAACAAACCTGATAAACTTATACTTAAAAAAATATGAAATCCTACAATATTATGGTTTATTCCTCTTTAGATTTTTGGATTTATATATTACTGTTTATTATGTATGCATGCAAATTAAACTTATTCAAAACATAGAGAAAAACAAAATAAAATATCTCAAACCACAATTGACACAAGATATATCCTGAGAAACCCTTTCAGGAGAAAACCCAACTAGAAGGTGAGATCACTATGCTCTCTTTCTATGAATTAAAAATGACTGTGAATACAAATAAGTATGGTTTGTGGCCCATGGCCTACTAAAATCCACAAATCCTCTTTGTGTGCTCTCTCCCTCTCCCTCTTGGCTATGATGTTCATCTATGGAACACACGCACTCAAAAATAATGGAACTCCTTTCCTCCTAGTGGCCCGGTACTGACACAACTTGATAGCCAACTAATGCTTATGTTTGACTTCCTCAAGTCTTAAACCAAGTTAAAATGTGTACTCTTCTAGAGCCTTCTTCATCATGATCACATGGTTAGCCCATTTTCCATGAGCTATGGGAGTTAACATGGAATCCTCTTGAATTATGGTGGTGAAAACAAGAAGATGAACTTCCGAGTGGCATAACTTTTGTATATGGACTCTGATTGAGGTGATTTTTGCACCATTGGAAAGGTATTTGTGTGTAGGCTATGGGAAAAAAGGGTGTCTTGCTAAAGAAGAAATATTTAACCCCAAAAAATATCATTTGATGCTTCAAAATGATCCTAGAATGTTTTCAGACACCAATTTTCCAAACTAGGTTCCACCAATAAAACTAGTCCTCTGAGTTGATTCCTCCACTTTTTCCACTTTGAAAGCATAGAGATGGATGAAAATAAATATAATGATATAATATAGATCACACCTCCCCGATTTGAGATTCTTTTGGCCCCAAAAATATTCTATTGAATGAGGTGAGGAAAAAATTTCGCCACCTTCTCTTGGGTGTACAATTTATCTTTACCTAGAAGTCATCCTTTCAGCCCAATCTGCCAAATTTCATGCTACCCTTGTCTTGTTGGTCTCGACCTCTTCTGTATAAATATATCCTCTGTCAACTCTCCCTAAGAATTTAGTGCTAAATCCTCTTCAGAAGGTAGGAATTGTTCCTCTTCCTCATCTAGCATGGAAGGGTCATAGAGTTTCATATTATCTACATTCACCACTGAGTAAATGCACATGTATGGGGGTAGAATAAGTCTATAGTTGTTACCTGTTAAATTTTATAATTGTTCTATGTCGAATTAGTTACTTAAGCCCAATTTGTCTTTTCATTAACAATGTATCCAATTATTAGTAGTATAATCAAACATTAAACATAACTGAAGAAAGAACAATATATGCAATGACAAAGAATACACCAGCACAACCATAAGAGACAATAGATTGGTCTAAGACCACGGGAAAACCCAATAAGGGGGAAACCATTTCAAATCTTCTTCTTTAATAGATCGTCGTAAAAGATTTCAGCAAAGAGTACAATGAGCCCAATACATATGTTTGTAGCGGATAATAACAAATCAGATCTACATATCTATAGATTTGTATAAAAGAAGAGAGAAAACTTAGATCTACCAGATCACTAAAGCCAAGATGTCAAACCCTAGATCTGAACTCTGGTCACCCTCATTAAAACTGTCTGCGTGTGACCGAAACTCCCTGGTCGCCTTCTCAGACATTGTATGAGGGTGACTATGATTGCATGTTTGCTCTCAGGAAGTCTCTATGTGTGTAACCGACATGAAATACAACTCAAACCCTGGGTCACTTCCCTACAGTTGTTGTACGAGTGTCTGAGATGGACTAGACGCTCTTAGGATAGCTATCTTCGAGTGTCCACGAACCTGAACCTTTCGATCTCCTTTTGAACCCAAAGTCGCTCTCACAAGCCTATCTCCTAGCATCCAAAGAGCCTTAGTCACTATCTTTCCCACTTTGTGCCAGTGTCCAAGGACCAAAATTCCTTTTTCTGTGCTAGTGTCTGAGATCCATAAAACCCTAACACAGAGCAAACCTTTCGCCTATGATTTCAGACCCTGTGCGAACCCCTTCCGGCGAACCTATGTGAGCCAAGACAAAATAGAAGAATAGAAAGATGACTTAATCAATCTGTTGAAATGAACTTAAGGTCGCTTCTATTTATAAGCTTTCCTAAGGGTTAACTTGGGGTTAAGGTTGACCCAAGAAGTTACCCATGTGGTTAGGGCCGAACCATTCCATAATGTATGTATGAATAAAATAATTCAAAACTTAACTTCCGCTTAACCAAATTAGATGATCTTTAGGTCGATTTTAGTCCTCTTGAAAAGAGGAATTTGATGCAAGAATAATATGGTCATATGAGTTGTCCAAGGTGGAATTTGACCCTAGTTGCAAAAATTAACACTCCCTCTCAACTAGGAAGAATTCCACCTGCCAATATGAGTGTGTTGATTTGACATCAACCTATGAAGTCGTTGTAATGCTTTGACTGTCTCTACTCAACTCTATCTGCTGAAACTTTCTCGGATATAGAAGAAGAAGAATGAGGGAGCAATAGCTTCCACCCATATCTATCAATAGGATAACTCATCATATAGGGGAGTAAACCCTCGACCCCAAAGTCTCGTTGGGGAGCTTCACCCTCAACTCGGAATCTTATTACCTACTAATCTTCCCAGTAATGAATCTTAGTAGTCATGTGGTAGAACACATGCATCATAATCAAATTGGGTTGTACACCCCCAAGTATGCTATGAACACGCTTGCCAAACGAGGAATGGTATTCCCAACAAGCCCGACTTGTGGGTATGATGCCAATTGGGGTATACTCTGCAAAGACCAGATAGGGGAGTAAAACCCTCAACCCTATGGGTAACAGATAACGGTAATTCCCTATTGTTTAGAGTTCCCTCAACCCCAGGATCCCTCTATCTCAATTCCTCATCCTGGGAGCTCAAACATGGTAGGAAGAGTTGGTTCAGTTTCCTCGATCAGTGTTGCCCCTCATCCGAACGGGCTACATCCATCAGTCCAAGCTGATGTCTAAAAACCAAGAACTTTCTCTTTGGTAATGCCCTTGTAAGAATATCTGCAATTTGTTCATCTCTTGATATGTGATGAATCCTGACAGCTTATCTCTGCACCATGTCTCAAATAAAGTGATACCAAATTTTAATATTCTTGGACTTTTCATGGAACACAAGATTCTCTTCCAAACGGATTCCACTCTTTTTGTCGTAGTATATCATTGTAGTATCTAGGACTTGCTCAAATATCTCTCCAAAGATCTTTCTCAACCAAACTGCTTGGCACCTAGCCATGCTAGATGCAATGTATTATGCTTTGGCAGTGCTCAATGCTATAGAATTTTGTTTTCTGCTCATCCAGGATATCATGGTAGATCCAAGGTTAAAAAAACATCCAGTTGTACTTTTCCTATCGATAACATTTCCGTCCCAATCAACATTAGTATATCCATGAAGTTGAAAATTTCTAGCATAATTTTTTAGGCCAGGTGTGATCGACCCATTAAAATATTTCAATATGTGTTTGGAAGTTATCTAATGTGTGTGGTGGGGCTCGGACATGAATTGACTCAATGTGTTTACTGCATAGCATATGTCTGGATGGGTGTTCACAAGAAACATCAGAGCCCCAATCAGTTGTCTATACTAGGATGGATTTTCTAAGTCTGGTCCTGCAACATCTCCACATAACTTCTTGAAGTTCATTTCCATCGGTGTAACCATGGATTTACATTCAATCATTCCAAATATTTCCAGCAACTTTACAACATATTTTCCTTATGAAAGGAAAACATCACTAGGCTTTTGCCACACCTCAAGGCCCAAAAAGTAGTGCATGAGACCAAGGTCTTTCATCTCAAATTCAGAGGCTAGCTTCCTCTTACATTTGATCATCAGAGGCTCACTACCTGTCAAGAATAGATCGTCAACATATAAAACCAAAATCAATGGCATACCTTGGACTATCTTGAAGTAGAGATTAGGATCAGAATTGCTTCTTGTGAATCCAAATTTCAGTAAGAAATTGTCAACGCGTGAATACCAAGCTCAAGGAGCTTGCTTCAAACCATACAATGTCTTCTTCAACCTGCAAACATGTGTTCTTCGATCTTCCACTTCGAATCCATGTGGTTGTTCAACATATACCTCTTCCCCGTAACAGGCCATGAAGAAATGCATTTTTTACATCCATCTAAAGAAGAGTTCGTCCCTAACTCGCAACAAGGGAAACTATAGAATGGATGGTTGTGTATTGAGCCACAGGATAAAATATGTCATCATAATCTTCTCCCTCTTTCTAAGAGAAGCCTCGAGCTACGAACCATGCTTTATATTTCTCAATGTTTCCATCAATTACATGTTTGATCTTGAATAGCCATTTTGAAGTCACACCATATTTCCCTTTCGATCTAGGTACAATGTCCCATACATCATTTTTCATAATTGATTCATATTCTTCAGCCATATCATCCTTCCAAACTTGTTTTTTTACAACTTCTTTGAATGAGGATGGTTCGGCTTGAATCATAGTGCTCATAGCAGCAACATATCCTTGATACCTGCATTGTTTCTATCTTTCTTTGAATGATCTATGAATGGGGACATTTCTTTCAGTATCCTGTAAAGTATCGCAGAGCCAAAGTGGACTCTTCCTAGAGGAAGGATCACTTGGAGGAGGATCTAAGGGATCCATAGGCTCTATGGGATCATTAACCATATCGGACTCGAGCACAGACGTGTTGAAGAAAGTGTAACTAGGTTCAATCTTCATAAATGTATCTTTGATATTTGTATTTATTCAAGAAAAGAGAAATTATTTTTATGATATTTGTCAATGAGTTTCTTGCTCATTGAAGTAGTTTAAGAACATGATTAAGTTCTTCTAAGAAGTCAAAGTGTCAATTTATTTATGTAAAAGCCTTTGAGGGCATGTTACACTATGTATAAAATGGTGTAAAGGTCAAAGGAATACCTCCAAGAAAAGTCAAAGTCTCCTCCTTGCAATGACGGCCTTCAAGAAGCAAAATAATGAAGAAATAGTCAAGTCGTCCTAAAGACAGTAAGTCGGCCTCATGTCGGCCTAAAGGAGGGGCATTCCTCTATATATATAGGTTGTCCTCTCCCTCTCAACGTCAAACAAGCAAGCTATGAAATCAGCGAAGGTAGAAGCCAAGGAAAGTGAAGGAAAAGACAAGTCTAAGGGTCTCCAAGAAAAGCGAGGAAGGAAGGAAGTCAAAACGAAGTAAAGGGACTATTTCTAGGGCAGAAAGCAGTCACACGTGCGAGATAGAAGATGGCATATTGTGGATATAACGTAAGTATCATTTCAGTGCAATATTCCTTAGTGTTTGGGGTAGATATTAGACCTACAAGGCCTCCCAAGTCAAGCGAAGAAGTATCTCTCTCTAGCAAAGGTGAAAGGACCCTAATTCTCTAAGGGTACCCTCCACATGTGGGAAAACTAAGGCAACAGAACAACATTACATTCATACACCCATACCTCAAGAAGGATCTCATTTGGTCAACAAAAGAAGAAGTCTACTTGAGAAAAGGATAGAAGAGGAACATCTCTTCTAGAAGGCTCACTCAAGGAAGGCCTATCTCTAGACAAGAAGGATGATGAAGTGTTGGGGAGAAAAGTGCCAGATGGAGGAAGTCTATGTGCTGGGAACAAAGTACAGAATAGAGGAAGGACTTGACTCGTGCTTGGAGGACATCCTTGTCAAGGGTCTAGGGTTTGACATTGATCAATAAGAAGCTTCAATAAGAGAAACTTACCAAAGGGTTTTCCTCTCTAAGAGAGAGATATTTTGGCCCTGGTAGAGAGCCAACATCTGCGTTCTTGATAATGGATTGCAGATTTCTGTGGTTCGGTTTTTTAGAATCTGAACTCGGATAATCCACAGTTTTCATTTTTCTTTGTCGACGTTTCGAGTCTAGACCAAGACTCATCATCAGGACTTGATTACAAAGGAGAGAGAGAAAATGTGTTAATAAATAGGTTTGAGGATGAACTATCAAGAATTAGAACCGACCAGTTTCATGCTGGATTATTTATAACCTTTCTAATATATATTCTATTAAGGTTCTTTTTTTAATTTTATTTATTATTTATTATTTATGGATAATTATTATAGTTATATATTAATTTTCTTTTAAGTGAATAGTTTTTTGTAATAAGATTTTTGTTTATAAATGATGATTTTGTTTTAATTATTTGTAACTTATGGTAATTATGATAATATTTTAAACTTGTTACAAGGTTTCTAAGGGAATTGAATTAAAATATTAGGATGATTTCAATGTTATAATATTTTTGTAATTTTTTGATAAAATAAAGTTATTTTAATTTTTATTTATTATACATGAATATAATTATTTTCTTGTTTAATAAGTATTTCAATTAATAAACATGTATAATGACCATACATGTTTATTATATTCTGCGTTCTTGTCTTTATGTTTTTGGTATCAGTTTGATGAAACACACACACTAATAATAAGAAGAAGATCAAGCTAAGATAATTGTAAAAGTGCTTCACAAATTGTTATCAAGTTAAGAAGAATCACACTACACCTAATTTCCCTAGATTCTTCAACATGGTATCAGAGGTAAGGTGACACATCAAGGAAAGGAAAACTCAAGAACTGATGCAGGGGCATACAGCTCAGCAATTTCATTATATTCTAGTTAACTTACGGGGTCTTGTGTTTTCAAGGAAGTTGGATTCCTATGTATGTAATCATTAATGTTTTGAGTGATTAGAATAGGAATTAATTAGATATTGTGAGGATATTTGTAAATGCTCTTGAATGTAGGAGAACATGAGTGATTAGTGAGGATTGCGAGAGTTAGAAATCAATTTAAGTCTTAGACTAGGAAGTGGTTTCATGATTCGTGGAACTAGAGAGGATTCTTAGGGATTAACTGGAGTTAAAAGTGGACTTAGAGGATATTCAGGATTTAGTTCAGCAGATTAAGGATTTGAACCAGAATTAGTTCAACAGAACCTTTTGTATAAATATAAGCCTAAAAGGCATAGAGAGTCAATAGAGAGTAGTAGATAGGAGTCAGTCAGAGTCAGAGAGTCAGTCAGTTAAGCCTACGGCAGGAGAAGAAAGGCCACTGATATAGAAGATCAGGCCAAGGAAGAAATTCCTATGTAAATGTTTGTTTATTAATACAAATAACTCAATTCTGATTTTATATGATGTGTACTGTGTAATTGAATTATAGATTGTGTGTGTGACTAGAGTAATTCTGCGTAACTTAAGTTGTAGGTGTGCAGAATCCGAGAGAGAGAGGACAATACTCAGAGGAGTATTGCGGTGATCGGACAGTGTTGAAGTCTGATCAAAGCTCAGGAGTCAAGCGGAACAAAGTTCAAAAGGAGACTGGGATCAGAACAAGTGAAGATCGTAAGGCAAAGACAAATATACTGGTAGAAATCTGAATGGGCTATTACACAGTAAGAAGCAAATATACTGGTAGAAATCCGAATGGGCTATTACACAGTAAGAAGCAAAAGAACGTAATAGTGCACAAGAGCCATTGGATCAGTCAGATCAACGAACGAAGGTTGTGTGCGATAGACGACTAAGATTAAGTCGTGTAAATAAAGTCAAGAAGTTGAATGATGGAGATTAAACCCACGTGTTAGCAGAAGGATGGAGCGGTATTCACAAGGGGTAAGCAATTTCTCGCATGCCCTAAAGGTGGTAAATGGTATTTCTAAATTCTACGCGATTAGCTTTAGTGGCTGACACATAGCACACGGGTGGAAAGGGAAAACAACTTTTCTCGTGTGCTTTCGGAGTACTAACGGTCGTGCAGGTTTTCTGTGCGATATTGCACGACAACCGTTGGATTGAGTGGGGTTGATTAACGACGGAGATTGTCTGGGCTTGTTGGTGAGTGGACGCGCGATAGCTGTTGGATCAGAGAGACAGATCAATGGTGGAGATCAACCAAGCTTGTTGGCAATCAGGTGACGCGATAACCGTCGAATCGAGGAATGAGATCGACGGTGGAGATTTGAGCACAGGTTGAGCATCGATATCTGTTCAAAGGGTTGTAGAATGGCGGAAAGGTAAGGTTAAGTGTGGTTTATGAAGTATTTCTATTATATGGGCATTATAATAGAAATAAGTGGAATTAATATATTATGGGTTAAGTTGAGTTTAACCAAAGTCTGAAGACCATAGTATGGATGGAATGAGCGGGTAATAAGAATTAACCAAAGGTTAAGAAGGTTTTATAAGGTTCCACTCAAAGGTTTAAAGAAGAATTTTCCTAAGTATGGAATTTTAGCATTCTTGGGACATGTACACATGTATATGACATGCAATTTTACTTGCATACTGTGGGTATATGCGGCTTAGGCTGCATCATTAGGTATTTGCAGCTTAGGCTAGCATCATTTGGTATTAGAGCAGAACAAGGAAATTCTGTGTGTAAGAATTCTTTGAGGAAACTTAGAACAGAGTTATGTTTTGAAGATGTGTATGCAGGCAAGAGGAGATCAGATTTTTAATCTGACAAACAGTAGGCACAAAGAGATAAAGTATAGTAGAATTTGTAGATGCAAAGGAAACAAAGAACAATACATTCAAAGTGCAGGTGAATGGTAGAACAAGATCATATAGAGGTCTTGAAGGTAGTGGCATAAGAAGGTGAGAAGATTGCAGCAACCTAGAGCAAGGAGTGCTCAATTGGTTCCAGAGGAGAGAACCAAAGAGATGTCAAAATACTAAGCTCAGAGGAGTGAAGCTTAGTGAGGCATGTGTGGCAAGAAGGAGACTTGTTACTGCAGAGGTTTTGTTGCAGCTCACAGAAAGATCACAAAGGCAATTCCACAGAGGATGTGGGTATAATTGCTAAGGGATGAAGAAGTTGGTAAGAATTTCTGAGTGAAAGAAGAGGTGGTCATAACCTAGTATTTCATTATGATTGAAATACAAGAGGACAATTTTTTTCTTAAAAGGTGTAGATGAGTTGAAGCCTAGAAGGAGCAGAGAGAAGTGCTTGAAAAGGTTCAAGAGAATAGAGAGCCAAGTGCTTGCCAAAAGACTAAGTACAGAGGAGAGCTTGGTGAGGTAAGTGGAAGCAGGGAGGACTTGATGTTGCAGAGGCTTTAATGCAGCTCATAGTAAGTGAGTAAGGAACTCATGAAGATAGAGAAGAAGATGACTATTGATAGTCATAACAGGGATAACATAGGTTCTAAGGAAGACCACAATAGAAGAAAAGTGAAGAAGGAAGATGCCAAGGCAATTGGAAAGAGAATGAGCCAAGAGGAGCGTGATAAGGATACTACTAAGTTAAAAGAAAAACTCATTGTATTAAGGATGACACTAGAGGAAGACCAAAGACAAGGTTGGGTCTTGAGGAAAAAAGAAGTGAAGTGGTCTAAGTTATAGAGAAGGCTACAACAGAAGCAAGTGAAGTGTCTGGTGGAAGAACTCAGAGAAGTTGAGTTAAGAATGGAAGTTTCCATTTGTGAAGCAAAATAGGGTGAAGTTCTGGGTGAAGATGAAGACTGGAGATCTGTGGAAGATCTTATGAATCATATGAAGGATTCAAGACAACAAGGAGATATGATGACTGAAGCATCAAGTGAGACCTCAAGGTCTTATGTTTTTAAAACTGATAGTTTTTCTGTGAATGCAGGTATGGTACTAAACAAGGAATTTGATGCTCTAGAGACAGCTAATGACCATTGTTATGATCAAGAAGTCTTTTGTGAACCTGAAGGAAATTGGGATGATTGTTTTTCATTCCATGAAGTTGAATTTGCAGCTCAGTTAGAGATGGAATATCAGGATCTTATTCTGATGAAGAATGAAGGAATATTGTCTCAGAGAGGTAAACTAATGAATTTGATTAATGTCAAATGCAAGAGAATATTAATGAAGATGATGGGGCAAGGATAGCTCTTGAAGAAGGTTTACAGAGAGACAACAAGACAAAATGCATTGAAGAATAAGGACATCTACTGAAATATGTTAAGAAAGATGAAGACTATGCAAAAGATTTAGCAAAGGGAGAAAGGACATCTGATGATTTGTCAATAGCAAAGGAAGGTATGGAGAATTGTGTGAAATTCCAAATTCTACTCAAATTGAAATTATTGAGTTATACAGAAAAATAGACTTTCAAAGAAGGGAGTTGGAAAAGCAGAGGATGTATACTTAGGATAAATTGCTGAAAAAGGAAGACAAAGAAATTGTCATGAATGACAATCATAAGGAAAAGGGGATGGTAATAAAAGTTCAGAAAATTAACATTACAGAAGAAGGAGTTCATTATTGTGAACAAGAGCAGGGAGATATCATTAAAGCAGATGATATGAAGGAGAGTTTAAATCAACATACTGATGTGTTGACAAAGGAAATGAAGGAAAACTCAGAGTAGTATATTGAGATGTTGTCAGAGAAGGAAAAGGTAATGAGGCCTTATATTCTTAATTCTGATAATTGTTTTATGATTACAGGAATTGATGAAAATGAGACAGACATGTTTCAAGTTGAAGAGACAGCTTTCGAACTGAAGAAGACTGGAAATTGCCAGGTCAGACATATTGATGAGGAAAAAGAAAAGCATGAAGATATCATGCTTAAAGAATTTAAACTGATCGTCAAAATCAGTCAAGGAAATGAAAGACAATTACTGAGGCTTGTCAAACAAGAGGAAAGAAAATATGCTGGAATTGATGAACATCATAGTGATGTATTTGAGGGCAATCAAGTATGAAGGAAATTGGAGGACTATTTACTTTTTGAAAGTAAATTTACAGATATTGAATAGAGGTTGGTTGGGGAGTCACAAGAGGGTAAGGATGAAAAGGACGCAGTAAGAATCCAACAACTTCAAAGAGAAGATAGTAAACAACAGTTTGAAGATGAGTGGACAGAGTACACCAACAAATGGCAGAATATGTACCAGACCAAGGATGTGTTGGGGATAGAGATTGAAGAATTATGGCAATTAATGATGAAGCAGTCCATATGGAGGAGATTGACATCAATAGGAAGAATGATCAATCAAAATTTGAAATTGATTGACAAGGAGAGGAAGATGAACCAGAAGATAGCAAACATACAACAACAACAAAGGTGCAGAGCGTTTGGAAAGTTACAAATTAAAATTTGGGACCCTGGAGGTTTTCTATCAACATATGGAAGAACATGATCAGGAGATCATGATTATTTTAACCTTGGGAGTCTGATGCAAGAGCATACAGCTCAGCAATTTCATTATATTCTAGTTAACTTAGGGGGTCTTGTGTTTTCAAGGAAGTTGGATTCCTATGTATGTAATCATTAATGTTTTGAGTGATTAGAATAGGAATTAATTAGATATTGTATTGTAAATTCTCTCGAATGTAGGAGAACATGAGTGATTAGTGAGGATTGAGACAGTTAGAAATCAATTTAAGTCTTAGACTAGGAAGTGGTTTCATGATTCGTGGAACTAGAGAGGATTCTTAGGGATTAACTGGAGTTAAAAGTCGACTTAGAGGATATTCAGGATTTAGTTCAGCAGATTAAGGCTCTGAACCAGAATTAGTTCAATAGAACCTTTTGTGTAAATGTAAGCCTAAAAGACATAGAGAGTCATTAGAGAGTAGTAGATAGGAGTCAGTCAGAGTTAGAGAGTCAGTCAGTTAAGCCTACGACAGGAGAAGAAAGGCCACTAATATAGAAGATTAGGCCAAGGAAGAAATTCCTGTGTAAATGTTTGTTTATTAATACAGATAACTCGATTCTGAGTTTATATGATGTGTACTGTGTAATTGAATTATAGATTGTGTGTGTGATTAGATTAATTCTACGTAACTTAGGTTGCAGGTGTGGAAAATCCGAGAGAGAGAGGATAATACACAGAGGAGTATTGTGATGATCGGATAGTGTTGAAGTCTGATCAAAGCTCAGGGGTCAAGCGGAACAAAGTTCAGAAGGAGATTGAGATGAGAACAAGTGAATATCGTAAGGCGAAGACAAATACACAGGCAGAAAGTCGAATGGGCTATTACATAGTAAGAAGAAAAATAACGTAATAGTGCACAGGAGCCGTTGGATCAGTCAGATCAATGGGCGAAGGTTATGTGTGATAGACGATTAAGATTAAGTGACATAAATAAATTCAAGAAGTTGAATGATGGAGATTAAACCCATGTGTTAGTGGAAGGATGGATTGATATTCACAAGGGGTAAGCAGTTTCTCGCACGCCCTAAAGGTGGTAAACGATATTTCTAAATTTTACGTGATTAGCTTTAGTGGCTGACACGTAGCACATGGTGGAAAGAGAAAACAACTTTTCTCGTGTGCTTTCGGAGTACTAACGGTTGTGCAAGTTTCTGTGCAAGTTTGCGCGACAACCGTTGGATCGAGTGGGGTTGATCAACGGTGGAGATTTTTTGGGCTTGTCGGCGAGCGAACGCGTGATAGCCATTTGATCGGAGAGATAGATCAACGGTGGAGATCAGCCAAGCTTGTTGGTGAGCGAACGCGTGATAGCCATTTGATCAGAGAGATAGATCAATGGTGGAGATCAGCCAAGCTTGTTGGCGATCAGGTGACGCTCGATCTGACACTGGAGATTTGAGCGTAGGTTGAGAATCAATATATGTGAAAAGGGTTGTAGAATGGCGGAAAGGTAAGGTTAAGTGTGGTTTATGAAGTATTTCTATTATATGGGCATTATAATAGAAATAAGTGGAATTAATGTATTATGGGTTAAGTTGAGTTTAACCAAAGTTTGAAGACCATAGTATGGATGGCATGCGCGGGTAATAAGAATTAACCAAAGGTTAAGAAGGTTTTATAAAGTTCCACTCAAAGGTTTAAAGAGGAATTTTCCTAAGTGTGGAATTTTAGCATTCTTGGGACATGTACACATGTATATGACATGCAATTTTACTTGCATACTATGGGTATAAGCGGCTTAGGCTGCATCATCATGTATTTACAGCTTAGGCTGGCTTCAAGAACACTAATCAAGGAAAGGCATCTACAAGGTTGAAGCATCAAGTCAAATCTGCTCAAGGATAATAAGGGATTACAAGAAGGCTACATATAAAAATGATAATCCTTTTGTACAAAGACACCTACAAAGAAGAAAAGATCAATAAGGGACCTACACCACAAGCCAATCCATCAACCAAGTCTACTTGAAGCAAGCAATTTGAATAAATTGAAGGAAAGAAATCAAGACTTCGAGAAGGAAGCAAGTCCACCACATTTCAAATTCTATCAAGTAAGTATATGTCCCCTTCTGATTATACATCAATGTATTTTCTCAAGGAAAGCAACAAATTGGTAGGTACCAATAACTTTCTTGCATGGAAGAAGAGGATTAATTTACTTCTCAACTAGAATGAACTCCTAGAACACTTCAAAGGGAATGTTACTATTCCTGCTAAGGAAAAAACTCAAGCCTTAGCCAAGTATAATAAGGATGAGATAAGATCTCAAAGGATTCTAATAGAATCTATCAAAGACTCTCACATTCCTTATGTCTCCAAGTTGGAGACATCCAAATAAATCTATGACAAACTAGTAGATATATTCTTGGTAACCACAACTGGAGAAGTGATATCTCTACGAAATTAATTATACAAGATGAAGATATCCAAGGAAGGAATAGATCCCTACTTCATGAATATCTCTTAGATGAGTGATCAACTTCAAGAGCTAGGGGAAGTCATGTATGATAGAGAAATGACAACCATAGTACTCAATGCTCTACCTAAGGATTGGGGCAACTTCACATAAATCATATATTCCAAGAAGGAAGCCACCCCACTAAGTGAAGTGTGGTCTCTATGCAAGACGGAGGAAACCAAAATCAAAGCCAAGGAATATGTGGGATCAAAGGAGCGAGAATTTAAATCTGATATTCAAAATTTTATGGCAGAATGTTTGGTTTGCCAACAAAATAAATTTGAGACAGTTAAGACCCGAGGTCTATTACAACCTTTATCCATTCCAAGTCTACGTTGGGAGGAGGTTTCAATGGATTTTATCACAGGTTTACCCAAGTCCAAAGGAAAGAGTGTCATCATGGCGGTAGTTGATAGACTTACCAAGTATGCACACTTTTGTGCATTATCTCATCCATTTAAAACAAGTACAGTTGCTACTGCATTTATGGTAACAATTCAAAAGCTACATGGAAACCTAAAGATTATTGTAAGCGACAGAGATCCTGTTTTCACTGGAAATTTTTTGACAGAATTATTTTCTTGTTTGGGTACTCAATTAGCTCATAGCTTATCTTATCATCCTCAATCTGATGGGAAAACTGAGATAGTGAACAAATGTTTGGAAGGATATCTTCGTTGTTTTGTATCTGATAAACAGACACAATGGGTCAAATGGTTACCTCTGGTTAAATGATGGTATAACACTTCCTTCCATACTGCAGCAAACATGACCCCATTTATGGCACTTTATGGATATCTTCCACCGTCCATCACATCATATTTAAGAGAAAATTCTAAGGTTCAAGTAGTGGAAGATCACGTCGAGCATCAACAAAGAGTTCTCCAACTCTTAAAGGATAACCTCACCTTGGCATATAATAGAATGAAACAATAGGCCTATCAACATCGTAGTAAAAGAAGTTTTGATGTAGGTGACTGGGTATTTCTACGACTACAACCATACAAACAAATGTCCCTCAAGCAGGCTAAGAAGGATAATAATTATTATCAAAGTATTATGGTTCGTACAAGGTGTTGCAAAAGATTGGTACTATGGCATACAAATTGGAATTTCTCGAGTGCACCCAGTTTTCCATGTTTCATGCTTAGAGAAGGTTATAGGTGAAAATCTCTCAGTTCAAACAATATTGCCAGAACTTGACATGGAAGGAAAAATCATATTGGAAACCGAAGCATTCACAGAAACAAGAACTCAACAAATATGAAATTGATCAATTTCAGAGTATCTCATCAAGTGGAAGAACTTACCCGCTAAAGATTCCACATGGGAGGATGAGAATTTTATACAGAAGCATCTAGAACTACTCAAGCATTGAGGACAACACTTTTTTGAAGTATAGGGGCATGTTAGGTCCCTATAATACTAATGTATTCCCTTATTATCACTGTCATTGTGCCCATGTTGTCTCCATACTGTTATTATTGTGCCCCATAGAAGCCCACTATTGTTATTGTTGTGCCCTTACATTATTATTGTTATGTCAGCTTTGATTATATTGTGACCCCTTAGACTCCTATATATAGAAAGGTCTTTTCATTTGTATCATTCAAGAATTGTTCATTTTTGTAATGTAAAAGAGGTTTCCCCCTTGAAGAGGCTACTTTTTAAGTCGTTGATCTATCTCTTTCTTCTATTTTGTGAACTAGTTGCATAACACTCTCCATATCCATATCTTTTCCTCCCTCCTTGTATTTTCCTCTCTCTTCTTCCCCCGTCCCCTGTCCATCTATATCTCTATCTCACCCCAAAAACATACAAACTCTCTCTTAGTGTGTGTGCACATAAACATTATTCATGGCGTGAATTGACGTGAATTGACGTCTTTGATAAATACAATACTGGAATTTTCAACGTACATAAAATGTTCACTTCCCTGAAATGTATTCTTCTTAATAGTGTAAACTATTTGTAATTGGCTACTGTTAATCACTTTGCATTCAAATGCCGTAATAGAAAATAACTAATAGTTTCATATTGATCGAAATGAAGATTGTTTGTAGTTCACTATATTCTTATTATTCACATTTTCTATCATTCAACATTGTTACACTATCACTTTGCACATTAATTTTGTATTTCATCATTTTTCATCATTCATGTTATTAGAAGTCTCTCTCATCTCAAAAAGTTGAGGTAACTAAGCAAAGTTAAAGTTAAATTAACCAAATTAATATTAGGCATATTTAGCATATTTAAAATGATCAAAATAATTATATGTTTAACAAATTCAATACTTGAATTTTCAACGTACATAAAATGTTCACTTCCCTGAAATGTATTATTCTTAAAAGTGTAAACTATTTGTAATTGGCTACATTCTTATTATTCTCATTTTCCATCATTCAACAGTGTTAATCACTTTGCATTCAAACGTCGTAATAGAAAATAAGTAATAGTTTCAGATTGATCGCAATGAAGATTGTTTGTAATTCACTATATTCTTATTATTCACATTTTCTATCATTCAACATTGTTACATTGTCACTTTGCACTTTAATTTTTTTATTTCATCATTCATGTTACTAAAAGTCTCTCTCATCTCCAAAAGTGAGGTAACTAAGCAAAGTTAAAGTTAAATTAACCAAATTAATATTAGTCATATTTAGCATATTTAAAATGATCAAAATAATTATATGTTCAACAAATTTATATGACAGCAAGCTGGCCTAGATCCATCTTAACCCGGATCAAATCTCTCAATGCATCTTAACCCCGATATATCAATCAAATCTATAGATGCAAACCTTTTGTCAAGTTTTGCACTCAAAAAAGAGGTTTGCACCTCAAAAGATTTGATCCCTCTCTGCGCTTGATAGATCCAGGGTTAAGATGGATCTAGGTTAGTTAATAATTTCATCCAGTCCAATAAATTTTAAGACTCATCGTGATTTTCTTTTAAAAAAAAAAATTAACATTACAATTCCACTAAATTTTCTTCACTAAGTGACTCATCAATAAATTTTTAACATTACAGTTCCACTGGATTTTTTTCACTAAATCGATAAGTTGCCATGTAGTGCAGTAAAAGTAAATACCAAAACATTTATAATACCGGGGTGTTACAGATTTCCAATGAAAAAAAAAGTAATAACATGGAATGAAACAATTCACATGGATAGATGAAACAATTTATGCCCACCAAAAGAAACACAAGTTGTTATCATTTCAAAAGAATTTATAGGAAGCTTGTAAAGGGAGGGGTAATTTTATCATTTTTGGAGGGTTTATAAGTGTGTAGTTTAAATATATATGTTTTGGAGTTTTTGGATAGAGTAAGTAAAAAGATGTGTAATCAATTTTTTTTAGCCCGTTTTTCATATAAATGGATTCAGCCTTTTAAGAATTTCTAAAAGTTTTAAAAACTAAGTTCACAATCAAATCTTATGATAATCATGTGCATTTCTGTAAATTAATCATAAATTTTGACTAATTCTAGATTTACAAATGATAATCATGTGCATTTCTGTAAATTTTGGGAATTTGAAAATATAAGCAACCTCAAATTTCATTAATAATTTATTTAGAAATATACCATCTCTAAAGCAACATTTATTCAATCTTCTATATAAAATTGATCCGCTTAAAAAAACTGTTCTGTTTGGACAACATCCCTCTACTTTCCAGTAGCTGTCATCTAAATTTAAAAACGAAATACACAACCGAGATCTAGATGGCATCTAAATTTAAAAACGAAACACATAACTGCGAACTAAATACTTAACGTGCAGCGTATATGTCATGATCAAGATCTGCATAAGCATCATGATCATGAGTTGGATACCACTGAATGTTGTTGTTTAGCGTCCTGGATGTGACCCTTTCCATCCAAACCTTTTTTGAAAAACTTGGTGATATACTCCCTGTAAGGAGCTCCCTGGTACAATGGAGGATGCTGTTCGTCTATCAATTCTCTCTTGGGTGACACCACCATATCACGCGGTGGGCTGCAAAACACGGCCCATGACATTCTTGAGCGGTCCTTCTGCACCATGCTCCTGTGTTCAATACTCTTGTATTTTCCATTGCTCAATATCTGCCAATCAACATGCCAGTTATTAACCTACAATAGGAACAATAATCACTATAATCATTAAACTAGTTCAGTTAAATCTAATAATATTAGAGTGGTTGAAACAATGTGATGTTATCATTTTTACTCAGATTCAAAACCAGGAACAATAATTACTATAATCATTAACCTAGTTCAGTTAAATTTAATAATATTAGGGTGGTTGAAACAATGTAATGTTATCTTTTTTTATCGAGTTTCAAAACCAGAGGGATATTTTTGATCTTTTCTGATAAGACTTACTCCAGAGGACTTAATAAAGAGGTTCCTTCTGGATCATTAATTCAGGATATAACAAATTACCACCATGATTAAAAAAATAAATAGATTGAAAAAAAAATAACGCACCTCTATCTGATCAGCAATATTCACAACCAGAGCACCTGGAATGCACTGGACATCAATCCAGGCTCCATCTTTGCGAATCTGCAGCCCTGGGGTTTGGTCCTGAAGAAGAAATGTGATAGCGCCCGGATCAGAATGGGGAGCCAGCCCAAGCACCAGATCTGGTTGAGGACATGGTGGATAGTAATTCATTCTTATAAACATCTCTTTTCTCTCCCCACCAACGCTCTCGTTCAAAGAGTTTTCAGTCTCTAGGCCCAGATCACGCGACAATACCTCCATCACCAGTTCCAATAATTTCGACAACTCTCTGCTGTATTCATCCATTGTTTCCCTGCAAACACAAAATCCTTCATCAGACATCTTAGGCTCCGCCGAATGCGCCACAAAAATAGAGTATACAGAGATCAAAATTTTGAAAGAAAATGAGGATGTACGTAAAATCAGAGGGTTGTGTGAGCCATTTGCTCATATCCCTCCTATGAGGAGGCCAAATAGCGTTATAGTAATAGTCTCCCCATTCCAACTTAGCCTCTGAATCTGGCGAATATCCAATTTTGCTGCCATAGCCGATGATATTCTGTGCTTCGTTAGCGTATGCTTCCTTCTCTTCATTGGAAAGTTGAAAGAACGCCTTGCCCACCGCTTGAACTCGAGTAATAAGAGAGTCAGGGATGCCATGATTTATAATTTGGAAGAAGCCCCAACTCTCTGCAGCCCCTGAAATTTGTGCAGCGATGCTGTCATATTGATCCTTGTAGATATGATCATGTTTCTGGGAGGTGAATCCTAGCTGTAGGTCGATAATGGGGAGTTGGAAGCTGTTAGGATCATGGTGGGTTTTCTCCACCGGTCTCACGTACTGGGGTGGAACCGTTTGGATTCCACTGTCTGCTAACGCCTGCACTCTGTTAAATGCCCATTTCTCCATAGCCATTGTGTGTCAGCACACAAGTTTAGGCCGAATATGCAGTTCAGAGTTTCTCGCGGAACAGATACCGAGAGCAAATATCCTGTTCAATAGAGAAATAAGTTGCATATCTCTTTCTTGGTACTCTGGAAGTTCAAGTTAAATAGTGAATTGAATGGTATAAAGAAGACTATAAATTATCAAGACTTCCAAGTCAAATAGTGAATTGGATTGCAGATTCCCGGAATATTTCCGGAATCTGCAATCGACTTAAGCTCACAAGAATGAATTGAATGGTTTTTTAAGAAGACTATAAATTATCAATGCATGGTTTATTGAGGTGGACAAATTGAATGGTATAAAGAGATTATAAATTATCAAGATTTCCAAGTCAAATAGTGAATTGAATGGTATAAAGCAGACTATAAATTATCAAGGCATGGTTTATTGAGGTGGACAAATTTTTCAGATTGTTAAAGTGGTTCTTAAAAGAAATTTAAGAAATTTTGCACCATCTGTGTTTGAATCATATATTTTGATGATAGAAATAGATTCAGCATTATCAAATAATCAAAAATATTTGGGACACCTAAAATCTTGAAATTTAACAATTATAACCTAGATTTACAAACACTCTTGCAAAATTTGACCAAAATCCTTACCAAAATTTCTATCATTTTAATACAATGATGTGTCGTGAGGCGGTTGGGTTCGTTGGGTGAAACCCACGAAGTCATGGTTCAAATCACATTGAGTATATTATCCTGCTATGGTGTGCGGCTCAAGGAGTAGATTCCCCTTATCCGTGAATCTGGGCTCTTGCCAAAATCATATTCCCCTTATCCGTGAATCTCGGCTCTTGCCAAAATCATATTCCCTTTATCCGTGGAGATAAATCATATTCCCCTTATCCGTGAATCTGGGCTCTTGCCAAAATCATATTCCCTTTATCTATGAATCTCCGCTCTATGGAAATCATAAAAAGTTAATATATCTACTTGCAAATTGTTGGATGTACTTTTGGTGTTATAGTAGTAACAATGAAAATTGATCTAAAATTTCCTTAAATTAATTTTGACAATTACCAATTCACCATATAATTAGGAAAAAAAAATCTATTATTTTCAAGATTAAAAAACAATCCATCATTGCCTCCATCATTGACAAAGGAATCCAATCCAAAAAATAAACGTGCATCATTTTCTCCAAAGGAATCAAATCCCAGAAATAATCAGTCTTTCAGCTTTCTGACTTTTATTAAAGTTTTCATATTTATTTATAATTAATATATTTAAAAAAGGTTAAATATCATTTTCAAGATTAAAAAACAATCCATCATAGCCTCCATCATTGACAAAGGAATCAAACCCAAAAAATAAACGTGCATCATTTTCTCCAAAGGAATCAAATCCCAGAAATAATCAGTGTTTCAGCTTTCTTACTTTTGTTAAAGTTTCATATTTATTTATAATTAATATATTTAGAAAAGGTTAAATATCTTTGTCAATTGCTTTTTTTAAAGGAATAAAATCCCAGAAATAATCTGTCTTTCAGCTTTTTGACTTTTTTGTCAAGTTTCATATTTATTTATAATTAATATATTCGAAAAAGTTTAGATATCTTTGTCAATATCCGTTTTTTTTTAAATGCTGTATATTATTATCATAAAAGAAAATCAATTTGTCGGAGAGGGGATGAGCCAATCCACTTCAATTTCATAATTTTTTTTATAATTATATATATTATTATTGTAAAGAAAATCAATTTCTGGTTTGGTAAGGTATGGGTGTAAGGAGTGACGGACGGCATGAGGAGCGGGCGCCGAACAGGGTTGGAATTTGACGGGCGTCAGAGGGCGTTTTAACCGTAAACTACGTTTAATAATTTTATATGGCCGTTTGACACGATGTGTTTTGAAACTTCAAGAACGTTTTTTTGACGGTTTATTTTCTTTCAAAACCGTCATTAATATCTTTATACATAATTACTTATTTTCCAACAGCTGCCCTCTCACGCAGGCACGCTCCAACTCTTCGATGTAATTTATGAGATCCACCGATCTACATTCAATTCCACCATAAATTACATGTCTAACAATTCTTTGGGTTATTGTATGTGTATTTATTATCAAATTTCAACAACTCGGGCAAATCATTATTTCAACGGATAGACTAAAGGTAGTGGAGTTATCGGTCATTTAACAGAAAAATTAACTAATAAAAATATCAAAATCCAGTAGCAATGAAAAATAAACTAAAACTAGGAAACTAGAAAAGATGGATTAAGTTTATGTTAGAAAAACTTTATAGCAGTTAATTGATATCTTTGGATTGTGTTTAGGTTAGGAAATGGTTTATCTTAGAAAATTTTATAACAGTTAAATGATATCTTTGGATTATGTTTAGGTTAGGAAATTTTATAAAGAGTGAATTATACTTTTATATAGATTTTTGTGTTTTTTTTATGGGTAAGTAATATTTTGTCAATTCTTATTATTGTTGAAATGTATTTTTATTATAAATACTTTACAAATGGTTATTTATTTCTTATTATTAAAAATAAAATAAAAAATCGTACTAGTTGCATTTAATTACAAGATGGTGTTTATTCATCACTAATGGCCAATTCTTTCATCTTTTAACACTGCAATGAAAGCTATTTATTTATTTTTATTTTTTACATTCTTGTTTCTAAATTAAATTTTTGATAACTTTTGTTTTCTTTTAATTGTTTTACGTGAAAAGTAAGTATGGTTTATTATAAAGTAGCTTTGGAGTGCCAACTACCAGGTGAAGTAACATCTTTTTAATTGTGTTGAAATGAAGGTATGGTTTATTATAACGTTGTCATGAAGTGCCAATTATGAGATGATTAACATTTTTTTAATTGTGTTGAAATGAAGGTATGGTTTATTATAACGTTGTCATGAAGTGCCAATTGTGAGATAATTAACTTCACCTGGTTTATTATAACGTTGTCATGAAGTGCCAATTATGAGATGATTAACTTCACTTGGTTTATTATAATGTCATTATTAAATCCTAATTGAGGTGATAAATTTCACTTTGTTGTAGCCTTTAGTTTTTATTTTTATGTTAATTGTTTAATTTAAAATTTACTAAATATTTCATAATAAATTTTGGAAAAAAATTAAAAATAATTTTAGTTTTAATTAATATTACTCTCTCAAGAAATTCTCAATTAAATTTAGCCTCAATTTGATATGAGTTATAATTATGGCCACGAAAGAATCAAGTGAAAGAAAGGAGTTGTTATTCAAATGTAAGAGAAGGGAAAATAGTCAAAATGTGTTTGAGGAATAGAATATAAAGAGTATATGGTAGAATTTTATGAGATGTAACTTTACATAAAAATGAGGAGGAAAAAAGAATTCCAACCTTCCAAATATGCTAAAATTTACAATGTAAAATGAGATAAATTTACATAAGCTGCATTTTAGAGGAAGTATATCAATTTGTGCTCTAAAATGATGAGAAATGAACACATAAAACAAAGAAAGAAAGGGAAATTAGTTTTAAATGATAGGAAATTAGCACACAAAACAAAGAAAAAAAGGGAAGTTAGTTTGAGGATGAGACATTAGGAGTGGAGTGGAGGCAAACCCTATAATTTCACATGAAAATTAGAATATGTGCACCATGAGATGAGTGAAATTATATGGAGGTGACATGATAGCCATGCTCAAGGTAAAGGGTAAGGGTACTTTAAAAGATGACTAAGGAGATATAGCAGTTATTGACTATAGATTTACTATTACATATATGGGAAAGAGGACCACAAATTATTAGAGAACCTACAAACTTTTAATGTAGGATGGAAATGGAAAATGTAATTTAATCAATGTTGCCTTATACTAGCATTTTTGGGTAGAAATGGAAAATGTGATTTAATCAATATTGTCTTATACAACATTTTTGGGTTGATTTCACTAAACTAGTTTTTGCTACAAGTTGATGATGTATAAGTCATTTGTATTTGTATATCTATGTTAACAATTTCACCACGGGTTATTTGCAAAGCTCTGTAATGGGATAAAACTTATTTTCAAAAGGTTATGTAATAGGATAAAACTTTATTTTTAAAAGGGTTGCTTTCTTTAGTTGGGTGGAGTCCTCATAGTAGCCCTCATGACTTAGGTAAAGAATGATACTTAATTGAGTCTAATTGGAATTAATAATAACAATTGTGCACAAATAATAATGTGGATGTGTACAAAAATAAAAAATAATATGGTGTATAAATTAAATAAAACATAAATGATTCTCTAGAAATGTCTAAAATACAAAAAGTTCACCTATGAGGGACTATATAATTTTTTGTACAAGACTTACAATGAAATACTTTTATTTTAATCTTTGACAATTAATTTGATTTTCAATTTGGTTATTCAAAAATTTTGATATTAAAAAAAAATTAAAATAGAAAATATGTAATCATTATTAATTATAAATAAATAACAAGATTCAATAAGTCATTTGTGTGTTATGGTCATTTTGTATTTTTTCTTCTAATAAATATATTAATTTGTGTTATTGAAGGGTAAATTTTTACTCAAAATTTTATTGGTGAATGGTTAATTTATTATCAAAACATCATTAGTGAAGGGCAAAATTTTAAACATAACGTTCTTTGACGGGTAATATGAAGATCCAAAACGTCAAAAAAAAATTATTTGACGGGCAAAGAAAAATCCAAATTCCAACCCTGGCGTCGAATGGAGAACACTGGGCTTTGACCAACCAGGTATGTGCTGTGCCAGGAGCTGGTCACTGGTCTATGACCAACCAGGTATGTGCCGGGTGGAGAGCTTTGAGCAATGACCATCTAGATTTACCTGTCCACCTTTCGTTTGAACGTGTGCTCTGAACGTGTTTGGAACGTGTCCTCTGGCCTTCAAGCGCCTATAACCATATATTCTAATCTCTGACTTGCCTTTGGTTTCTCTTAGTCACTCTGACTAGCGTTTTTTCCCGGCTGTAAGGAATCATGTCATATACATATCCTCTTCTTCCATTTGTCATACTCTGTCTGACTTATTCTGCGCGGCTCATGGTGCTCGGTCTCTCATAAATTTATATCAGGGTTACAGATGTATATGGATATTTACTATCCTTCTTATTTTTAGTACATTTTGGTTTTTATCCACCATTTTGCTGGAGCTTTCCTTTATAATTTTTTTTTCAGAGAGAAAACCATATATATGGCCGAAGCCCTCAGATTACAATATGGCCGAAGCCAGTCAGAATACGGCCGAAGCCAGATTACATTATGGCCGAAGCCAGATAGAGTACGGCTGATGCCTGAATATCTAGTTTTTTGAATTTTCCGGTCGTGCAACGGAGTCTTGTGTTTCTGATCTATGATCGACAATCTCTCTAGCCATAAATTCTCGCAGCCTCAATCTTCTCTACCACATTTTTTGCACATTTCGAGGTTGCCAGTTTATCGATGGTCGATCTCTCATATCCATTTAGCTGCCGGTAGGCTCGGTCCAGGTGGAGGGACATTATCCGCATTTATTGTTCCTTCTATATGGCCACCTACTGTCTCTATAGCTTCTGTGGTTATTCCCTCCACATCTGTACTTTCTTTCATCACTATCAGATCTTTCCCCTGTCATAATATCCTTTGGGATCCTCAACCTGACCACTAGGTGTCAGTTCATATCCCATAATGGATTTCCACTCTGAACATTCTGCTGAGTCAGCATTGGTTCATGCTACATTAGAAGCGGAAAAATCTCATGCCAGACAGAATACCAAGACAGGCTGGACTGATTCGCTGGAAGCTGATATCATACTTCCCTCTGTTACGGAAGTTCCTCTTCAGGATGTGGATTTTTCAAATAAACCTCACAAAAAAGATCTCCGACCTGTCAAAACTTCAATGCCGCCCTCCGCCATCAACCTGGATGGTCCGCTATTATCTGACAGGATTAGTAGCCTACAGAAGAGGGCGCTTATTGGTCGATGGTTCTTCCCTACAATGGAGGACTCTCAGATTAGAGAATGGATTGAAGCTAGATGGTCTCCCCTACTGAAATACTCTCCTACCGTTGTTCGCCTCATGAACAACTGGTATAGCTTCCACTTCCTCAACAATGCTGACCTGGATATCATCTATTCTAAACCCTGGGTGAAAGACAGAAGTTTCTTAGCGCTCCACAGATGGTTTATTGGGTTTGATCCTCTCCGATGCACGCCACAGAATAACTATATCTGGCTCAAATTACCCGGCCTGCCTCTCGAATTGTGGACCAGGGAGTCCTTGGCAAAAATTGGGAACGTTGTGGGGCGTTTCATTTATGTTGACCCTCGGTGTATCGGGGCTAAAGACAAGAGAGTTGCTTGGGTTCTCATCGAAAAGGAATATAGGGGGGGTTTTCCTAAGACTATTGAACTCTCCTGGGAGCTCTCCAATCTCCAACAACGCCTTGACTTTTGGGGTGTGCCCTTCAGGTGCTCCAACTGCCACAAAACAGGGCACCTCCATCCGAAGTGCCCTCGTCGCCCATATGGCCGAATGAAGAAGAAGTCTGCATATGGCCCTCCCTTGGCACAGGACAGTGGTGCTGGGGCGATCGACGAGCCTTCTCCTGAGCAATATTATAAGGCTCCTTTCACATCCTATCACCCTCAATCATCTCCTCATAGCCGTTCCTTGGAACGATCTGCTAGCCTTCCTCAATCTAGGGCTGTCTCTGTTGATCCTATACAACGACCCTCTACATTGTCTGCCGATCGTCAAAGATCCTCTACGATCTCTAAATCTCCTACCCTTTCCCCTAATAGCCCGTCGGCCAGTTTTATGTGCTTCTCCCACGCTCCGCCTCCCCATCCGCCAGAATTCGACCATATTGTTCCCCTCCCTCCTGAACAACATAAGCCAATCGGTTCCAACCCTTCTGCCGCCATTTACATATCATCCTCGACCCAATCTCCGCCTTCCCTTATCCGTTCTATTCCTATTCCTCCACCTATCCCCCCATCTGGCGGAACAAACCCTGATCGAAAGGGCAAGGCACCATATATCCCCATTTCCCCCCCTCCATCCCTCCAATCCTCCCCTCACAACTCCTTTGATCACGATATTGACCAGCTTCTCGCTAAGGCGTCCTTGAAACTTCAGCCCTTAACCATCCATCGACCATCTCGCTCCCCCTCTCCTCACATTAGCCCCAGATCTGCGAGGAACATAACGGTCAGACGCAAGGAGAAGCGCGGCAGTAGACACTTCCGGGGACGAAACGGTAGATGTGATCTGACTTCCGAAGGCCGATCCTTAATCGATATTCCTGTGACTAAACTTGCTATGGAAGACCTTTCTGTTTCTGGGCCTCTTAGAGCATGCCAGCCCATAGTGGATCCTAAATGATTGATATTCTATCCATGAATATTCGAGGCCTTGGTGATGAACCAAAATTCTTGGCCCTCAAACATCTTTTTGCTTCCTCGAATCCTTATATGATTCTCATTCAGGAAACCATGCACGACTGTGCTCAAACCATCTCATATTTCAGACGTATGCTCCCGTCTTGGCACATGGTTGCCTCCAACGCTGTGGGCATGTCAGGGGGATTGGCTGTATTATGGAACCCCAGATGGATCTCCGCTGCTGCATTTCAATGTTTTGCTGGCATCCTTGTGCTGGCTCATGTTCGGGGGTCCCATGATCCCATCCACATATTGAATATATATGCGCCATACAGGCAGCGGACTCAATTCTGGAATTATCTGCTTTCTTCAGAACTTCTTGAGATTGACTCATTGATTATTGGCGGAGACTTTAACTGTACTTTTTGTAGTGATGAGATATGGGGTAATGGCAGGATTTTTGACCCTGTGGGAAGACATATACGGGAATCCATTATCCAAAAGAATTTCATTGATCTTCTGTCGGTTGATCATGGTCCTACCTGGGACAATGGACGGTCCAACAGTGCTTATCTGGCAAAAAGAATCGACAGATTCATGTTACATGAGCGAATGCTTGATAAATATGGGCCGCCAACTATGAAAATTTTCCCAGCCTTTATATCTGATCATCGGCCCATAATCATGCAATGGAAACAGGAGCAGCGCCATGGAAGATACCCTTTCAAATTCAATCGTACCTGGTTAGCCGATGACAGTTTCAACACATTTATAAAGGATACTTGGTTGCATTCTCCCAATCTGCCTAATGACTCTCCTCGGAGTTTCATCGACCACCTTCAAGCTCTTCGAATGGAGGTTAAGAAATGGCAAAAGGTGAAGGTTGCGTCTAATAAAAAGGAGCTAACGGATTTAAATTTGGAATTAGAATCACTGAATGCCCTCCTTAAAAACCCCCGCTGGCGACCTCCACCAGGATCCAGATTTGGGACTAGAAAAAAAGAAAACAACAGATATTAAAGCAAGAAGAAATGACGTGGAGGCTCAAGAGTCGAGCTTTATGGATTTGTGAAGGTGATAAAAACACCAGGTATTTCCACAGATATGCAAATAAGAGGAGGGAAACAAATGCCATTTGGACTATCAAGGATGAACAGGGAAGAACACTCTCCATGCAGAAGGCCATCTCCGGGGAAGCTGTTAAATATTTTAAAAGGGCTTATGGTGTTGTTTCTGAATCCGATATTGAGGATGTTATGTGGGGCATTGATCCTTTTCCCATTATGTTTGATGAAGAACAGAACAATGCACTATTTGCTGAGGTTACTGAAGAAGAATTATTGGCAACCATGAAATCTTTCCAGAAGGATAAGTGCCCCGGGCCAGATGGGTGGACCATCGATTTCTTCATCCATTTCTTTGATCTATTTAAGGATGATATCCTCAAGATGGTTGAAGATTCGAGGAAGCAGGGCACCATCAGTCAGAAGATTTCCTCTACTTTTATCGCCCTTATCCCTAAGAAAATATGCACATCCACCTTTGCTGACTTCCGGCCCATATCATTGTGCAACGTATTGTACAAGATCATTTCTAAGATCATTGCAATGCACATCAGGGATACTCTTTCTCAGCACCTATCCTCAGAACAACACGGTTTCCTCAAAAACAGAAACATTCTTGATGCGGTGGCTCTCACCCAGGAATGCTTGCACTCTATGCATTGTAGGAAACTTGATGCGGCTGCATTCTTGGATTTTACTTGAAACCTATAAATTACAAAGCTGCTCACTGGTCGTGGATTGCAGACTGATTCTACAGGAATATATCATCATGGGAATCCAGAAGTTTGTCAATAGGAGGACGTGCCACTCTTGCCCAAGCCGTGTTGGTCCAAATCATGGTTTTCTGGGCTCTTTTATTCTATATCCCGTCTTCTATTATCAACTGTCTAAACAACATGATATCAAATTTCATTTGGGGTGGCCAGAAGGAAAAGACCAAAGTCCATCTATGTAGACTTGAAAAGTTGTCCCGCCCAAAATCCATGGGAGGTTGGGGCTTAATGAATTTACATTCTTTTTGAAAGGCGCTGTTGTGTAAAACCATGTGGAATACGCTTTCGGGGGAATCAATATGGAGTAAAATTGTCAGGGCCAAATATTTGTATGGTCATGACATTATATACTGGTACAGACAATCCACATTCGGTGCCAACAGTGGTTCTATCATCTGGAGGGGGTTCAAAAGATTGTTTCCATTTGTCCGAAAAAACTTGATTTGGAATTTCCATTCGGGATCCAAGATCATCATCGACATTGATGAATTTGTTGGTATTAGTGGGTCAATCCATATCTCTCCTCAACTTCTGAGACATCTGCACAACAAGGGATATTTTTTCTGGGCTAGTGTTATTAAAAGACGGGACGGCGGTTCCCCGATATGGAAATCCACTGTAGATTTAAATCTCCCCGAGGCTCTGGCTACATAATGGAATGCCATCGCCCGGTTCTTACTTTTCTCCGGCATATATCGATCGATGTTAAAAGACAGTATCAATTGGAGAGGTCTTGGTGGATATTCTGTGGTAAGCGCCAAGCACATTTACCTTCAGATTCTACTCTCGGATGGGGACTCGAGCGAAAATACATTTCCGCTTGCATTATGGATACCCGGCTGCCCAACAAAAATTGTTATTTTCGCTTGGTTGGTATTTTATGACAGGAACCTTACCTGGGAAAATCTTCAAAAGCGTCAGTGGCATGGGCTTGCTATCTGTTCACTCTGTGGTATAAATTCTGAAAATAACCTACACATTTTTCTTCAATGTCCACAATCCAATAGAATCTGGCAGCTCTTGGCTTCACATTTTGGTTTCGATATGGTCAACACCCCTTCCATCTGCTATGCCTTTTATGCATGGAGCAACATGCGCTACATGTGGAGGCCACTTCCTTTGGTTACTATTTGGACCATCTGGAAATGGCGAAACCATATAATTTTTGAATCCATAAAGGACCCGATTTATTCTGTCTATGAATCCATACTTTCATTATTTGAAGCTATTGCTCGACCACAACGACCCACAGCCAAATAGCAAAGGAACCTGATACATAATGATCTCTATGATTATCCAATTGATTATTTTGATGGCGCTGCCCAGCAGAACAATTGTGCCTGTAGGATTCACATTATTCCAGAAGAAGGTCAATCATATGATATCTATTGGAATGGAGGCCCCGGTACCAATAGCAAAGCAGAGATTATGGCCCTGGTTGGTCTCATTGCTTTCTCTGATTTCCTTGGCATCAAAAACCTCGACATATATGGAGACTCCAAAGTCACCATCGATCATGTTCTATCCAAAAGCCGAATTAGAAATATACATCTTTCAGGCTTGTTAAACTGGATTATGGATTGGTGGCGCACCAGGACGGATTACAACATTTCCCATATTCCGAGAGGGAAAAATCGAAGAGCAGACTCTCTGTCTAAGCAGGGCCTCACATCACTGCCGGGCATTTGGAGACTGCAGATTACTGTGGACAACTGCGCCTGCTAGATCCAAGATTTCACTAACACAGGTTCACAATTCCAAATTTTGTGATGACAATCGGATAAGTTTTCTATCCTCCTACCTATGACTATCACATATGCTGTTATTTATACTATATTATGGACCAATGGTTCCCACAGATAGGTCTGTTCATTGTCATTACTCTCTATGTTTCAGTTTTTTGGTCTAGCTTCATATACTCGTCACCATGCGATCCATGGTTCCATATTCTCCTATCAGAACTGTTGACATATCACAATGTTGTACTCGATTTTTTGTATATTTTTTATTAATACAATCAACATACCGCTTTTTTCATGCTAAAAAAAGAAAAGAAAATCAATTTCTATGAAATGGGATGAGCCATTCGATTGCAATTTCATATTGTTTTTATATAAATAATTATAATCTTGAGTAATAAGATAAAGAATAGGAATTTAAATATGTTTTTCAGTCATTATAAATTTAGAACTTAAATTACTAAGATTGTTTTACAAATAAGACAAAGAATTTAGATTTCTTAATATTTTAAAATTATTACAGATCTAAATTTCATATTACTTTTAAAAAATTAAATTAATAAGATTTTTTAGAAATAAGATAAAGAATTTGGCTTTCTTAATATTTTTAATTAATTACATACCTAAAACTCATAGAACTCTTAATAATTTAAACCATTAAGACTTTTTTTAATATTTATAAGTCATTGCAAATTTAAAACTCATATAACATCACTAAGACTCTTTACTATGAGTTTGGAAGAGACTTTTTGTGAACCATTACAAAACTAAATCTCATATAACTCTTAAAAACTTAAACCAATAAGGCTTTTCAGAAATACAATAAAGAATTTCACTTTCTTAATAATTTTAAACCATTACAAACCTAAAACGCATATAACTCTTAAGAACTTAAACCACTGAGACTCTTTTTAATAGTTTTAAGTCATTACAAATCTAAAACTCATATAACTCTTAAGAGCTTAAACCATGAAGACTCTTGACTATTTCCTTCCTAAATGTGGGGAACATATCTCAGTAAGGATGTAAAATTAGTTACAAATTTATCCATCGACAGTTGTCCCAATCTCAAATCATGAAACTCCTTTGCTTTTTCATCATAAAATCGTTGCATCACATATTTATCCTTAAAAAAAATTGAAATTGTTCCACGTCACCTCCTGTTCATTGATTCCCCAAACAATCTTAATTTCTTCCCACCATAGGGTGGATTTGCCTTGTAAATGGTAAATTTCCAATGTGGCCTTTAAATTATCATCATACTCATAAATCTGAAAATATGTATTCATGTTAATTATCTAGGCTTCAATAGCTTCCTTCGCCTCTCCATCAAATGTCGGGGGTTTAATCTTCTTGAACTCCCCTTGTAGTTTAATTTTTTGTCTCTTTGTCCCTTTTCCACCAGAAATGTTATTAGATCCCTCTTCATTATCATTTCAGCCTCCATCAAATTCTAGATTGTCTTCCCTATGTCGAGGTGCTTCAGTTCAATTTCCATTTTCAGGACTTGGATTTGGATTTCTTTGATTTTTTCTATCTGAGAATCTTCATGATTCTCTCTTGTTCTTGCCTCAATCTCTTGTTGTCAACCCTTAAATTTATCATCTTAGCTCGCGGTTGCTGAACTATTTCTAACAACATTACATTTGTATTGCAGGGTTCCTCTCCTAATTGAACACACATCTCTCAGTTGGCTTTTGCAGATTGTACATACCTAGCTCCTACATTTGGTCTTATTGGTGGTGCGATTCCAGCTCTCCTCATCATACATTTTTTTTATTTTCCACTTTGCACATCATCAAACATTTTGTTATTTTCATAATTTCCCAAACAGGCCACAGTGTTGAAACCATGGCTCTGATACCACTTGTAACATGCAAATGAACCCATCATAAATTACACCCCAAAATTTTTATTTTTATTCTTTAACTCCAACGAGTCTTATGTACGACATTGTATATGTGTATTCTTTTATTATCGTTAACCTTGGGAATTGTTTGCTATATGACTCCATGTAATTACCTATGGCTATAGCTGACTATGATTACACTTACAACTCGTATTCTGGTTTAATGGAATGAATGGACATGAATGATTTCAATGATACGACTGCTTCACACTATCAGTGCAATCGAATTTAGCCATATTCATCTAGCCTTCTTTTGGTTGATATTTTACTGTATTAAGAAGCGACCCATCCCAACTTTGTTTCTCAAAAGTTCTCAACTCTCCAGTGGTTGTTTAGAGATACACGTGTAAGAAATATGATAGCGGTTGGGTGACTCCCTTACTACCGTAAATATGTGAAATTTTGATCTAACTATCCACATATTTTGGAACCTGGTTAGGGTAACTACCTCCTACCCCTTTCCAGTCAGTTGGGCCATTTGCATCTTGATGGTTTCGGGAGGAGAGATCTACAGACTCTAAAACCCTAACCTCTTGATTCTGCTAGTATACGTACTTGCAAATTTTTGAACAGGTATGTTTAATGGTGTTTATGGGTTCACCCTTTTTTTAAGCGCTTTGCATTTTGTGAGGAGTTTATTTAATTTTCGGGCATAATTGTTGTCTACAGGTTCTTATTTCATGGTGAAGGTAGCTTTTATGCCAAAGACAACCGACCAAAATTTCAAAGTTTACAGGAATGAGGTAAATAGGTATACCTATGTACCAGGTATCAGTTTTATACAATGATTATTCTTGTGTTTGTGCATCACTGACTCTGCTGGTTTATTGAATTTAGATGGAAGCTCTACATCACCTCAAGGAATGAGGTTATCATGTATATACATCTTCCTTCAGATATGTGAGTCCTATTCTTAATACCCTTATGTGTTTCAAGATTCTAATCTTACCTCCTTCTAATGGTTACCATTTCGTGTGCATAGGTGAGGGGCTCATTGTCAAGGTCGACTTTAGAGCTAGGGTATACTATGTCCGCCACCACCTAGGTTCTAATTCTTGACTCTTATTTACGCATACTTGTGATATTTTCTTTCGCAGCTGGTTGCCAAGCCATGCGCATCTTGAGCTGTTAGTTGTTATGAGAGGGTTTCCACATTTTGTTATTGAAACTATATTAATGTTTTTTAACATATCTATGGTTCTTCTGTACTTAAATTGCAGACAAGGTTTCTCTTAGAACCCCAAGTATTAACTATGTTGTTATTGGCACATATATTTGGCACAATAATTTTCAATGATGCGTTCAGGGCTTGACTCATAAATGTCTTGTTCTGGAATACCCTTTAGATTTTTATAGTATGACTCTAGCAATACTATTACCAATTCTTGTTACAATTTTGTATTAATAGTATTTACATGCTCTTGTAAAGATGACCATTCAGTGAGTACTGTCACATTTTAACCAAGATATATTTGTACTCAGAAAATGTGTTTACTCATACACGAATTGTATTGACTTTTTAATGCGATAACTTAATGTGCGTATTTATGAATTATCCTTCATAGCTATATGTGTAAGTTAGGTTCAACTAACAGTTCTAGACTGGTCCTACACTCTGGATGACCAGTGGCTAGCCCGGGACAAAGGCAACTATTAGTTTTTTTTTTTTTTTTTTTTTTTCAGTTTCTTTTTTTTTTGCATGAAAGAAATAGTTGGTTTTGAGTCCTCATGTTTACAAGTTATTATAATAAATTCCATTTGCTTGAAGGAGGTTCTCATTAATTCAATAGAGGAATTATATTATCTTTTTTTTTTCGCACAACTATATAATTTGCATGCCAGGAGTATGTTCCAAATATATTAGCTATTTCTTTCTTTATTTTGTTAGATTACACAATTAGCCCAGGACTGATAAGTCCTAACCCTTCTGGGCCTGTCTCAACCCACTTGGCTCAATTGCATATACATTTTAGAGCCAGGATTGTTCCCGATCGCGGGTTTTAACTCTCAGATTTTGGAACTGACCTTCCCACTCTTAATAATTTTATGAATTAAATTATTTCCAAAGTCTCCTTTACAACTAATGATATAACCAATATTCATGTAGCACTTGTGTATGGTACCCGAAGGTTCGCGATTGAATTTTCATTCCATTTTCATGAACTTACAGAGATTATTATGACGTTGGGAACCTAATTATGTACTGTAAACATAAATACGATATAAGATTAGAAACTGTTAATTAGGATCACTAGTCCTTACTACTTATTTGCGGGTAACAAAAGAAAGGCATTACCAAAAACACACATGGTAGTTACCAATCAGATGTTCGATCATTTATGTCACAATTCTTTCAAAATAAATTTCCTTACTTGATAACAACCATATAAAATTCAAACTTTATATATAATCCTATAAGTTCTTGAAAACACTACACCTACTTGTTTAACCAAGATTGTCAGAGAATTCAATCCCGATGAAGACTTTTCCACCCAACCAACAAGATTGGCAATTACGTCCAATTCTCCCTTGAAGCCTTTCAATTTCCAGAGGCCTCAAGACTACCCACTGCAGCCAAGAACTTCACAACTTCAGGGAATCCACTGACCCTCAGACCAACTCAAGAATACCCTTCCAACGGCCTCGCTTCACCTTGACAACGTCCTATTCAAGGTTCTCAATTTATTTCTCTCCTCTCCAAAGCCTCTTGCCTTTCTTTTCCTTTCTTTTTTCCTTGGCATTCTTTTCCCACTGAGATGTTTTATCTCTAGGGAGAAAGAGAAATTAATTGTCTCTAACTGTCTAGTAATTAAAAATTTCATGGGGTCTTCTCCCATGAATTCTAAGACTCATCATAATTTTCTTTTGAACAAAAATAAATTAAAATAAACTTTTAACATTATAGTTCCACTAGACTTTTTTCAATGAGTCTATTGTGGTAAAAGTAAATACCAAAACATCTACAATACCTAGAATTGTTACAAATTTCCAATGAAAAAAAGTAACATGGAATGAAACAATTCACATTGATAGATGAAACAATTTGTCGCCACTAAAAGAAGACACGAATTGTTATCATTTCAAAAGAAATTGTAGGAAGATTGTAAAGAGAGGAGAGGTAATTTTATCTTGTTTTGAGGATTTATAAGTGTATATGTTTTGGAGTTTTTGGACTAAGTAGAAGGATTTGTAGTCAAATCTTGTCTTTTTTTGGTTTTTTAAAATATTTTTTTCATTATAAATGGGTTCAGCACTCTAAGAATTTCTAAAAACTTTTAGGGAGCTTGGATTATGGAGAGTTCACAACCAAATCTTGTGATTCCGACAAATTTTCGAAAAATTCTAGACAACTTCAAACTAGAAAAATTGCAAAAATATAATAAGTAAAATATGACATTTATAAGTAATAATCATGTGCATTTCTGGAAAATTTGAGGTTATTACTTTTGAGGTATATCTAAATCCTCGTTCCTCACGACTACTAAAAATATTCCCGTAGAGTTTAAA
The DNA here is from genome assembly GCA_031772625.1 of Pinus tabuliformis. Taxonomy (NCBI): domain Eukaryota; kingdom Viridiplantae; phylum Streptophyta; class Pinopsida; order Pinales; family Pinaceae; genus Pinus; species Pinus tabuliformis. The sequence goes on from CM062815.1 coordinate 417,063,934, forward strand.
TCGAATTTTTAATAAATTAAAAATGAGAATAATTTTATATGTACATATGTGAAATTTATATAATATAAATAATATTATAAAGAACCAGGATAGATGCAATTTAACCAAGGATCCAAACAAAGTGACTAACAATTATAGAGGAAAGATAGTGCATGATTCTTTTAAGTTTTTTATTATTGTATTTTCTTTGACATGATTGATCCAAAATATAGGTTTAATATTTTACAACAAATTATGTTTTTTCTTTTTTCTTTTTTAGATTCTTTCTTAAATACAATACAATGGGATCATATTTAAGAGAGAAAGTGAGATGGAGGGGGAATAGAGTGTGGGAGAGAGACATAGAGGTGGGAGAGACATGGAGAGAGAGGAAGGAAGAGTTAGAGGAGGGGGGCGAGAGGAGGAGAGAGGGAGGGAGAGAGATATGGATATGTAGGGGGGACGAGAGGGAGGGAAGAAAAAAGGCACCAAGAGATAGATGTGGAGAGGGAGAGGGAGAGGGAGTGATAAGGGAGAGATGAAGATGAAATGAGGGAGAGAGGAGATGCGGGAAGGGAGAGAAAAGGAGAGGATAGAGATAGGGAAAGAAGGGGAAGAGAGATATAGGGAGACATCGATATGGAGGTGGGGGAGAAGGGGGGAGAGAGGGAGATAGTGGCAGAGTTGGAAGGTGGAGAGAGAGAGTTTGTGAGATGGGGGAGAGATAGAGGGAGAAGGGAGAGAAAGGAGGAGACAGGACAGAAGAGATAGGGGACTTGAGAGAGAGGAGAGAGAGATGGAGTTGGAAGGGGAAAGAGAGGGAAGGAAGAAAAAATACTTTGAGAGAGAGAGGGAGTTATAAGGGAGAGATGAAGATGGAATGAGGGAGAGAGGAAATGAGGGAAGGGAGAAGAGAGGAGAGGACAGAGATAGGGAAATAAGGGGAAGAGAGAGATAGGGAGACATAGATATGGAGGAGGGGGAGAGGGGGAGAGAGAGAAGGAGGGAGAGAGGGAGATAGTGACATAGTTGGAGGGTGGAGAGAGAGAGAGTGTGTGTGTGTGATGGGGGGAGACAAAGAGAGGTTGGAGTGAGAGAGAGAGAGAGAGAGGGGGAAGGAAGGAGAGATAGATATGGAGAGAGTCTGTGTGTGTTTTTCGGGTGAGAAGGGGAGACAAAAATATAGATGGAGGGGAGAGAGAGGGAAGCAGAGAGAGGAAAAGAGAGGGAGGGAGGAAAAGAGATAGATATGGAGAGAGAAGGGGAAGAGAGAGAGAGACAGGGAGAGGGAGTGAGAGAGATAGAGAGAGAGGAAGAGGAAGAGGGATGGGGAGAGAGAGAGCAGGAGAGGAAAAGGAATGGAGATAGATAGAGATAGATAGATAGATATGGAGAGAGAGGGTGTATGGTTGGGGGCTAAGATAGAGATATAGATGGAGAGAGAGAGAGAGAGAGAGGGAGAAGGGGAAGAGATAGAGAGGGAGAAAAGAGGGAGAGATACATAGATAGATAGATATGGAGAGAGAGAGTGCGTATGCGGGCTAATATAGAGAGATAAAGAAGGATAGGCAGAGGGAGTTAGAGATATAGATGGAGGGGGCAAGAGAGAGAGAGAGAGAGAGAGAGAGAGAGAGAGAGAGAGAGAGAGAGAGAGAGAGAGAGCGAATGTCACATGTGTTTAGGGGGCTGATATAGAGAGACAAATATAGAGAGATGGAGGGAGGGATAGATATAAATGGAGTGGGGGAGAGGGAAGAAGAGAAATATAGAGAAAGGGAGGGAGAGGTGGGGAGAGATAGACAGGGTAGAGACGGAGTGGGAAAGAGAGGAGAGAGGGAAGGAGATAGACATAGACTTTGCATTGATTTCAATGTAGATTTTGATTTATACTCCTATTTGATTGCATGCACTAGATGCATTGGTTTCAATCTAGATATTTATTTCTAATCATATTTGATCGTTTGCACTAGATGCATTGTTATTGGTGTAGATGTCGATTTATAATCCTATTTAATACCTTATACTAGATACATTGATTTCATTGTCGATGTTGATTTCTACTCTTATTCAATTACTTGCACTGGATGCATTGATTTTTGTGTAGATATTGGTTTATAGTCCTATATGATCACTTGCACTAGATGCATTCATTTCAGTGTAGATGTCGATCTATAATCCTATTTAATACCTTACACTAAATGTATTGATTTTAGTGTAGGTGTTGATTTCTACTCCTATTTGATTCCTTGCATTGGATGCATTAGTTTCAGTGTAGATATTGATTTCTAATCCTCTTTGATTGATTGCACTAGATGCATTGATTTTAGTGTAGATGTTGATTTCCAATCCTATTTGATTGTTAGCACTAGATGCATTGATTTCAGTGTAGATGTTGATTTATGATTTGATGTAACTAGATGTCCGATGTACATTAATTTCAAAGTAATTAGATTAATAGTGTGCATTGATTTCAATGTAAGAACATCTCTTCCCCCTCCATCAATATCTTTATCTCCCATTTCCTCTCATTCTTTATCTCTCTATCTCACCCCCCAAACATACACACACTCTCTCCATCTCTCTCTCTCTCTCTCTCTCTCTCTCTCTCTCTCTCTCTCTCTCTCTCCCCTTTCATCTCCCTCTCTCTCTTTCTCTCCCTCCCCTTTCATCTCCCTCTCTCTCTCTTCCCCTTCTCTCTCTCTCTCTAACACTTCTCTCTCCATATCTATATCTCTTCCTCCCTCCCTGTATTTGCCTCTCTTCTTCCTTCTCTCCCCCCCTCCATCTATATCTCTATCTCACCCCCAAAATATACAAACTCTCTCTCAGTGTGCATGCACATAAACATTATTCATGGCGTGAATTGACTTCTTTGTTACATCGATTCAACGATATATACAATACTTAAATTTTTATCCCACATAAAATGTTCAGTTACCTAAAATGTCTTCTTCTTAAAACTGTAAACTATTTGTAATTGGCTACATTCTTATTATTCCCATTTTCCATCATTCAACATTGTTAATCACTTTGCATTCAAACGCGGTAATAGAAAATAACTAATAGGTGTGACAATAAGAATAGTAAAAGAAAATAGTTTCAAATTGATTGCAATGAAGATTGTTTGTAATTCACTGTAATCTTATTATTCACATTTCTATCATTCAACATTGTTACATTGTCACTCTGCACTTTAAATTTTTATTTCATCATTTTTCATCATTCAAGTTACTAACAGTCTCTCTCATCTCAAAAAACTGAGGTAACTAAGCAAAGTTAAAGTTAAATTGACCAAATTAATATTAGACATATTTAGCATATTTAAAATGATCAAAATAATTATATGTTCAACAAATTTTGTATGACTGCATGACTGAAACCAGACTAGATCCATCTTAACCTCGGATCTATCAAGCACCGAGAGGATCAAATCTCTCGAGATGCAAACCTTTCCTCAACTTTTGCAACTCAAAATATTTGATCCCTCTCGATGCTTGATAGCTCTGGGGTTAAGATGGATCTAGGCTGGTATATAAAATTGCTATCCTTAAAACAATATTCTATGTTGACAACATCCCTCTACCTTCCAATAGCTAACATCTAAATTTAAAAATGAAACACATAACCGAGATCTAGATGGCATCTAAATTTAAAAACGAAAAACATAACTGAGATCTAACAACGTAGTGTGCAACGTATATGTCATGATTAATATCTGCATAGGCATCATGATCATGAGTTGGACACCATTGAATGTTGTTGTTTAGCGTCTTAAATTTGACCCTTTCCATCCAAACCTTTTGTGAAAAACTTAGTTAGATATTCTTTGTAAGGAGCTCTCTGGTACAATGAAGGATGTTTCTCGTCTATCAATTCTCTCTTGGGTGACACCACCATATCAGGTGGTGGGCTGCAAAACACAGCGCATGACATTCTTGAGCGGTCATTGTGCACAATGCTCTTGTATTTTTCATTGCTCAATATCTGCCAATTAGCATGCCAGTGATTAACTTACAAAATGAACAATAATCATTATAATCATTAACATAGTTTAGTTAAACCAAATATTGTCTAATTGAAACAATGTGATGTTATCCTTTCTATCTAGTTTCAAAATAGGGGATATTTTTGGTCATTTGTAATGAGACATAATGATAAGGTTCCTTGTTCTTGTTAAGTTATAAATTCATGATATATATATATATATCTATATCTATATATATATATATATATATATATATATATATATCTATATCTATATCTATATCTATATATATATATATATATATATATATATATAGATATAGATATAGATATAGATATAGATATAGATATAGATATAGATAGATATATATATATATATATATATATATAGATATAGATATAGATATAGATATAGATATATAGATATAGATATAGATATATAGATAGATATATATATATATATATATATATATATATATATATATATATATAATATATATATATATATATATATATATATATATATATATTAATATATATATAATATATATATATAGATAGATATATAATATTCCTGATATACATAGATGAGACTCAATGAGGAGTTTCATTGCTCTTGTTAATTCATAAATTCCTGGTATATATAGTTTATAAGCAGGTACCTCTATCTGATCAACAATATTCACCAGCAAAGCACCTGGAACGCACTTGACATCAATCCAACCTCCATTTTTGCGAATTTGCAGCCCTGGGGTTTGGTCATGAAGAAGAATTGTGATAGCGACAGGATCAGAATGGGGAGCCAGTCCAGGCACTAGATCTGGTTGAGGGCATGGTGGATAGTAATTCATTCTTATATTCATTTCTTTCCTCTCCCCGCCAACGCTCTCATTCAAAGATTTTTCAGTTTCTAGGCCCAGATCACGCGACAATACCTCCATCACCAATTCGAATAATTTTGTTAACCCTCTGCAGTACTCATCCATAGTTTCCCTGCAAACACCAAATTCTTCATCAGACATCTTAGGCTCCTCCGAATGCCCCATAAAAATAGAGTATACATAGATCAAAATTTCAAAAGAAAATGAGGATGTACGTAAAATCAGAGGGTTTTGTGAGTCATTCTGGCGAATATCCAATTTTGTTGCCATAGCCGATGATATTTTGTGCTTCGTTAGCGTATGCTTCCTTCTCTTCAGTGGGAAGTTGAAAGAACGCCTTGCCCATTGTTTGCCCTCGATTAATAAGAGAGTCAGGGATGCCATGATTTATAATCTAGAAGAAGCCCAAATTCTGCTGCAACCCTGAAATTTGTGCAGCGATGCTGTCATATTGATCCTTGTATGAATCCTAACTGTAGGTCGATAATCGGGAGTTGGAAGCTGTTAGGATCATGGTGGGTTTTCTCCACTGGTCTCACGTACTGGGGTAGAACCGTTTGGATTCCACTGTCTGCCAACGTCTGCACTCTGTTAAACACCCATTTCTCCATAGCCATTGTCTGTCAACACACAAGTTTATGCTGAATCTGCAATTCAGAGTTTCTCACGAAACAGATACGAAGAGCGCTTTGACAGAGGATAACAGTTGTGTAGATGGTATATTAATTTTAAAAAGTTAAATTAATAAAATTTTGTAGAAATAAAATAAAATTTTTGGCTTTCTTAATACTTCTAAGTTGCTACAAACCTAAAAATCATATAACTCTTAATAACTTAAATTGCTAAGACTCTTTTTAATATTTTTAAGTCATTGGAATTCTAAAACTCATGTAACTATTAAGAGCTTAAACCACTAAGACTCTTAACTATGAGTTTGAAAGAGACTTTTTGTGAATCAATACCAACCTAAATCTCATATAACTCTTAAAAACTTAAATCAATACGACTCTTTAGAAATAAGATAAAGAATTTGGATTTTTTAATAATTTTAAGCTATTACAAACCTAAAATACATATAACTCTTAAGAACTTAAACCATTGAAACTCTTTTTAATATTTTTAAATTATTACAAATCTAAAACTCATATAACTCATAAGAGCTTAAACCACTATGACACTTGATTATGAGGTTAGAAGAGACCTTTTTCAAATCATTACAAACCTAAAACTCATATAAATTTTAAAAACTTAAATAAGATAAAGAATTTGGAATTTTTTTATATTTTTAAGTCATTACAAATCTAAAACTCATATAACTCTTAAGAACTTAAACCACTCAGACTCTTCTTAATATTTTTAATTCATTGAAAACCTAATAAGCATATAACTTTTAAAAGATTAAAACACTAAGACTCTTGACTATGAGTTTGGAAGAGACCTTTTGTGTGTAGAAATATGGTGATAGAATTGCAATTGCTCAAGAAATTTAATCTAAATCACGAGACACAATTCTACTCTACTGCTCTGCGAAAATTAATTTACAATTTAGAACAACATGCACAAACATGCATCATCAAATACACAGGTACACAGATGTTTCTAGGGGAAAGAAACTACTAAAAACACCTTAAGCCCATTTTTGCATTAACCAAGTGAATTGAGAAATAATTACAATTGTGATCTCTTGCTCTAAGAACAAACTGCAAGATTAAACGTGTTCTCACTTTACCTGCACTTGCGTTGCCCACACTTGCATTGATCGCACTCACACTACCTCCACTCACTCTGCCCACACTCGCTTTGCCTGCACTCACTCATATTTCCTTGCGTAATTCCTAAGGAAATAGGCTCCTATTATTTATGAATTTCCCCCTTATTTGCTTGCGTGATTCCCAAGGATTGATCATTGATTGCATGCAACACATGTACACTCAACACTAGCTTACAATTGATGTTACAATGCCTTGGAATCTCCACCAAAGTTGGGGAACTTGAATTCTCTACATGCTCTAGCTATTTTTCGTTGATTGATCAGTTAACTACATGATCACTGAGTTAGACTATTGACCCACTACACAACTAACCTCCAACTTGCTATAATAACTATTAGAACTAGTTTAACTCAGTACAACTGCAAATAACTGAACTGGATTGCTATAAATTAGCAATCACACATTCATAATTGAACTCCAAGCCCTCTAACTCAAATTTACTGAACTAATTGAGTGACAAGATTCATGTCACCTCAATTAATTGTCTCCAAGTTGTTTGCTGATGTGGAAATTTTGAATTTTCTCAATTTGACCAAGGCAAAATCAAATTGAGCCTTTCTCGCTACACTTCTCAACACTCCCTCTTAGAAAGAGAGATTTTTAACCACACCTATCCAACTCCTTTAGCATTTACTGTAACACTACCTCTCATTATTGTTGTTGCTACTGCAACAACTGCAACCGAGAAGCATTCAAAAAAATATTGAATCAACTGTGTCTACAAATGTCTACTAGGAAAATTGTGTTATTGTTGACTCTCCTACTAAGCCTCCTACTCTATTATCAACACTGCTCAGCACTCCTCAGTATGTGACTGACATTGATCCTCCTGCTACTAAGATATTGTGGACTCTTGTAGCAAGGTAATAATCCATGATGAGAACACCTCAATGGACCCTACTCAAATTTTTGCAACTATGGGACTAAGGATCTACATCACCCCACCTCACTCCTGGAGGTATAGTTGCATGGATGGAGAAATTTGATCTACGCATATTGTCGCTACTACTGCTCAATTGTTGATTCTGCATTGTTGGTACAACTACTGCAATAACGAGTTTGATCTTCTCAGATCCTGATGTACAAGCTTCCATAAGGTTGCTCCCTTTGAAACTAAACTCCCTCTGAATCTCGATCTCCCTGTGAGAAATCTCTCTACTCCTCAATCTGCCAATATCAATGATCACAACTGCTTTTTGTGTCATTAAACATTTATCGCACTAATCTTCCTACTAATAGAGAATTCTGCACATGGAATCTTATGTATCTACGCTAAACTAATGTTCCATCAACTCTACTTCTTAATGACTCATTAGTTCTTCAATGAGCTTAAGACTCTTAAATTTTTTAACTCTTAAAAATTTAAAAACAATAAAATTGTTTTTAAATAATATTAAGAATTTGGATTTCTTTAATATTTTTAAGTCATTACAAACCTAAAAGTCATATAACACTTAAGAGCTTAAACCACTAAAGCTCTTGAGTATGAGTTTGAAAATATTTTTTTGTGAATCATTACAAAATCTAAAACTTATATAACTCTTAAAATCTTAAAGTAGTAAATCTCTTTACAAATAAGATAAAGAATTTGGATTTCTTAATATTTTTAAGCTATTACGAACCTAAAACTCATATAAGTCTTAAGAATTTAAAACATCGACTCTTTTTAATATTTTTAAATCAATACAAACTTAAAACTCATATAACTCTTAAGAACTCAAACCACTGAGATGCTTGACTATGAGTTTGGAAAAGACCTTTTTTAAATCAAAATTTATTAAAGATAATTTTTTCTAATACAATTTAATGACTTACTTTTAATTTAAAATAAAAATATGTTTGTCAAAATAAAATATTTTAATTAAACTAATTATCTAATTTAATGAATCATCAATCCAATTAAAATTATCGATCTTTAAAAAACAAAAATCAATATCACCGAAAATATAGAATATATTTTCCTTTAAATAACGATGTGCACCTTCATCAAGTAATCCAAAATCCTTTATACATATAATTGTAAATGGGATAGTAATAATATTTCATTTTATAAATTATTTATTAATTTATTAAATTCATGATTTTAAATTAAATTTATAAAAAAAATTATCTTTAATATAATTGAATTTCCAATATTAATAACACATTTTTCTAATAAAAAATTATACACTTTTTAATATTTAAGAAAAAAGATACCCAATTTAAACACTAACCTTTAATTCAAAATAAAAATAATTTAAATAAAATAAATTCTAATTAACATTAATTATTTAATTAATGTTAAAAAAAATACCTCTCTTTACTTTTGACAAAAATGGGAACATTCATTTTAAAATGAAAAATAAGTAATCTAAAACTTTTTATGCATAAAATTTTAAATTTTAACTACAAAAAATACAAAATTCAAACAATATAAAAGGAGGTGTAGAAACTCATTTTACAATCAAGTATGAGAGGATGTGTAAGTTTGTTTGTCTATTCGTCCCTCCTTATTTAAAATAAAATAAAATAAAAATAAAGTTATGTATTATGTTCTAAATAGAAAAATAATGTCCATTATAATAATAATTATAAATGAATAGAAGTGAGCTTATGGGGCTTTGGATTGATGGTGAATGGGTGTAATGTTAAGGCACTCCTTGTGGTAGGTCATTGGTTCAAATCTCCATGGGTGCTTACCTACAAAAAAAATGAATAGAAGTAAAAAAATGTATGAGTAAGATGTTTAAATCTTATGCTTTCTAAAAATATTATGTTTTTATGGTTAAAACATTTATTTGGTCCTATATATACTTTATTTAGCCTTCAAAAATACAATTTACAATGAAAAATAACACATTGTATTTTATACTCTAAATAAGTTTGCACATGAAGAAATTTGATCCCTCTGGACTCATGTTAACGTACTTAAGATGGATATATGTTGGTTTTGCAGCCCAGTATGACAGGATGTGTAAGTTTACTTTATTTAGCCTTCAAAAATACAATTTACAATGAAAAATAACACATTGTATTTTATACTCTAAATAAGTTTGCACATGAAGAAATTTGATCCCTCTGGACTCATGTTAACGTACTTAAGATGGATATATGTTGGTTTTGCAGCCCAGTATGACAGGATGTGTAAGTTTGTCCATCGGTTACTTGCCATTTAAAATAAAATTAAAAAATAAAAATTATGTTCTGAATAAAAAATAATATCGGCTATGATAAAAAAACAATGAATATAAGTAAAAATATGTATGAGTAAGATGTTTAAATCTTATACTTTTAAAGAATATTTTAACAAGATATTTAAATAAGCTATTTGAAGATCTATGTTAACTAATCTATGTCGATATCAACTTCATATATATTTATATATAGGAAAGAAATTGTTAAAATAAAACATTTTAATGTTGTATATAAAAAAATATTCAATGTGGGTTATTAATAGAATATTTTAATAAGAATTAATATTGATATATACTTAAAAATATATTAATAATAAAAAATCATTTTAATTTGTGTGATAAAATGTTTTAATGTACATGTGATGTAAAATATTTTAACGTAAATTAAATATACGTTATATATAGTTTAAAAAAAATTATGTATATATCATGAAAAAATTAAGTTTTTGTGATCAAAACGTTTATTTGATCCTATATATACTTTATTTAGCTTCAAAAATACATTTAAAATATAAAAAATAACATATTGTATTTTGTACTCTAAAGAAATTTAAACCTGAAAAAATTTGATACTTTTTAACTCATGTTAGATCCGTATTTAAGATAGATCGATGCTCATATTAATAATTACATAAAATGAAATTTAATATTAATAATATTTGATTTTTATAAAATAATATTAATGATTACATAAAATAAAATTTAATATTAATAATGTTTGATTTTTATAAATTAATTTATTAACTATGTTAAGAATAAGATTTAATTTAGCTAATAAAATTAAGGGTTTCTAAATAGTTTTTCTATTCAAAGTTGATACATTGTGTTTCCCACCACCACTCTATTTTGTTGTTACGAATTCGAATTCTCAAGATTACACGTATTAAATTGCTTATAAAAGTAAATGGCATACATTTTTTATGTTTATCTTTTTTTATTAACCATTTAATTTAAATGAATGTGTTATTTTATTTAATTAATAATTTTAAGTTAAATTTTATATAAGAGAAAAAGTTTTTGAATTTCCAAATATTAATACATAAATTTTCATTTAATTAGCCACAAGGGTTAGGTCAATGGTCTAGAGTTAGATATGAAGTTCTTTGGTATTATTTCTAGTTGTTGTTATGACTCTTTTCGATTCCCTTAGGGCTAAGTCTTGTTAGCTCTGCTACATACTTCAGCTTTTGGGAGGACCAAATATCAGCTTGGCCATGTGTTTATGCTCAGAAAGACAGATCGCAACAGTCTTCTCTTCCTTTTTCCTTCATGCCCATTATACTCTTAATAATCCCGCTATTTCTGTTTTCTTCCCTTTGTGGTGCTATTTGATCGCTATCGCACATTTTCCCGCTGCCTCCTATCGCCCCTTGTCTTCCACCCCTGCGATAATGCGATGCGATGCAATATAATCGCTATCGCAAATCGCATCCATCTGTGTCTTAAAGTTTCACCGTGTCTTCTGCCGATTGCGATTTCGCGATGCGATCTGATCGCAAATCGCAAATCGCCCAATCCGACAGTTGTATCAAGGCTTCCCCCTTATGTCTTCCGCCGATGCGATATCAGGTGCCGGACCCGATTTGACTCACCACTTCTTTGTATAAAATCTCATGTCCACTCGTCCGCCTCCGATAGTATATTTGCCATATTTCATAGCTTTCACCGCAAGACAATCTCCACCGTCCATCTTCACCATCCAACGATTAATAGCTATGACCGGCCCATCGCCCATTTTCAATGCCATATTTGTATTTTAGCAGCCCTGTGCACCCGAAAAAGGAAGGCGTCTGTGATCCAAATACTCTCTGCAGTTAATACTTCACCTACCACATTCAAGAACAGAATGGCCCAAGGACAGAAGGACGACCTCGAGCAGTGAAAAGCATTTATCAGGCATGAAATTTCATCCATGTTTTACTTGATCTGCCCGAGCAGGACTGCAGAGTGCCAGAAAGAGTAGATTTTGTCCATAAAAACAGTCAGAATGTATCAAAGCCCATAACATTTTGTAAATGTGGTTGGTGATCCATTAAGACACCTCCACGCATACCCTAACAGAGATTTTTTGTAAACAAACTCTATATATACTGGGAAAAACAATGTAATCAGTTTGATGAGTGTTAGCTGAGTGCGAGTTTGCTGTGAGTTTCAACTTCTGGAGACTGTAACTGCTATGTGACCTGCAGCATCTAGTCTTCATTTCCAACCAATACAAGCTTCTTTTGCTATTACTTGCTCACTTTTCACTTCTTCTATGTTCTAGGCTGTGCCTACTTTGCATTTATTTCATGGTCTGTGAATTTTTAGCATCAGAGGGGCTGTCATCCCGCCTCTGTGTTAGAATTTAGTTGTATCATTGTGATTTTTTGCAGGTGTTCGTTGTTTTAATACCAGAGAGTTGTCATACTGTCTGCGTGTTAGATAATAGATTTACAAACCTCCTAGCTGGTTGCAGCCGGCCATCACAGGGTCTTGTGCATCTGCTGGTGTGGTCAGTCTTCTCCATTATCACCTTATCCTTAAGCTGTGAGTAATTGGTGGTTAAAAGCCTTGTAATTTGGGGGTGTTCACCCATGTCAGGGGTAAATCATAGTAGGAGTGGTTATCTAGCTTGAATGTGCAACATTTCTTTCATTCATCCATCATTTTATCCAACAAAAAATTGTTGAGTTTGTAATGTTCCCGAGCATCACTGATATACAACCTAGGTGAGTTTCTTGGGGTGATAACATTAATTGGCGTCGTTGCCGGGGAGAGGAGAATCGAAGCTCAGCTCCCTGGGAGAACGACACAGCTTCAAGCTTTGATGACAGACAAGGTTTGAACATAGATTTTGGTTGTAATCATCTGTCTGGCGACTCCATTGGTGGAAAACCATCCTTTGGCGACTCCACACTGAAGTTCTGGCTCAGTTTGTGAGACATACCCGAAGAAATCCTCAGAAGTCTCCAGCTGAACCGTTGCCTGACCCTGAGAGGACTGTTAAATCGAAGAAATCATCACAAAAAGGGGCATCAGGATCAGGTAAGCCTAAGAAGTCTAATTCTTCTCTGAAAGATAAAGTTGTTGCTGAAGATTTACAGTTTCAAGATTTAAAAATCAGCACTGTTAATAAGCAAGTTCCTTCAGAGATTAGTTCAGCCCCTTGTACAGTTAGTTCCCCTTTGAATCTCAGTCCAAAGAAAGCTTCCCATTCTATTCATAACATCCCATTGTCTCTACCATTCATCTCATTACTCCCTACCATTCAATCTGTTAGTATTCTTCCAAATATCTCAATCATGGCAGGACAGCAAGCACCTACAAGGATTGAAAGAATTGTAGCTGCTAGATATGGACCTCTAGTCTTGCCTGTCCCTTTAAATCCTATGCCTGCGGGAGAATATCAGAAATATATGCCTAAATTTACTGGAACAGAGGGAGTAACAGCAGAAGAACACTTAGAAGCTTTTTACAGTTATGCTGATAATTTGGATATAAGTGAAAATGATGTGTGGATGAGAGTTTTTGTCCAGAGCCTTGATGGAGAGGCTAGGAAATGGTTTAGAGAATTACCCCAGAGATCAATAACAGATATTGAAGCATTAGATGATGCATTTTTGAAGCAATGGGGAGATAAAAAAGACTTGTTGTATTATCATACTGAGTTTGGTAATCTGAAGAGGGAAAATGGTGAATCTTTGTCTGATTTTAATAAAAGATTCAATCGAATGTATAGTAAGATACCAGCTGAGGTAAAGCCTACTCCTACCTCAGCCAAACTCACTTATGCCAATGCTTTTGACTCTGATTTTTGCCTGTTATTGAGAGAAAGAAGATGTGCTACTCTAGCTGATATGCAGGCTGCAGCACTGGAAGTAGAGTCTAATGTTATGGCAGCAGAAAAGCTTAAAAATCAAGCTGACAGAAGGAGGCAGAGAGGTCAGGCTTCTACCTCTTTTAGTTCATCTTCAGAGCCAAAATTAGATAAAATGACTAAGATGATAGAGTCATTGGCTGCTGAAATTTCTAAGCTAAAGGTTGAGCAGAATTCAGGCAAAACAAGGCAGCAGAACACATTTGCTCCAAGAAATCCAAATCCATTCAGAAGAGTAAACGATCAGTTACAAATAATGCAAAGGGGTGAAGAGTCAAAAGAAGACCAGAAAGTTAAGGCTCCTTTCCAGAATGTAGTCATGGAGGAGGAACAATTTGAAGAGGATGAAGATGAAATTCACTGCATGGAAGATAAAGGCAGCGCTGCATTTTTGACATTGGCTGAATATGAAGAGTCATTGCTGCAAGAACAAAACAGTCAGATGTGGGACAGGGGTGCTGTTCTGCAATCTGGCGAACAACAGCAGAGATATAACCTGAGATCTAATGTAAAAAATGCCAAGGAGGATCCTGCACAAAGTGCTGCCATCCAAGCAGAACCACAGAAGATCAAGCAAAGAAGACCATCAGCTGATCCTGTCACCCTCAAAGCTCCAGTTCAAGAGGTAAAAATTGCTGATAAATCATTTTCTTCTTTCAGCTTTGAGTCAGAGGTCCAAAAATTGAAGATATCTGTGCCTTTGGTTGAGTTGGTGAAGAGTAAATTATTTAGAAAGCCTATCCTTGAAGCCCTTGAGCTAGAGACCAAACAAACCTCCATTGACTCAGTCAATTTGCAAGATGACAAGCCTGCTGTTGTGCTTAGCCCCATGATTCAACCTGCTGATAATAATTCTCCATCTTTCTATGTTTCATTAACTATCCATGATAAAATCCTCCACAATTGCCTGCTAGACACAGGGGCCAGCCACAATCTAATGCCTAAAGCTGTCATGGAAGAGTTAGGCCTTGATATAACTAGGCCCTATCATGATTTGTTTTCTTTTGATTCAAGGAAGGTGAAGTGTCTTGGATTGATTAAGGATCTGGCCATTACCTTAACTCAGCTGCCCATGAAGAGTATGATGATGGATATTGTGGTGGCTGATGTCCCTCCTAAATTTGGTATGTTGTTGTCTAGAGGGTGGATTAAGAGACTAGGTGGGACATTACAGAATGATCTATCCTATGCTACTGTCCCAGTGTTTGGAGGAGAAAGCAGGAGGTTATATAGAGAAGCACAGCTGGCATATATTATCAGTGATGAAAAGAATCCTACAAATCATCCCATATATGCAGTGGACACTGATTTTGGAGCATGTATTCTCCAAATAGAAGAATCTCAGAAAGCCGAAATGCAGATCAGAAAACCAACAGTTCAGGCTGAGAAAGAGCAAGGAAGTCAGGTTTGGGAGATGTTCTTTGATGGAGCATGTTCCAAGGAAACTGCAGGAGCAGGGGTGGTGTTAGTGTCTCCAGAGAAAGAAAGCATTCAGCTGTCTTTTAAGCTGGTTTTCAAAGTGACAAACAACATAGCAGAATATGAAGCACTGCTATTAGGCCTTAATGCAGCAAAAGACAGAGGAATCAAGAATCTGAAAGTATTTGGAGATGTTGATCTAATAATTTAGCAAGTAAATAAAACATTTCAGGCAAAGCACCCGAGGCTGAAAGCATACAGAGATGAGGTATGGAGAGTCAAAGATCTCTTTGATTATTTCTGCATTTCATATATTCCTAGAAGCCAAAATCAGCTTGCTGATTCCCTTGCTGTTTCTGCTAGTCTGTTCATCCCTCCATTGCCTCCCAAACTAGTTTATGAGGTGCAAATGAAGTACAGACCTTCCTTGCCTGATAACGTCCACCATTGGAAAGTGTTCGAAGATGATGATGAGTTGAATAGGTTTCTCCAAGTCATTGATGAGTTTTCTGAGATGCAAATTGACCAAGAAAATGATGCCTTGTTAGAAAATCCCCAGTCCCAGCTTAGAAGTAAGATTGGCAAAAGCAACATTGTCCAACTTCCTAGTAACCATATTCCTAAAGGTTTAATTCCTCTTGAGAGACTGTTTGACCAAAATGATGTGCCTTACAGAGCTGCCCAAAAAGAAGACCAATCAGCAGTCTGTAAGCATGATATAGGAAGTCCATGTCAGCCTAAATATGTGAATTTGTCCACTCGTTTGATTGCTGACCAAAGTTCTAAATACTGCAAATTAATGAGGCAATTTGCTGATGTGTTTGCTTGGAATATAGTGATCTGAAAACATATGACGAGAACATAATTCAGCACAAAATCCCTCTTGAGAAAGATTCAGTTCCTTTTAAACAGAAGCTGAGGCCAATAAACCCAATGATTCTTCCATTAATTGAAAAAGAAATTAATTATTGCTTGCTGCCAAGATCATAGTGCCTCTCAGGTATTCTAAATGGGTAGCTAATTTGGTGGTGGTAAGGAAGAAGAATGGAGAAATCAGACTGTGCGTTGATTTTAGAAATTTGAACAAATGCTCAAAAAAAGACAATTATCCTTTGCCAAAGATGGAGCATTTGCTGCAAAAGGTCTCAGGAGCTAAAGTCATGTCTTTCATAGATGGATTTTCAGGCTTTAATCAGATTGTTGTGCACCCAGATGATCAAGAAAAGACTGCATTTACCACTCCTTGGGGTACTTTTATGTATGCCAAAATGCCATTCGGATTGATGAATGCTGGAGCCACTTTTCAGAGGGCTATGGATATAGCGTTTGTGGGAGAGAAGGACAAATTTGTCCTCATCTACCTTGATGATATAACCGTTTATTCCAGCAGCCATCAAAGTCATTTGCAGCATTTACAAAAGGTGTTCTTGAAGTGCAGGGAGTTTGGGATTTCAGTCAATCCGAAGAAATCACAATTTGCCTTGCATGAAGGCAAGCTGTTAGGACATATTGTGTCTGCTGCAGGTGTTCAAATTGACCCAGAAAGAGTCAAGGCAATTCAAGCTTTGACTATACCGAGATCAAAGAAAGATATTCAATCTTTTCTGGGCAAAATTAACTTTGTAAGGAGGTTCATTCCTAATTTTGCTGAGCTGGTAAAGCATGTTACCTCCATGTTGAGAAAAGGAGCAGAGGTAAAATGGACTGAAACAGCAAGAAAATATTTTGAGTCCATCAAGAAGGCTATTATGGAAGCTCCCACATTAATAAGTCCTGACTATAGTAAGGAGTTTCACCTGTTTTCATTTGCCTCTGAGGATACCATTGCAGCCGTTCTGTTGCAGCAAGATGAAGAAGGTTCAGAGCATCCAGTGGCATTTTTTAGCAAGAATTTGAGGGATGCTGAACTAAGGTATGAAATTATAGAGAAACAGGCATATGCTCTTATTAAATCCTTAAAAGCTTTCAGAGTTTATATCTTGCATTCAAAGATAATTGCATATGTGCCTTCGGCTGCAATTAAAGATGTCCTAACGCAACCTGATGCTGATGGAAGAAGGGCTAAGTGGATTGCAAAAATGATTGAGTTTAACATAGACTTGAGGCCCACCAAGCTAGTAAGAGGTCAGGGGCTTGCCAAGTTGTTGGCTGAAGAAAATTGCAGACATTTAGACATTGATCTCCTGGGCACGATTGCAGAAGATGGTCAAGTACAAGAAGAGGAAAGCGCAGCTGAAACAAAGAAAAAACAGTCGGTGGCCGAGAATCTAGCTTCATGTAATTGGTATGCTGCAATAATTAGTTTTTTGTTGAAGCTAGAAATCCCTTCGGGCTTAAGCACAAGTCAAGCTAGAACGTTAAAACTCAGGGCAGCAAAATATTGCATCAATAATACCCTGCTCTATTGGAGGGATCCATCTGGGATATTTCTAAGGTTTCTAGACAAGAGCAGTCAAGAGAAGTCATGCAACAGTTTCATTCCAGCGAGTGTGGAGGGCATCATTATTGGAAAACTACAGCTCACAAAATTCTCAGAGCTGGGTACTATTGGCCCACGTTATTTTCTGATGTATTGGTTTTTGTTAAAGCTTGCGACAGGTGCCAAAGATTTGAAGGAAAGCAGCAGCTGAAATCCCTGCCCCTAAAGCCAATAATTGCAAAAGGACCTTTTCAGCAGTGGGGCTTGGATTTCATTGGTGAAATCAATCCGCATTCCAGTGGCCAGCACAGGTGGATATTAGTTGCCACGGATTATTTTACCAAATGGATTGAAGCAGTCCCTACAAGGAAGGTTGATCATAATGTGGTCATGAAGTTTTTAACAGATAATATCTTTAGCAGATTTGGTTGTCCACACAAATTAGTCACAGATAATGCAGCAGCCTTCAGAGCAAAGGAGTTGGTGGAAATGTGTGATGCAATGGGCATTAAACTTGTTCATTCCACCTCTTATTATCCACAAGGAAATGGTCTAGCGGAATCCTCTAATAAAAGCCTGATCAGGATAATTAAAAAACTGTTAGAGGACAATAAAAGGAATTGGGATTCAAAGCTCAAGTATGCACTATGGGCTGACAGAGTGACCATTAAGAGATCTACAGGGAGTTCTCCATTCAAGCTGGTATACGGCACTGAGGCTGTATTCCCAATTCAGTTAACTCTCCCTGTGGCAAAATTCCTTCAAGAAGAACAGAATGAGGAAGATGATATGGCTAACAGAATCACTGATTTGACAGAGTTGCATCAGATTAGAGAACAGCTCGTTGAAAGAGCTGCAGCACATCAGAGAAGCATCAAGGAAGCCTTTAACAAGAAGGCAAAAGCAGTTAATTTTCAGGTTGGAGACTTGGTGCTGAAATGGGATGCACTGAAAGAAAAGAAAGGCAATCATGGGAAATTTGATGCTTTCTGGACTGGGCCTTTCCATCATCTCATAGATTCAAGGGAACAATACCTTCATACTGAAAAGTATGGGAGGTGAAGCAGTTTTTGATGGCCCAGTTAATGGGCGGTTTTTGAAAGTGTATATAGTTTAAGGTCTTTGCCCTTAAAAGTTATAAATAGTTTGTTTTTTATCAGTTTAGGTGTAGACTCCATGCCCAATGGAATACTAGGAATTTTGATTAGTTTGCTTTGAGCTGGAAAGGCATTGGACTGCAGGTTCTTGAGACCTCACAGGGAGGATCTCATCCCCAGAAGGAGCCAGTGTTAGCTCTGCTACATACTTCAGCTTTTGGGAGGACCAAATATCAGCTTGGCCATGTGTTTATGCTCAGAAAGACAGATCGCAGCAGTCTTCTCTTCCTTTTTCCTTCATGCCCATTATACTCTTAATAATCCCGCTATTTCCGTTTTCTTCCCTTTGCGGTGCTATTTGATCGCTATCGCACATTTTCCCCCGCTGCTTCCTATCGCCCCTTGTCTTCTGCCCCTGCGATAATGCGATGCGATGCAATATAATTGCTATCGCAAATCGCATCCATCTATGTCTTAAAGTTTCACACGTGTCTTCTGCTGATTGCAATTTCGCGATGTGATCTGATCGCAAATCGCAAATCACCCAATCCGACAGTTGTATCAAGGCTTCCCCCTTATGTCTTCCGCCGATGCGATATCAGGTGCCGGACCCGATTTGACTCACCACTTCTTTGTATAAAATCTCATGTCCACTCGTCCGCCTCTGATAGTATATTTGCCATATTTCATAGCTTTCACCGCAAGACAATCTCCGTCGTCCATCTTCGCCATCCAATGATTAATAGCTATGACCGGCCCATCGCCCATTTTCAATGCCATATTTGTATTTTAGCAGCCCTGTGCACCCAAAAAAGGAAGGCGTCTGTGATCCAAATACTCTCTGCAGTTAATACTTCACCTACCACATTCAAGAACAGAATGGCCCAAGGACAGAAGGACGACCTCGAGCAGTGAAAAGCATTTATCAGGCATGAAATTTCATCCATGTTTTACTTGATCTGCCCGAGCAGGACTGCAGAGCGCCAGAAAGAGTAGATTTTGTCCATAAAAACAGTCAGAATGTATCAAAGCCCATAACATTTTGTAAATGTGGTTGGTGATCCATTAAGACACCTCCACGCATACCCTAGTAGAGATTTTTTGTAAACAAACTCTATATATACTGAGAAAAACAATGTAATCAGTTTGATGAGTGTTAGCTGAGTGCGAGTTTGTTGTGAGTTTCAACTTCTGGAGACTGTAACTGCTATGTGACCTGCAGCGTCTGGTCTTCATTTCCAACCAATACAAGCTTCTTTTGCTGTTACTTGCTCACTTTTCACTTCTTCTATGTTCTAGGTTGTGCCTGCTTTGCATGTATTTCATGGTCTGTGAATGTTTAGCATCAGAGGGGCTGTCATCCCGCCTCTGTGTTAGAATTTAGTTGTATCATTGAAATTGCTTGCAGGTGTCTGTTGTTTTAATACCAGAGAGCTGTCATCCTGTCTGCGTATTAGATAATAGATTTACAGACCTCCTAACTGGTTGCAGCCGGCCATCACAGGGTCCTGTGCATCTGCTGGTGTGGTCAGTCTTCTCCATTATCACCTTATCCTTAAGCTGTGAGTAATTGGTGGTTAAAAGCCTTGTAATTTGGGGGTTCACCCATGTCAGGGTAAATCATAGTAGGAGTGGTTATCTGGCTTGAATGTGCAACATTTCTTTCATTCATCCATCATTTTATCCAACAAAAAATTGTTGAGTTTGTAATGTTCCCGAGCATCACTGATATACAACCTAGGTGAGTTTCTTGGGTGATAACAAGTCCCATGATCAAGGCTAAACCCCATGATCAAGGCCGACACTTGTGACCAATTTACCATCCATAGAATGTGGGGAAGTACTTAGGGTTTGGCGTGCTTTCATTCCAAATTTATATGTATATATATATATATAATATATATATATATCTAATGTTGAGCCAGGATAAGGAGAAAGGTGAAAATTTAAAAATATTCAATATTCATATCTATGGAAACTCAAAAGGAAGAGACAGAGAGGAATGTGTAATTATATCTATATATATATATATATATATATATATATATATATATATATATATATATATATATATCATTTAATTACACATTCCTCTTTGTCTCTTCCTTTTGATTTCCATGGATATGAATATTGATTATTTTTTAAATTTTTACCTCTCTCCTTATCGTGGCTCAACACTATATATATATATATATATATATATATATATATATATATATATATATAGGTCTCTATATAATGAAATATAGATTAAATTTGATAGGTATTTACTGGTATTTTCCTTATTTAATTGTTAAATACTAACCATTTTAAAATTTGCATGTGATGGTTACTTAATTTTACAAACTATCATTTTGATGGGTGACTTAAAATTTCACCAAGTGTATAGCAATTCCAAATAAAATTGCATAAAAAAAAGAGAAGTTAGTAATCTTATTAGTTGAGACTCAAAGTTAAGTATTGCACTATGCCATAGCCACAATACTAATACTTAAGATGAGACTTCAAGATAAGCATAGAAGGATCCATTAGTGAGCTCATATGTGTTTTCTTTCACACCATGCATTCCTACATTGTACACACTTAAGGCCAAAGCATGAACATTGAAGCTTGGAGCTCAAGGTTGAGACTCTTAAGTCATATCCACATCCATGAGCCATTATTATTCCATGTAAAACACTAAGTGACTTTTCTTATTTATTTGGGTGAAATAACCATTTTTTATGTAGTTTTTTTAGTATTGGAACATTGATGAAAAAACAAATATACTCTGTAGTTGCATATAAATCTAAATATGAGGCTACTAAGGCTATGATGTCTTCGATATATTAATACTTGAAACTAAACATAACTGGGCTTGGACCTTTTATGTGTTATTGTGTTTGAATGATAGCTTTATTCTTGTTATTGTCAGATGATGCAGGAGCATCCAGCTAGGGCACCATGACCGGTATTGGTCTCTACCGGGGTGGAGAGTTATATTACCATATTGGTTTCTTTATGTTCAGTTTGTCAAAGTAGGATGTAGGAATTTTTTTTTCTTTTTAATCTCAGTATTAGTTAAGGACAGTTTGGTCGGTTAGGGTCGTTAATTGTTTGTCTTTAATCAACAGTAGGTTAATAATTGTTCTGTCATTTTAAAGGAAAAAGACAAATATGTCTAATGTAAAATCTTGCCGTATAGGCAAAACCGAATACATGAATAGTTATGTAACTATAAGACTTACAACTGAAAAAGTAACTACACAGTTCCAGTAACTATAGACAGGGACATAAATGTAACATCGAAAATCATTGACAAAGTTCAACATTTTGCATACAGTAATAAAAAAGACAGAGAACAAGTTTATTATCCATCCATCTGTAACAATTTCTTCATACTCTGTATCTATATTTCTCAATCATTAAACAATTCAGAAATGACAAACAAAGTGCAGGCATACAACTTTACGCTTTTCCTCTCTTAAGGAACAGAGTACTAACAGATCGAACGCATACAAGTTTTTCAAGATGAGAATGGACAAACAGTGAACAAGCCCGTGGCTGGAAAAATCAACACAGCATAACCAACTGAACGAGAAAAACCAGAACCTGAACATCGATTGGACAAACCCCAAACATAGCTAATTCGTGACAGTCTCTTCAATACCATTTCTTTTCATTTCCAACGAAACAAAAAAAAAATATGTTTGTTATTACATAAAAGTTCAATATTGCATTGCCGGAATAAATAGAAGAAATAACGACCATGAGACAGAGCATACCCTAGTCGAGGGTTTGATATAGTGAAACCCTCATGTCCAACTATAAGTTTCAAATAAAATGAATTACAAACAGAGAGAACTGTAACAGAGGTGAGCCCAGGTCATATAACGACACAAGCAAAGTCCAAATGAATGAACGCTAAGGCGCGCCAATAGAAATTACAAACCCTAGTTACAACCCTACAAGACTACGGTGACAGAGCCTACCAAAAGGGACCGAAGGGTTTGAGAACCGAAAAGTTGAAGCCATCCACGTCCAAGGTCGGACTTTGACCTGCGAGGCCAGAGCAGGCAACTGTCAGTCCAGCCACGCATAAAAGAAAACAAGAGAAATACAGTTCGGGCAAAGAAAGAACGAGACCCTTACCTGAGGATGCGTTTGTACAAAGAAAATGCAGGCTATTGAGTCACAGAACACGGAAGTCACCTGAGACGAAGGAGCAAAACATTTGTTAGCACTGGAACCATACAAAAGCAGAAATGAAGCATGGAAGGATAAGTTACCTGAGGAACAAGAGCTGAGCGAGGCCACCGTGCCTGTAACCTGAGCATGCGAAGACAATAACAAAAAAAAATTAGCAGCAGAGCCATAGCAAAGCAACAAACAGCAGGACAGTAACAGTTGAGAACCAGACAAGACCAACCAGTGGTTGATTCCATGCTCGAGCATATAAATTAACAAACAGCGCCCAGGAAACGAATCAACCAACCTCCAGAACATGTGATAGGGCCGCACAACAAAGAACATAGTCGCCACAGCACAGGCAAAGCCTGTAGCTCAACATTCAATTGCATACAGAATGAAAAAGACCATTACTAGAGAAACCCTCGTGGAGTTCACCTTGCAGAGCAGAAAGTCGAAATGAAAAAAATGCCAAGGGTTTTGCCCGAAAAGAACTAGCGGAAACGAGGATCGAGGCAGGACAAATCAACTGTCGCATTAACAATCCACCATAAATGATTTCAACAACCATGGAAAATATCTATTGATTACAAGTGTGATTAAAATTCTAATCATAATCCAAATCCGAGTTAACAATTAGTGCCAGACAGACCTTGTTTTAAGTCATATATTGGAGTGTGGGCTGGTCCCATCATAGTGGTATCAGAGCAGAATTTAAAGTCAGTTTGAGAAATGGAGGTAGGAAGGCGAGGTCATGGCAGAGGTGTTTGAAGGATAGCAGAGGAAGGACTGAGAGAGGAGATTAGGATTCTTACTGCCCGTTTGGAGGCAGTTGAGGCAGGGAGAAGAAGGGATCCAGAGATAGGTGATGATAGCGAGGAGGAAGCTGTAGCAACAACAGATGGATCAGATGGAGAGGGCTCGGAAATGAGACTGTTGAGGTCGGTCTTAATGGCAAGCAGTAAACCCAAACCGGAACTCCCCAATTAATGATGGCAGCTTGTCCATGGAGGTTTTGTTGGACTAGATTAGCGAGCTGGATAAGTATTTCGAGTGTGAGGAGGTCAGTGAAGACCATAGAGTTAAGTTCATAGCGACAAAGTTGAAAGGACACGCAACCCTGTGGTGGGATAGTGTCCAAACAGAGAGAAGGAGATTGAACAAGTTGCTGAATCAAAAACTGGTCAAGGATGGTGGCCAAGTTGAAAGGCAAAGTTCTGCCTAAAGATTATCAGATTGCACTACATAGGCAAGTGCAGAATCTGAAACAGAAGGGATGACAGTGAGGGAATATACTGAGGAGTATACCGAGTGAACTTAAGGGTTGGTTATACAGAGGATACCCTAGAAAAGACAACCAGGTATGTAAATGGTTTAAGGCTAGAAAATTTAGATGAAATTAGTATTCTTTCTCCAAAGAACATTGAAGAAGCATATCAGAGTGCTATGTAAGCTAAGAGAAAATTAATAGAAAGCAAAATGCCAGGAGAGGACAAGGAATAGGCAGAGGAATAGGCAAATCCTATGGTAGAGGGCGAACTACTAGCAGTAATGAGGAAGGCAACAGTTCTAAAGCTTCCAGAACAACAAAAAAAGGGGACAACACAAGAGGAGGTAGGCCATATCAGCGAGGTAGGGGAAATGGCCGAGGTAGAGGAGTTGGTTATCAATGTTACAGGTGTCATAAGTGGGGACACAGATCATTTGAGTGTCCTGAGGCAGACCAAGCTGGACAGAGGGGTGCGTATGTTGCACAACCAGAAGAAGTAGAAGCACCTCCCCAAGAAGTAGAAAATGCTCCAGAAACATGGGAAACCCTGGTTTTGAACAAGGTGATGTTGAAACCAGCCAAAGAAACCACTGAACAAATGCAACGGAAAGCTTTGTTTCGGACGGTTTGTAAGTCACACGGTAAGTGTTGTAAGCTAATTATTGACAGTGGTAGTACAGATAACTTGGTGGCCACAGAGATGGTGGAAAAGTTGGGGTTGAAGCGGTTGAAGCATCCCACCCCTTACAAAGTTTCATGGCTGCAAAAAGGTCATCAGTTGCTGGTAGATGATATAAGGATAAGGTCATTTGAAATAATGCCAATGGATGTATGTCACATACTGCTAGGCAGGCCATGGCAGTTTGATAGGAAAGTGGTACATGACAGGAAGAAAACTGTTATAAGTTTGTCAAGGATGGGATCAAGCACACGCTTGTGCCCATCAAGGAGGAAGAAACAACAGGGACAAGTGAGACAAGAGTTTTGTTAATGAGCAAAAAACAGTTTCTGAAACAAGTTGAGGACAACTAGGTGAGCTATGCTATTGTAAGAAGAGCGAAGACGGTGTTGCTGCATACAGAAGTGTCAGATTTACCCACAGAAATTCAACGATGTTGCAGGAGTTTACAGACATAGTGGTGGATAATTTGCCAGATAAACTACCCCCCAAAAGAAGCATAAGTCACCATATTGACTTCATACATGGAGTAAGCTTGCTGAATAAGGCATCATATCGGATGAGCCCCAAAGATAATGAGGAGATTAGAAAGCAGGTGCAAGAACTGCTAGACAAAGGATTGATAAGGGAGAGTTGAGCCCTTGCGCAGTTCCAACAGTTCTCTCTTCCAAGAAAGGAGGAGAGTGGCGGATGTGCACAGACTCGAGGGCCATCAACAAGATCACCATCTGGTATAGGTTTCCACTGCCACGGATGGACGACATGATGGATTGCCTAAGTGGGGCAGCATATTTTTCTAAGATAGATTTAAAGAGTGGGTATCATCAGATCCGAATTTGAGAGAGGGATGAGTGGAAGACAACCTTCAAGACTAACGAGGGACTGTATGAGTGGCTGGTTATGCCATTTGGACTGAGCAATGCACCCAGTACATTTGTGCGGTTAATGAATGAAACGCTGAAAGAATACATTGGAAAATTTGTGATAGTGTACCTGGATGATATACTAATTTTCAGCAAGACAAGGGAGGAGCACCTTCGACATGTTCGGAAAGTGCTGGAGAAATTGCAGCAAAATAAGCTACTGATAAATCTGAAAAAGTGTACTTTTCTGCAAAAAGAGTTGATTTATTTGGGCTTCATAATAGTAAAAACGAGTTGATGGATCCGGAAAAGATTGTAGCGATAGTCAATTGGCCATCCCTGAAAAGCTTATTTGAGGTACATAGTTTTCATAGGTTGGTGAGTTTCTACTGAAAATTCATAAGAAATTTTAGTGAAATCTGCGCACCTATGCTAGACACTATCAAAAAGGCCAGTCAGCCTTTTA